>CM060830.1:82055000-83255000 GCA_030762175.1 Metallyticus violacea | reverse complement strand
CTCTCCATCAGGTAGCTCCACAATTATCCTCACGAGGCTGGGTGGACATTCCTAACTTAGAAATATTTCTAAGCTGGTACCGGGAATCGAACCCCGTCTCCTTCCGGTCAGCAGTCAACAACGCTAATCACTTGACCAAAGAGGCGGTCAGAGGATCATTCCAAGTGAAATCAAACAGCGTTGTCCATTATTGTTATCAATGTAAATGATTCTGATTAATATGCCACTTAGTTATTATGACTACAGCACATTTTGTTCAGGAAGCATTTTATAGAAATTTTGTCATCTTAAAATTCAGTAAAACTCATTTAAAAAAGGGGCGGGGGGTCATTTCCCTATTGATAAGCACTCAGAGTTGTGCAATTTGATACAGAGGTACATTTTTTAATTTGATTTATTTATGGACGCTTTTTAACATCTCAGGTCATCAGCGTTCCATTCAAATCAGGGCGTGAAACGAACGACAAATTTTGCTCAGGCGCCTCTTCTTTCAGGCTTGCGGTTCTTGTACTGTAAATGTACGACACGAGACACATGACTTTACTGCCCTTCCGAAGGAAGCCATACTTAGGATTTTTACGTCCGAAAAAATCCATCGATCCTGGCTGGGTTTGAACCCGCAATCTTGGGTTTAGGAGGTAAGTATGGTAACCACTACACCACCGGGACCGACATACTGAGGCACGTTTTATACCACAAATAATGCTGCACAAAATTCCTAATTTCAATTATTACTATTTTTCAAACATTTGCAAATGTATAAGGATGACATAATATGTTACATTTTTATGTCATAAGAATTGTTACAGGCTGAATTTTGGTTTTCTTTAAGTGAATGACCAAAATGACACATTTTTGTCATTATTAACTAACATTCTTCAAATAATATCTGAGGATCCATTGATGTTATTAAAATATTTTTTATCACTGTTGAATATATTCAGGAAAAATATATTCCATATGAGCCATTTTGTATCAAACCGTCAAATTTAAAGGGGCTTTAACCTTTGAATGTGTACAAGAGTTTCCAATCAAGTTTGAAAACCTAAGATCAAAACCTCTTTCGATTTGACCTGGAATGATCCATATTGGAATGTGTATCTACATTTCTTGGGTTTGACATGTAGTCATGACCAAAAGTTAACATTGGTCACACAGAACATTCCAAACTTCCATAAAATATGAACTCTAACACTGGAAACAATTTACTTCATCTTAGTATCCTGACAGTTTTTAAAATTACCGAGTTTTTTTTTTTTTTTTTTTTTTTTTTTTAAAGAATCGTATATATAATGCATTTATATACGCGTTTAACGTTCCCCAACTATGGATTGATGACAAAAGTTCGCCTTCTTGGTATCTACTATTAACCGTGTTCTCCTTTTCAGGGTAAGAGAAAACTTCGGAAAAAGAGAACTTAGCCAGGCAACATGTCCGGAACGGGGATTAAACCGGGACCCGCGGCGCCCTAGCACCTAAGTCATGGCGGTGGACCTAAGGCAGGAGCAAAGTCAAAGTTGTATAAAACTGTGCTTTATTCAGATAATATTAAATATAACATTTTGAACTTACTAGACTTTAAATGTATTCTTTTGTATAATTGTCGGTACGATAACTTAATCAAAATATAGCAAAGTATATACTTTGGTAAACGAATGTGCTGTTCGAAATAAACTGTAAATATATAACTCCTTTGCTTAGACTGGCTTTATAAAACTATACATTTGCGTTGAAGAATAAATATAGCTAATTTATTAGAAAACTACAGATACGGCAATTAGTTATTAAAAAGGGGGGGAGAGAACCTATATGTGGTCACTAAAATATGTTAATTGTTGAAACAGTGTCATAAAGTTTTGAAAGTAGCTGAAGCAACATTAAACTAAAATTATCATATTTCCATTTATAAATCGGAGATTGCAAGAAACAGATTCTCAATTTTTAAATTAAAGCTCAAATGCTGTTGATGAAGGGAAATCAAGCCCACAAGGACTGAAGTGTTTTCAAAGCATTTATATATCTTTCATTAGAAGAAAAAAAAAACATGATGTGTAAAATTCATAACTGTACAGCATGCAATTAATTTTGACCAGATACTATCCACATGACAGAATGTATTAGCTTTTTACATTTTATAGTAGGATTAGGTTAAAAGCAAAACTCAGTTTTTTCCCAATATTTACAACATATTTCATTAGCTATGTTAAAAAAATGCAAGCATATAATATAGCAAGGAACATTTTAAACCAGATGCAAGGCTTCCTCCCTTTCACATTCACTTTTTAAACTTAACTTATAACGATGTTCATATCGTATTTTTTTACTACTCAAAGTATCTTTTTGCGGTTTCACAAATTTATTGGAATTAATTGATGTTTTAAATATACGTTATGTCTTATTTTTATGACGCATTAATTAAATGTATTATTTCTTTAATCTAAAAAATAAGAGTGGGCACAATAACCAATTATGCACACACCAGGATTTAAGAAGTAATATCTTATTAAAACAACACAGCAGACATATTAGTGTATATTAATTTTCTAAATTAATATATACTAATAGACCTAGAGAGGAGTGTGAACGCTATCAAAGTCTAAATACCACTCTAAAAGGTTTCACTTGAATACCACCATAAATGACATTATCCTTGATGGCGTATCATAATGTATAGCTGCCAACATAGTAAATCTCTCTACAATTGGCAAAAATTAGTAATGAAATGTAAACTACTAAACAATAATCACAGAAAGAAACTTCATGAAAAACCCTCAAACAAAGAAAAATGATAAATAATTTACAATACATTCACATTCCATCTAACCCAATAATCTACAATAGACTAAACACATATTTCAAATATAAAATGGAAAACTAACCTAAACCTAAACCTAACCTATTAATCGACTACACAGCATTTCCACTACGAAACGGAAGAACTAGCCTGAAACTGATCTTACATCCATTTAAATTGTCAGTTCTGAACCCCTTACACACGAACATGAATACATGTGACATAAATAAACACGACAGTAAAAGAATGAGAACCACTCTGTTATAGTCGGAACGCAACCCCGCAAAAACTTTATGCTTTAACAAAAGCATAGGAAATGGAAATAATCGCTTAGCCTGTTTTACTATAGAAGTTGACAAAGAATAGCAACAACAGAAAGTGTTTCTTTATCTATTGCGTTCATCTCCCGCTCAAATATAATGCACGGAGTTAATGTAGCTTCTAGTAGCTTTCGTGGTAACTAAAAGCCGCTTAATACACTGAATCAAATAACACGTAACTAAAAACTGACTTATATTGATATTGTAGATTATTAAAGTTAATCATATAAGAATGTTTTAGTCGCACAACGTAGGCGCATAAAAGTGTGCGCAAGGCTGAAAATTGCGCATTTATATTTTTCGAGTGGAAAAATAAACAATCTTGTTTTGTAGAAATTTCTAGGATTTTCCGCAGGCTTAAGAGAAAACTATTAAATAATTTACTTCCTCCTGTTAAAACCTACCTTTATGTCCAGTTCCACCAGGGTTTCCACCTGGCTATAAACTCTCAACATATTCACCAGTGTTGTAACTTCATATCTGATCAAGTCCAAAGTTTCCAGTAATTTTTTTATCTTACCAGTGCCCAATCTTTTACGACGTACTTCTTTGACGAACCAAGACAGCTCTTTCAGATATCCATGCACCAACTGCATGTGCTGATGTCGTTTCGCAATTTTACATAATCTCACCAACCTCTCCTCTACATCCTCCAGAGCCCGGCCTTCTTCAACACCAAGCTCGCATTACTGACGTGGCGCCGATATTCTTTTCAATATTTCTTCTGCTTTAATCCAACATAAAGGCTATGTAACCTAATTTTGGAAATGACCAGCATTTTCTGATTCAAAGTTATACTTTTCAGATCCATAAGGTTTAAAAGCAAAGCTTGCACCAGCATTTTGGAGCCGAAGGTTTTAAAATGTTCAAATTTACTCTTTCTGTGTTCCTTTCTGGTTACCTGATTTTGCCTATACTTGAAAATTTTATATATATATAGATTCACATGCAAGCAATAACAGTATGTAGTTTGCCGGAAGCGGATGAGCATAATCTTCTTCTGAATTGTTAACAGAATACCACCAATTAGCTATTAGTTCGCTTAAATATTCCTTTACAAATCCATTTATTCCAGAAAGCTGCATAAGTACTGGAATAACGTGTAAAAATAGGAGTAATAAGAACATTTTCATTTTAAAACATCTGAGTAGCGATAAACAGTAGATGTAATTTGGTTACTAAGCAGCGTTTTCTGCCCAATAGAACTACTCATTTAATATCTAACATTCATTTTGTTGCAAAAAGAGAACTTGTTTTCTCTGGTAGGCATTGAGATTTTAAAGTTATATTTTTATTACGTAAGCATATCCTTCTGGAGCGATTTTAAAAGTTTTAAGATAAAGAGTTACAACCCAAAGGAAGAAAGAAAAAAAATCTTGCTTTATTCACTCGAGATGTAAACTTTGCTACAGCTTAATAGGTTTTATTAAAATGGTATTATCTATTGAAGGGTTAAAAACAATAGTCTAATATAGATGACCATTTTAGTGCTGTAGTTGGTGTATTTCGAGTAGAATAACAATGTTCGAGCGCTGGTTTTAAGAACAACACGTAATACCTTCAGTATAGACTGGATACTTATATACAATAAAGATAAGATAAAGGTAGCTTATTCTGTTCCATTAGGGCAAAGGTCCCCTAGCAAGTAGGGAAAGCTCACCCTTTCCAACGTAATGAACCTATTCCACGCTAATTGTTCGTATGGTGTTTAAGACACTCTGACTGATTTGTTCTTTGTTTACTCCATTTCTCACTGCAGTAGTTGCTTCTCGAGAGATTTCCATTTTTTTCTTCCTCTTGCTACTCTTGACCAATCCTGTCCTGCATGTTAATACCGCCAGGACCGTCTTTCCTGACAGGTTTTTTCCAGGTTTTCCTCAGTCCTCATAAATGGCAAATGCCGGGGAGGTACCCTAAACTCAGGCCTGGGACGATTCCTTCCATAAAAATAAATCCTTTCCCAATATATCATTTCATCTCATGTATCACCAGTGTCCATCGCCTGTGGTGCCTCTGTAGCAAAAACGGGCTTTAAACATTATTCATTCCTGCATGTTCCTTGAAGAGGTATGTTTATCTTCTTCTGGGTCTGCCTTGTGTCCTTTTTCCTATCCGGGGATCCTACATGGAGATCTTGTAGGTCCACATATTGTCCTGCATTCTTGCAATGTGACCGCCCCATTACCATTTGCTTTTGATAGCTATTTGTCCATAGTCTGTTGTCATTAGAATATACAAATACATCAAAATAATGCATTTTTAGTTATTTCAGGGTTGTACAGTGTAATGTTACCGTCCCTTTTAATACAAAATGTTCATCAATCAGCAGATGTTAAAGATATAGTTTGAGAGTATATTCACAATTTGGGTTTCATTACTTGCTCTCACTTCTAAAAAGTCTAATGTGTAATAAATAAATGTTTTCTACAATTATATTAGCATTTTTCATAAATAATTATTTTTGACAAAGCAATCTTAGAAACTCCTTCGTATAACTTTATTCAATGTTTTAATTTTGATTGTTCAGGAAAAGAAACAGCAATGCTTAATTATATAATGATGCGGGTCAGAAAGTATTCACATTAATATTCCTGCCCTTTAATTAAGAAAGGAAATAAACGAGAGCGACATTATGTGAAACCTACGAAAACCAGCTCAAAGTAAAAAGTTTGAAAAGGAGTAAGTTAAGCTAGAGTCTCTTAAGCTATATCATGGCATTAAACGCTCTTTTCAATTACCATAAATTTCCTTGCCATTCCGATCGTTACATTTAAAGGAAACGGTTTACTTCATCCTCTGCTTAGCTAGGCTCAATTAAAGTAACAAATGAAAACTAATTCATGAAGTCAGAACAGTCGATAACGACAGTCAGATTTTTTGATGCCAAGCTAAGAGTAGGCTGCTAATGAAGAATTCTTTCGTTTGGGATCGACAACTCTCATTTATTTTTCTTTCTTATTTCAAACTTCTTATTTGAGCTTCTTTACAACACAAACAACACTTTCTAGAGGAAGCCAGTAACTTTTTTATTCTGCTTGTTTGCTTTCTAAGGCTGCACATTTACCTTTGGGGATTTTGAAGTTTTGCTATACGAAACGCGAAATGAATTCATTTCTCAGGTGGGAATTCTTAATGAAAATCGTTTAGCAAAAGGCAGAATAGGTATGAAAACTAGAAGACAGTATTTACAGCTGCACTATAACTGTAATTACGTACAGAATTGGGTAAATGTCGTAATGCGTGAATTCCAATTCAGCAACTTTCGCAAATGTAAAACTGACATTAAATATCTTAATTCCAGTTAATGCTTTGAAGAATAAAAGCGGTTCAAAACATTGAGCTATTTGTGCGTGTTTAAATGTTTTATTCGTTTCTCCTATTTTTAGCCATATCATTCTCTTCCGGTCGGTGTTAATAACATACCCTCCTGCAATACTACATTCTATCAGCGCCGTGGCAAGACGGAGGTAGAGGACGCAGCGGTCGCTGTGGTAGGCTAAAAGTCTGTAGTGAACTAAAAGGCCTAAAATTATATATATTATTGCTAGTTTAGTTACATTATTAATAGTTTACACACGAAAACACACACACACATACAAGTTGAAGAGTATAACTATCACATCAACTAAGAAAATTATTCTATATACAGAGACAAATAAAAAACACAATACATTTTAAACCTTGAAAACACGTTTAAAATGTTTTGCTCACTTATCGTGATCAGTGATCACAACATAATATACCACAGATGGTGAGAATTTTTCGTGCTCTTCATTTTCTTGCTTTAGTGCTTTCCATCACCATAATTTAGCATTTTTTGTATAAATCGCAATTTTAACCTAAATTCGATGTTGCGACAGTGCAGGGTCGGGGAAGTATGAAGACACATTCTTGTACACATTCCAAAACGTCTAAGTAGAAGAAGGTGCAGAATGAACACTTGCATGCTTTAAAAATTGAAATTCAACCACAATGGCTGATCGTTAAGCTAAACATGTTTGCAACCATGGCTGCAACCATTTACTGACTTCTTATATAAATCCAATTATTTTCTTTTTGGCTGTATTCTTCTAATTTATTAAAAAAAGAGTTTCGTTTTAAATCGTTTTATTGAACGGCTGCATATAAACTGTTTATATATGTGCAAAATATTTATTTTCTTTCATTCAAAGTTTAAAGAAATGTGTTTTGTTTTAGATACATTCAATAAACATTAAACTTTCACTGCAAATGCACGAAAAAATCTGTCTTAGAAAGTTAATACAGTAAAAATATTAATATAATTCCCATAATGAAATTGATGCAACGTTATTTCAACCACTTTCCTACATTTAACGCTCATTTATAGCGGTCACTTTTCTCCCATCCCCAACATTTACGTCGGTCCTGGTGGTGTAGTGGTAACCTTACTTGCCTTCTAAACTCATGGTCGCGGGCTCAAACCCGGCCATAATCGATAGGGTTTTTACGCCCGAAAAAAGCTAAGTATGGCTTCCTTCTGAAGGGAAGTAAAGCCGTGGGTCCGTATCATAGATTTACGGCACGATAAAGAACCTTAAGCCTGAAAGAAGAGGCCTCTGAGCAAAATTTGTCGGCCGTTTCACGCCCTGAATTGAATAGGACGCTGATGACCTGTGATGTTAAAGAGCGTCCGTAAATAAAACAAATCAACAAACCCAACATTTACTGCCCAGTAGCTGCAAACCGCCACGGGTGGCCGAGGTCGTTAAGGCTCGGACTCGTGAGCGGAAAGTCTGGGGTTCGAATCCCGCCAGGACTGTCCTCCCTGACTGAGGTTTTTTCCAGGTTTTTCTCAGTCCTCATAAATGGCAAATGTCGGGGAGGTACCTTAAACATAGGCTAGGAACGATTCCTTCCTTTAAAAAAAAAAATCATTTCCTAATATATTTCATTTCTGTTAAAACAGTTAAAATCTGTCGGGCTGTTTTGCCGTGGTCCATGATTTAAATTACTACCATAGCTTTCACCAACTACTCCGAGTGGCATCTTCAGTGGAAGATAAATAACACCTAACTCTTAACAAGATGACAGTATTGTTCGGTCTCTGTCTGGCTGTAGAGAACGATCGATATTATATGTGCGGCGGAAATGGGGGGAGGAGGATGGAGGGGTGGTAGTTGCTTGTTTTTAAGAACCGGTTTCCATGGGCTACTTAGATGATATCCGCCATCTCTATTAAAGTTGTTTGAATGCTGTTGTATTTCCAATGCTTCCCTCCTAGCTAGATTGAAAAAGCCTTGTGTTTTTGCAACCACTTCTGTTTTGTTAAAGTATATACCATGGCATTCCTTTATTGCATGTTCTGCTACTGCCGATCGTTCGGGCTGATTAAGGCACAGATGTCGCTGATGTTCCTCTAATCGTTTTGTAATCGATCTTCCGTTTTTGCTTATGTAAACTTTGCCACATTCACACTGTATTTTTATAAAAAATTAAAGAAAGCAAAGCCTTCTAAGAATTATCTTAATAGGAAGGAAAGAGCGCAACTAAAAAACTTATGTGAGAATGGCATCATCATCCTGCCAGCTGATAAGGGCAGTGCAACGGTAGTGATGGACACAGCCGAGTATGAGGAGAAAATGAGTTCCTTATTAACACCAGATACCTACAGAATAGTACCAAAGGATCCTACTACAAATGTGGAAAGAAAAACTGCCGCTCTTCTAAAAAAGACCAAGTGGAAAATTGAGGAAGTAAAAAAGCTACAATCAACTAATAGTCTACCCCCTAGACTGTATGGACTCCCGAAGATACACAAAACAGGTGTTCCTTTAAGGCCTATTGTTAACACGATCGGCTCACCAACATACAAATCAGCGTAGTACTTGGTATCCTTGTTACGTCTAATAATAGCTCACTCGGATCACCACATCAAGAACTCGAAACACTTTGTGGAAATCATCGATAGAATCAACATCAGCCTAATGATATTCATGTGAGTTTTGATGTTGAATCTCTATACACAAATGTACCCATCAAAGACACCTTGGAACTCCTACAAGTCCACTTCAAAGCAGAAGAAATCACATTATTTGAACACGTCCTAACCTCCAGCTATTTTCAATGGAGAACCAAATTCTACGAACAGAAAGAAGGAGTAGCAATGGGAAGTCCATTAAGCCCTGTAATAGCAAATTTCTTCATGCAACACTTCGAGGAGAAAGCTCTAGACACTGCTGTATACAAACCTTCACTCTGGTTGAGATACCTTTATAATATGGCCACATGGACATCATAAACTACAGCTCTTCTTGGAACACCTAAATAGTCTCCATGAAAACATAACTTTACTATGGAAAAGGAAAGTAATGACACACTTCCCTTTTTAGATGTCTTAGTTCGTAGAAAATTATCAGGAACTCTTGGTCATCAAGTTTATAGAAAAAACACACATAAGTAAAGATATCTCAAAGCCAGATCGAATCATCATCCTGCACAAAAAAGAACCGTAATCAAGGCTTTAGTGCACAGAGAAAAAACCATCACAGAACCGGAATATCTTAAGCACGAACTAAATCATCTCCGCGATGTTTTCAAAGTCAATGGATACAGCAACAAAGATCGATAGAGTCATTCGCCCTAAGAAAATTGCAGCATCTAACACCTATTCAAACAAAAAAACCCAAGGCTGTTCTGACGTACATATAAGACGTTACTATGCGTATAGCACGTATATTAAAGAAAAAAGGCATACTATCAATCTTCACACCAATTGTTAAATTAGGACATGTACTTAACAATGCAAATGACCCTAGGCATCCCCTTGACACCACGGGAATTTACAAAATACCGTGTGAATGTCGCAAAGTTTACATAGGCATGACCGGAAGATCGATTAAAAAACGATTAGAGGAACATCAGTGACATCTGCGTCTTAATCAGTCCGAGCGATCGGCAGTAGCAGAACATGCAATAAAGGAATGCCATGGTATATACTTTAACAATACAGAAGTGATTGCAAAAAAACAAGGCTTTTTCAATCTAGGCAGGAGGGAAGCATTGGAAATACAACAGCATCCAAACAACTTTAGTAGAGATGGCGGATATCACCTAAGTAGCACATGGAAACCGTTTCTTAAAAACAAGCAACTACCACCCCTCCATCCTCCTCCCCTCCACTTCCGCCGCACATGTAATATCAATCGTCCTCTACAGCCAGACAGAGACGGATCAATACTATCGTCTTGTCAAGAGTTAGGTGTTATTCATCGTCCACTGAAGATGACAATCGGAGTAGTCGATAAAAGCAATGGTAGTAATTTAAACCATGAACCACGGCAAAACAGCCCGAGAGATTTTAACTGTTTTAACTACAACGCCGGCCGTGAAAGCCTAAGAAGTACTATATTTCATCTCATCCATAATCAGTATCCATCGTCTGTGGTGCCTCTCTAGCAAAAACGTGCGTTAAACTCTAGTCATTCATTCCTTTCCAAGCCCATAAACTAAACCATGTGAGACCAATTCTTTCTTCTCTACCAGAGACATCTAGATAATCCTCCCTCCCTCACATCGGGTGTATTTGAGCTGGCAGGTTAAGCGATACTTTTTCTGCGCATTGAGACAAAAGATTTTGCCTATCTGTATCTCGCAAACGTCTGTTAACTATTTTCCAACTATTTTGTGTATTGTCCTCTCCCCTTAATCAAATATACCCCAATCCAATTTTATCTAAGCCTTTCCTTATTTTGATGCCCATCCAGAATCCCACCCTTTCATTATTTGCTCCTTTAGAAAGACTGATCGGATAGATCTTGATTCCTTGGTATTATCCTTAACCAGTATTTAATTGCTCTTATTTTTAAATTCACACTTTCGTTAGAAATACCAGCCTCTTTAAGAACTTCAAAATTTTCTGTATACTTCCCTACTTGTAGCACAATATGAATATATTAGAAAACCATTTTCAACTCCAGTAGAGGAACTTTTTACAACAAGTGAAACCGCAAGTTTCTTTAATGTTGTTAAACACTGAATCACTCGTTGATAACTTTTTTCTTTTTTTCTTTCTTTTCTTTCTTCTTTTTCTTTTCTTTTCTTTTCTTTTCTTTCTTTCTTTCTTTTTTTTTTTTTTGGCCACAGAAGGATTTTCTCCAATTGCTGTCAAATAGCGAAAGAATGGGGAAGTTTCTTTAAATTCCGTCGTGAGGTGGACTAAACTGTTTCGCTTGATAGATAATCCTCGTCATAACGGAATATAAAACTGATGACAGAGGGAAAGTCTCTCACCTAGAATGGAAACTATTCATTGACAGATTGCTGAAGCTCAAAGAAATCTCGGAAACTTTAAGACTTTTTCAATTACAACCGCCTTTTGAATCATTTATGAGAAACTTCACATGCCGGTCAATACAAGTTGGGTGTCAGGATTTCTTTCTTTAGTTCAGAAGGTGCGTTAGGAAACCTATTCCTGCAAGCTTGCAGAGTTTTAAACCAGAATTATAGGAATCCATTGCCGCAGAAAATGAGACTGGATCTGTATTATGATACTATTGTCACGACTAAAGTTGTGACTTAGGGGGTAGCTATTTAGGAGGGTGATGGTAGAGACAAACCCCAGCGTGCCATGCCAACTTAATTTATTATAAATGAGACAAAATCTCCAATCTGATTTGTGATTACAAGTGATAGCCCTGACGGGCTCTTAATTTTGAAGGATCTATCGTAATAATGCTGAGGGTATACGTTGACAAGTCATTCTCCAAAGAACGACAGGCAGAAAAGACCCCGAGCCGTAGCTCTGGTTCCCTTATATTGCTTTATGATCGCCTAGGAGGGTCTCTACAATGTGACATAATCTACACCAAACATGGTGTGCCACCGCCTTAGATTTAAATTAAATCAACCCATGGGAAAGTAGTGTGTAGGAGTTTGACTCTTTCCAACACTGAGTGACAGATCCAAGCTCATAATGTTTTACTTGTTATTAGGCAGAGGTTAATGTCACTATAAAACACCGTGTAAGCAGCCTCTGAAGTGACTGACCGCTACACTGAAATTCCTAAAGTGATTGCGTTAAAGAAAGACATGAAATATAAAACCGAACGAATTTAGCTTCCAAAAATGTTAATTTGCTACACCCTTCAGCAGTATATGCGACAATATCGTTTCTGAAAGGCAAACAGTATTTTCATTCCATTCTTACTACTACATTCAACTCACAGCATGCAACCATGAATATTACTTTTTTGGACATTGAAAACTACTGTCAATCATAAGTGCGACACTCACATGGAGAACTCGTATTGAATATTGATTACGTGTCCGTAGAAAATGACGCTGCAAAAGAAAATAGAATGATGCGTGTGTTATGCAGTCCTCACATCCTAAATCGGCATATCTTATATATTGCCATTTTAAAAGATTCTTTAACAAGATAGTAGACACGGAGAAAGAGACATTAGACTTCAGAGCCACTGGAATATATTCAATAAACCCAAGATCTTTCAGTGAGAAATACTTTCCTGGTGCTAATCTATGAGCTGTTTATGACGAGGCGCCTAATGTTGGGGAAAAGCTCATTCGACAAATAGGCAAAAGGCGAAAATGGAGAAGTGGACGAAGAGGTCACACCAAACACTTTTACTGGAACAATATACTTCGGTAAAGAATGATAATCAAAAGAAGAATTAAACTTTTCTATTGCAAACATTTAATATATCTCAGCACTTTACCAAAAACTGTATACAAAAACAGTGGCACCTTTGTGCGGAAGAAATATCTGACGTAACATCTACTATGAATGAAATTCATGGGGGGGGGGGTGAAATTAAAATGCGAAATCAATAGTGACTAAATCTTCTAAAATGGATGCTAGGAAGAAAACACGAAGTTGTTTGTCAAGCTTTCGTGCAGTAGATCACTCAAGTTTCAATAATCGTATTATTCCCTATTACCCCAAATTTCGAGGTAATAACGAATACTTCGTTTCATTTTTAAAACCAAATTTTCATGGTAACTTGCATATTGTGCACGCTGTTACTTTTGGTATTTACAGGGAATTGATGATGATATTTTTCACACATCCTATTTTTTTCCCCTAAAATCTGGAATATTTCTAGTGATCTATTCTTAAAGGGCAGCTGTTCGGCAATACCCCGGTCTCCCCAACACAATATAGTTGCTAGTACAGGCATGTTTAGGTGTACACCATACTTTATAATTCCTGTCTTAGTATGGCTTAGAATTTTTTTTCTAAAAATGTTTGTGCCCTAATAAGCCATAAATTCATAATTGTCATCACCCTTATCGACTTATAAGGATTAGGCCTAAGGCCTGTGCCGGATCCTGAAGAACCAAATGAACCATTTGAATTGTTACAAGTAGTTCCTATGGACTTCAGAATAATGGGTGGTCAGCCATCGAGTACGTAATAAATAAATAAAACAAATACAAATATAAATTTCCAAATTAGGGAAGGAAGGGAACAAGTGCACACATATATTAACGCTTATTTTTGTGTATAATATTACAAAATCCTGACAGATGATTCAGATTGCGAAAATCAAAGCGTATGTTCAGTCAACTTGACACATGCGAGAACCAATCTTCAGAATTAACAGAATTACCTTAGTTGGAGCTACCAACGAATTAACAACGGACTATGGAAGTGGTACAACTTACACTCACCAGAGGCGCAGAGATTTATTCAATAGTAAAGCCCTATATTATACAAGTATGGGCACGCTCCATTTTGCGCCTAACCGTCTCTTAACTCCCATAAGCCTACGTGTTAAGTTTCTGTCGCTTTACTCGACTGTCATACAGTTAATGCCTAAAGTATTTGTGTTATTCTGTTGAATGATACCTTCTGAGTCTGCTCATGTTCCTCTTTTTGCATTAGAATGCCTAGACCAGACAGAAAATGCATACTTTTCAGACTATGTCAGTTATAGTTACGGCACTTTCGCGTAGTACCGCATCCGAATTCAGCGGCCAATGACGGGTCATTTGCCGGCAGAGGAAAACGCTGGCATCGGTTAAAAAGAAATCATTATATTAAACATAGGCCTTATTAATTACACAGTTTTAACACATGAAACTTAACATAAGAATGTCTCATTTTATTTTATTACTCACTATTTAAATTATTTGTTGTAATGCATTTATTATATCAATGTTGACATAAATTGTATTAGGTCTACTGTTAACCTGTCAGTTAAGAATGAATTATAAAAAGTATAGGGCTTTGAGGGCTTCCTACCAAATTCAATTTGGAACAAAATTTTTATAAGAACAAAAGTCTCATTAAACCCTACAATCTTCTTCAACAATGAAATTAAAAAGCATGCATCAAGTTTTTTAAAAAATATTTATAACCTTCAAGTGCACTTTGTGGCGACAATCCTTTTAGTATTTGCACATATGAAATCACCAAAACATAAGTGTTAAATTTAAAGTAGCCTATTCTATTTAACATCAAATATTAAGAAAAATCTTACATAATACTGACGTAACATAGTCGGGAGTTCTTCGATGGAATTCAGTTCTTTCTTCCAATTTTGTGAATCCAAATATTTCGTCTTTTGACGTCGTATTTTCCTGAAGGAATGCGATATAACGTAATGCCTTTCTTTCCTTGAGTTGTACAGTCAAATGCACAACACCAAAGGCATATTAACTCAAATTAAAATAAAATTTTAAAAATGTTCTCCATATAAGCATATAACACAACACACAGACATCAGGCACAAAATGGCGGCTGTTGTTGGCGAACCAATCACGGAGCTCGGTTGTTCGGTAAATTCCGCCGAAAATCGTGGCCATACTTGTACAATGGAGCGCTTTATTCAATAGTTCGCACATTGCCACGTTGAAGCTAAATATGTATTACCCGTTTCAGCTTACTTTAGCGGTAGTGGTTACGATTTAACACGTTAGCTGTTAAATTTCATTTCATTTCAAGAGGAATATAAATAATTCTGAACGTAACCTGATTTTGTGTTTCATTATGCTCAAAAGTAATTCACACAAGTATTTCTAAACAAAAATCTCATGCATACCGCTTGTATGTATTGAAACGGTACCTTTTCTTGTCCAACATTGCTGTAAAATTCTATGAACTCATCTTTTGAAAGGTTTCCTCTAGTCAGAGCTTACATTTATACATGTTCTAGTAATAGTGTGCGTAGGAAAAGGCGTTTCAAATCCAAATAAGAGTGGTGGGTGTCTTGTGCAGTTTTCAAATCCGAAAGAGGCACGTATATTTATTTAGGGTAGTTACCTGTAAGCTATGAAAATGAGTGAAGATATTAGCTGGTAACCATTTTTCCCAAATCACAAGTTTAATTTGGAATGCGCAAATAAGATCTTACATACTCATAAGCTCTTTACTTCGTTAAGGTGCAAATTAACGTCGACCAAACATGCAAAACTACAGACTCAGTTTTTATCTGCAAACTCTAGTATACGTTTTGACTTGTTTAAAAATATTTCATTCTTTTAATTGAATAATATTTTCAACATTTTAGCACGACGCAGTCTCTTTATTTCGGAATAATAACTGATATCATATTTTGAGAAATTCTGTAATTGACGGCGAGTGACTTTTAACTTAATAAAGTTCAGTTTATGATAATACTCCTCATGACATGGTTCATTTTGAGAGACATTGATCATGATTCTAATGAGAAATAATACAACGAGAATTATTAAGCATTTAGCGGGCTTCGTCTTCTATAAATTTATTAATCTTTCAAGTATTTTCCCACAAATTGTTGGAGCTTCATCTGTTGTTATGACAACAGTTGTAACGAAAATTGGTTAATGTTGACACCTGCATCCATAAAATCTAGTGACTTTATACTTTCTTGAGTGAATACTAATTCTTTGGTTAAATTGAAATAATTTTCTTGAATATTCTAAAACTCTTCTTTCATTCTTCTTCTACTTTCCTTTCCTTTCTGTTTTTTTTATTGTAAATGCCATTTTTATTAAGTTTTCTGGGGACCTAAAATTTTCCCGCTGTGTAGATGTTTAACGACCAGGGAGTTCCGGAGAGATATGTTACCATTTGGCTAATTGCATTTAATGAACCTAAAAGTTGCACGTTTGACGTAAACTATCGGGAAAAGAGATAGTCTATATGTAAAATTAAGGGAATCGCGTTAAATATCGATAATTTGAATAAAGTGGGTGGTTTTGTACTTAGGAATATAGTTCTAAACGATAATAAAATATCTTTAATTATCTCCAAAAGACAAATTACAAGAAAATGCCAAGGACTGTGGTAACCGAACCTTCCATTAAATAATTTCGAATGGGGTAGATAAGCAAGCTCAGGATACTGAAAATGGGGGAACGTATTCCTAAGGATATAAAAGACATAGACGTAATGATAAGCAACATAGTGTCTCCTCTCAAAATCGACGAAGTCGTTTGCAGAGGCTAAGCCAGCAGAAGCCCAGCTGTGGCTAAAGGGATGTTGAAATGGCCGAGCGGTAAGCCGAAGGATGAGAGGATAGGTTGGTTACTCAACTGTTGAAACAGAACATCAAATTCTTTCTTCTAATAAACGGTTTTGCAGAAGAGTAATAACAAAAATTACAAAATAGTTGACAAGGCAATTGAGAAGATTCTCTGAGAGTTTCTAAGCCCCAGGAGAGGAATCAGGATAAGACACTTAAAGCATTAATAACAAAGAAATAAGGATGCTCCGTATCAAGAGAAATGCATGAACCTAGTTTAGACACGTCATGCATGTATTTCCCAGAGAGGCAAGATCTGGGGGTTTATATACGGCTTCGAGTGTTAGGGAAGGCTCGAAGTAGACATGTAAATTATTAAAGCGCGTCTGGCTATGATGGCCAGACACTCATAAATTGGAAGGCGGCAGACGGATCCAGTCGTGATAGAGTGATTCAATGGCGTATGGTCCACTTGATAATGGTAGAAAAAAAAATGAAAGTACGAAGAGAAAGAAGAGGACGAAATTGATTCTAAAATACGTAAAGTTGCGACTGTTTTCGCGTAAGTGTAATTCGCAAAAACCACTTCTCGATATACTGGAAAAAAGAATGCTGTTATGAATTCTCATTCTGAAGGGCGCAGGAGCAAACCTCGACAAGAGAAATAGTATCAAACAAAAAATGTAAATATGACGAGATTCCGTTACACAAGCAAAAGGACGGGTAAATTTATAAGAGTAAACCCTGGTAAAAACGTGGAAATGGTGGTTCTCTCTTTAGGCGAAGTATTTCCCAACAGGGGAGGTTTACCGGTAGAGGCGTAGAAATGACTGAGGATGCCGCTCAAAAAGTTGCATTTCCCATACTGTTGGCGGCAACGTCCCGCCTATGTTAAGTGTATCACTGCCAATCTCGACCGAAGTTTAATAAGCCCATGAATAGGGATATCCGGTGTCATCCCCCAAACATCCACCTAGATTTGGTTTGGCATTCAATCTTTGCACATTTACCGTAACGACCCACGGAGGCATTCCTCCCCTACGGGACATTAAAGGGGGAGACCTCGTGGTCATTGATGTGATGTATGAAAGTGACCTTCACCGAAGTATCCAATTTTCTCGTCAAGGATTCGCATCACAGAATTTTGGCGTCATACACATATTAAAAAATATATTACCTCAGGAGAAAAAGTTTCATACCATTTCCCTAAATGCCATTAGTAGTATTTAAAAACAGCAGAGACAAGATGCAGATTGACAGACTGTTTCAGCAAATAGAGCTCCGAAACTGGAAGTTTTTACTAGAGGCATTTCAAAAGGTAACTGAACAGCCGCATGGTTATTTGGTAGTAAATACCCCTTGGCTACTGCTACAGAGATCATTACAGTTTCGATGATGAAGGCAAATATAAGGAAATTAATCTCCCTTCTCACTCCAAAACAATACGATAGTTTAGTTGTTTTAAGCAAAGCTTAACCAGCCGTTGGCAAAAAAGAATCTCAGACAAGCAGTTCCAATGAATATCAAGGCGATATCGGAATGCGTGTTCAACGTTAGCAAAGGCATTTCTCCTGCATGTAAGAAAAATTTAAAAAGACATAAAGCTACGTGGAACAAACTGTTAACAAGAAGGGGACGTTGAAAAAGAAGAGAAAGATCCTGATGCAAAACGGTGTTGTTATCTGCCTTTTTTTTTTTTCCTCCCCTTCTTCTCCCGGTATTCGGTTCGCATTAGTAAGCAAATAAGCGTCATGAAGCACGCAAAGCAAATAATGCTCATACAATCTCAGCCAGAGGGTGCAAAGAGATTGCACCATAAAATCCATATCAAAAGACATTGCTCAGTTGGAGCGTTCTAAATTGTTTCCGGAATAAAAGTGCAGCTTCACGAAGTATAAGGGTGTCAAAACACAGCTCCAACGAAGGGAGGAAGAAGAAGACACAAGGTTGCAAATCGATGCACTGCCGTTCGAATCAAAAAAGAAAAAGCAACATTCCTTCAAAAGAGTGACGCAGGTTCAAGACTGTGGAAAAGAGTTTAGAAGGGCTCGCAACATTGCGCACCTCACCAATAGATACGGTCTTAAGTCAAGATCTACAAAATCCGCAAAACAGGAGGGGAATCTAGAGTGGGAAGCGTTGTCTAATAATGGATTTAGAAGACTTTAACAACCAAAGCGACCTTTACTCGGGTTTAGGCACTGCCGAAACACTTCACAAAACAATCGAAATTTCCAGGGATAGAATGGAGTCATATCTTAGGTAAACTGAGAGCTATACTCTTCACAAGCAGGCTAGAAAGAGATTCCCTTCAGTAATTATCACGTCACAAACATCGATGACCTTTGGCAGGCAGACCTAAACGTTATGAATAGCATTAAATAGCACAACGAACCTTAACGCTTACATTCTAACCGTAATAGACGTCTTCTACAAATGTTTGTGGGCAACGCCTCTTAAAACCAATTTTGGCAAAAACATTGTCGAGACCTTTTAACGTCATATTTTCCAAACACAAGAAAATTTCCAAAATTTTACAAACAGACAAGGGCACCAATCCGCCAACAAAATATTTCAAACATTTTTAAAAATTCACAACGTTATGCACTATACGATTAATAATAATGTGTAAGCCAACATGGTGGAGCGCATTAACCTCACTTTGAAAACCAAAAAGTGGCGACACTCCACCCACAAAAATATCTACATGTATGGACGTGTTGTCCAAGTTATTAAAATTGTACAATACTTCGTATCACAGGTCCATAAAAATGGCGCCCACGGATGTCAACGAATCAAACATTTTTCAGGTATATAAAAATTTGTACGGTAATAAACGTGTCCCCCCCCCCAAAAAAAAAATTCACGTAGGCGATCACATTCGCATGGTAAATGTGAAATTCCATAAGGGTTAGGAACAGAACTGAACGAACGAAATACGATGCGTGTTCAAAAAGTATAGCGAATTTTGTGTTTTTTCACAAAGTGTTTATTTATTCATGAATATCTATTTTGTCCCCTTTAAAGTAATCCCCACCAGATATTATACACTTGTGCCAACGTTTTTTCCAATCCTCGAAGCACTTTAAAAAATCGTTTTTGGTGATCTTGTTCAGTTCCTCCTTCGATTCCGTCTTTGTCTCAATCGTGGCGTAGCGTCGTCCTTTCATGGGTCTCTTCAGTTTTGGGAACAAAAAACAAGTCACAGGGGGCCAGATCTAGGGAGTACGGTGGCTGCGGCATCATAAGTGTGTTGTTTTTGCCCAAAAATTTGTGCACAAGCAACGATGTGTGAGCAGAGGCGTTATCATGGTGCAAAAGCCAATTTTTGTTCTTCCACAAATCCGGCCGTTTCTGGCGGTTTGCTTCGCGCCAATTGCGCATAACTTGCAGGCAATATTCCTTATTGACCGTTCTACCCTGTGGAAAGAACTCATGATGCACCACGCCCCTGCAATCGAAGAAAACTGTAAGCAAAACCTTCACATTCGACATAACTTGGCGCGCTTTTTTCGGTCTTGGCTCGTGTGGCAGCATCCATTGGGATGATTGAGATTTAGTTTCCACGTCATAACCATAAACCCATGATTTGTCACCAGTTATGACCCTCTGGAGCAAATTTGGGTCGTCGCGGACAGAGTTCAACAGCTCCTTTAGCAACGTTAATGCGATGGTGTTTAAGGTCGAAATTGAGCAACTTTGGTACGAATTTTGCGGCGACCCGTCTCATGCCCAAATCATTGGTAAAAATCGAATGGCACGAGCCAATCGATATGTTTAGGTCCTCAGCAACTTCTCTAACGGTGATTCGACGATTGGCCAATACTATTTTCTTCACTTCTTCAATGTTTTCGTCTGTTGTTGACGAGCTCGGGCGTCCGGGACGCTCTTCGTTGTTCACATCTTCTCGACCCTCTGAGAACATTTTGTACCACCGATAAACGTTGCTTTGGTCCAAGGTAGCTTCACCATATGCCACAGTCAGCATTCGGAATGCATCCGCGCACTTAATTTTGTTTTTCACACAAAATTTGATACAGATTCTTTGTTTCATTTTTTGAAATAGGCAAAATTCGAAGAAGAGCCAAAACACGTCCAAGCAAAATAGTTGTCAACAATTAACTGAACATTCAAAATGGCCGAGTGTCAACATAAGTGAGGGACATGAGTACCAACATAACGCCACAAAACAATCGAAAATCGAATATACGTAGCCCGCGGAAATTCAAAATTCGCGATACTTTTGGAAGAGACCTCGTCTTCTAGATTTATGACGTGGTGTGAGGCACTCCCGTAGTCAGTAAAATAGAAGACTTTGATGGCGAACACATAGCGGGAATGTTTCAGGAGTTCCAAAAGATTAGCCTACCCTTGACACACAAGGTGAATAATAATATAATTTAATATAATATATAATTTTAATATAAAATATGCTCTTATTTATTCAAGTTGTACAAGCATGTAATACAGGAGAGATTATTGATCGAAAAGATGTAATCCGGTCGGTCAACCACAGAAGGCTGACTGGAGCACAAGATGCAACAGAGGAAAATGGAACCAAACAACACTATCAACTATTGTGATATTATACTTGTTTGAAATTCCCATAAATAAACATTGGCGATGAAGTAGTCGGATGCTTGGTGATAATTTGAAATTACCTGCATTTAATATCTTTAAAATCATTGAAAACTGCAATATGAATAACATATATCACCAGCTACTTCGCTACTCTACTCTTTGTCTTATCTAGGATTGGAATCTCCTTTTCAACAGCAAAGAGGCTGTGGCAGTAAACAAAGGCTCATGGGATACTAACAGACAGGAATGATATTATAGTCTACCTTGAGGCATGAGGCAGCAGCAATCCAGAGACAGTCATGCAATTTATAATCTCACATCACTGTCTATCAATTGAGTACTTTGCAGAAAAATGGCTATTCACTTGTATACTGTAAGGTTCCTCTGACTAGGTGCTAAAGTCATGAAACCTGTTTTCAAGAATTTGAAAAAATGTTGAATAATTTTCAGGCAGGTTTCTATGAGGAAATCATAAAGGAAACGAAAGGTAAAGGTTATATACAGTCACCTTATGAAACATAGAAAGTGTTTAATGAAAGTTTTATTATTACATTTGCACTCACACATACACACCAAATTGAATTGCATTACACAAAATTCTGTTAGAAAACTGTGTTTAGTATTTTAGGAAGAGCCATAAGTAAAATGAAGTACCAATTACATTTACTTAGTGTCCATACATCGTAGCACAAAGAGATTTAGGGTTTACTCTCACGCTGTTTATTTTCCAGAAGCAACATTTTTTTCTGAATTTCCACTTGAAGTATTTTTGGTAACGTTTAAACGTTTTTGCATTCTGCTACATCACTCCAGGTGCCATTACTTTGACATTGAATTATTGGGGAAGAACTAATTTCCATTCCTGTAAGAAAAGAAATAACACATTATTCTGAAACTATTTCCACTTTTCACCTTAATAAGGACCTGAACAGCCTCAAAACTGGTACCAATATTAATCATAAAGGAATTTCCAGTATTTGAGAGCTAGGGAAAGTCTTTCCATTTTAAACTCTGCCTTTAGCAATGTGTTGTCTTGTATAACTAAATATAATATACATATAAGGAAGGAAAAAAAAAAAAAGAATCTGAAGAACATCAAGGAGTAGCAAATAAGATATTTTCAATAATGGAGAGAATGAAAAATGTGAAAATTTTAAATTAATCATAATTATTCCTATTCCAATTCTTACTTAAGAATATGATAAATTGAATTCTTCTTTAATATCTGCCTGTTGGAAGAAACAACTTCATTATGTTTAATTTCTTGATGTAGCGCAGTTTTCAAAAATACATTATCTATGCATGTTTTTTCTTAGCATATGAAATGACTATGTAACAAATAATGTTTAGAAGGCAGGTGCTCCATTGCGCTTTTAACGAGATTGCCAAAGTCAGATTCATCCTCATTCACCATTCTGAGTAACTTTCTGTAAACATAATGCATACATAGCAAAACATTTTATTTTTTTCAAAGCATTCAGTCAGCCATATAAACCTATCATACTATGAGAAATGTATGTCCTTGTTCAAATTTTACCTACTTCTTTAATAGACAAGTTAGATGTTGGTCTTTTAGTTAACTGGCATTGCTGTTCATATGTTAAATAATAAATTATTTTATTTTAATCTCGCAAATTACATTAATCATATTCGTTATTTACTAGTATACATATAAAGAAAATAAAATGCACATTACTATTAACTGCATAGAAAAGATCAAAATCAATCCTTTGCAGGGAGAGAGTGTAATGAAGCAACTCTGAAAGCTGACTCTGCCATATGAAATGCCAATGCTGCAGGAATAAAGCATGTGTGAAACCAATTCAGCGCATGTGCCCTGCATAGCATCCCACTGCATGTTGTATCACCAAGGATAGCCGAGGTTGTTAAGGTGCAGACTTGTGAACAGTAGGTCTGAGGAGGTGCCCTAAACTAGGTCTAGAACACTTCCTTTAAAAAAAATTCTTTCCCAGTTTATTATTTCATTTCATGTATCATCAGTGTCCATCACCTCAGTAGTTAAAACGGGCATTAAACATATTAAAAAAACTGCATACTGCAGTGAAGAGTTCACGCGGCTGGTTATTCATGTGCTCTCTTTTGTGTAAATACATTATTTTGTCTTAATTTATTTTATTAAATTTTAATTTAGGGAATGCCAAGTTTATGGGTATACATTGGTACTACACCACTGAGAATTTCCCATATCAGGGATGGCTGCAAAAATGAGTTAGGCTTAGTAAATTGTGATATGCAGTAGTTATGTATATCTCTGACATCTAGTGAAAGTTTCAAAGGATAATTGATCCCACTGTTGTGAAAAGTTTGAATTAACTTCTGATTTGAGAGCATTGATAATATTCTTGATTAAGATTCCTGTTCATACGCTGGTGTATCATGTTACCTTTGCCAACAAACTGTGATAATAGCTCTAAAAATGTGATGTCATTTACAGAGTACTTTTCCATTTTTTCAAAACCATTCTTGCTCTTCATTTTGATGAACTTATGACACATCTATTAATTCATAAATAAGACACAATCCCCATTTTATATTTTTCCTTGTTCTGTTTTTGAACTCTGAAATGGATAAATGTAGAATTTCCAAACTTTACTGAATCTAGTGTTTCTTATTTTTCTTCTTTACATCATCACTGTTATGAAAACATTAAATTAATTACCTGAAGGACAAGCAACCTTAACTTGATCTTGGTAAAGGTAAGACTCTCCAATAACAGTAGCACCACTTCTCATCTTTGGCCTACCGCATGAAATTCCTGCAGAAAAGAATCATTAATAATAATTGCTAACACCATCCGAACATGAATATTTTGGAACATTAAGAATGAGTATATATATATATATATATATATATATATATATATGGACATTTCTGTTTCTATTTCTGTTGGTGGCTTATTTGTTAATAAAATATAATAGTACACTGTCTCTGCATATTCTTTAAGGAAACAGGGTTGTATCTTTGCTCCTTCTAATAAAAGGGTACAATAAACAGAAATTATTGTTAAAAATAATTATTAAAATTATTTATATTCTTTCATATTAAGCTATAAAAGTATGAAATACTGCCACAACCTCTGATATAACACTCACTTTTTACATTATTCTTTTAAGTTGACTTCACAATAGGTTGAACACTAGGGGTACACTCCTACTTTTAATCCCTAAAAACCCTTAAGTTAAAATATGCATAAGGAATGAGGACCACAAATAATACAATGAAATGATAGTGAGTTAAGCTGATGCTACTGCAGCTTTTTTATTGGTATCACCTCACAGTATTATAATGGGAATGTTACCTGGAGGATGCCATTATGATGGCCAGAGAAAAGAATTGTGCATCTTAACTTGCTCACATCTCTTAATAGACTGATGCTTCTTTCATGTGAAAACCTTCCCACATTATAGCTATAGACATGTGCAATGCTTGACTTTTCCTTTGTTTCACACATGCCAGACAGTGTGCAATTAGCTCGCAATTGTTAACTTCAATAATACTTTACTGTTACAACAATGATAGGTCCCATTACTATATTTTAATTATTATTAATCCCATTATTAATGTACAATTTCTATTATTAAGCCCCTTATGCCACAATATGCAATTTTAAAACTATAGTGTTGAGTTCAGTCATATGTCAGTGGATTGTGAAATATGTTAATTAGGATTTACTTATCATATATTTTGAAACAACTTTTTTCAATTTTTCATTTGCTCAAAATCTGGATGTGCCTTATATTCACATAAAATTGTGAGAATTCTCAAAATTATGTGTAGCAGTATATCATATACAATAAGATTCAAATTTAAAGCATTTGCAGCAATTAGCTCTTTGGCATATAAAAGTATTACCCACTAAGTGTTGCTGAATGTCACAAAAAAACCACAGTAAAAATTGTTAACCTTACCATAGTATCCCCTTTAAAGGGCACAAATATGTATCGCAATCACTTGCTGTTATTCATGTTCAATGCTCCATCACTGGATTTACTAAAATTAATTTTGTGTTGGAACTAATACAATGAAACAATTAATTTATTCTTAATTAGCTAGTGAGTTGATCCAAATTTGTTGTTGGTTGGATGAACTCAGTGTAGTTCTTTTGGACATTTTATTAACTTTTGGATTAATCTGTCCTCTGTTGGGATCTCGAAGTCCATAACCTAATCTTCAAATTTTAATAAAATTTTTTATAAAAATTTTCCCCCACATCCTCCAAGGGTCTATATATGAATTTCAATAATTTGACTTCCATTTCTATATTATGTTTATCTCTCCAAAAGGATGTGTAACTGGTGATGCAGACAGAGCCTATGAGACATGTTTGTATAATTCAATAGTAAGTGCAGCATAAGAGTAGTAAATCCATTCACCAGCTAATTAAGTTTAAACTGGATTCAATATTTGAATTCGAAATATTCTCAGTATCAGAGTTGTCCACATCCTCATGTGTATGTAGAGTTGTTTTCTTCTAAAGCCCACAGTTGATCATACAGTTCATCTCCCATGGCATTAGTGAGTAAAAATAACAAAGCATGCTTGGTATAGACAGTGTAGTACAGTATCAATAGTGCATATGATGTAGATGGTAGAATAGCAAATTATGGTTGTGTACATAGATGAAAGATTTTAAAACTTTGTAGTCAATACTAAGATATTTCCTCTTTCTATTTTTATCTTTGATTTTGGGGTATAGCTTAGATTCAGAAATATACAGTAGTTAATTGTCACACTTGAAATTAAATAAGTCTCATATCACAGGAAAAGTGAAACATTTGCAATGCTGGTGAAGCAATGCCTGGGATTTCCATCTGCTAGCAATCCTAGTAAGGTGCATTCTTTTCAGATTCTTTGGAAATGGTCATATTATTGTTGGGTTGACTGTTATTTTGTAAAAAAATAAATTCTATTTATATTTTAATCACTTTGTAATTTCCATATGCAAAATTTATGTTCCTAATATCTAATGCATTTAGAATTTAAAACAAACTCACTTGTACATTTTCCACGCACACGGGACCATTTTCCATTTGCCTGGCAACGGGATGTCAAATCACCATAAGGCTGATAACCCTCTCTGCAGCGATGAGTTACCATGTTTCCATATACAAACTCCTGCTTCCGATTGGAAATCACTGTATGGTATGGAACTGGAGGGCTACGACATTGAACAGCTGCAACATTTAGTCACATATTAATGACTCAGTAGATGTCTCTAAAACAGTTTCTAGTGTGTCCTAAACATTTCATTCTGTTGAGAGAAAGGAAAATTATAAAGCATGAGATTGAAGCTATTTTTATTATAATGATCTTCATATTTCCATTTCTAATTGTACCAGCTCATTCCTAAGTTTTTATCAATTTCTCAGTTGATTCAACACACAATTCTAATATATGTGAATAGTTTGATAAGATACTTCTAAGTAAAATATAACTGTAATTATACTGCTAGGAATGTGCTGATAATGAATAGTATCAGATGAGTGTATTGTTCATGAGTAGTGCACATATCGTAAACTGTGCTTGTGCTTATGCATTTTGAAAACATTGACCACTTATAGGCTTAAGTTAATATGCTGACATTTCCTAGTTTAATAACAAATTAATAAAATATATTTGGGTACTCACTTTCTGAAATTTCTAGTTGCTCTATTTATTCTATGTCAGAGAGAGCAGTGGCAAGATTAGAGAAGTCTTCATTTTCCTTAGAGTCACTTGAGTCATATATTTCACTTGTTTCTCCCCCCAAAAAACAAGGAAACTATCAATGACATCATCCAGTAGCCCATCATTTTCCCAAAATTGTTTTTCTATTCTTATCACATGATTGTATTAACCCAACTGTCTTCAGAAGCATAGGTGCAGACTCCTAAGGACTGAAGGTTCATGGGCCTTTGCAAAATTTTTGCAGAGGAGGCTGAGTTTCCCCAATATTTCCAAAGGACTACAATTATATCAAAACATATTTAATATTTACTTTGGATGCCTAAATTCTTCCAAATTTTACAACTGGTTTTAATGTCAACTCGTACAGCTGTAAGATAATTTTTTGAGTCTTAGAAGGATGATAGTTACAAAATTGTCAAAAGAACATTGCTGTTTTAATGTAATTGACATTTTCAACTGCCATTGAAAAAAAATCTGCTCTTTGCATCTCAATGATATGGTTGACCAGTTTATTGAGAGAAATGAATTGCAGCTGCAAATATTCACCAGACTTTCATTAAAATAGTTAATTCTTAGTTTATTTGTTTCTTAAAATGCTTCAGTACACTTGCATATTAATTTCTCCAACAACATTTTTCTCTCTTAGCAAGAGTTTTACTTTGGACCAAGCAAGCTTAATGGGGTTCAGATGCATGTAGGGAAACTTAATGCTTCATGGCTTTGTGATTTTAATATTTCAACAATACAAGCCACTTTTTCTTGCCATTGATGAATCTTTATCAAGATGTAGAGATTAGATTTTTTCATATATCTTGAAGAATGAGGACTGTTGTTTTGCAGCCATAATATCAACTATTCTTTTAAGGTGTATTTTGAAAAGGGTTTGTTTTCCTGGGTATTGTAGAGCATTATCCATAACCACAATACTCTCCTTTGGGAGGTTGGAAAGAAGCTGATTGTTAGCCCAAAGCTCAAACTTTCTGGAATTCATTTGACCTTGATTTATCTCCTGAGCTTTTTTCTGCTTGAAAAATTAATAATGAATTCTTCACAAACCCCATTTTGGATCCTGCATGGGCAACAATAAGATCAATTACCGGAATTTGACTTAGCCAATACTCCTGGTTGACTTTCATTTTATCAGCATTTCCTAATTGTAAAATTATTGTCCACCCAAGTCTCATTATATACATAAAAGAAAAATAAAAGTAATTCTTGGAATAATGTAACTAATATAACAAGAACTAGAGAAGCAGAAATATATGTAATACTGTACTACTATATATACACACACAAACACAAAAGAACAACTCTGTTCCAAAAGCTGCATATTGCTTTCAGATACTTGCAGCACCATTCCATTTATGTTTGGCTTTTCAATTAATATTTTCCTTTAATTTTGGCAGTTTTTCCATTTGTAGCTCATTTCTTTAAGAACTCATCTCATAGAGTGAATCCTCAAGGAAATTCATTTCTTTCTTTTCCGAATCTCATATAACAATTTTGGGCATATAGGAACTTCCATTTTCACTAAATAAAATTTGCCTTTGCAGCAGCATACTCCATTATTGTCAAAATCATCCAAATTCATTTTGTATATTTGGTTTATTTCCTGGAGTAGAAAGAGAAGATGAGCTGACTTCAACCACTTGTCTTCTTATCCTGGTAATTGTTCTCTCTGAAACACCGGTATAGTGGGATTACATGTCTTCTTCTCCATGTTAATAATCTTGTTTTCAATTGCTTCCTAGCAATTCAAACCGCCGTCCAGATTAGTATAACATGGCATCAAAATACTGTCTAGATGGCTTTGAAATACAAAATAGTAGGAAATATCTGAAGTATGACTCCCTGGTTGAAATGTTTTGGCAGTTAGCTGATAACTCATAATTTCTGATAAGATTAAGTTTGACTTTATTATGTAGAACAAGTAACACTTAATTAAATTAAACTTTATAAAACGTACGAATAACAGAAACATTCCAGTTCACCTGTTGAATAATACAACTTATTTAAGTAAAGTTTATTAACAAAATAAGTCACCGACTATGAATACTGGCCTAAATATTATTCAAAGCAAACATGACAATAGTAACACCAGTACTTCTGTATGAAAATAAAACTTGGGTTACAACAAGTAAAGTAAGAAGTCAAACCAAAGCACAGAAATAAAATTTTTAAGAATTAAAGGATGCATGACAAATGACTTAATAATGAATGAAGATATAATATCGGAATTAAAGTTGTATTTAATAAAAACAAAATAGAAGAATACAGGAATAACTGGAAAAGTCAAGTGAATCAAATGGAAAATAAAACACTGCCTAAAGTTGCACTAGAGTATAAGCCAATCAGAAAAAGAAGAATTAAAAGACAGCCAGATGATGATAATGATAGCATTATTTGCCCATTTTTTATTCCCATTGGAACAAATTCAAAATATTCCTCATGCAGATTTCAAAAACTTAAAAATAAGAACCTGTACAAAAGTACTGCTGGGAGCTGAACAGATGACTAGTGCAGTGAGAGAAGATCTTTATTTGATAGTGAACAGTTGGACATTTTAAATTGCATGTTTTAGTTTAGTGTTAAATATATATTGGCCTACTAATTATATATACATACAAGTAATGGATGTACCACAAAAACAAAAGGAATGAAAAATTATGCATAGTAAAGCTTGCAAAATTTAGAATATTGATAGCTTCATGTGATGAATTGCAAAAAAATTTACAAGCACATTTTACTTAAATCAAAAGAGAGATCTTTAAAGAGAGTCTTATCAAATATTGTACATTTAGAGAAAACAAGAAGGATGATGCTATCCTTCAAAACAGAAAGAAGAAAGTTGGGTGAAAATTGAGCTGGAGTTCAATTCATCCATATATATTGTGGACCATTAAGTAATTGTTTTACCATAATTTTTGAATAAATGCTATATATAATATTATTATGTAACTTGAAGAGAAATATAGCTTACATCATATTATATTTAATAACTTACCTGTCATGTTGCATATAATTAAATAATTACATTTTAATTATTATTTGCCTATTGTTCTACAGAGATCCAAAACAACTCAGAAACTTTGGGAAAATATGAAATGCCATCAAAGAGAGATCCTGACCAAAGAATACCAGGCATCGAGAGCTACAGGGGGTGGTTCTCCAGTAATTATGGAGAAATTATGTCCGACAATAGTGGAAATAACCCTTCACTTAATGGTTCAGGTACCAAGACTCTGATATGATGTCAAATGAACTAGAAGGTATGCAGTAATTTATTATTTTTGTATTGACTTTAACTGAAATAAATATTTCATGAAATAAATTTGGTGGTACTGCAGTAGTATAGTAATCCACTCCAAAGTATAATAAAAGTTTTAATACAAGGAGAATAATTCAAAATAAAAGATAAATAGCTACATTAAACAAATTGCAATATGAAAATAATCTCTACATATACAGATTTATGAATGAGTAATTGAGAAAATATATTAGAGTTATGTCAGTATTAACATATTTAAAATTTAAATTAATTATTATAATACTAGTCCAAGACAAATAGTTTTAAAAATATTACATAAAATGGCAAAGTATTAATCTTAAAGGTAAGGATATTAGCCCTGGGCCTATTGAATTATCTGAAAATGAAAGAGAAAGAGTTATCTTTGTTATATACGAAAAAAAAATGTGTTTCAAATGAAGTTTCCAAAGATATAAATAAATCTTTTCTTTTGATCAATTTTCGGGATTCTATCCGCGTAATAAAAATTTTATACTTGAATAGACTAATCTTATGAATACCACAACTTTTACATATTAAGGAATAATAAAAATTAGCATTAAATAGTTAACAATTATTTAACTTGAATTTTATTTGATCTATTATGAAACTTTAAAAATAGATTGATGTGCAAAGAATTTTGGTTTGCAGCTTCAAAACATAAGCAGTATAGAATGAAAACTCTTGAAATTTTAATTCATAAAAACTATATATAAATAAGTATATATATATATATATATATATATATATAAAAATTTAAGTGTATATATATATATATAGAAATTTAAACTCTAGCTAAAATTTTGTAATCAAATTCAAATAAATTGCCATTATGTAAGTACTGGTTCTACTATAATGAAATATGAATCACCAGTTTTCTCAATTTTAAAAATTATAGGATGTGAAAGAATAGATTCTTATCATTTGGCTGTGTAAACTATTTTTAGATAATAAAATTATTCCATGCTGAAATACATAATAAACTTAATGTTCAAAATGTAATATAATTAAATAAGTTTTTATATTAACATTTTAAAAAATTGAGTTGAAATTGTAACATACACACCACTAAAATTCAATAAAATGGAAGAGTCGACCAGGAACTGATGATAGGAGCGATGGCTCCCGAAACTAGTCTTCCATTTTATTGAATTTTAGTGGTGTGTATGTTACAATTTCGACTCAATTTTTTAAAATGTTAATATTTGACACCACTGTTACAAAAGTTCACTATATTTTATACAAGTTTTTATATTATTAACATACAACAGAAAATCTGTTTTTATGTAAAAAAACTGGATTTTCTACACTATGTAAACTACAAGTATATTACGTAAAACATGTCCTAACAATAAATTAACTTGCCAACCCTGGTTGCAGAACAGGAACTGGGAGAGTATAATTTGTCCCAAATCCCTGGTGCCCTTTAGAGCTTACTTGTTATACCACTTTCCATTCATATGAAGAGAAAATCCAGGTTGCACTGTGAGAGTTTGACATTGAGGTGTTAGCCTCAATTTTATTTGGGCTCTTGGGCATGTAGGCATAGTATATAACGAGATAGAAGATATTGCAGAGAAAGCAAGTAGGCTCCAGCATCATCCTTCATTGGTTTTCTTGGAGAGTTACTCCATTTTTATGCAGAGCCATTCTCTGGTGTAGCTCCAAGATAAGCTTTGAGTAAATAAATCTTTTGCTTTTATGTTGCCTTTATGTGCTCGAGTTCTTCTCAAACTAATTGTGGAAAAGAAGCTATAGCCAGTTTGCAGATTACTTTAGAACTATTCCCATCTTGCCTGCATTATGGAGATCCTTTTCCTTAGGCCTTATTTTAAGAAAATGTCGGCAGTTGGCACCTTATTCTGTGCTTCCCTGTATTTACCTTCTGCTAATGCAATCAAGCGTTGTTGAGCGCACATTATAAGTTTTATTCAACTTTGTATGTGAAGCAATGTATGACCTTTCAGTGATATGCTTTACATTTATGTATGTCTTTTGTAATTGCTGATCCCAACTTTTTGACACCAATAATGTTACCTTTTTATTCTGTTATTACACTGTTTTACCATTAGTACCTTTTGTTCGTGGCCATTATACTAGTATTTTTCAGACCATTATTTTAGCTGGTTTTTTCTTGTTCCTTGACCATGTTTTAATCTTTTTGGGCACTAATGACTACTGTAGTTTAGCATCCCTAAACCACATTCCAATCACCCATCAAACACTCCCAAAAGCTCAGAATGTGCACATTGTAAAGGAGTCAAACATTTGGGCACTAAAGTTGTTTAAGATAATGTTTACTGAGAGTAACACAATATCAGCAAAAAATCCTAATTATCAATATAAGCAACCAAAAATATTTAAATAAAACTGTTTCAGTTATTTATGAAGTTTTGATTTTAACAGTGTATTACTTACGTGAACAGGTGGCTTTGCCATTTGACCATATACCCACTGGCAGGCAAACCATTGAATCTGCTCCCTGTAGAATATAGCCAAGGCGACATTTCAGTTTGATAGTGCTGCCAACTGTCAGATTTTCAGGTGAGTCCTCATGAAGGATGTAACCATTATCAGGATCCTATGTGGAAATGAAGTTTTTATAGAATAAATTGAAATCAAGAAATGAGTGTACATCAATGTAGTCATCAATGTATGCTTTCATAAACTGTGTATTATAAGGAGAATAAACAATTAATAAATAATTAAATTGAATTAAGACTCCTGAAACTGGAAACTTGCTTAGTAAAATAACAATATTTAGGAGGTTTTTTTTTTCCCCTAATGTAGCTACAACATTGCTTCATAAAATAAGAGTTTTGGTTTATTGCATTTCTATTTTCATCTGCCACTTATGGTTGATAAATGCAATTAGTAGAGATATCATTTTGAGGACTAAAAATATAGGGCAAATAAAGGTTTTGGAGAAGAACAAATTGTATGAAGCCTAAGAATATTCAGAAGCATAAGATATGATGGATTAATGCAGTAATCATATGAACATAATGGGAGGCCCCATCTACTTGTAACAATTTTATTAGGCTCAGCAGAACTAAAGAGCAGACAAGCATATTTTATAAGAACCAGCTTTCCCAAGGAACAGTTACAAGCACCAGATTGTTCAACATACACTGGCACCAAATAAGCTAACATCATTGAAGAAAAGTATGCTATGGTATGTGTTTATAAGACAGTTGGGTTACATATTTACAAATAGCAAATTCAGTGTTTGCTCTCTTTGAAGCAAAAACAAGAAACAGGAACACACAAAGATCAAGCAAATAGTGACTGTTCTAGAATAACATCTGCTGCTAAGAAAAATATATTGTGATCTTGAGCAAAGGCATGGAGCTCATGAGGTAATAACCAAAGTTTCTATCTGACTTTAAGTTAATTATTCAAAACATGTTTCTACTTTAATGCATTAGCATAAGCAACATATTAAACAGCTACAAAGAGAACAATGATATTTTATTATGTTTTTCAAAGGTTGTGTACAGACAGAAAATTTTGGTTCTGAAGTTCACTAAATATTTTGAACCTATACAGTTCTTTTTCATAGATTTGTACATAGAGTTTTTTCAAAACTATTTTGCAGAACTCTGCAACAAAGTGTAATAAAACAAATAGTTATTAATGATAAATAAAGATTTCAAATTCAGTTTCAAGTCAAACAATAAAAATGCATTTCATCATAGATTGGATATCTGCAGTTTTTTCCTTAGAAATTCTTTTCACTGGAGTAGATATTCTTGTTTTGGTATCTGGGATGCAACAAATTTTGTTGCTTGGATTGGATTGAATTGAATTGCTTGAGGAGGAGAATACTTCAGTAAAGTTTTGAGAAATACAATCATCACTTCAAAGAATATATTCTTGATTTCTGCATACATAAATGAATTTCATTTTGTACTTTAACTAGACCAACAGAAATGTCATTGCATAATACTTTATGTTAAATAGTACAAGCCCTTTTTACCTTTGATGTATGTGTAGTAAGATTGTAAATGTTCAGTTATTTTTTATAACTGACATTTGCAGAGATAACTCTATCACATTATGGAAATCGAAACACATTACCATTGCACCATTTTGTCTGCCATTATCTCTTTTTAAATGCATAAATTATTTTTCATTTACTAAGGATATACTTTTTGACATTATCAGTGAACCTGTTTTTCTTTATTACCATGATGAACTCTTCACAAAAATAACAGTAAACTTATTTTGATGCCAAGAGGTTCAAATTATATTCACTATTAAAAATATGCCTGCACCTGTTTTACAGGTTCCCAATTATTTAGTATGTATTCTTGTTAAAGCATAAGTTAAGCTTAAATCTGAATCAAAGGAATCTTTATGTTCATGGCCCTACAATGATGAGACTCTGCCTTTGGACATTATTCAATGTGTCTTCTCATATAATCCTTACAATTTTTGGATATTCTATCTACTTTTTCCTTACCTCTCTGATCAGATTTCTGTATACCAGAAGTTTGGTTTTTGTTCAATTTGTGTAAGTATGTACGTGACTCACAAATTCCTAGGAATAACTTTGTACTCTCTTATCTTTGCACCATTGATGTGTAAAAGTAGGAAAATAATTTTTTCTGCCTAGAAGCAACTTTTATAGCCTTACTTCTAAAAATATTTACATTCAGAATTGTGTAAATGTAATGCTTTTTTTTCCTTTCATTTTCTTGCAGTGAATAAAATGACATATTTAAATTTCAGTAAACTTTACAAATTTTATTATGTAGCATTTAAATTTGCACTTGGTCTTCATCTTTTACTTCCTTCATGCTACCTTTCTATTGTAGGGCTAACATACTTTTGGCCACTTATTGTTTTTTCCAATGTTGAGGATTGCACTGTCTCTTCCTGGACTGACTATGGGTGAGAAGTGTTCTTTCTCAGAGACTGATTCTGAAATGGTATATGGAGCTAAAGGCAACTGCTTTTGCTTGTAATTTAATTCAAATTCAGTAATAATTTACTTTTTGGATTTTTGGGAGAGGAGAAGGAGGAAGAGAAGAAGGAGGAGGAGCAGAAGAAGAAGAAGAAGAAGAAGAAGAAGAAAAAGAAGAAGAAGAAAAAGAAAAAGAAGGAGAGGAGGAGGAGAAGAAGGAGGAGGAGCAGAAGACGAAGAAGAAGAAGAAGAAGAAGAAGAAGAAGAAGAAGAAGAAGAAGAAGAAGAAGAAGAAGAAGAAGAAGAAGAAGAAGAAGAAGAAGAAGTTGCTATACAGTTGTTAGAAAATTCAATTTTGAGGTCAGAATCACAGTTAAAATTTGGTATTTACCCAGCTACATTAAAACATAGTCATCAATATTACTTAGGTAATGCCATCATTGGGGACATTAGATTTCTTGTCTTTTAAGATAAGAGTGTGATAAAATTTTGCCTTACAATAACTATAAAGAAATAGGGTTCTCTGGAGGCATTTGATTGAGCGAACTTGTATAATCTGGCCATAATAATGCAAAAAAATAGGAAAAATAAAAAAGTCAGGAAACCAATTTGTATTCAACAACAATGAACACAAAAAATATGTTTAAAACAATGATTATATATAATGACTTGCCTCCCTCATGTTCTTCTAGCACTGCCTGTGGTGCCTCAGCAGTAAAAACAGGTATTAAATACCATTAAAAAAAAATGTTCTTCCAGCACTGTATTTTTCGTTCCGGTGAAATATTACAGTTTGTTCCACCACTATATCCTTTTCACTTTTTATGCTATCACAATAATAACATTACTATGATAAAAAACTATCATCCAAAAGGAATGAAAAAAAAAGAAAACAACTTATGGTCAGCCAAGTTTATAGCTTTTAATAAATGTGCAGATAGAATTAGCTGGTTCTCATTTTTGTCATCATACACAGATACAGAAAAATTTACCTGCTTAATGCTTAGAAGTAGAAACTTTTATAGAGAAATCTGTCATTGACGATGGTAGTAAGCATTCTTAATACCTTTTAAAATGAAAAATACCAAAATCTTCAAAAATATAGATAGAACTCTGGTTGTGGTGTCATAGCTATTGATATTTGTAGTGAAGTAAACATAACTTGAGATCAACCATTGTCCGTGTCTAACAGTGAAACATCAAAATGTCCTTTATATGGTGCAGACTTATGTTGATGCCAGTGCTATATTACTTTAAAAAAAAAAGTGGAGGGACTTATCTAGATTTTTTTCCAAAGACTAGAGTTTTGTTGCACATGTATTTGCTTTACTACTATGGTTGTCCTCAGCATGCCTATAATTTTATATAATCCTTAGGGTTCCATAAATGTAATGGAGGTCCAACTATTGATACAAACATTAGAGATGAGAAATCATACAGAAAGTTATTTCTTTAAAGTTGTCATAAATAATTTCATAAAGCTGAACACTCTTTCATGGTCTGAAGTGCTCCTAGGAAGTGTATTGACACAAATAAAAGTTAGTTTCAGTTCTTCAAGAATGTTCTCTGCTTTAATGAATATAACATTTGAAGCTATTTCTTGTATTTGGAAAGAAAAGAACAGAACATTCAAAGATTTTTCATAGACTTTCTTCCCTGTTGGCCATGTATTAGGGCTACTTTTTGTTGTCAAGAATACATATTTTTTGCATTAAGTATTTGAATTCTTCATTGTCATTTGAAATTAGCCTGTTTTTCAAATTGTCACTAAGGCTTTCACACAGCTGTTTCCTATTAATATGGGTGGTCACTCTGTTTGATTCTCTTCTGGGAACCAGTGTAACAGCTCTGAAACATCCTTCTGAAATAATGTTTTCTGCTTCCTTCATGCAAGAACCTGGGATTTTCTTCAACAGCTGTTCAACAGCTCTTACTGATTTCATAATTGCTCATTATGAAGAGGAATTGTAGCACTGTTCTTTTTGATGTACTGTTAGAGGATACTAATTTCTTCAAGTACATTAGATAGCAATGCAATATTGAATACAAACTTGGGACTTGATAGCAGTCCTTTGCCATTGATTTTCTGGTCATGTCAGTTGAACATCTTCTAAGCTTGGTAGGATTTCCAAACTGCTTGCATTGCTCTAAAGCTTGAGGCTACCTATTATATTGAAAATAAGCTCAGCACCTAAATCTTGTGCAACAGCTGAAGTTGATGTCAATATTTTAGAAATTGATGGTAAAAAGCATACAGCTTATCAAAAGAAGCAGTAATATGATCCATACCAGGAAATTTTCAATAGCATCAGCAACTCATAATTCAATTTTGTGGTATAAGTAATGCTATTTGAGAACTCGATTGTGCTTCCTCTTGAATATTTTCAAAACACTGTAGCTTTACATTAGCATCATCACTGAATATTACACTCTAATTATCACTTACATTACTTGATGAAAATCATGATTCAAAAGTTCAATTTCCATTGTTTCTGCATCTACTTTTTGAAGTTCAATGATATCCAAGGAAAAAGTTCTTACCTGTCCATAATTTATTTATTACCAGATGTATACTATTAAAACTGAAGTTAAGCCACTGATGTATGTATTTTTTTTTTATTCAACTTCCTTCTCATAGTGTATGTAATACAATTTATGGTGTCTGGACAGCTGAATTTAAAATGTAATGTTTTACCCCATGTTTAGCCAATTTTCAATTTGTAAATTTCACAGACTAATTAAAATCTGAATAATATTTGTTATAAAACATGCTATCAAAATATTATAAATCATCTATGACAAATTTGAAATAAAGATGTAGACATTTTGCTAAAAAAACTGTATTCTGTCTTGTGACAGTGCCATTATAAGCTTGATTTTTACCCCTTTCCAAATCTTTCAGTTCATTTGGCATTTTATTATACATTTTTATTCCCAAATGGTAAATGTTATTTTGACTTTTGGTAATTGTGTGGCTATCTAAATGTAAATTTTTAGATGTTATTTGGAATAATTAAGTAGTGAGGAATTTTTCATGAAAAGATCTATATTTTTATTAATAAACATTAAAATTTCAAATATGTAGATGTTAGCTAATGGTAAAATCAGTAATTGCTTAAAAGTGATTTGCTTGATGGTGTGACCAGTATAAAGCATTTAATTTTTTTTATATATAATTAATTTTAATTTTTTTTCTTTCTCAATCTTAAATATTTTGAATGCCTTTGGAGAAGATCCTTAGAATAGTATCCCATATCTAATAATTGAAAGAATGCTTCCATAAATACAGCCTTTAAAACAATACTTTGAAGAACTTGAAACCTCCATTCTTGACTTCTTTCCACTTCTTTTAATAAACTTGCTTATAAACAGTTAACCTCTATACTCCATCCTGACCAATTTAAAGATGATCTAAAATGTTTATTTTTACCTAAAGCATACTTTCTTTGAAGATTAATGTTCTTCTTCCAGTGAAACCCTAATAGGTTCTTGGAAGAAAGGTTGTCGAACCTCTGCAAACTACTGGCCTATAGCCTCCATGACTTCATTATTTGATGAGATTTCCTTACTTGAAGGTTTTTATATCAGGAACAGCCTGAAGTTGCTGGGGACTTGAACTGGAGAGTAAGCATGATATTCCAAAAGTTCAAACCCTGCTTTATCAACTTCAGCCATTGCAACACTAGATTTATAGCTAGATGCATTGTCCTTAAGAGAGGATATACCTTGCCTCAACTTTTCTTGATGTTTCTCCTTTATTGCATCTAATCATTTTGAAATTAAATTTGCATAATAAAAGCCCATTATTATGACTCTTCATTACATATAATCAACTAAAAAAACACCATCTGAACCCCAAAAAACAGACAACATAGTCTTCCTATATAATTTTATATCATGTATTTCTTAGAGAAATTCATTCCTTACTTTGTATCTCGGTTTCAAGATCTTAGTGATTGACCCATGATTTATCTAAAGTCACAAATTTGCCAAAAATGTTTGTTCATTCATGTTGACTCTTTAATATTTTTGAGTAGATGCCAGTCAGCATTTGAGTACTTGCTGTTCATCTTTTCATCTCTAATTCAATAGTTAAAATATTATATATACTATGGTTTATATCACCATAATATATAAATGTATAAAAATGTTGAACTTACAATACTAAATCATGCACTTTATTTATGATTTTTTCTGTTGTGATAATTTTCCAAGAATCATTATCATACCATCTTCACAGGATTTTCTACCATATATAAACTCAGGAACAATCTTTTTACATATCATAAGACGGCACCCTGCCCAATAATTGTTGACACATGCTAATGAATTTCAGAAGCAGACTTTTCCTTCATTCACAGTTCTTTACTTGACATGTTACATTTTCTTGTCAGTATTTCAAGACAGCATTAGCTAGCAGTATAGTGGCTTGCAGTATTTTCTTAAAATATGTGAAAACTTGGATAGAGTTTCTAAAAAATTGAATAAAGTGAGTGCAAATGTGAAAATGAGGCATCATAAAAACTAAAAAAAATGAAGGTAACAGAAACCAAAGCATAAATAAATTTTCATTGAGATACAAACAACAGCTGAGGATGGATTAAAGTCGGAATGGTGGTAGCCAAGATAATAACTTCACTTTAGATAATAATACACATATTGAACAAGAATTTAGTGAAAGTTCAGGAGGAAATTAAAACACTGAAGGTGGAAAATAAAGAACTAAAAAGTGAAATACAGCTCTTTAAAGAGAAAACATCATATGCTGAAATCACAAAGAAACTGACAACACATAGTGAAATTATAAATAGAGGTGCTGGATAAAAAGAAAAAAATAACATGAAAGAAGAGGAGCATTGCAGTGCACATTGCAAAGAAAAAATAATGAACATATTCACCTATAAGAAGATAAACCGAGGACAAAAGGAAGCAACTTCACAGGAAAACAGGATAATGGACAAGAAAGAAGATGACAAAGTGATTGTTCATTGTGAGGATAGACTGGAGGTAAAGGTAAAAGTTTTCTGAGGGGTAAAGGTTGATTATTTACCAAACATTCTAGATAAAGAAAAGATGAAAAGTAAGGTTAAAACTGTGGTGATACACATAGGTACAAAAGATATGAAAATATCACAGATGCCATATGATGTTATGGCAGAGGTAATGAGAAGTGCAAGAAAGAACCATCCAAGGGCAACTATAGTTATAAATAGTATAGTAAGAAAAAGAGTCATAAGCTACAGTTTCATAAAAGTCATAAATAAGGAAATATGCAGGGCTCTAAAATTTCTCAGCCTGGCCAAGAAAAGACAAGATTTAAGAATTTTGTTTTATTTTTCAGCAATCACCTTGTAGATCAATAAATTTACTCCAACAGCCTCCATAAAATAAGGTTTGTCCAACTGTGAAAAATAAGTATTTGTCTGATCTTCAATCTTATTTGAGGTGAATCTTTGTCCACTAAGCTATTTATTCATTTGTAGGTCTCAAGTTGAAATGGACAATGAAAAGGTAAAGATTATTGCTATAAATACATCTCCAAATAAAAGTGCTATTGAATTTATTGTAAGTAAGAATATAGTTCTTAGTTATTCTTTAAATTATAACAGCAAAATGATGATGATGATGATGATGATGATGATGATGATGATAATGGGTTATTTAAATATATATGCTGATAGTGTTAACAGAGATTTTTAAATGTTATTTGACTTGTCATGTTCTGTTAAAAGTGGTAACTAGGGAAACCAAAATAAACAACTTTTGTTACCAACTTAAAGGTGCGACATTACATAACTGGAAACATATTTCATTATTTATCTAATCCCAATGTCCAATATATTGATATCAATTATACTGAAAAAACTGATTCCATTGAAAAAATAACCTTTAGGGACTTTTAAAATTATATCATGCTCCAAATTAGTAAATATTAATGATAACTGCAAAGGATCTCCAAAGAGTTACTCTATTAAGAGAAACAAAAATATGTGTCTATTATTCAAACTCACAAAACTTTATCACTATAATCATAAATATAAATACATTAAGAAAATTTATGCAAATGCAGTAATTAATCTTAAGTCGCAGGTGGTAATGGGTATATTTTTAATCATAAGACCAAATATGGCATTCTAAACTCTTTATATTAATATTATATGAGCTTAGAAGGATCTTTAGACACAATTAATGGGTTTATGAACAAATTTTTGTCAATGGGATAGTATGAGTAATAAATTGCTAAAGGAATGTAAACATATTTTGGCAAACCCTCTGGTATATCTAATAAATTAATCTTCAAAGCATAGCATATTTCCAGAATACTTGAAAATGAATATTGTTATTCCCAGCCATATAAAGGGTGATAAAAGACTTATGCAAAACTATAGGCCAGTTTCTGTCACGTCTACAATAGCCAAGCTCTATGAAAAGGTCTTAACAAAAATAATTTTCCTCTTTCTAGAAAAATACTAAGTTTTCAGGCTAAAAGATCAACTGTTTCTGCACTAGTGCATTTTGATAAGGCCATAAACAATCTGGATAATAAGAACAAAGTAACTGTATATTTTTAGCTTTATCTAAAGCATTTGACTGTGTCTAACATGATATTCTCTGTTGACAATGTGAGCGAGTGACTCATGAAACATGTCCAGTTTACTTTTAAATAAGTTTTTAAAAAGTGGAACATCAAGAGAGTTTTAATGTGTTGACTTTTAAGTAGTTTTACTTTTGTCTAAACCAGATTTTATGGTAGTTTCACTCCGTGGATTCCTACATTCAGTTTTAATTGAATAATATTCTCTTATTAATTCTTGAAAAATATGGTATATGGTAAAAATATAATTTCATCCTCTTAAAAGAATGTATAAAATATACAGACATACACATGAAATTGATAACTCTAAGATTAAATCAGAATCAAGAATTGTAAACATGGTGTCCACAAGGATTAGTGCCTGACCCTTTATTGTTTATGCTTTATATGAATTATTCCTCAAAAAATTATAAAATTATAAGCTACACAGAGGATACTACTATTATTTGTAACAAGACAAATGATCATGATCTTCAGTCATAGCAACAACAAAATCTTATGGAATAAACACTAATTTTAAATCCTTAAGTCTCACTAGTAATCATTTAAAAAAAAACAATTAAATCAATTTTGAGTTAAAAAAAATAAGAAAAAGGATAATTTGTTTCATATTAATCTTCTCAGTACAGTAATTCAGTACATTCTTACACATAAATTCTTAGATGTTCAGATTGATAAATTTCATTCATGGGCTAATCATATCTGAAGATCTTAGATCTTAGATCTGATGAAAGAACTTTCAAACACTTGTGATGTTACTGTTTTCAAAACAATTTATTATAATCTAATTTACTCCCATATTCAATAGGGAATGCTTGAATGGCTGTAACAATTCCCTTATACAAAGGGTCTTCTGCTCCAGAAGAAAAGTATGCAAACAATGTTTAGAATATAAGCATCCTGGGGTGAAGTTTTTAAAAGAGGAAGAATGTTTATGCCAGTGTCATTATACATTTAAAGATTAAACTGCCTAATAGCACATCACAAACCTAAAAGAAATCATGGCATACACTTTTATGATACTAGATGCAAAATAGACTTTACATCACAATGTCCAAATATGAAATCAAGATCTATATGTAATTGGCTTATATATATATGTACCATTGGTTACTCAATGCAGTCAAAAGTAAAAGTTGCAACAACAGCTTTAAATAGAGTATTAAAAATTATCTTTTTAACAATCCTGTGTATAGTATAAAGAATATTACAATTAGTATTAATCTTGTATTATGATTTTAAACATTGTAATACAGATAATATTATCTTTAACCACATTTTGAGAATGCTGGAAACTTGTATAAGTCTCAAGTTTATGGGCAATAAATATTATTGTTTCAATATCAATTCAATTTGGAATCGAACACAGTGAAATATACATTAATAATCTCTTCTGAGCCTAAATATTTAGAATACTCTTTATGGTTTCACTTAATGAGTTTTACTCAGGACATGTTTTGTGGAACATTTGTCCACATCATCAGCTGTTAAATGACTGTTCGATCATTCATAGAAGTTGGGTAGGTAGGATATGGGTTGACTGGGGTGGTTTTGTGATAAACTGGAATAAAGTGCTGTCTGCTTCTGGGATGTCTAAATTCATAAGGTATTTTCCATGTTTTTTTTTATATAAATTCTTTTCCATATGTTTAGTTCCTTTGGTTTTTGAACAGTTTTTAATTATTTGATGCCTTTCTCTATTTTATGACTTTCATTCCAAAAATGTGCTGCCACAGCTGAGTTATCTATTTGTTTGTAACGGATGTTTCTCCAGTGTTCCTTCAACCTAATGCCTACATTTCTCTTTGTCTTTCCTGCATAGATTTTTTTCAATATCCTTGCAATTAATCTGGTAAATATCAGTTTTTTCTCTTTGGGCCTGGAATCTGTCATTTAATTTCAATAAATTTTTTAACCTGTATTGGTTCTGAGGTGCTAAGATGATGCTTGAAAATTGTTTTAAATTTCTTATTGGCACTTTATCAAGTTTATCACAAGACTACCAGAGTCAACCTAGATATTTACCTACCCAACTTTTACAAGTGATCCTACAGTCAGTTAACAGCTGATGCTGTGGACAAATGTTCCACAAAACATGTCCTGAGTAAATCTCATGTAAGTGAAACCTTAAAGAGTGTTCTAAATATTTTGACTGAGAAGATATTACAGTAGATTATAAATAAAAGGTTTTTTTTTTTTTTTCTGCAGTATGATTAAAAATAGGTGACTTTTACTAATTTTGGTATGCAAAATTCAAAAATGCATTCCGTTTATCCATAGCACATCTCATTTTGGCAATATGACAATGTTCAATGAAAATGTAATTGTAAAATTTGTGAAAATATTACATACTCATATACAACTTTTAAAGAAAATAAAGAAGAAGAATAACATGAAAGTGTACCTGAATTTGAGAATGTATGTTAGTTATCTTGTGTTCCCCTTTTTCTTTTCCTGTGGAACTGCAGTGTACATGATTTTCTTAAATGTTCTCTGGTAGGTTTGTTGTGTGCAAGACACCAGCAGTAATAAGCCATCATATGCATGTCCCAAAGTCCCAGATAACATCGTTCAACATCTTTCAAGTCCTGGTGAAACCTTTCACCTTGCTCTTCACTGACAGCTCCTAAATTTGACAGGGAATTGGCAAGATGTCACTTGAGGAAATAAAGCTTCAAACTCATATTAGAGCCAAGTAGTCTGAAATTTTCCACCATATTTCTGATATTTCTTTGTATTTAGGGTCTTTCACATTGCCCAGAAATTTCTTAACAACCTTTCTAAATCCATTCCATGCATCTTTTTATTTCATTCATTCCTTATCTGCAGTCTGTCAAATACTCCCTCTCTGATTTTAGCCTGTGACAATGATGGGAACTTTGTGCATAAGTACTGGAAGCAATGGCAACTTTTGTCAAGTGCTTTCACGAATTTGTTTCATCATGCCAAGTTTTAAGTGTAATGGAAGAAGTAGAATTTTTTGACAATCAACAAGAGGCACATTAGTAACATTTTTTTATCCAGGTTCAAGTTGCTGCCTCTCAGGTCATTGGTAAGTTTCCCACTGTTTTTCCCTCACCGTGCTATCCCATTCACAAATAAAACAAGGGAATTTTGTGTATCCTCCCTATTGTCTATTACTAGTAACAGACCAGTGACCTTCAAGTTACCACATATTTGCCACTCATGGTCGTGGTGCTTAATTTTCTCAAGAACATGCTTCAGAGTTTCATAAGACTCTTTTTATTTTAAATCAACTTATTTATGGACACACTATAACATCTCAGGTCATCAGCATCCCATTCAATTTAGGACGTGAAATGGCCGATAAATTTTGCCCAGAGGCCTCTTGTTTCAACTTGAGGTTCTTTATCGTGCCGTAAATGTACGACACGGGACCCACGGCTTTACTTCCCTTCCGAAGGAAGCCATACTTAGGATTTATATGCCCGAAAAATTCCATTGACCCTGGTCGATCGATAATACTCTTAGGTGTAAGTAATGTTGAAGCTAACTTGTTGCCATTACAAAGTAACACTGCCTTAAGACTTCGTTTGGAAGAAGCCAGTTACTTGGCTCATATACTTCCCTGCCCAACTGTTGAATAAGATTACACACATCAACACCAAACACAGTTGATCTTCTTCTGTGTAGTACTTGTGGAATTATATTTTGCGATTCCTATACCACAAAAATGTAGTGCAAGTGAACAAATTCTTTTCCTGTAGTCTTGAGCCCAGTAATTCACTTTTTTGTTTTGTGAGGTCCAAATCCCTCGCTAAATCATTTAACTCAAATTGATTGAACTGTTGTGGTGAATTGTCAAATTCTTCTGAATCAGAAACCAACTCATTGTCCTAAGTCACAGAGCTACTTTCAGATTCACTAAAATTGGTCTGCTGGTGGTATAGGTATGGGTAGTTTGGGTCCATGAGGAATATGCTGTGCAGTTCAGTTCAGTTCAGATTTGGATATTTAATTCCTGCCTTATTTTTTTTTGTTATAGCCAAAACATTGTACATGTAAAAGTAACAATCGTCATGATGATTCGGCTGCTCTCTCCATATCATTGGTTTGGCAAAAGACATTGCCATCCATTTTCCTTCATAACAATAATGTAATCCCTCAACACAACTGTTATATGCAATATGAGGAGAAAATGATTTAACCTGATCACCAACTTTCTCTTTGAAATATGAGTAATATAGTTTCTTTGTTTGTGAGTCTATTTTACATACCTTCCTATCAATCATGTAACATCCACAAATGTAATAAAACTTCTGTGGACTTTGTAGATGTTGTCTTCTGCATAATCCTGATGTAGAAGTCATACTTAAACTTTTATTTTAGCACTACACATATAGAAGACAAAAGTGTGTATTAACACAAGTTTTCAAATAAATTGAAATTTAGATCTATGATAGCAGTAAATGTGAACATAAATATACCTCACAAGAAAACCGACCTGACCCATACAACAAAACTGATAAGTGCTGGTAATATAAACACAAACATCTGGGTGATAAGCAAGGATGTGAGCCAATTAAGAAGAAAATCAACAACAGATTTAGAATAACATAATGAAACGTAGCAGTAAGCTGTATGAGCTGAATGAATTTAACACCATAGACATATATGCACATATCATAAAAACTAGATATGATAGTCAAAAATAAACTTCATTTTTGAAATCAGGGCACTGATTTCCATTAAAGTCACATATTTTTCTTTATACTGCAGAATCAATGTTGGCCAGTGCTACTAAACATTATTGTTATTATTTTTATTATTACTATTATTATTTATCATCATCACTCCAAAAACTGCTATGAAAATAATGAAACAATATATGAACTTGAACTATTTTGAACTTGAATTATTTCAGGCATAGTTTTGCATTGAAATAATTTTAAATCATGGATAGAGGATAGATTCCTTTATTTTTATGTGAGAATTGTTGGAAAGGCTAACATACTTTGTGTTCAGGGGCTTGGCACGTGCACACACGTGCACACACGCATACACACACATACATAATTTTTATCATTATTTAAGGTGCTAAAAGAAATTGTTTTTCATGACATTAAAATATATTCGGACAGTAAGGTAAAGTGCTCACATTGCATAATAATTGTAGCATTTAAATTCATTGTTGCTTTCTAGAAAAATTTAATTCTTATTAATTTTTTTTAATTGGAGGAATTAAAAGTGTGGTATAAACACGTTTAGGTAATACAATTTTCTTACCTTTGGTTTGGGACATTGCAACACAATTGGCTTACATAGGGGCTCTTCCAGTGACATTGCAGCATCTAATATATTTTGTGTAGTTCCACCAACAAGCAGCCATTTCCCCTTGCTATCACATCTCCAACTAATTGTATCCATTATACCAAATGTGGCCATCTTTGATTCTTGATTGCATATGAAGTTTATAGTCTTTCCAAATGAAGTACCATTTATTTCTAGTTGACCATTCCTTGCTGTTGTGTTGGAGAGAGGCAGATCTAGGATATTACACGTGATTCTTTGACATTCCCCTGAGAATAACCAAGTGCCATTACTTTGACATTTAGAAACACCAGACCCAACTAACTTATAACCTTCATCACATTTTATGTATAATTCCATACCAACTTCATACAATTTGAATCCCTTCAAATCTGAAGCATGACCATTTTCTATTTTTGCAGAAGCTGCATCACAAGTCACTATTTGACATTCTATCATATTATCTGTCCATGTACCATTATTTTGGCACTGGAGAGTGGAAAGGTCCATCAATTGATACCCTTCTTCACAAGTAACCTCCACCTTATCACCTGGAAGATACAAACCATTTCTAGTTTTATTTTTTGGCTGCAGTGTTCCATGTTCAACCTTTAACAGTAATAGATTGCAAGTAATAAGCTGGCACTTTACAGTCCTGGAACTGATAGACCATGTGCCATTTTCTGTACATTGCCATTTCTTATGGCCTACTAACTGAAATCCCCTGTCACAGTGAATCATAACTTCAGATCCCACAGAGTAAATGGATGCGTTTGTTGCTTCCATATATCCATTATCTATACTAACATGTGGACAAACAGTTTGTTGACACAATGTGGAGTTCTCTGGAGGAAGCCAAGTACCATTATCTGAACATCTCCAAAGTTTAGGTCCATGCAGCTGATAGCCAAAATCACATTTTAAGTGTAATTCTTCACCAATATTAAAAACTTTCTTTCCAAGATCACTGATGATAACATGTTTTTTTGGCACTGGTATGGGACATTTAATGGGAACACAAGCTGTAGACTCTCCTATCCATTGACCATCTACACCACATATCACCTGGAAATACTGCATGTTTGTTGAGGTTCTATAGCTAGAATCACAGGAATAAACCACTCTGGCACCAAAACCATACACAATCACTTCTGGCAGATCATTGCTTTGCTCAGAGCTTGTTGTGATATGTGTGAAGATGGAATTATTACTGATCTGTGCTTTGTGAAATCTGCAACAAAATGTAAAACAAAATGTTCCTAGTAGTAGTTTATTGACCAGTTGGTTGCTTTAGTACATACACCAATGTTGGTCCTATCATAATAAAACACAATGAATTATGTACAAGAACACAAAAGTAAAATACATGATACAATTAGGTATATATAATAATATGAATGTAAGTACATAGATGAAACACATTGTCATTCACTCATTACTAGGACATAGTACAGTTATGAAATAGTTATTTATCAATATTTACAAGGAAATCTTTAATGGTGTAGAAACAGTGGTTAATTAGATCTGCCTTTAGGGATAGATTTAAAATTTTATCTTGTATTTTCTTAAAGTAGTTCAGAAAGTTATTGTATATCTTTATGCTTCTTTGGTATATGACAGTATTATGGTTATATATATTATATACATTTTAGTTTTGTCTTATATTATATTAATGCACTGCTTCATTCTTAATGAAAGATAAATCTGTATTATTGATGGTTTTATAGATAAACATTATTATTTCAAATATGTAGATACAAGAAAGAGGAAGAATGTGTAATTTTTTCAAACCTTTATATTAACTAGCCTTCTTGTCTGCTCGGGTTGAATTTTGTAATTAATTTTTCATGCACTTCTAAATGAGACAGAGACTTGAAAATTTACACATAGGTCAGAAATGAATGACAATACAATATAATATGGTTATTATCACGATTCAATGGTTCTGCAGTTTTGAAAGTAAAGCAGCGCAATATCAAACACGAAGGTTTTAAAAAATGTAAGATTGAATAGTAAGAACACATTTCTGTAGCTTCATTAATAATCCATAAAAATATAAAATTTATAATAATCTTTATTTAAAACTATGAACAGTTTCTATGATGACTGTATTATATTTATCATTAATTATAGTGTAAAACTTGATTTATATTTAATTTCAACGTTTTATTTGAATTTAAAATGATTAGAATTCCTTTTGTTATATTTTGATAACAATACAGTTGCCATGGCAACTATTCAAATAAACAACGCGATGTCAAATGTGCAAATTCCAAGAAATGCATGGCTCAAGCACGATCAATTGAGACGATGGAAAAATATTCTTCTCGACTCGCTAATGACATGCAATGACATGCTAAACATTTTGATAACAATACAGTCTCCATGGCAACTTTTCAAATAAAAACATCAAATTTAAATCCTCACAATTAAATCCTTACAAATTACATTTAATAAATCTGATTTCTATTACATAAATTCAATTGTGCTAGTGTTAATATGTAACATGTGTATTAATAATGCATTAATAATTGCAACTGTGTAAATAAGTAGTGAATGAGTATTATATTTAATATAATATAATGAGTTACATATATTTTCAAAGAATTTGACTCCTATATTGAGGATCTGGACAAATGTATTTAATACTGAAATAAAAATTTTCAAAATTAACTTTGTGTTTCTGTATTTTATTTTTAATTAAAAAAACAATAATTAATCAACTGTTTTGATATATCAATGGAGTAGATAAAACAATTTTCAATTTTAGATGTGATCAAGAGAAAACAAAATGAACTAAATCTAAAAGTTGCTCAATTTTGGTCATTATTTAATTGAGATATCTAATACTGATTGCAAAATTGCATGCACACAAAGTAGAAAATAATTTAAATAAAAAAAAGTTTTAAAAACCACGTTTTTATTTTCTTAAATGAACTAAAAAGTATAAAATAATTCATTTCTGCCAAATGCAGATTTATAACCCCATGCAAATTCATAATCTCATAAACTTTTTTAGAAAAATTCTTCCAAACAAAAAACGTGGGGAGCATACAATAGATAAAATTAATAACTGTTAAGGGTATTTATAGTTTAAATTAATCACACAAAAGATTCAGACAAACTACTGCATGCGCCCCATGATTTTCGTTTGGAAGAACTTTTCTAAAAAAGTTTATGAGATTATGAATTTCCATAGGGCTATAAATCTGCATTTGGCTAGGATGAATTATTTTGTACTTTTTAGTTCATTTAAGAAAATAAAAACGTGGTTTTTAATTTTTTTTATTTAAATTATTTAAAAAGGGGTTTACATGTTGTTCTTGGACTTGCTCCTATCATGGCTCAAATTATTTTCTTTTGCATCATGAAACATACCTTACTTGCAGTTGACTCCCCTCCTAGAATAATATGCCAATTTCAGCAAGGAGTGGACACATGCAAAATTAGCCATTCTAACAGTCTCTACCCCTATAGATACTGCTAGTATCCTTATCACATAGCATTCTTTACTGAGTTTTTTGTTTATGTAATTTATGCAGGTATCCTTTGAACCCATAGGCCAAGAAATTGATGGATTCTATTTTCCCAATTGTCTGATTTATTTGCATAAATCATAGCATTGGTCCTGGTGGTCTAGTGGTAACCATACTCCTCATAGACCTAAGGTCTCAGGTTCAAATCCAGCCATGGTTGATCGATTTTTAGGGTATAAAAATCTTAAGAATGGCTTCCGTTGGTAGGGAAGTAAAACCATGGGTACCATTTTGTAGATTTATGGTATGTAAAAGAACCTCAAGCCTGAAAGAGGAGGCTGTTTCATGACCTGAATTTAATGGGATGCTAATGACCACAGCTGTTAAAGGGCATCCTTAAACAAACCAAATAAATAAAAGAAAATATAGTTGCTCCATTGTCAAATTACACTGTGAAAGATTTTTAATTTTGTGGACAAAGGGAGCAAATCCCTTCAAATCTACAAGAGAATAAAGGTTCAGAATGGATACAGATATTTTTTGGGTCAGAGAAAAGAGTATAAATAGGTAGAAAGATGTAAAACTGGAACAAAAGTGGGCAAAAGTTTGAATTGTAACATAGGAGTGAAATAAGTAAGCAGTAAATCAATTACTATAATGCAAGACAATGTTGAGGAAATTATCTTAGAATTCAACCAGAATCATGGCTCTACATATAATATTACACATGATGATCTTGGGTATAGGAAAATGTGTAGCAATGAGTCCCAAGGCAAAGTGATCACAAACATGCAATTTTTAGTAGTGCTTGAACACAAAATTCTCATGAAGGAAATGATTTTCTCCATTGAATTGTAATAGATGGATGCAATGGAAGCACCCATCATTTTTAGTCAAAAAGAAATTTAAGACATAGTCTTTCTCTGAAAAAGTCATGCTAATGATCTTCTTTTGGGATATAAGAATCTTCACCATATACTTGCAGGAAAAGGGTAACAATATGACTGGTGCTTAATAAAGTAGCCTGCTGGTAAACAAGTTGAAGTCAATGATATGATCACAAAGCCAGGGACTTCTTTCAAAAGCAGTATCCAAGATAATGCTCACCTCATATGGCTGCAAATACAGTGGATATACTAAATTATGTGAATTCTGAGGTGTTGAAACATCCACCATACAGTTCACATTTGATGCCATTAGATCTTCACATGTTTAAACCTTTAAAAGAATATTTTTAGAGCCAGAAGTTTGTAGATGACAAATTAATGGAAGCGATGCAAAGTGGGTTAAAGACCACACAAAAAAGTCTTTTTTTCCTGAGAGTATTTGCAAGCTTGTGAACAGATGGATCAAACATATTTGGTAGCATGGTGACTATGTATATAAAAAAGAAGACCCAAACATTCTTTAAGTGCCCTTATAGAAAGCTATTAATAAAAGTGTTTGGTTTTAATGACTTTTTCTTGTAGAATTGACTGCACTCAAACAATAACAGAAGATGATAAAGTGGTCTATTTTCAAATCAAGCACTAGCATTCATTGAACCAAATTGCACTGAATGATGAAGATGGAGAGGAAATATGGGTGATGATTCAGTAATTGGCAGAGAAACGCTTAGTGCCAAAACATTAAACACCACGTGAGCAGACAAGGTTTATAACTTAAGCCTAGTGCTTCTCTATTGTTGAGCTAGCTTTGAAAGTATCAGGAGCATTGCCAATAATAATTGCTCAAAATATAGCTAGGACATTTAGCCTGTCAACATAAAATAGCTCTACCCATCTTCCTTTTCTCCTTCATTCTGATATACTCATTTCCCTCAATGGTTTGCGCCAAAAAGACAAAATACTATTATTATCTAACATAAAATACCTTCAAGTATTTCTAATGAAATAAAAATTTATTATATAATCTGCACCTAAGCCCCTAGTAGACACCTATGGCAGTAATGGATGAGGTAAGACATACACCAGATGGTCAGAATCCAAGGGGAGTGCGTCACATCATAAAAAGGGCCCCTAGCATTGTTTCCTGATAGAAACCTTTCTACACCAGCCCAGTTCACTGTAACAGAGCCAGAGAATGAAATATGAATAATATAAAATGGGAGAGTAGAAAATTTGTAGAAAGGAAAGATTCATACCACTATTTGCCTAATAAAGAGAGGAAATACCCAAGGTCAGGATGCTGATACTAAGGGATTTGAACCATGGATCTCCTAAATGGAGTCCCTAGTGTTACCATCTGAGCCACTCACTCAGTTTTAAATACTGTTACAGAACAGGTTCAAGAAATCATGTTAGCATATTTTAGCATGATATTTTAAACAGTGGGATATATGAGAATTTATAATTATTTCTGTGGCACCATGCATGAAACTAATAAGCCTCAAATTGTGATCATTTGAAGTGATGGTGCCAGCTGTTTTTTCTCTAATCTCTCAGCTCTAATCACAAACAGTAATTCCTGTATTCGGTACCTACAGATTTTCCACAATAAATGGAGAAAGTGTACATCTTTCCATAAGAGACCGTATAATTTAAATACTAGTTTCTCAAAACTATGTTGTTTAACTTATAGGATTATGCATGGAGCCACAGAATTGAACTTGGTATATAACATTTACCTATAATTTTCTGTATAGAAGCTAATTTTTCCTGTTTTTCATTTGAGTGAATTTTGCAGCTTTTATTCACAGTGTTATTATTGTTTCATGTAGCAATTTAAATGAAACTACACATCATTATATTGAAATACATATTTACTACACAGAGACTCAGAATAAACTTTCACTTCATGAGACAAATTACTACAACTGATTCACATTTTCCAACTCCAGCCACTTGAAAAGGAATTCAGAAACTGAGAAGCAAGCTGGCAATGCAAATTGGAAATTACCTGCTTATGGCATATTCATAGCACCCTGAGCTGATTAGATTGAGCTTCAGTAGTATAGTTAGATAAATCACATTGTTCTCAATGTTGCAGCTAACAGTTAGGTGGCACTTTCTAGTTTCTAAAGTGAGTCTTTTATCGAATTCTGAAGGAATATTACTATTGCACTTGTCCCCATGAAAGGATTTTTGAAAAAAAAATTTAAATCTCCATTTCAATCTACCTACTATGCGAAAACGACAACTGCCACACGTGGCCGAGGTCGTTAAGCAGCAGACTTGCGGGAGGTCTGGGGTTGGAATTCTGCCAGGACCATCCTCCCTGACTGAGGTTTTTTCCAGGTTTTTCTCAGTCCTCATAAATGGCAAATGCCGGGGAGGTACCCTAAAACTTAGGCCTGGAACGATTCCTTCCTTAAAAATAAATCCTTTCCCAATATATCATTTCATCTCATGTATCATCAGTGTCTACCACCTGTGGTACCTCAGTAGTAAAAATGGGCATTAAACACTATTAAAAAAAAAAAAAAAGACAATGGGGAAAAAAATATACATATGCATATATGTCTGTTAACGAATTGGTGATAATAAATAAACTGATATATATATATATATATATATATATATCTTTGAAGTAACTACACAGTTTATTTATTATCACTAATTCGTTCTTCAAATATTATAATATGATTTTAGTTTTTGAACCCAGCCAACATAACACAATCTCTCATTCACCTCATCATACATCTAGCAAAATGAACAAAGCATGTACAAATTATCTCCATAAATTAACACATAAATAGAGAATGAGATAATTGCCTCCAAAATTTTAACAAAACCCACATTTGTCATATCTTTTATTGTTCATTTCTTTATAGAGTTGTTTGAAAAGGAGACTGAGGTTACTGACATCATAAGGGAATTGATTCACAGATGGTAGAAATTAACTGACAATTCATATTGAAGTTCTGTGAGTACTGTTATCAAGTGTTGCAAACGATTCAGATCACATGTTCCTGCGCAAAACCTTCACCTTTCACAATACCACAAAGGAAAAAAATTCTCATAATGTGAGGTCCCAAGGCCTGTGTGCCCATTCTATTCTGTCATGATGTATATGGAATTGTTTGTTTAAGAAGTTCCTGCTCTCTAGACCATAATGAGATGGTGCTGCATCTTAATGCCATATCAACTTCAAATCAGCAAAATAATGGCTGCTTTCAAATTATGAAATAATCCCTTTTGTAACAACTGAAGATGTAGTTGCTGGTAGACGTTCCTTTAAAAAAGACAAATCCCATAAACCTTACTCTCTCCTACAAACGTCACACAAAACAGATGTTATAACGAACATTTAAGTTTTCCTTGATAATTCCAAATGCATTTTCACTATCCCAATATCCATAATTGTGCCAGTTTATTTGGTTATTCAGCATATTGACCCATAAAATAGTTTTCCTAAAGTCAGGATAAGCTTCTTCTAAATTAGGAACCATTCACAGAATTTCAAATGATGGTCTGAATCATCTTCAGGAAATTCTTGCAAAAGTTTTGTTAATGTGCTCCTTAAGGTATAGTAATTAATTCCAGTTAGAGTATTTTTTTTTTTTGGAGGATTTGTTTGCACTAAACAAACTTGGAGCAACAAAATGTCACCTTTTATTCTCTTTTAATAAGTTAGTGATTAACTGCTTGATGGTAGGCTCATTACAGTTACTGTTTGCTCAAATTTTGCATTACTTGATAAGTTGGCAGTTTAAAACATGAAATTTATATATGCAGTTCTTCTATTCTCTTATTGTTTGTTCACTAATATTATAATACAAAAATACATTACTTTTCTATTATTTTACAGAGAAATTGCAAGGAATAGATGCAGTTGAGAATAAAATTGTTAAGGACAATCATAAAGCACAACACAAAGAAGACACTAATGAGGTAAAATGCCATGGATGCCAAGCCCAGCGCTTCTAATTATCTGAATATTAAACTAGTTTTTCAAATGTACATGTGTTTATGAAAACACATTTTTGGAGAAAACAACTTTTGTCTTACTTCGCATCATCTTGAGCTACGGCATCTGCTACTTGCCAATATATTTATTTATGCAAATTGTTAATTGTTACGAATGGGATTAAGGTATTAGAGAAAGTAATATTTTAAATTAATACACCCCAACAATGCTGGAATGGAGATGAATTTAACACATTCCACTGGATTTCATATTTTATCCTGTAGCCTTGATCTTCAGCTTAGGTTAAAGGTAGATTGTTTAACTTCTTGCTCTTGTTCAACTCTCTCGCTCTTAAAATTTCTGGTATGATATTGACTACTAAGGATGCTGAACAAAAGAAGTACATGCACAGTTAGAAAAAATAATAAATATCTCCAGGGGATATTTTTGTATAATTTAAATGCTGTAGTGAATCAGCCTCAGCTGATCAATTTTATGTAAAATGTAACACATATTTTTATGAGAGCTTAACACACTTAAGCAATCAAAAGTAATACTTACGTGGGAGGATTAAGGCACCCAATAGCTTTACACTGTGGTACTGTCTCATCCCAATGACCATCTTCCAAGCATGTAAGAATAGTGCGAACACTGAAGGTAGAAAATCCAGAGTTGCATTCTACCTCGACCTGATGCCCATATTGTGGTACAACTTCCTGGTGATCCCACAACAAGTGAAGCTGTCCATTTTTTGGTGGACTAAGTACTTCACATGTTTTGCCTATAAAATATAATTATGACTAATTTTACTCTCTGTTTCATTTCCTCCTCCTTCTATTTGTCCACATCATCATTACCATCAATATGTTTTCAATTTGTATACCCTTTAAGGTGTCTTGGTAAATATTTCTTTATTCACAAAAGTGAAGGGATAATGAGTTAATTATTTTGCTTCTATAAAGTTATGTAATATTTTTGCTTTATGAACAGAATGCGATTTGTAGAGGGGGATGAGATATTTCTCTCTTCTGTCTCAAACCATTCCATGTCTTGGTAAACATTTCTTTATTCACAAAAGTGAAGGGATAATGAGTTAATTATTTTGCTTCTATAAAGTTATGTAATATTTTTGCTTTATGAACAGTATGCGATTTGTAGAGAGGGATGAGATATTTCTCCTCTTCTGTCTCAAACTATCCCACGTTCTAGTTATACACCAGTCATTCTAACTAGGGATAATTATTTCTCACTCACAGAATAATAATACGTAAACTACATACATAATTGACTGTACCTTAGTTGTAAATCCATACTATAGTTATAATTATATATGTATACAAAATATGCAACACCTGTAATATAATTAAGCAATTTATTTATTTGAATATAAAATCCTGCTCGAAAAAGTTGGTATCACTGTTATGCATTCAAACCTTTCAAATTGAATCTTCATTGTCTAGTTGTTGCTGAGTTTGTTAGGACTGCTATGGGAGGCAGGGTGCAGTTATTAATTTGAGCCACGGTAGGTACCACAAGTATTTTCCCCCCTCCAATATGCTGTTTGTGACATCACGCAAAATTAGCATATACAGTTGAGTAGTGTTTAACCCCATTTTTTACTGCTGCGATCTGAATGAATTATAAATATATTTTACTGATGTCGCTATGAAAGAATGAGTATAGAATTTCTGAGCACTTCACAAAAAATATGATTCCAGCATTTCATATATTTTAGTATTTGCAGGAGAAAGACTAACCATCTTGTACTTACAATCTCAAGACTTATTTTGTGTTTTGTATTGAAAATGTACAAAATTATTTTAGGTTTCTAACATGAGAGGTATAAACATCAAAATACTGAAATATGTTGGTTGTGTGCAATTACATCTATTCAATTGAAAAAATATCCACTACGTTATGAATACAGTTGTTTAATACATAAAGAATATAACAAAACCATATTATTTTCCAATAAAATACTATTTTCAGTTTATTATATAATTTAAGTAAATATTATTGGTAGAAAATATGACTATTATATTTTATTCATTTTCAGCAGTAGAATATACCTACAACTGTGTAGCATGAAACAATGTCTGAGGTTTCATCATTAATCCTGGAAAATACAAATAATTTAATTTTCACTCCATTCACTACCCTTAGAGGACCAATATAACAATGTACTAACCAGGCATTAGTTTTTTTGAGGTTATGCAGAAATGGAAAAAAAAATGTATTTAATTGCTTGCGCATTTTATCCAGCATAAAGGCACTTGTGATGTTGGCCGCTGATTTTGTGCAATCAGAAGAAAATATTGTATCAAACAATTTACTTACTACTTTTGACCTACAGTCTTACGTTTTGAAACTGTGATTGTGTTTAACAGCTCATTTGCTGCTAAGTTCAGTTCATATTCTCTACACTAGCTGTTTTGAATCACTCCATTACAATGTTTATTAGTTTTAATATGAGCCAAAATATCACTTTTGCCAATAATTCCTATAAAGAGATTATATTTATAGAACTTTCCAAGTATGGTAACTTCATTTATCTTCTTCAGAAAAGGAAATTATTTTTACAGTGTTTCAATGAATATACATTTCATTCCTGCATGTTGAAAATTCTCACATACACACACACACACACACAAAACACATACTTCACTGAATCATTAAACCAAACATACAAATTTTGAAAGCCAATGTGCAGCAAATGGTGTAAACTACTTCTGATTTAAATTCATACTATCACTAATAACAATATAGTAGAGAAATAGAGGAAGACTTTTTTTTCACTGGAGAATTACTGAAATAAAACCAGTGAATATATAATAGCCCCCATGTCCTTATGTCCAGCCAGCAATAAAAAGAGCAGCCTTCTTTGACACTGAAGTCATTATGCCAGTTAGTTGACTTTTTTTTCGGCACAGTTAGCACTTCAAATTTAAAATGGCATGTTCATATCAACTCTACATAGAGAACATAGTTATGAATTGCTCTCAAATAATTTATCAAAATAATAATTGTGAATATTAAAAACCAGGACAGTTACAGAAATTATTAGAACCATGGACATAATTTTAAAAAATGGGATATCCTGGCAAACTGGAGGGACGTGCAGCCCCCCTTATGGATTATACAAATTTCCAATTGAAATTTATATCACTTTAGTACATATGGTTTGTTATAACATGTGAATAAACATTTGCAAATATTTGAAAAGCCTAAGCAAAAACTGAGGGACACAGTGTGAGAGTAGAATGATGTCATTGCAAATAATAAATTAATTGCTACCATGTGTTTGTGTTTGCCCATAGTGAAATGAAAACCTGGGTGCCCCTGCTGCAAAAAATGTCATTATTCCAAGTACCAATTGTTTGCAAATTGAAATTTTCTTGAAATACTGACTACAGAGCACTAATACATTCTCATATTGCCCCTAATATATCTTTGCAACAGATCATCTAATACATTCATTTTATTTTTTTGTAAGTTCTAAGTACTTGTTTTGACTCATATGATGTATATACAAAAGCAGGATGGCCAACTTCTGATGTATTATACATTTAGAAAATCAAAACAACTAAAATTAGAATTGCATTATAATAATACACTCTAAAAATGGGTCATAACAGTAGAGTTGATAATATTTAAATAGTTGCAAGCTGCCATTAAAATGCCTACCAGGTCCTTTAAAAATTAGGAATGATTTATAATATTGGTATTAATTAATATATAAAATAGAGAAATATTTTTATTGCTAAAAATTGAATTTTTGGTCATAAATTGTGCATTTTTAATACAGGGTACTCTTAACAAAGGTAAAGTTATAATATCCTTGATTAAATATGCAAAAGCATTAGCATCCATTTATCTTTTGTTGTAATATTTAAATAGTTGCAAGCTGACATTAAAATGCCTACCAGGTCCTTTAAAGATTACGAATGATTTATAATATTGGTATTAATTAATATATAAAATAGAGAAATATTTTTATTGCTAAAAATTGAATTTTTGGTCATAAATTGTGCATTTTTAATACAGGGTACTCTTAACAAAGGTAAAGTTATAATATCCTTGATTAAATATGCAAAAGCATTAGCATCCATTTATCTTTTGTTAGTTCAGAATATGTCACAAGACATGATATATGCCTAAGCTTACCTTGACATGTAGGTGCCTTACTGCTCCATTGCCCTGTCTCCTTACACACTCTGGTGGAGTTGCCAAATAGTTGATAACCAGAATTACACAAATACTTTATCTTGTCACCAAAGCGATATGAACGACCCTGAACTATACCATGTGGAAAATAGCCTGGAAAACCACAACTCCTCCCTAGATATTAAAAAAAAGAGAAAACTTTGATTGGCTCAGCTTTATAAAAATGTAAGATGATAGACGCATAATCTCTTCTGAGTCAGAATATTAGAACACCCTTTATGGTTTCATTTAAATGAGATTTACTCAGGACATATGTTTCCTGGATCTTTTATCCAAATCATCAGCTGCTCACAACTAGTGGATCATTCGTAGAAATTGGGTAGGTAGGAATCCGGGTGGACTCTGGCAATCTTGTGATGAACTTAAATAAAGTGTTGTCTGCTTCTGGGATATCAAAATTCATAAGGTTATGTTCATGTTTTTTATATAAATCCTTTCCCATATATTTAGTTCCTTTGGTTGTTGAACAGTATTATAAACTGTTTATAATAATTATAATAATAATTGTTGAACAGTTTTAATAACTGTTTATAATAATTATTATAAATATAATAATAATTTTCAGCAACAAAAAGAACTAAATATATGGAAAGGATTTATATAAAAAAAACATGAACATAACCTTACAAATTTTGATATCCCAGAAGCAGACAGCACTTTATTTAAGTTCATCACAAGACCACCAGAGTCCACCTGGATTCCTACCTACCCAACTTCTACAAATGTTCCATTAATCATGAACAGCTGATGATGTGGATAAAAGATCCAGGAAACATATGTCCTGAGTAAATCTCATTTAAGTGAAACCATAAAGAGTGTTCTAAAATTCCAACTCAGAAGAGATTATTAGTGTGTTTCACTGTGTTCGATTCCAAATTGAATTAATATTGATAGACACATATTTATATTTGCTCTGATTAAACACTATAATGGATGGATTATTCAATATGTCAATACTGCATGACACTGGCACTCTCGATAAGCACATCAGCAGTAGTCAGAAATGAGGACCTCTCATTAATACACTATCAGACCATTGTGTAACAAATTATTAAATATAATTATATATGCAAATATTACAACTAAGGAGATTTTGAAATTGCAATGCTAATTCTCTAAGCATTTTTGATATACACTGATAGTTATTTGAAAAATATATGCTAGTTTGTAATTGATGCTCATTTTCAATTCTTCAAATGCAAGAGGATTTATTACATAAACTATACATTTGATCTTTTATATAATTGTGCACTATATATAACAAGTGAATATTCAAGAATTGTAAAGTATTTGGAGAAAAAGACTGCACAAATGAAAAGAGTAAGGTAATCATGATAATTATGCAAAATGGCTCATCATAAGTATTTCATTCCACAAACAAATTTTCATGGGTTTACAGTAAACGGATAAGTTACTGAATAATTTTCAGGAAAGAGGTATGTGAAAAATAAATCTAAACTGCAGGGATACTCACAGATAATACTATAAATGCTATAAATACTATTATAAAGTTTACATAGCTATTTACAGGTGTTCTGAATACATAAGTATCAAAGAATTTTCAAAACAAACCTCATGGCCTTTCCACAGTTCCCAAGTCTCTGTTAAGACTCTTTGAATGCAGAATGCACGGTTCCCATTGAAAGGTTTACCACTGCCTTCACCAGGGAGAATAGCAAATTTATAATATTGAGATATCCTCTTGTAGAGAGTATTTGCAAGTACCGCTCATAACTCTTGGTTCAAAAGGTTCAAATTGGGGCTGCTGGATGACAGTAAGTTGGAAAAATCAAATCCAGTACATACTTCCAAAAGTACTTTAGTGTGAACTTCACCTTGTAGTCTGGTGCTGAATTCCATTAAAAACTAGTATTTATTATGGAAATAGCTGTTTGTTGTTCCAAACTTAAATGCAGGGCTTTAATACAATATCTTGATACACTGGTAAAGATTTTCATCTCATGTCTGCAGAAAGTGATACGAATGACTGAGGCAGGATGGTGACATCTGAAATCTTTGGAGCTTTCTTGTGAGATTGAGATTATTTTTGTGGTTTAAGGATTCTCTAATTGTGAATATTTTTTTTTCTGAGAAAAGAATCCTTTTGTGCTCATTGCCTGCATAACCCTGAAGTATTATGTTTTGATTTTAATTCCCTTTGGAACTTCATCTGTGAAGTAAGAAAGTGGCTTATACTTTTCCAGAAAGCTTGCAGCCCTACATCACTTGTTAGCACATTGAACACTCACATATTTGAAATGTTAACATTTTGGTAAGCAATTACTGTTTTCTGTCAACAGAATTTCTCCCAATATGGACCACACTGCATGAGCTAGCTTCTTTTCCTCACAGCTCATGATACACCTCCTTTGGGATGGAACAGAATGCTCCAGAAACATGTCCAATTAAAAAACCAAGTAAGCAAAGTATAAGTGTCACCAAACCATTCTATATCACATTATTTTACTAATTTTTTTTTTATTGATGTTTAATGTCCATTTTTACTACTGAGGCACAGCAGGCAGTGGACACTGATGATAATACATGAGATGAAATGGTAAATTGGGAAAGGATATATTTTTTAAAGGAATGAAGTGTTCCAGGCTTAAGTTTAGGGACCTCCCCAGCATTTGTCATTTATGGGGACTGACGAAAACCTGGAAAATACCTAAGTCAGGGGTCCTGGTGGGATTCGAACCCCAGATCTCCCACTCATGTGTCCACACCTTAACGACTTCAGCCACCCATGGGGGTATTTTATTACTTCATGTTAATAGCTTAAGAGTATAAGTTAATATAAATTGTAATCTTATAGATCAGCATGGTTATATTTTCTTTGCTCAAGATTAAGCATTATTTCTAAGTAATGAAATGAATATTAGTTGATCTATGGAGAAAGTGACCTAGGTCAGTGTAGAATTCCTTATACAAATTGTTAGTACTCAATAAATCTATATCTTAATAACTATAAATATATACAGTTGCAGCATCAGATTTGTTGCAGTTATAATTATTTGGCCAAGCACCAATATGGTTAAAATTGAACTCTGTTTTTACACTCTATCTACTTAGTATTTATCAAGAACAAATGAATTTATTAAAGTACTCTTGATTTGCAATTTGCATCAAATTATTTCTGAGTGAAAAAAATGGAAGGCAAGAGAGACTTTTTACTCACAAATCAACATTGGCCAGCAACAACAACTACATATGACGATACAAAACCATGTGCTATATTTGACTGCTTTAGTAAGTATATACAGTGCATTAATATAAACTTACGTATGCAGTATGGAGTTTGGCCCTCCCAGTCACCATGCTTCAGACATTTTCTCTCCAGCCTGGTGGATAATATCTCTTTACCAGCCCAGTACAAAGCAAAACCATTGTTGCAGATGTACACAGCAGTAGATTCAATAACAGTAACATTACCTTGGTAGGGTGCTGCAGGCGAGGCACAGTCTGTACAAAATGAGGATTTCTCTATCTGCACAGAAAACAGTTATTATGGTGGTGGTGATAGTAGAGTAAAAGTCACTTTTGAGAAATCTTGACTACATATTATTTCTTTCATGGAAAGAAAAAAAATGCTCACAAGTGATACACAAAGACACAAAATAGTGTAAAGAATATATGACTGGATACCCTACAAAACAATTTGAATAAGCGAGGTCGTGCATAAATGTGGGCATTGTTTTGAGATGTCACTTTAGTTCAAGATATTTTTCCTAAACTCCAATATGAGGCTATTTATTTATTTTTCAGGTTACTTATATATTTTTGGTTTATTTAAGGATGCTCTTTAATATCTCAGGTCATCAGCATCCTATCCAATTCAGGGCATGAAATGGCTAATAAATTTTCCTCTTTCAGGCTTGAGGTTTTCTTACATACCACAAATCTATGACATGGAACCCCATGGCTTTATTTCCCTTCTGAAGGAAGCCATATTATGCCTGAAAAAATCCATTGACCCTGAAAAAAATGGTATCACTAATTTGAAAATTACATCTTTCCATTGATGTCAGCAAGATTTTCTCTTAGAAACGTGCTAGAGGAAAGTGCCTAGGATATGACCATGAAAAGGTGGCTCAACAATATGGTAGAAGAATAATTATTCAGAAGGTTCAACAATAACAATTTATATATAATTTGCTAAACAACCTAAATGATGTACATAATATGTAGAAAAATATTTTAAATTCAAAATTTATAAGGTTCATAAAGCAGCATATTCATTTTTAGCATACAGTAAAAGCTAAATGTTTAGCAGCAATAATGCACTGAAATTTTACATCATAAAACTTTCAAAAGACAAACGGTGAGATAATGAATCTTAAAAGATTGTCTATTTAAATAGCAAAGTATAATAAATCTTTGACAAATCAATTACAAATACTAAAATAGAATAAAGCCCTTCATTTTAAAGAAATAACTATTTAAAGCCTTGACAAGCGGTAGTATTAGTTGTGGTGGTGGTAATGGTGGCAGTGGCAGAAGCTGCAGTAAGGAGGGTATTAAGAGAGTTTGCAGACTTGAACACTTCAGTCATAGGCTTTTTGTGCAACCCCATACCACTTATAGAAATTCAAACTCCATTTTCTTAATTAGATCCAGGTCCTTTATTCCTATAAGGGGATCATCCATATTTTGGTATGATTGTGGACCAAAGAGTTCGTATTTTCTTCTCTCCAGAACCCCACACTCAAGGGAGCATGTGCTTCGCAGTTTCATGAGATTGATTTCAAAGTCTACAGATAGGTTTTCCCTGAAAGAGTCCCATTTTCTGGAGATATTTCCTGAAATGATCTTGCCCAGTAATTAATCCCAACACTCGTCTTAACATCTTCCTTCCCAGCTTCAGGAGTGTTTGGCATGTGTGGGATTTGGTCCATTGAAAAAATTTTTTCTAAGAGTTTGTTTGGGATAGTTGGACCATCATGACTTGTGTTGCTCTCTGGCCGATAACCTTATTGCACTTCTTGCTACACATTTGCTGACACAGCAGGCTGATTCAGGTCCAATATAGGAGCTTGATGCTCCCTTCTTGACCAGTTTGTCTGCTGCTTCATTCTCTGTCATACTTTGGTGGCCTGGGAACTCAACTCAACTGAACAGAGTTACACTCTGACAAAACCATCAGTGTTTGGATGCAGTCTCATACCATTTTTTATTTAAATTGGTAAGAATCAAGCATTTAGAGAGCAGCTTGACTGTCTGAAAGGATAAGAATATGTTTACCATGGTAGCTCTTTTCTAGTTTTTTGAGCTGAGTGTAAGATTGCTAAGTTCTCTGCTTGAAAAAACCCTTGGCAAAGTTTCATGTCTTTACAATTGCCCAACATTGCATGTTTTTGACAAAACTTTATAAAATCACCTCAAGCAATCTAACAATTAATTAACACCTTTATTATTAAAACAAATTTACAATTAACAGAAACTTTACAATAAATCCAACCTTTGCTCATACAAATACCTGACTATCTAGGCACACACAATGAAGAACCTCCCAACAAAAGCTCTAGATATATAATGAAACACAACCCCTAGAGCTTTAAGACTACATCTTAGTCAAAGAAAAAAAGGGTTTAAGGAAAGGGAAAGGGTTTGCATCACAGTCATCCTCTAAATCTACAACTAAATGATGGACTGGAGCCAATAGGCAAAACTTCTAAAGATCAGGAGACCTGTATAATAGCTGAAGAAAGAAAAAAAGTGTAAAAAAAGAAACATGGGTAACAAGAAGTGCAAAAATGACACAAGATTAGACAGAGAGCAAAAAGTTAGTATGTATTTACATGTTAATATTTATCTGTGCTTATTATGAAGGTCTGTCCCCATGCTCCACCCTTGACACATTTTCAGTTAATCTAATTTATTTATTTCATGGCACAAGAATGTCTGAAATGTATATATAGTGGATATTATGATAAAATGAGCTTCAACTTCAGAACCTTTAAACCTTCAATCAGAGCATATTGTTTTAGTTTAAACTCTAAAAGTAATGAATAAAAATTATGTAAACTTATATTCAGAAATTATACTTTTTAATTTGCTAGTGAATGAAATTAAAACTTTCAAAACCTAGTTAAATTTTATTTTATATTCTACTTCTTTTATACTGATGCTGCAGCACCAGTCTTATTAAAACACTAGTTTGCTTCTCATTGCTTTGCATTTAAATGAATCATGCTTATATTAATATTTGTGATAAATGTGTCAGATACATCCAGCATTGAGGACATGAATGATGATGATGATTATTATTTGGCAGATAAATATTTTATAAACAAATAACATTTTCAAAATCATAAGCTCCAGTTTCAAGAAATGGAAAGAGAATTAATTTTAAAAGACACATCTCTAGAAGGTTAGATATTAAACTAACTGTCAACAAGAAGATTGATATGTTTACGGAATGTTGGAATCCACACAGTGAAACTTTTGTTAATCTTATTTTGATTTAAAGTAAAACATTAAAAATCATGTCGTCACATTAAAACTCTCTTTAAGTTTCACAAACACACTTATAAAAGTAATTTTGGTTGACAATGTGAGGAATGTACCTCACGAAACATGTACCAAAATTACTTTTATAAGTGTGTTTGTGAAACTTAAAGAGAGTTTTAATGTGAAGACATGATTTTTAGTGTTTTACTTTAAATCAAAATAAGATTAAGAAGATTGATCATAAGTTACTAGACTTGGAGAAACATAATTTACTGGGACCAGTGAATTTTACACCAGTAACTAATAACTAGGGAGTCAATATTTTTTTAAATATGGTTCTGGGCTTGGTAACTATCACCGCTGCTATTGTTTATAAAATGACGGTTTTAAATATCATTGTCACCATAGATGAAACACTTAACAGTGCAGTTGGAGTCACCCTCTGGAATAAGTCCTGCCTCCTTAAACAAACTGCAGCTGAGAAAACTAAGCCCAATTCCAATCAACTAATGTAGGCAAATAATAATTACCATTTAAATGTAAATTGGAACTTGCACAGTGAAGCTAATCATATTAATTGATATCATTGTATGATTCAGTTGAACTACACACTCTTAAAGCTTCACTTACTTTTCGAAAATGTTCCCAAAACCGGTTCCATACATTTATGAAAAGTAAGTGAAGCTTTAAGAGTGTGTAGTTCAACTGAATCATACAATGATATCAATTAATAATTACCTGTTTTTTATGCCGGCCTGGTGGCTCAGCTGAATAGAGTCTTATGGAATCAATGGGAGAGTAGTGGGTTCAATTCACCCAGAGAACAAAATTTTTTAATCTTCATTATTTGTCTACACTTTTCTTGCTACGAGTATAATCAGTGTTAATTCTTTAGGGAGGCCAGAGGATTTTTTTGAATCTTCACTATTTCTCTACACTTTCTTAGTATAATAAATGTTACATTCTTTAGGGAGGACAATGCATAAGTTGCAATTTTGTTTTTATTTCATGTACATTGCAAATTTAGTTTAGGTTAAAAAAATTGCAAAACTTATACTGTTAAAAGGATATACCTTTTCTGTATCAATTATTTCCTTTACTTTTTACATTGTTACAATACAGTTTACCATTTAATTTTGCTGTCTACTGAATGTGATAAACTATTAAAATGCATCCTAAAAAGTTTATTTTTGCATTTCATTGACTGTTTCTGTGCTTATTTATCCCAAATGACAGGGGAGGGCAGTGTAGAAAATTGAGCATGACTTCAACAAATATAGGCAGATGTACCAGTCATAATGCACAGAAAAAAGCAACAGAATGCAAAAAATTAACTTTTTAGGATACATATTAATAGTTAATCATATCAGTATACAGCAAAATTAAATGGGAAACTATAATATAGCAATGTAAAAAGTAAAGGAAATAATTGATATGGGAAAAGGCATACACTTTTAACAATATAGGCTATCAATATTTTTTTTAACCTATGCTAAACTAAGCCTACTAAATTTGCAATGTACATGAAACAAAAGTAAATAGGTTAAAAAATTTGAACTCTTATATTGTTAAAAAACGTATGCCTTTTCCCATATGAATATATTCCTTTACCTTTTACATTGAATTTCACTGTATAGTGATCTATATTCCTTATAGTAAGAAAAGTGTAGACAAATTATGAAGATTACAAACAAAAAAAGTTCTCAGGGAATGGAACCCACTACCTTCTCATCGGTAACATGAAGTTCAAACCAACTGAGCCACCATGATGAAGAATGTGGTAATTATTTTCCTACATTAGTTGATGGAATTGGACTCAATTTATTCCACAGCCCTTTGATTCTGTTCCTGAAAGGAGGCATGGATTATTCCAGATGATGAGACTCTATCTGTACTGTTAAGTCAATAATAGCAGCATCTTCTATAAGAAATGGCTGTATACACATGTTTTAAGAAGTGCATGTGCTTCCAAATGCTGTAGCACCCTTAGTAGCCAATCTGATTGAAAAAATCATTATGTGCTTAATATAATATGTAAATAATTCAAGGTGAGTATAGCATAATTATCATAACATAACATAGCATAGCATTGTCATATGCTATAAGGTGAGTTATATATTGCCATATTTTATATGTTGTCTTATGACTGTCTGAACATCATACATTATTCATCTGTGAATTCGTCAACTAAATGTGAATGAATATTTTGCAGTACATATGTTGTACAAGAATCCTATGGAATAGAAATCAATCTTGATATTAAGCACATCATGTTGTTACCTGCACTATTCTCTTGCACTGTTGTGCTGAAGGAATAAGTGAAGGAAGGAATATTTTAGCATTGTCTAAGTAGTATTGTCATGCAATATTCAGATTGACTTTTGTATCTGACACAATGGTGTTTTCGCTGAGAGAAAATGTCATCCTGTAATTTCTTGACAAAAGACAATGCACAGGCTACTTTCCCTGAATAATGGACTGCATAAGTGCAGCAACTGTTGCATGAAGCAATAAATTAGTTTTTGTTTTATTAAGAAGATCAGTACTCAGACAGCACCAAGATGTTACTTTATATTATGAATACCTACCTAGCAAAAACTCCTTGTTCTAGTAAGTACAATCACGCATGAAGTCAAAAAAAAAAAAAAAATAAAGATGTAATATCTCTTGCTCACCTATAACTAATGCTACTATTTAAGCCCATCAAAAGTAAATAACATTTAAAAGTGATTTTGTAGATATCAGGTAAAGGTTGCATGTCTCCAACCATATGGCACCAAAACTTAACAAAGTAAATGCCAATAATCATCTTAGCTCCTTAAAGACTTGCCTGCAAGAGATGCTACTGGAAGAATTTTACCCATATGTACATAGAATACACAGACACAAGATTATATTTATTTAATACCTTTAAGTTCCCATGAATGCCAGTTAGAAAATCAGTCCATATGAAGATGTTTCCTACACTGGGTGCTGCTAAAGCTGTCCATTGTGAGCACAGGGTTGCCAGATTCCAAACTTCAGCAACTTGTAACACATAATCCCACATTGCAACACTGGACAGATATCCTATGAAGGATTCTGCCTCGTTAAACCCACTGCCAAGGGAGTCTTGCTCTTGTCCAAGGATCAGCACTCCATTACCTGTACCATAACCAAACTCTTGCAGCAGCACAAGCAATAAAATTCATGAATTACATGAAACTTATAATAAAATGACAATGGTGATGAATTAGTTATGCTAGGTAATACTTATTTTTTTTTCAAGAACATGTTTATGATCATTTTTGACATTAAAAATTCACATTAATTTCCCATTCAAACTTACCAAATTAGCTACATGTTGAATAGATGGATACTGAAATGTGTCTTTTGATAAAGAACACAAACTTGAACCTTTCTGACAGAAATTAAACATCAATATTCATTATCTCTTTATAATATTGTGACAACAAATTAATTTGTCATTACTAAAGTAAAAATAAGTGATTGTCAAAACTATTGAACTTCTTTTCTGCTGAACTTGTTATAAACCTTGTTCAACCATGCAGTGTTTTACATCATGGCTACTAAGGATGCAGCATTTGGAAGCACACTTCATAAAACCTGTATACAATCTTTTCTTATAGAAGATGCTGTAATTATCATCCTTCCTTGGCTAAATAGACACTGTATTGGGAAAAAAACATTCTGATATGATTAATTGGGCACAGTAACATTTCTGATTTCATTTCTAAAGTCATCCTTAACATTCCGAAACTCAAGCTTGTGCTAAGTTCTGAGCAAATTTTTTGGTGAAGCAAGATTTGTGCCAATTCCATTTGTTTTTACCAGTGAGGTATGGTATACAGTGAGAAGTCCTTATATTTTGCGGAGGGAAACTTAGTTTTGTAGTTGTAGCAGTAGTAGTAGTAGTAGTAGTAGTAGTAGTAGTAGTAGTAGTAGTAGTAGTAGTAGTAGTAGTAGTAGTAGTGGTTGTGGTAATGGTAGTGGGTGAGGTTCATCACCCGGAAATGTACATATGCCTCCTTCCTATCATCTTTAACTAATGGAATCTTGAGTTGTTTGAATGAAAGTCATCTGTGTTTCAGAGGTGGAGAGTAACTTTAAGCTGCCTTTAAGAAAAATGTAAAGTGTTACAGATACATAAGTATATGAAATTTATTTTATGAAAGATTGAATGCTATAGGTCAACAAACTAAAAGAATGAACAGTGATGTGTACACAATGAGTGCATCACTGCATATCATTTTTTTAAAATTTATTAATTCAGTTTGTGATCTGTTGTTTCTAAAAATTTGTTTAATTAAGTTACCTGATCAATATACAACTTCTTAATTTTCAAGGTTTATAATGGTAAGATCAAAAGGAATGAAGGAAGGAAAATCGGGAAAAGTGGGGAACAAGAAATTCTTAAGCTGTATAGTTGGTTGTATTAAACAATGTTTTCATAAGAGCAGCAGCCAATGCTAAGGGAATCCCCCTCCAAACTTTGTATCAGTATGTTATAAAGGAAAGAACATCCAGACAAAGCCACAAAATAAAATCAAATAATAAGATAAGAAATGTTTTTTTCAGATGAAATGAACAAGAGTGAGATTTGCTTGGGTACATTAACTAGTAGTACATCTTGTTTTAAGGTCCATGAATTTAATAAATAAGTCAATAAAAATATATGCAGCAAAATGTATTATGGAATGTCAAACAATTCTCTTTGAAGTTGGTCTATGAAATGGTTATAAGCAATAACATTATTGTGCCAGCTTCCTGGTATGCATCAAAATAATATATTTAGTATAAAGAAACCTGAGGCCTGTAGCCTTCCAGATACATCTTTATTCACCAGAATGAAACCCATATTTTTTGACAACCATAAAAGCATTTATTGCAAATTTCTCTGTTGGCTGATAGTACACAAGTTTACAATCTACATGAGACAGATTGTACAACAGTACAGAAACCAAGAAAAAGTATGTATTACTGATAATGGGGTAAAACAAGTTAAGAGGTGAGATTTGTAACTGTATGTGTAACTGGCATTTTTCTTTCACCTGTACTTGCTTTCCTACAAAAAACATGAAAATCCACATGATGAACAATTCACCAACAGATTCTTTGGGTCTGATTCATTTGTCATATTTGATGACTAATGAATTGTTTCAAGTGATGGAACATTTCATCAAATTGTCATTCACACGTAACAAGATGCCGATTTATATTTTCTCCCTCATATTCAAGTGTTTGTCATGTGACTATAGTCGCACTACTGGAGTTGTCTATCACTCATATTTTTGGAACACTTGAGTAGTAATAACATCAAGTGCTGCTGCAACAAAGGCTGCTAAAAGAACATCAGAAACTCAGAGGGCTCTTTATGAATCTCCAAACTCATTAACAGACTTGTTTCTGTGGATGCATTGAGTGGCTTGCTCACATTGTTGAGCACTCTCTTCCCATTTTGCTGGAATCAAAGGCAACAATCCATAGTGACTGTGATTTGCCCACAAGTTTGCAATGATCTCTGGTGGAGTTCGATCCCTCCTACATTTCTCCGATTATTCATAATGGCACTAACCTACCACAAACCATTTTGTTTTGCATATTGCAATGCGAATGAAGTTAAAAACCAAAAAGAAGACCTGCTCGAAATTGCGGCACAGTACGAACTCGATGTGATGCTAGTATGTGATACTCGCCTTAAGCCTGAATGTACCTTTAGGCTCCCAGGTTTCACCATGTACAGGAAAGATATAGTAAGGAGACCCAAGGGAGGGGTGGCAATTCTGGTTTGATCACATCTAGGACATTGCCCTGCCCCACTGCCTCCTACTATGCAATTAAAGGCAGTTGCAATAATAATGTGTATTGAAAGTAGGGAAACTGCTCTGATATTATCTACCTGGGGTTCCTTTTTAACAGCAGACTTTCGAGCATACTACATGCATTCTCCAAGGCATCATTAGCTGGAGACTTTAATGCCAAGCATAGACAGTGAAGTTGTAGCAAACCCTCGTGGTCAGCAACTTGCAAATTTCATTAAGTGGACGCCTCCCTTGAAATGCAGGAACTGCATACTCCCATAAGAAGACCTGGTTTGGCAGATCAAGTGTCATTGATCTAGTAATTACTAGACCATATTATTTAGATTTAACGATTTCTCATGATTTAGATTCGGATCATGGTCCTGTTTTAGGAGGACTTTTAACTTGCTACTCATATGACCGAGAAATAATTGGATATTTTAAACGGATTAGAACGGCTCTGGACGCTTTTCAGCCTGACCCAATCAACAGCTGTAGAAAACACTTTCAATACTATTTTCAGTATTGTCAAGCAGCACACATAGATTTCCGGCGGACGATGACAACCCATATACTCTGTGACTGTAAGCATGTCTGCTCCATGCGCAGACTGATACAACGACATCATTACCATCCAGCTCTGCGCAGAATATATGGAGCTTTTCAGTCCAGGGTGCGGTTCCTAACTAGGCAACACTGCGACGTAACGTGCGAGAACAAAGTCAATCGCCTAGATCTGAGTGATAAGAATTCACGGAGACTTATTTGCCCATGATGCACATTCACATCCAATTTACTTACTCACGGCCGGATGACATATGAAACAGAAGAAAAACCCAATGTGCTGGGTGATAAATTAAAAAAACAATACAACTCGGCCGACAACCCCCAGACCGTCTAATAATCAGACAAATTTGTAATTATTTAAACGAGGAGCAAGACAAATTACCTGTAATTACTCCCAAAGAAGTGGAGGATGAACTCCTTCATTTAAATACCATCAAGGCTGCTGAGCTTGACAGAGTCACGCCAGTAATGTTAAAACGACTGTCAAGGCGGTCCATTTTCCATTTGACCAAACTTTTAATGCAGTGGAACGAAGCAAATATTATCTGCACGTTGAAAAAGAGCAAGGGCCCTGTCTACCTCTCTAGTTACCGGCCTACCAGTTTGCTCCCATGGTGGCAAAGGTCTTCGAAAAAATACTTTTGTCACGTCTAAAGCCATTATTTGAACAAGTAATACTGCACCTGCAATTTGGCTTTAAAAGGAAATATTCAACCAAGCAACAGTTGCTAAAAGTGTTGATGACAGCCCTTGGCTTTTGGAGAAAATGATTTTCCGCGGCGGTGCTGCTTGGCACACTTAAGGTTGTCCAAGCACTTGGTACTGGGGTCTGTCATACAAGATCATTAACGCTAGTATCCCAAGCCCTGTGATAAAATTGTTACATAGCTTTCTAATGTCCAAAAAAATTAGTTAAGTTGGAAAGTCGTGCAATCGATCAAAGACAAATAACAAGTGGGCCACGGGAGGGCAGTGTACTTTCGCTCGCGTTATTTTCCATATACATGTTGCATTTCCCATTAGGGAGAGAACCGCGATCTTTCAATATGCAGACGATATGCTGCTACTTGCACAGCACAAAAGACTTGGATTCGCGCTCGATCAACCCCGTGCCCACTTAACTCAGGTGGAGGAAAGGTGCAAGAACTGACTTTTGAACATTTGCGGAGAGAAAAGTGAGGCTATTCTTCTCACTAAGGTCGAAGACCAGCAAACCCAGGGCTACTGAACCTAAATGGTCAAGCAATTCCTTGGAAGAGGCAGGTTAAGTACCAAGGGGTGACCTTAGATGAAGGACTCACCTTTCAACATCATGTGCGTATTCAGGGAACGAAAGCTATAGCAGTTATATCAAAATTGTCCGTTCCGATCCGAGTGAAGTTACGGATCTATATTGCCATCGTACCGGCAATCGTGTTGTATGCATGCGCGGTTTGTTTGTTTGTTTTTTTGATTGACTTATTTATGGACGCTCTTTAACATCTCAGGTCATCAGCGTCCCATTCAACTCAGGACGTGAAACGGCCGACAAATTTTGCTCAGAGGCCTTTCTTTCAGGCTTGATGTTCTTTTTCGTGCCGTAAATGTACGACACGGGACCCACGGCTTTACTTCCCTTCCGAAGGAAGCCATACTTAGGATTTTTACGCCCGAAAAAATCCATCGACCCTGGCCGGGTTCGAACCCGCGTTTTGGGGATATGCTGACCCATCACATATTAACTTTTTACAGATGGCACAAAACATGCACTAAGGAGCATTTTTGCACACACAGTACATATACCTCCGAAATTTTGCACCAAATTTCTGGCCTAGAACGTGTCCTCAACACTATTAGGAAATGTGCCCATAAGGCATATGAAGTAGTAGAGCATAATCCTAGTTGTCTGATTAGTGTGTTCGGCAACTACATTGCTGAGCGTGGTACTGAAAGTATGGCCCAACTTCCCTTGGGAGGTGTTGGGTCCAGACTGACAATAAAAGACCCCAAAGTACCCCCACGTAAGCGGGCTTGGTAACCAAAAATTTCATTCATATACTGTAAGAGGAGACTGTATATCCCCAGCTGATGTCTCACCAAACACTGATTTACTCTTGCTGTCCCCGTACGGAACCGCAGGTTAAGTTTAGCCGCTTTGGGCGTGGTCGACACTTGAATAGAAGGCATATGCCTTGCATCACGCGTAAGCAAACAACTCAATCTACGCGAGTCAGCAAAAGCCCGTAAGTGTTTGGGGAAGTACTTACATACCTTTCCCTTAGCCACTTGAACATTTCGACTCCAAAATTTTGAAAAAAACCTCGGGTTAACAGGAGAATCGGCAGATGTAGCCACGATGTGGCCAGCTGTTGCTAACAACCCGACACGCCAGTCGAGTCGGTCTGCAAAAGACGTGACCAGGACTAGAGTCTGTTCCTTATGAACTGGCGCAAAGGCAGGTAGGGACTAAGGAGTTCGCACATAGTGAAGCCGAGAGGCATTTTTCTTATGATCGTGACGAATCGAAATAAGAGTTTCTTGTCTTCTATGATGACCCAAGGCTGAGTAGGGAACTACATTGGACATTATTTGTTTTACTGAATACCTTTACTTGGTTTCAGTTAAAACCTAAATCACATGTAGACAGTTTGCTGCAGTAAACGTTAATGTTGTAATAGGGTATATATTGCTATGCCAGGGGCGTAATAATCATGTGCGTTTCAATCCTAGTAGCCTATACATAGGAATAGAGCAAATAGTCCTGAGAGTTTTACTAAAGTTTCAAAATTGATTGTTAACATTCTATACCTTTTTATTTCGTATATTATTTTGTGTAATATAATAAGCATTATGTGTAACACACAACTTTGTTAATAAAACTTCGACGTGACTGGGCCTTAATCTTTTGCACACGCACTTTTTTTCGATCCGGCGAACACTCTTTTCTAATAAAGGTAGCAGAGGAGGAAAGATCGAGGAGTGATGAAGGTAATAACAAAAGTGGAGCAGAGCTGATGTTGTTCGTATTGTTCAATGGACTTCTGCTATGTTTATTGTTTGTGTATTACTCGAGTATAAAGAATTACGCTTCTGGGTCACTTCGCGTTAAGTTCAGGAACATTTTATCTTTGTTTAATATTGTCTTATTCACAATGTTGGGATTTGAGTTCAAGGCGTTTGGCGTTATCACAGCAGGATATCTTGCATCGGGAAGAAATAAAGTACGAGTTAAGTCTTCGTGACATGAGGCTCTTGCCTAATTTAACGGTTGCTGAGATTGTCAAGTTGTTGAAAGTGAAAGTCAACGCTGTTCGAGCTACGCAAGTACATGAAAAGCAGAAAGTTGAACGAGATAGCGAGTTCCAGCAAGGCGTTATAATTTATAAGGAATATGCAAAGGAAGGAATCACATCATACCAGTTATGTCGTTTAAAGACCATGATTTTACTGGCTCAGAAGAGCTGAGAAGGTCTGTAGTGTAACAAATAAGGACAAGCAAACACAAGATGACAATCTTTTGCAAAGTTGTAAGTTTTTGTTAAGTAAACTGAGTTGAGGGATAGAGAAAATTATGCTGCAGAAGAAAACGTGTCACTCGCAACATTCAATACGAGTATGAGAGTAATTAGTAGTAATTACACAGAAGATTATTGCCCCCAAACTAATACAAAAGTTTAATTACTTTTGCGGGCGCTTTGCCGAATTCCTTGACAGCGTATAATGGATGAATTAAAAGATTTGTCTACAAATACTTGGAACAGATTTTGGAATTGTTGAAAGTATCATTAACGTTGTCTAAGCCAGCTATAGTCTTCGTCGTTTCTGATTCCATGGTCTTAAGAATAATATTCATTTGTGCAAACAGTGCACCAGAATATTCTACAGAATATTAAAGAGGGTTTTTCCGAGCAGCGATTTTACTGGAACATTTTGGATAAGTATTTTACATCTGTCGTACTAAATTATTGGTAAGCGAGTGAATATTTCCGTGCATAGCATGTGAATTTTGCAAGGACATTAGGGAAGTAGCAGAAATGCGTGTATCCTATACAGAGGAAGAAATAGTTCGTAATAAGGGCTTAAATGAGAGGGGGGGGGGTCCTGAAATAAGAACTTTGTTTTTAGAATTAACTCCCCCGGTCACTTTGAGCAATTTACTTTAGTTACAATTGAAATTCGACAATTGCGGGCGAATTCTATTCAGTGCCTGTGAGTGAAAGTATCGATCAGAGTTTGGCATATAAGCGGTCAATTCGGCCAGATGTTGGTATTGTAATAAGAAAGGCTATGTTCAGTGATAATGTCATAAAAAGGCATTACAACAAGCAACTAATGATAATCAAGCTACAGTGTCGAGCGAGCAAGTAGCTACGCAATTTTCTTTTTCTTCTTCTCGGCCAATGTCTAACTAGAGTCGTGTGCGGTCGGAAACCGTGCCGCAACACTGGATGCCTGTAATAATGTTAGTTATTAGGTGAAATTAACTTTTGTGTCTTAGTAGACAAGTTTCCCTCTATCTCGTTAATAATTTAAGTTCGTTTTTGATTGAGTTAATTTTGTAGATGTAGGTTGCCTGATGGTTGACCGCAAAGTTGAAACTATCCGGGCCACCTGGTTACGCACAACTCGGGAAGATTTACTAGAGTGACTGTGGTTGTATTTTCTTGTACGATTGAGTGACTGTAAAAGAGTACTGTGGAAGTTTGTTGTATTATTAAGTGGAAAGAAATGCAATTCAATTCATACTGGACAAGCTATGGCGTCTAATTATATTAAAGAAGGAATTCCAATTTTCAATTATAGTTTTGACTGAATATTGTCTTTCCAATTTTAATAAGTAAGCCTATCTTTTAGAATTTGCACATTTGTTTCCCATAGTTTCCTAATATACATACAATTTGCTTCTTTTTTTCAATGTAATGATTGTGTAGATCAACAATTTGGACTGTATGATCAGATATATGATAATCATTATTAATTTACATTATTATGCCCCCTTGAAGTGTTTCTTTTTATTTTCCCCATGAAGTAGGGAAAATAAAAAGTCACACGGGGATAAATACGGACTATAAGGAGTTGTTGATTTGGTTTATTTACGGACGCTGTTTAACATCTCAGGTCATCAGTGTCCCATTCTATTCAGGGCGTGAAACGGCCGACAAATTTTGCTCAGAGGTCTCGTTTTTCAAGCTTGAGGTTCTTTATCGTGCTGTAAATGTACGACACGGGACCCACGGCTTTACTTCCCTTCTGAAGGAAGCCATATTTAGGATTTTTACGCCCGAAAAAATCCATCGATCCTGACCGGGTTTGAACCCGCAATCTTGGGTTTAGAAGACAAGTATGGTTACCACTACACCATAAGGACCGACGACTATAAGGAGGGTGAGGGATAAACTTCACATTGGTTTTTGTGAGATTTTATCAACAACATTTAATTTGTGCTGCTGTACATTATCATGGTACAGCATCCAGTTTGTTGCATGGAAAGGATGTCTTTTGCAAGTGATATGGCATTGCAAAGTTTTCTGTAAATGTCTATAGCATAGTACAGGTCTGTTTGCAGGTATGGCATGTTGGTAAACCATTCCATAAATGTCAAAAAATGAGATGACCATTAATGGTGGAAATTTCCACAGAACTTTGCTGTTTGCTCTCAGGATCAAAATGCTGCAATAAATTTTATCATCAGCGATTATCTTTGAAAGAAACTCCACATCTTCTTCTAACATCTTCAACTTCATACACACCTGGTCACGAATATCCTTTTGTTTGGGAATCAGCAGTCTTGGAACCCACATATGCCAACATCTATCACATGCAACTTTTCAGTTACCAACATGTGGATGGCACCCAGTGAAATATTCATAATTTCTGAAACTGTTCTTAATGCTGAGGATCGTCTTTTACAATGATAACAGCAGTGTTAAAGTTTTCTTCCATTAAAGCACAAACTGGGTCCACCTTCCTTTGAAATTGATTTCTTCCTCTCTTTAAACATTTTTAACAATCTTCGAGCTGTGCTATAGGGAAGAACAACCTCTCCATAGGCCCCAGCTGAAGATTTATTGAAACAAAAGCAGAACTTCAGAGCAGCACATTGTATGTCCCACGTCATTTCCATTTTTCTGTAGGCAGAAGTGAACATGTCTCAACATGTCTCACAGGCAGGAATTAAAAGTGACAACAATGAAAACTAATATCATGTATACATTATGCAAGGAAATATTGAAATTAAATTTTAATGCAAAGAAATTATGTCTGTTAAAAAAAAAAAATGACAATTTTATGTTTAACAGCCCTCATACTACTACTCTGCACAGTTTCTTCCCCCTTATTATGTGCTATCCTCCCCTATATGTTTTCACCTGTACTTTTTATTTTTCACTAAACTATTACCACATTAAAATGATGCACAATAACATGAATTGAAATTTTAGAAAAAGGCACCGGATCAGGAAATTCTGAATAAACTCTGCATGTGCACCAAAAGATGATTCATATTTAAAATTATGTTTACATACAAAAATGCTTTGCTTTAGAGTCATCTGTTTAACCTCTTTGCAATCTAATGTTTTAATGTTATTATTACTATTATTATTAATTAATAAAGTTGTTAATAATGCAGATATTAACTCTCTTGGTCTCCAATATATTCTATATATGGGGTATTTAGTAGCGATGGCTGGGCATTACTGAAGGCGATACTGAATCATCTCTGCACAGTAGATAGTGTGGTGAAGAGATTAGTCAAGTTCTAAGAGCTTCACCAGATTATCAAGACCCATAATCAATCAAAATGTCGTGACTGCACTTTTTCATGAATTAAATTTGGTCTTCTGTAAAAATTAAACCCAATTATTTTTTAATTTTCATGAAAAATATGTAAAACTGTATTTTAAAATTTGTATTTCATCATCAATCTTTTATTTTCATGAAATGTTAAAGGTTTCCCTATAATGTTACTTTTATTTTGGTAAGATGATCAGAAACCTTATTGCCAACTACTGAAAAACTAAAATTTGTTTAGTTTTAACTAGTGATGTATAATTTTGCAACATTCTGAAACTCTATAGTAAGCAAAGTTCAAGGACATGGCAATGCTGTGATAAGCCTAATAGTCAAGATATAGAACATGACATGAGTAAACAAGCCGTACAATTTTATAGTTTGTTTACAGCCTGGATATAATTGGCAATGCTGTGATATGCCTTGTAGCCAAGATGCAGAACACCACATCAGTAGACAAGCCTTATAATTTTATAGTTTCTTTACATCCTGGATATAATTATTCACTATTTAATTTCTATGTATTTGCCATTCAACTTTCTGCTCCTTAAACTTGTTTGTTCACATCTAACTATGCTGACAAAACCTATTTATTTCTAATTAATGCCTACTTAAGTGGTGCATGTGAGCACTTTTTCACTCAAGAATCAACATTTTCTTTAAAACTCTTTCTAGCAGTTGACTAATTATGCTGATGGGGAGAATGTATGGGGAGTTCCAGACTTCTCTCACCTGGAATAGGCTTTCCTCTTGCCAGACCATTACCGTTATCTGCCAAATGACCATCAATATATATGCTCCACTCGCCATCCACAGAACTCCATGTAACACACATGGAATGCCACAAGCCATCATTGGCTGTCACATCAGTGATTATTCTTTCACCATTTATATACAGAACAAAGCTGAAAATTAAGCATACCAATTTTTGTTTCTAACATTTCAGTACAGAAGCATTTTAAAACTGAAAGAATACTGTCATACTGAAAGTTTCTGCAAATCTATATATATATATATATCAACAGATCAACAAATTCTTCATGCTTTCAGCTTTATTGCTTCACAAAATATTCCCATAAAACCTTATGCACTTGCCTATTTGATTGAACCAGCCATTAAAGCCCTGCACTGGCTTTTCTGGAGGTATCACCCCATTGAATGCCTCAGTCTCAGCTTCAGCAATATTAAAGGACAACCCATGAGTTTTCTTCTTATGGTTGGGAATGAGAAGAAGTTGTATTTGTATAGTGCCAAATCAAGACTGTAGGATGGAATCAGTTTTTAATTTCATGCCTGAAGTAAGCAAAATATCTATTGTCTGTTCTGCAGTGTGTGACAATACATTGTAATGGAGGAGGATAATATGACTACAATTGTTCTGTATGCATTTTTTCCAAGACAATGATATACCACTAGACATTAACCGTATGTTAATCTTCAAGTGAAACAGGAATTACAGGACCAGAGCGAAGAAACAAATCAGGCAACTATTTCTTGCGTGCTTGAGCCTCTCTTTTATTTCATCTGGAAAGATCTATTGTGCTATCCGATTCTTATTTTCTGATTTTTATGATATCAAAAAGAATACAGCAGTATACAGACTATAAGAACACAATAAAATCCTTAAATGATAAAGATGTTGTTTATATAAAAGCAGACAAAGGAAACAGAGTAATAATATTAGATAAAGATGATTATAATAATAGTATGCAGAATTTGTTAAATAAAAAAAAATATGTTCAGATTCAGTCAGACCCATTGAAAGGGTGTATTAATTCCATCAATGAGGTTCTAAAAACATGTACAGTCATCCCAAAGGAAACAATATACAAAATAAAACAGAGCAACCATACAATAGCTAAGATATATTTACCTAAAATTCACAAGACTGGAAATAGTATGTGTCCCATCATTAATAGCATCAATACTCCTTCTTACTATTTAGCAAAATGGTTAGCTAATAGATTCAAGACATTACCTACATTTCAAAGCAGGAGTATAAACAAGTCATATCAGTTAATAGAAAAAATTAAGGACATAAAACTACATCCCTCTGACACTATAATATCTTTTGACGTAGAATCTCTGTTTCCAAGTATACCAAAAGAAAAACTCTTGATTTATCTACATGATTAGCTAAAAACAAGTGGAATTAAGGAAACACACATAAAAGAATACATCAAACTCACAGAAATTTGCATAAACCATATTTTACTTTCAAAGGAAAATTTTATAAACAACAAGCAGGACGTACAATGAGCAGCCCCTTATCTCCATTTCTAACTAACCTCTTCATGAGTAGATTTGAAACACACATCAACACAGCTTTTCCATACATATTTAAGGTATGGTACAGATATGTCGACAATATATTTGCCATAGTTGACAAAAATCTCATTGATGATGCCTTAAACCTTTTGAATATACAAGAGAGAAACATATAGTTTACATATGAAACAGAAAAAGATAACATGTTGCCATTCTTAGATATTAAAATAATGAAATGTCAAGGAAATCTGGAATTTGGAATATACAGAAAGAATATACACGCAGATAATCACATCAAAGCTGACAGTTTTAACCCCACAGCACACAAACATGCAGTTTCAACAGTTTAACACACTGGCTACTTAACCTACAAATTAGCAAAGAAAAATGTTTTAATGAATACAAACAAATAGAAGCAACAGCGGTTAAAAATGGTTTTAAAAAGGAACTAGTACACAAAATGTGCAGAAATTCAAGAGACAAAAATGCATCAAAGAAACCACAACACTTTCAGCAAGAAAAGAAAAGCTAATTTTTCAAAAATTCACATATCATCCATGGGTTACAAAAAATTTCAGAATATTCTTAAAGATTTTCATTTCAGGTTGGCACCAATTAATAGATTTCATGTTAAAAACTTACTGATAGACAATGTTAGAGACAATATTCCACAAGAGGAAAAATCAGGTATTTACAAAATAAATTGTGCAGAATGTGAAAAAATCTACACTGGAAAAACAAAGAGAAGCATAGGCACATGGCTAAAGGAACATTTCAGGAACATAAAGTACAAGCAAATAGAGAAATTAGCAGTAGCATATCATTTTGTACAGAAAATCATGACATAATAAATGAAGCAAAATTATTAAAATCAGTACAAGGACCTACAGAACTAACAATGTGGGAGAAAGTCTACATCTATAAATCAGACAGTTTAATGACCTTCGACACTGGCAGAGATGAAAACCTAAACTACATGTTTATCACACTGCCACCAGAGCTGAACACTCATTCCCACAGCTCAACGAATGATCCAACAGTTGGACTTTAGCCTGGCTGATGATGAGAACTAAATGTTCTCGAAACTGGTTCCATACATTAAGACAAGTAAGTGAAGCTTTAAGAGTGTGTAGTTCAACTGAATCATATAATGATATCAATTATGTGATTAGCTTCACTGTGCAAGTTCCAATTTATATTTTAATTTTAAAGAAATACTTTTTATATATAATTTTTTTTTTTTGTAAATTTAATACAATTTGTTTTCGACTAAAGACAATCCATTTTATCAAACTGTAGAAACTTTCAGTGTGACGTGTATTTGCCAGAAACATTGAAAAATATTTTTCCTGAAATGAATAAGAAATAAAATTTATAAAAATTGTCTGTTATTAATATTCTTTAAAAATAACTGAGACAAGTGATTTAATGACATTATGGTACTTTTCTGTGTGAGTACAAACTCTCACCAGATATCATTAACTAGAATCCAAATAAGGCATGACAGGCAAGAGCAGTCCTCTTGGCATGATGTTGGCAATTCTCCTAAGTCTGCTTAGATAAGACTTACCCATTATAATCAGTCAGAGTGAAGCTGTTGTCTGATTCATTGGTTGCATATGAGAAAACTGTTCCATAGTTAAATCTGTCTGTGGACTTCAACCAGAGACAAATACTGGCCTGAGTTAGTTTGGTGTCAGGTCCCTTCATGCGAACGTAGTCTGTTGTACCAGATGTTGGAAACTTCAAAAAATATTCTGATGGCAATTCTGGATAAGAAACATGCAGTGCAAATAATGTTAGCAACATAGGTTATTAGTGATTATCATATGAGGGGGATTCAATAAGTAATGCGATACATTTTTCCTCCTTTGGTTTATCTTGGAAAAATACAATATTTTATGCACAATATCCTTAAACCTTTACATCCATTCCATGTAGTTACATCCTTTTCAAAGAGGTGGAAGTGATGCAATTAGCTTTAATAAAGGAGTTTACTTTATAAGCAAAGAGCAGTAGTAGGTAGAATATGAAAATATCAGCTGCCAGAGGACCTATGAAATGTATGTGGAGGGATAATAGGTACTGGATAAAAGCACTATCAGCCATTGAGAAAAAAGGCTGTCAACATCAGAAGAGGTCAGGACATTATAATGGGAGATGAAGCATAAAAAAACAATTCATGGACAACAAAGCTTATACCTAGGTAGAAGAAAAACTTCAAGGCAAAACCTTCAGTAGGTAAAGTTAAGGCCATCTTCTTCTGGGACTATGAAGGGATTATTTCGTTTGATGTATTGCCTTGCATAAAATGGTTAACTCTGAAGTATATTCAAAGTTGAAAAAAAAGTTCTGGTGGATGTGCTAACTGGGTCACTGAGCTTCAGTGGAATCTTGCTTTTTCTGATCTCCAATTCTTCTATCTTCCAAAAGATGCAATCTATGAGAGATATGATGATGACAATAAATCATAGCCATAAGTCAAAGAAGGTTGAGAGACAGACATTCTTGATTTCATCAGGCTCTCACACCCAAAGGGCCATAGATTTGCAAGCAGATAATATTGAAAAATAGCACTGTATAAAACCAATTCAGTATATTTGAAACTGGAGGGGAAAAAAATCCTGAAAGAGATAAAAATAACATTTTGCATTGTTTATTGAATATTCCTCATATCATTGTTGAATTTCTATCAGATATGAATTATAACAGTTGTGACCAATTTCCCTTATAGTACAATTTTTTACTTTATCTGAAAAAACATTTAATTATCATCACAATGAAAATTCTGTTTAAGCTTGCAAGTACTTTGTTCATTTCTATTCCATTTAGAGCTACTTTAGTGAATTTAACAGTGATAGTGATTAAATATGCCAAACTATGTTAAAATGTTATATTATACAAAAAGCTACCTGCCAATATTAAACTTACCCCCTCAGAAGCTATATTTAAATGCAAAGTTAAAGAATTGCTATTACAACACTGTTTTTATTCATTTGAGAATTTGTTAACATTTTTCAACAATTATGATTATATTTAATTTTTTTATCTAAATCCATACTTTATATATGCACATATGTTTAAAAATCAGAATGAAAAAATAAGGAATTAACAAATGCCTATATAAGATTTAGCTTTAAATGAAAAATATTACATTATGCTTATTTTAGTAGTCATATATTTCCATCTATTTCACTTAATTTTTATGTATCTGCTAAATTTGATTTGTATGGACAATGACCGTAACTCATGTATTATGTTTATAGTTACTATTATCCATTTCTCTTTGTTTAGTTTTTAACTAATGTTGTAATTTAATATGTATGTGCATATGTAAGACTGGTTGAATGGAAGAAAAAGCCCTAAGACCTTAACTCTGCCGGTATAAATAAAAAATAAATAAATAAATAAATATGGAGATTAAATTATATGGATTTAATCATAAGCTACCCCTTCTTTTAAGTCTTGCTCATTAAGGTCTTTTTAGAGTAAGAAAATTGTAAATTATTTTCTTTTTGTTTTGCAATTAAATTATTAAAAAATATAGTATTATATGCAATTAAAAACTTAAGAAATGTTATTTGATTAAGTAAATCACATTAATTAATATTCCTTATGTTTGTACAGTAACATTAAAATTTTAAAATGTAGCAGTTGCCAAATATAAATATTTACCACTTATATTATAAAGCAATACAAAACAATTTATAAATTACCAATACATTGATCTTATCTGAGATTTCTAAATATATATGATACATATATATATAGTTGTTAATGAACAACACAGAAATATTTGCACCCCATATAGAGGGGTCATAGACAAGCAATTTGAAATAGGGATCTTAGGATCAAAGATTTCAAACTTACATGTTAGGGTTTAAAAATTCAAAAGTATATGCATACCACTGACATTTACCAAGTTCCATTTGAAATGGTAATAAATAATGGCTGATATGTTGATCATTAACAATGTACCTTTATTAAGTGTAATACATTAACTTTTGGTGCACTTATGAAACTTTTATCTTGATATTAATAAGAATTTTTATGATTACTGATATTATTCTTTTATTTTTGTAATAGGCATAGTATTGGCATTGAGTGAAGGAAAGAATAGCAGGGTATCTTATTTTTGTTTAATTAAGAAATTAAAGTAGATAATGATTAAAATAATTAAAACAATTTGCAATTCAAAACATGTACTTTGTTGTCACAAACAGCAGTATACATTACATTTTAAAGGTATGAAACTTGCAATGGAATGTATTGAAATATCATAAATAAAGATACAAAATAAGGAAATTTGTACAAAAACACACAAAAGTTACTGAAATCCCAAGCATTAATGTGAAATGATAATTATATAAAATATTCTCATACACTATGAAAGATTCTGGTCTATCACAAATAAGGTCACAAGCTGTGACTATGCAGGCCACTTATTCCATCCCTGAAACTACACTGTAGCCTTCATGACCTCAGAAAAAAGAAATCAAGAGATTTCAAGTTTAGAGATTATGTTGATCATGCTCTGTAGAACTTCACCTTCCAATCAGTGCTCTGGAAAATTTTTATTCAAATGCTCTCCCACATTCACACTGAAATAGGGAGAAGCTCCATCTTGCTGATATAACATTTCAAATTGAATATGTAGCGGAACATCTTCAAGGAAGTCAGATAGTATGTGGTAAGAATTTGTGATAAATGTCACCATTTAATCATTGAAGAAGAACAATGAGTCAATAATATTATTAGAAACTACATTAGTTCATACATAAACTAAAAATTCTGTTGATGACTTGCCTCCACAGTGGCATGAGAATTTGAGTAATCCCACAGTTCCTTGAATTTAGTACCATCACATCCTTGCTTGAAATTGACTTCATTTGTGAATAAAACTGCAGAAAATAAATTTGTTTGTTGTAACAAAGACCAACTGCAAAATTGCAATTGGGAGCCAAAGTCTTCTCTATCTAAGGTATGCACATTTTGAAGGGAGTAGGGATAGAGTTGCCCTTCATGCACAACTTACCATATACCTACATGGATGACACCCATTGCATGTGTGATACAATGGGTACTGGTTGTAGGTTTCTCTTCCATTTTTTGGATGACATTTTCTTTGAATTCTGGAGCATGGTGAATACTTTCATTTTGAGTAATACAGAAATATTTTTTTCTCTTTGAAATAAAAAGGATATAATGAATTGTTCATATATTCATCAACAGAATAAGAATTTTATACAGATATTCTCTAAGATCAATTTCAAAAGTTGGACTGTTAAGGCTTTGAGCTATTGTAAAGAACAATGATGCTATTATGCATTGCTGATAATATACTGAGGCACATTTAAAACCTTCCATTCATAAGTAAGCTGCATACCAGTGCAAATTTCTCTTCCCAACACATTCGTGGTGGCACAACACTTCAAATTTTAAGAACATAGGTTTACAAATAAAATAAATTAATTCGGTACTCACCTTTCTTATAAAATATACAAGAAGTGCTGTCCATTTTGTATGGCACAAAATCTACATCTTAAGAAACTACCATTTATATTCATCAGCTCTTCTGCATTAATGGACCTGCTTAAGTTTATTCTTCTTTCAGCATCTTTGGAAAGAATGGCGAGTTACAGAATTAATTCATTTTATTTGTAGTACCCAAATTTTAAAATGGTGAAATGTTGTAGTATTGTGTTTTCAGCACCAAAGGTCAGCAATGCAGAGAGGAATCACATCATTCAGAGATTCTGGCTTGTGAAAGAATGATTTTAAATGTGCATTGCTGTGCTATTTGTTAGGAAAATAATACACAAACAGATCTACCAAAAGGAATAGCCAAGGTTGCTATGGTACAGACTGATGAATGGCAAATCTGCAGTTCAAATCTCAACAAGATCATCCTCCACGACTGAGATTTTTCCTAGGTTTTTGTCAGTCCTCATCATGGTAAATGACGACTGAGGGGTATGCCAAACTTAGGCATGGAAAGCTTCCTTCCACTATACTTCAAAAAATATTTTTAATTTATAATTTCATTTTAAATATCATTCTTGTCCACTGTCAGAAGTAAAAAGGGCTGTTAAACATTACCAAATAAAAAAGAAGAAGATGATTAGAATTATTTCATCCAATTGAGCTTTTACTCTTATGGAACATGTCATATCTTGAAATCAATAATCATTTTATAATGTTGATTATAAGATTTCAACCTTACAGAATCAACTATAACATCAATTTTCAAATATATTAAGCACCTGGTCACATAATATAAGAATCTGTACAAGAACAAATGATAAGCTACAAAATTTAGAACATTAATAGGTTATACACAATTATATGTCAAATGCTATCATTTGGCAGGTTGATTAAAGATGGATTTAGTTATTTATTATTTTTAAAGAATTCACTTAAACTGTAAATGCAACTGTTTAGGAGGATTTCTTAAATTTGGATAGTACAGCCACCTCTTTTAGGTATTTAGATAGATGGTTGAAGTTACAATTCCCTTTGTTAATGAAATTATTTCTACTTGAAATTGTATTATATATGATAAAAACAATATTTTCTTTCTTGTGTCACATGAATATATTTTTGAATTGCCTAACAAATGTTTTAGTCTGGCTTTTATAAATACTACAATTTCATAAATAAATGAGCATAGTAAAGGTCATATCCTCAAACATTTAAAAAATGGTTTACAACTATTAATTTTACAAGTTTGTATCATAGCTGTGACAGCTATTTTTCGCAATTTAAAAATTATTTGAGCACTTGTTCACTTTCCCCTGAAAATTATTCAATATGTTAAAACAGAGTGGAAATAAGCACAATTAAGCACATGAGTGGATTGTAATTTAATATTTTTCTAACTAGTCTCAATGCAAAACACCTTTTTTGATAACCTTTTTAATGTTTCCATGTATGTAATCTACTTTAAATTACCAAAATGTTATATCTCTTGCATACTTAATATCTTTATCTTGAACTTTAAAAATTTAAGCATATGAAGCATACATACATTTTGAACATAGTGGAAGGACAGTGCTTCTGTTTTTTCTTTGTTAACTATTAGTTTATTTTTTTTAAGCCACAAAGTTAATTGACCTACTGTTTATTTTACTTTGCCCTGAATATTTTTCCAATGCTGCTACTGTCCATTCAGATTTATGAGATTCTTCCCCGAACTTGGTGAGAGTAGCCAACTTCTAAGATTGGAATGCTTGGAAATTGTGGCTATGTTTCTTTCTTTTAGAAAAGATAAAAACCTCTTATGTATTATTCCTTCAAGTATTTTTGAACAGCCAAGCAGTAGAAAACCTGGTTTATAATTTATAAGCTCCAAATCTGGTCCTTTTTATATATGGGTTTAATTTTTTATATTTTTAGTTTATTGGGAAAATATCCAGTTAAGAGTGATAAATTTGCAACATAGGTTAAAGGCTACATAATATTTACACAGTATTTCTTAATTACATACTTTAATATGTCAAAAACACCAGATGATCTTTTGTTGCTTAAATTTTTAATTATCTATATCTATAGCTGGTGCCAAGAACATATTACTACTGTAATTTTCCAGAGATACAGCAATGACAGAATTTTATGCTGATAAACCATTATTTAAAAGGTTATAGACTATGTTTATAAAATAATCATTAATATCTGCAGTTTCTTTGATCTTTTTTGTCACTTTATTGTTTTGCCCTAGCTCTTTCTTACTAAGATAACTGCTTTCCTTTCATATTTTTAAGAAATATAGATGAACTAACTGCCTTGCCATGTTCATACAAGCAGAAAAAAAATATTTAACCGATCGCATAATTACCTGTTTCACAAAGGCTCCCAGTGAACAAGGCTGTGCACTGACATTTAAATCCTGCTACCATGTCTATACAAGAATTATTATTATTGCATGGACTACTCGCACAGTCATCAACATCTATCTCACAATGCTGTCCTGTATATCCTGATACACATTTGCAGCTGAAACATGAAAGAAACTATAATGTAATAGATTATCATCATCATTATTATTAGTGAAATAAGTGCAGTTTCAACCATTCTCTGACTTTCTTTATAAAGAAAGCAATATGAGGATGAGTAGACATACTTAAGGAGAAAAAGAAAAGGCAGAGACCAAGAAACAAAATAAGAAGAAAGAACAAGGAAGATTCTGCATCTGTAAACTAAATAAATATAGAAACAATACTTCTGTAGCTATATCATGGATAACATTAAAGAAAGCCTATTGACATATTTCTTTATCTCAATGATGCTACAGCCTAGGGTGAGCCTTGGCCTGTCACAGCAACCTTTGCTTCCTCTGCCTCTATTTTATTACTTTATTACTTCATTGATACAGGGCAGCACAGTAAGGGCAGTGGCATGCTGACATCCTGCCAATCAATCTCATGGCTCCCTGGATTGAAGAATTCCACCTCTCCATCAGGTAGCTTCCCAATTATCCTCATGACTCTGGTTGGACCCTCTTCCACACCTTCCCAACTTAGAAAAATTTCTAAGCAGATATTAGAAATTGAACCCAGATCTCCTGACTTGCAGTCAGCAATGCTAATCACTAGACCAAGGAGGTGGTCATTGACATATTTAACAAGTTTTAATTATTAGAGTTTAAGGAGATGAATGCTTGCCATTTATGTTATCTTAATTAATTATAACATTATTATTTTGTATCTTATTTTCACACATTGGTTTGGCATATTCAGATATTAATATCTCAACTAAAAAAACAATTGTCTTTTGTTATGAGAGTCATTAGATAGCTATTAATATACAAGGACTTGTGCACTCCAAGTTGTGCAGCTGAAATAACCCATGGTATAACAGAAATCTTTCCAATCATTATTGTCCATACTGCCAAGGCCTGAGGGTTGTGAGGTGCTAATGCCTGAATGAAACTATGCAGATTGAAAGAGAGCATTTTTGTGCCATGATTTTGTAAGATTTGTAAAAGTGGCTTAAATGAAATACAGTCACTTGAGCATCACAGCTTTTCCAAATCTTTCTCCTTCATGAACTGCAACAGTATTGCATTGGTTTGCCACATTTAAAAGTAAACAATATCTTAAAGACAAAGATAGGAAAGCTAAAAATGTAGTGAGTGAAGAAAGCATCTTATATGTATAACATGTGATAAGAGAAGATTCTAGGTTGAGTTACAAGGATATAGAGTTGGCTCTACGTATCAGTTCACTAAATGTTTCCACTATCCTTCACATACATGTACGAATGATATAGATTTTTTAGCTGTGTGTTTCACAGTTTAACTGAATCACAAATTGCCCTATGATTCACAGCTTTGCATTAATATATATTATTTTATTGTTGACTGTAGACTCTATGCTTGAGTTTCAGTCATTGTCAGAAAATATAATCACAAAACACATTGATAAACCGAACAATTTAAAAACAAAAAGCAAATTTACCTCATATAACAATGGGGTATATCCATTTATGCTATAAGCAATTACATTCAGCTGAATTTTATACACATTTAAAATATCTCATATATACATTTATTTATCAACAACTTTTAAACCTTTTCCCTCGTTGACTTTTAATTGACAGTGGCAGTTTATTATACAAAATTTTACCATAATTCTTGGATCTCTTTTAGTAGCTTTTTGTTTATATTTAGACAGCAATAATTTTTCTGAGTCAGACTGCTGTAATTGTGGCAGTCCTTGTTTAGGATCTTGGTTTGTTCACTGGTAATGACAAGAAGAACAACCTTATATGCATACAATGATATTATAGTTAACATTTTAGATTGCTTCAAAATACTTCTATATGATGCTCTCATTTTTACCATATATATACACCTCAAAACAATTTTTTGCAGGATTAGTAGTCTATTCATATTTATAACACATGTACTTTCCCAAACCTCAATTGATAACAAAAATATGATAGATTAAATCCTCAATATACTAACTTTAGACTATTTGAATTTAAATATTGTGATTAATTTCCTTAATAAATAAAAACATGTGCTCACTTTGTTACAAATATGATGACCTGGAGCATGGAAAAGTGTGGCATATGGGCCCAAGACAGCTACCTGGTGATCAAAAGTGTATGCAGCAGGAAATTTGCCAGCAGCACTTGGACCATCATGCTAATGAAGAATATGCTTTTCTTCATTCAATCGTGACAAGAGTGAGTTATAGGTGCACTAATATGAACCAGAGAGTATAAATAAATGAATGAATGAATGAATTTATTTTCTCATACATCAACATATAAAATACTTATAACAAAATGAACACAAAACAATTAATTAAAATATATTAAAAAAGGATCAATGCTTTCAGTAATTCCACAAGGCACTAACTCCAATTAAAATTTAATAAACAAAATGTAATTAGCAACATCTTTAAAACATTATGAATATATTACAATATTTTTAATTCTTAATACTTTAATTCAAATATTCCATAGCTCAGTCCCCTAGTCCCCAGGTTCATTTGCAGTTACCTACTGGAATATCTAGGGGATCCAACCAAAAAAACATAATACTACAAATAATTTATACACGAACAATTATTTTAAGTAATTAACTGCAATTTCTATAATACTTCCCTATTTTCTAAGTTACTGAATTACACTTAAACAAATAAACAAAATATACAACAAGTTTAACACTATCAAAATTAATAACCAGACCGTAAGGGACAATGATTTAGTGCAAGCATTCATCATTTTTGATCAAGAAAAAATACAAGATCCAGTTTTGGGCTGGAAAAGTCAAGCTGACAATCTTCTTAAATGCTGGTGGTCCTAAATTGGTACACTTCTAGGGAAAGAATCTGTGATTACTGCTCAATACTATGATCTGCTGGTGAACAACTGAAATGTTGAGGATTTTTCTTAAAAAGAAGTATTACTTCTTCATAACAATGCCTGCCTAATATGGCTGTGCGTATAATGTACACACTAAATTATCTAAAATTCAATGTATTGAAACATCCATCATACAGTCCTGACCTATACAAGGTTGGATCTTTGAAAAAACATTTACAAGGCCATAAATTTGCAGATGATGAGGTTAATGGAGGCAGTGCAAAGTGGATTAAAGACTGTGCCAAAAAATACTATTTTGAAGACATCTGCAAACTTGTGGATTGACAGACTACAAAATTATTATCTGACAATAACATATATTATGGTGTATGTCTTGCATGCATTCCACCATTAGCACAGTAGCACTCATCAAAGAATACAGCTTGGAATTTCACACTTATCCCAGCATCCCTTCCCAATTTTAAAAACAAGGTGCTAAGTGTATAAAATATAGTGAACTTTGGTGACATGTTAAGGTTTTTAAAATGTTAAGGTGCTAAGCTCTTATTTTAGGACCTCCATCAACTATTTCTTTGCATTCTGTTTAATCTCATTCCTTTCTGAAGTTGCTTAATTTTAATCTTATTCCTTTTAAAAACCAAGAAGTTAGGGTGCCAAATCTAGCTCCAAACATAACAATGAATAAGAAAAATCTTGCATAGGCATTTGCATAAGCAGGAAGCAGTTATTGTGAATGAAGTAATGCTATACACAAGCTCACTTAAAAGCATTTCCTCCCTGAGTAGCTCTATATACAGTAAATCCCCTCTGATTGACTACTAAGTTACAAGATTAAACCAGTTTCTAAGATATACAAAATATGACTGGATAACTTTAAACATACTTATGTAAAATAAGTTTGTATTAAGTTCCATGTTGCTAATGAAATGACTAAAATGACTGACTATATTAGGCTGTGGTTGAGTCAAAGATGAATGCAGAGAAATTTGGGGAATATCAAAAAGGTGGACAAGCTTGATGTGGTAAGTTCGGCAGAACTAGGAAGAATAGGAAGGGAAAATATAAAAGCAGACAGAATTTTGAAATATTGGCACTGATGTCTAAAATTAGATAATAACAATGTACTAAAAGAATGTCTTATATACCAAAGAGATGTATTGGGAAGTGAGAGTTGGTTTTGGGAGATGAGGAAACTATTAGAAGAAATTGGTATGGGAGATGTGTAGTGACAGAGTAAAAGTAACATCAATGGATTTTGGAAATAAGTGAGACAAAGGGTAGAAGATATACAGAAGCAAGAGATTTGGGCTAGCTTAGAGAATAAAGGTTCTTTAGATTTATATAGAATAGTTAAAAGAAATTGGGGATGGGCAAAATATAGAAATAATTGTGATACATTTAGAAGAATAAATCTTTGCATGAATGTGTACAGGAGTGTTATTTCTAAAAGGATTAAGAAAAAAATTTAAAGGATGTATTATGTGTGGGAAAGTTTGTCCAATAGTATGTGAAATGGTAAAAATATGGAGGAATAGTATCTGGAATGAAAAATGGAATAAACTACAACATGACACAGTAGTAATTAAAATGCAATCAGATATGAGTGTAGAGAAAATAAACAACATTGGGGAATTATTAGAAAAGGTAAGGAATAAATGGAGGAGAAATACAGGGAATGAGCTTGTGTGCACATTCAGTTGTGGAAATGGTGATTTATTGTAGGGATCAATTACCCTACAGATAACCTGTTGGTTAAGGTATACGAGAACCTTAGTTTTGGTGCTGTAAATTTTTATATATTTTGTTTATGTAAATGTAATTGTAATTTTGGTCATGGAAATAAATTCATACATTCATTTATTCGTGCATTCATTCATTTATATGTAAAAGTAAATTGTTATAACTGGAATAAGAAAGTTTAATTTTTTTGAATGCTTTTACAGTTGTATATTTCACTAACAATAAATTCTCAATGAAATGATGAAAATCCCAAGGGCAATTATGGCTCATTTAAAAAAATTTAATTATATTTATTTGTATAATATCATAATAGCTATTTACTGTTTGTTTAATAGACATTATATTAATTAAATACTATTAATATAATGTATATATATGGCAGTGTTTTACATTTTGGCACTCAGGCATGCCAGAGGCAGTGGCACTGGTAGTTCAAATCTGCATCCCCCTTTTGTCATGTCCTTGAATGTTGCTTTCTTAACAAGTTCCTTGCCAGTCTCTTAATTCACTTTGGAATAACACATCCTTTGAAACAGATCATCATGGGAGTGCAGAATTCATTAAGAACTTTCCTGATCAATTGCTTTCCTCCAGATCTGCAATTCAATTCACTATAATGTGCACTTATATGAATTCAATGGTTCAATGCGAAATGAAAAAAAAAAAAATAAATAAATAATAAATAAAAGCATACAGTTTTAATAAAGGAAAATAATAACAAATTTGCATAAATGTTTAACATTTTCCAACAAAATGACTCCCACACTTAGCACAAATGTGGATTTCAAAATGTAAATGAAAATATTAGCAATGAAATCAGAAAGAATGGATGGCTGAACTCAATCATGCCAATCAGAATATGTTTTCCCAATACTATGTCTTTATAATTAAGAAGGAAGAGGAATATATTCTATAAGGCCAGATGGTATACACATTTTAGGAAGTGAAGTCGAAGTATGGTACTGCCAGTTCTTACATGCTTAATAGTCAAGACATAAAAAAACCATGTAATTAGGCCAGGTTTATAACTAAAGCCTAGTGCAAAACATATAGGTCATAAAATGACTAGAATACAAAATTAAAATATAAGAGGATACAACTTACATGTAATCCAGTACAGCTGTATTGTTTTTTGTTATTGTAACACAAGTGCCACTGTGCTCACATGGTATATCTAAGCAGGGATCATAGGGCTCTACTTCGCAGAATCTCCCTGAATAACCTTCAGCACACTCACAACTATAATTGTGAATCTTGTCCACACATAAGCCATTATTGGTGCAAGGATTTGCTGCACACTCATCTACATTTTCTGTGCAGATTGAACCTGGAATAGTATAGCTTGGCTTTATAAAAATTTAGTCCTTATATACTATGTTGTGATATATGTATAGTATAACAGAATGGAGAAGGAAAAATATTTGTTAAATTGTTAAACCTTAACATATGTGTATTGCATACTAGTTTTTCTGATGACCATCATTAAAATTAATTTGTTTTTCATTTTGAGTTTTGTATAAATTATTTGACCATATAAAAATTTTTGTAAGTAAAAATTATTATAGAAAATAATTGCATTGTTAATATGCTAGTCCTAGCTTTTCTCGTTTTGTGTAAATGTTACTTAATTTATTTTTTTATTCTGGCAGTTTGATTTGTATGATTCAGAATAATATAAATATTTTTGTTGAATAATTTTCAATAAATAAATGATAATAAAATCATTTGTTGATATGTCAGAGGATGCAGAGATTGAAGAGGCATAGAGAATGAGCTATGTTAATTTAATAAAGAAGCATGAGAATGTGTATATGATGCCTAAATGAGAAAAGGGTGCAGATAAATAAGAAAATCTTGTTGACTATATTTGTATTAAGATTTAAAATGTTGAAGTCTACAGATAGTTTTGTGAATACAGTATTCTATACTATGATAAATTTAAATGATAGCATTAACATTAAAGAATTGGTAATTCCTAATATTAAAATCCTGACTGAAGAGATCAAATGTGATAATTATAGAAGTACAGCATTACTAAATGCAGCTTATAAAATATATGTGACAATATTACTAGAAGAGCTAATGGAATAAGTGAACCACTGCTTAATGATGAACAAAACAGCTTTACAAGGGAAAGATGTTGTATGGACAATACCCATTTTCAAAATATTAAAAAATATTTTGTATTTATAATGTCAAAGCCTTAAAAGAATAACTACTACAAATAGAATGTAATTAGCTGACAAAGAATTATGTTCTGAATAATATTTTATTTGCAGATGACCAAATGATAATAATAAGATCAGAAAAAGAAATGCAAATATCATTACACATACTGAATCAAATTAGATAAAAATACCTAACTTGCATATATGGTATCTGCAGGTTAAATGAAAAATAAGGGCATTAACCAACAATGAATACATAAAAACTAAATATTTTATAATAAAATCATTGAACAAAGAAACAAATTTAATTAACTAGGATATATTTACACAGAGCCTGAAAAACTGGGTAAACATAATTTTGGTCAAAAATAAGTTATTGGCATTCAGCGATTCTCCGTCAGGAGTTTCACATGGTGAAAATCAGGTAAGTTCAGTTCCAATTACTTGTGGAGATATTGAACTCCAAAAAAATGTGTGGAACATACTTTGCAGTAACATTGTAGGTAAATCAACTATGCTTATTTTTCACCAACAGAATGCAGATGGGAAAAATCATGCAAGTCAGCCACTTGAGCATTGCCTCCTTGTTTCGCATTTTGATTGCATGAAAACTTTGGTAAGTCAATAATCCATTTACTGAAGGCCTTTCCCTCTGCCTAAGGAAAAGAGAGAAGCAGTTAAGTTGTTTAGTTCTCTTTTTCACATCTGTTGTTATTATGCCAGCGTCAAGTTACCAAACATTGCATCATTTTTTATGATGAAAGTCACTTTTGGCAGTATTATCTTAAGAGTAATGCCCATAAACAAATGAGTGGCAATAATCTATACTACAATTTAATTAAAAGCTGTTATTTTCTCTGTTTTGGCATGGAGGTGAACAATTTGGCTTATCCACAATAAAGATGGCCCCCAAATCATGCACTTAACAATGCATACAGCCTATCATCTGATTACTTGTCGTTTTATACTCATTAATGTAGGTAATATCTTGTTGTTGAAATTTTACAATAAGAATTCAAATAAATACTGGTTTAATGTTAAGAGTTAAAAAAGGAGAATCTTAGAAAACATGTGAAATTAAATGTTAGTAAATCTATTTTACATGCAATTTTTCAATTTTTTATACCATTTAAAGTATGTTCTTAGATGTGTAATTCAAAAAGAGTTGGCTATAATGAAATATGTGCAATTAAATATACTGTAATACTCCCCTGCTTATAACTTGGAACATTTTCCAACATGAACGAAAATAAATGGTTAAATTTTGACTCAAAGTGTGTTGTTTAATATGAACATAAATAGGTAAGTCACCTAAACAGCTGTACAATAGATGGGAAAAATGATTTTGGTCAAAAATACACAGCATAGTGAACTGTAACATTTCTATTTAAGAGCTCTTGTTTCAATGCTATATCCCCAGAAAACCATTTTTTAAACATTAATTCTTGATTTTGGGGGCCGTTCCAAATTTTGTTTACTCTCTCCTGTAAAATTTGCTTTTGGAGACTTACACAGGTTTTCAAGCTTTCTGCAGATATATCACACTTGGAAGATATAAGGTGGAAATAAAATTCCTTAGATATAAAGAAATGTATAGTACTATAAGAGGAAGTATAAATCAAAGGACAATGAGGGGCAAATAGATAAGGTTCTATAAAGTGATGTTAATATCTACTTTTATGTATGGGTCAAAAATATGGTCCTTAAAGGAATCAAATTTTCTATAGTTGTAGGATGGCATCTGAACAAATAATGAAAAATGTGCATGACAAATTACACTCTCACTTTGGTCTTTTATCTAGTAATTTTTATTTTTTCACTTAAGTTCTCTGCATTTTTATTGATGAGTTCAAATAGAACTGTTTAAATTTATAATATGATGTGAGTGTATAATAATCTATAATTGTCTCTGTTCACTGAATCAAATGCTTTTTCACAGCATAAATAGGTTATGTGGGTCTTCAGATTATACTCCCATCTTTTTTTCTATTGTTCCTTTAATTACAAATACGTCAGCATATTAGTGAACATTACTTAAACCATTTTGTTCTTCCTTTTGGAGTAACTTTGATGTTACTTTTACTTAAACATTTATTAATTTTGTGAATATTTTATATTTTTATTTATTAATAAACTTGACAGAAAACTTTTAGAATCTTTTAAAACATTTAAAGAGCTTATTTTAATGCAAGAAGCATATGCTAGGAAACTTTCCCACAGTAAAAAGACAAAAAAACTACTCCACTGGCATGCAAAATGCATTTTTGCCTATTAAAAGCCAATTTTTCATAATATCATTAAAAGAAATAAAAAAGACAGTTCAGCACTCTTGAAAACTTTTATTAGCATTCCTTCATCCCAGCACAAGCCTGTGACTACTCTGATAACATATTGCAACATTACCCTAAAATTGGGTTAAAACCCTATATGCAATTTAACTTTCAAAATAAACAAACAAATTACACAATAAAGTCAAACCTGGGTCACCATTTAGGCAAGAAGCTCCACTTTAAGTTTCTAAAGGCTGTCCAAAACAATCCCATTCCCTCATGTGAACTTCTAACCTACATACTGCCACTGTGCAAGCTCAGAAGGAAGAGACAAAGTGCTAATGTGAACCCACAGTAATAAACCCTCAAGCATTTTGGTAAGACACATAGTATCCAATTAAACTAAGTCTCAGGTTATGTCACCGTGATCACATTACTATAGCTAGAAAATGAATGAGGAAATATTGATAGGGTGAAAACTTGCAAAGTGCTAATAGTATATGTTTCAATGGCAATTAAGTGATTCTGTCACCTATAATTTCTCAATAAATATTTGAGCATGAATACATATTTGGGCATGAGTATAATTTTTCTGATTTTCTCCTCGATTCTGAGTTGCTATTTTCTCTCCAAATTCAAATAATGCTTTAGAACAAGATACTTGTAGGCATTTGTTAAGGCAGTATAAAATTATCTGCATTTTTTATTGCACTTTAAAATAAAATGTGCATTTTCCTAAACATCTGATGTCTAATAATTAATCTTGTCTATTAAAATTATAATTCTGCAAACAAAATTTACATGAATTTCAGTTTTACTCTAATTGTGAGCCAGCAGTACTAACCACCAGGAACACTATTAATTAATGAACATAACTTCTTACCTGTAAAACCATCAGGACAAAGACACAGGAAACTGTTAATACTATCCACACATGTAGCACCATTTTGGCAAGGCTGTGTGTCACACTCATTAATATCCAGCTAGAAACACCAAATTTAGTATGTTAGCAGATTGGGTTATCCAACCAAGTTTTAGCCTGCACATGCTGCTTATTTGTTTTTTCTACTATTATATATCCCATCTTATTTGCTTTTTCCAAATAAAAACATTAATTTACAAATTAGTGTTTTATTTTACTGATATTTTTATGCATTTTTTTTATTTAACTAATCTTCACATATTAGCAAAATAAAAGTCTTTTGATTTTCTTCAGACAAATAAGAACTGTAATTGATGCTTCATCTTAAACATATTGTTTAAATAGTTAAAAGCTAGTCATTTTGTGTAAGGTTATAACTGTACAGAAGTTGAGAAAAAACTTGCTGGCTCATTTTGGTGGATAAATCTAAAGTAAAGAGAATGAGCATAGCACCCATATAAATCATGCAAATAAATAAAAATACATAACAAAATATAGAAATAAAATGTACATTCGAAAATCTAAGTTTAGTCATATTGGACAAGGAGTTACTGATAAGAGTGCAAATGAGATTCACTTAACATGTGAAGTGCTCCTGCATAATGGGTGTTGAAATTGAGATTTAAAGAGCAAGAATTGGCTCATTCAGTTATTTGAAAATGCATTGCCATCATACAGAAAGAGGTGATGGAATAGTATAATAACAGGAATGGATAGCATAAGTGATATCAATATTGTTAATAATTGGTGATAAATAATGGATGACAAAATGGAAAGAAGAACGGAAGAGATGAAACTGCTTGTAACTGAATTTGATTGATAGTAAACTTAGGAAGTAATTGAATGAGTGTGCAGATGTGTACTGAACAAAAGAAGAAAGAATGAGGTGAGAAAAGGAGTTACAGGTTATTTGTGGCAGCAAAAACAGGGGATAGTAAAAATGCGTGGTTGATAATTCAGAAGATTTGTAAGAAAGAAGTTCCTTTGAACAATATTTAACCAAAGCAATAAAGATGACATTTTAAAGACCTGTTAGGTAGTAAAAAAATCATAATGCAGGATAAAATATTAGCTAGTGCCTGGAATTATCTAGAGCACCTAGATAGTGTTATATAGGAAATAGGGTGACAGAGCAAATCAATAAGTTGGTCAAACAAAGCACATGGAATTGATGGAATATAAGGTGAATTTGGAAAGAATGGTACAAAGATTTAAATAGTAAGAGGATATTAGTAAGGCTATTTAATTTGCTGTTGGATTGGTGCAGGATATATGAATTTAGATGAAAGGAATAATTGTGCTTTTAAAGGTGCAGGTGATTTTAATAAACTAGCAAATTATAGGGCTATCATTTTGTTATCAGTGATTGGGAATGTTTACACAGGCATGTTGCCATAGAGGTACATAAATGGATAGAAAGGGAAAGTAGGATATATGAATTCCAGGCAGTGTTCAGGGAGGTTCTGATGATGGTTTACAATATATTTATAATAAAACCATTGGGGATATATATATTTAATTTACAACAGGGTATATTATATGTTCTTTGCCCATCTAAAAAAATTTTTGACACAATAAACAGAGAAAACAAAGCAGTAAGTTCATAGGGATGTTAAAGAGACTATATCACATAATGAGTTTTGTATTAAGTTGAGTCAGAATAGAATAATAGAGCAGGTGTTTAATACAAAGGGTTTAAGACATGGTTGCAAAATTAAGCCCAATCCTATTTAATTTATTTGTTCAGGAAATTCAGAAGCAAAATTCACACTGGCTTGCAATAAACATTAGAAATACCTGTCTGTTTTTTGCAGATGATTTAGTAGCAGGGACAAGTTTACTCAAAGGATTATTATGTTCAATTAAAGCTGTAAACAGATATTGTAGTGAATGAAATTTAAAAATTAATAAAAATAAATCTAAAAGTATAGTTTTTAAGAAAGGAAACAATGTCAAGCTCAAAAAGGAGAGAAATGGTGGAATGATGATAGTGAAATGAAAATGTGTATAGATTTGTATATCTGGGTTAATAATTTAATACACAAGATGAAAGTAGCAAGAGCACAGAGGAGGAATGCATATATTAGAAATTTCCAGCTGTAGATTGGAGAAAGAGTACTAAAAATGAACAAGAATGTGTCAAGGGAAAATTGATGCAACATATGAAATCAAGTAGCAGAAGCTAGCAGTGACCACAAAAATTAGGCAGGAAAAAATCAGTTGAGGTGAGTCCAGAGGAAATAGCAAGTAATGGAGGAAGAAAAATCTCAAATCATGCAATCAGCATAAACGAAGGCTGAATGTGGACATTGAGCGCAACAAGTGATAGAATAGCTGACCGAGATATGTCAGCATGGAGATAGCATCAATGGTGATGACATCAGCAACAGAAGGAGAACTCAACAGGACACCATCTAACAAAATAGTGTCATCAGGAAAAGAGGAGTTAGATGTAATACGTGACCTGGAGGAGATTTTGGTTAGTGTTTAATGCCCAATTTTACTACTGAGATACCAAAGGCAGGATCTGGCAGAGTGGGGGAATAAGGCATGGGATCAGAATAGAGAAGAGAAAATAGAGGAAGGGGAAGAAGATAGTATGGTTCACAGACTACCTACAGGTGAAGAAAAGGCCTTGTCATCAGCAAAGAGGGAATACATAATAATATCAGTGGCACTGAGCTTAAAGTGGCATCAACTCCAGAGGGTAGTATAATGGAGATAGTTTAAAATGAGCATGCAGCTGCAGGTGAAAGGAGAGCAAGAAATAGAGCAAAGTTGGAGATATTCAAAGGAGGAAGGAGTGGTTCAAGATAGCAATTAGCCTGGAGGGTGGTGCTATGGAATGTGGAGGGTTTAAGATTAAAAATGAAAAGTGGAGAAGTGTTAGAAGGGCTCAAGAAAGGAGACATGACGGTAATGGTAGACACCTGGTTGGACAAAGATGAAATTATGGAAGTGGAGGATTATGATTATGTAGGTAAACATGGTATAAGGAAGAGAAATAGAGGGAGGGTTTCAGGAGGTATAGGCATATTCATAAATAAAAGCAGTGTAGTTAATGTAAGTGAAGTGTTATTTACAGAAGAAAGGCAGATAATGTGGTTAAAGATATATGAAATGAAGGGAGTTATGGTATATTTAGGACTTAAGGATAGCGTATAATCCACCTGATTCATTGGAGTTTTATAATGAAAATTTGTATTTAAACTTAAATGAAAGTATTGAGAAATTAAGTAGACAGTATCCTAGTATGGAGTTAATTGTAACTGGTGACTTTAATGCAAGAGGTAGTAAATCGAGAGTCGACCAGGAACTGACGATAGGAGCGATGGCTCCCGAAACTAGTCTTCCATTTTATTGAATTTTAGTGGTGTGTATGTTACAATTTCGACTCAATTTTTGAAAATGTTAAATTGATTTGAATTTTGTGAATTGAACAATCTAATTATGTGTAATGGCTTAAGAGGGGAGGACCAAGGGGGGGAATTAACATTTACAAACATGAAGGGGTAGAGTGTGATTGATTATATACTATACAGTAAAGGAATTGGCCAGGTGTTGCTAGAATTTAAAGTTCTAGATGTGGTAACAAGTAATGGGCATTTTCCATTAAAAATGAGGTTGAGTTTAGGGGGAATGTAATATGGAAGAGGAAGTAATAGTTGAAATGTATAAGATATTATAAATGGAGAGAGGGGTATGCAGATCATTTCTGGGTTTATCTGATATCCAAAATAGGAGAAATAAGAAAATATGGTGCTATAGAGGCACTGAGAACAGGAAAGATAGAGGAGGCATTAAAAGGTTGGAATTAATAATAAGGTGGACAGGAAGAAAGACGGAAGTATACCAAAGAGGAAAAATGAAAAGTTATGGATAGTATGATGGGAAGTATGTAAATGCAAATAAAGTGTTTAAGGATTTAATAAGGTGGAAAAAGACAGAAGAGGAAGAAGATAGACAAATTTTCTTGTTAAAAAAAAAGGGGCTATAAGTGTCTAGTACAGGAGAAAAGAGAAGAGTGGCAGTGGAGAATGGGTGAGAAAATTAAGGAAGTTGTGACAGCTAAAGACAGTAAATACTTACAGTCAATTCTGAAAGAGATATTGAGAAAGAAAAGGGGAAGAAATAAGATAATGCCAATAAAATGCAAAAACCACTTTAGTAATTTGATAGGTGGCGGAAAGGTATTGAGTTATGAAGTAGAATTAGATAGCATTATAAACAGGATAGAATGCTTAGATAAAGATTTTTCTATGAAGGAGGTAGGATAGTAATCAGATCAAAATATTTAAAAGAAAAAAGGCTTTAGGAACAGATGAAATTTCAGGAGAGTTTTGGAAAATATTTGCAGAAATGGGAGGATGTACTAGGCTGCTAACTGAATTATTAAATAGAATTAAGAAGATAATAGCTCAGAGTTAGAAAAGGGAGTTTGATTGTACCATTATATGAAGGGAAAGGCGATACTAATAACCTAAGTAATTACAAAGGAATTAGTTTGTTATCTATATTAGGTAAAATATATACTGGCATACAAGCTGTAAGGTTACATGAGTGGATGGAGGGGTAAGATAATTATCAGAATTTCAAGCAGGTTTTAGAAAAGGAAGAACATAGATAATAAAATGATAATCCACACCATAATAGATAAAAATTTAAGAAATAAAAGGGGTAGGGTATATATATTTTTTTGCAGATTTCGAGGAAGCATTTGATCCGTAAAAAGGACTGCCTTAGCATACAAATTAAGACATAAGGGAGTGAGTAATGAATTTATTCTAGGCCTTCAACAACTATATGAAGGAAGCAGGCTTTGTGTTTGATGTGAAGGTAACAGAGCTACAGATTACATTACTCAAAGTACTGGATTGAGTCAAGGGTGTAGATTGAGTTTGATATTGTTTAACTTATTTCTTGATGATATTCTTGATAATATCATGGAAAACAATAGATATTGTTCAATAATTTGTAAGAAGGAAATACCAGGACTGATTTTCGCTGATGAGGAGCAATAACTGATTACAACATTCCATTGATGAGATTATTAGCAATGAGGTTTAAGCACACACACACACAAAGAACAAAGACAATAGTATTAAAAAAACCAAAGATTTATTTAAAAAGGAACAAAGTTAAGAAAAGATGGAAGATGGTTTATAGATGGGGAATTAATAGAGATAGTGAAAGAATTTCATTACTTGGGGATGAGATTTGTGAGTAATGGAAGGTGAAAGACACAGTTCAAATGTGCACAAGCTAGTGACAAATTATCTATGAAAGCTGTTAAAATAACTTGTATGAATGAATGAAAATTATTAACATACTAAGAACAAATACAAACTACCAGGGGACCTCCACCTATCTGGCCAAGGCCATTTTGGGATATCCCCTTACAGTTACAAAAAATATAAATATAACAATTGATTTTATACTATCACCTTTATCTAAGTTCTAATATAATTAAACAAATACAATATTCATCAGCAGCAGCCTACTGGAATTCCAGGGGACCAGTCTCTGGTGCAATCCAAGGTCCTAAATAAAAAGTTTTTCATTACTCTATCAATATCATTATTTTTGTTAGCTAGCTACAACCTCTACAAACTATTAATGCCTTTATTTTTCAATGCATACATATTCACTTTCCAATCCAAAGCTAAATAATTTAATCAAATTTAATTAACATTTAATCCACTCCCAACCATAATCACCATTATCTAAATATTAATATAATTAAACAAATGAAGGTTGATGTGCTACACAGAATGTTTTGCAGAGAATTTCTGGGGTTACCAAAAAGTTCACTGAGGGGGGGTAAGTATGTTGAATTAGGAAATGTAGGAAGGAAAGATATAATAGTGAAGAGAATTTTGAAATATTGGTATGGAGATCTCAAATTAGACACTAATAAGGTATTAAAAGAATGTCTTATGTATCAAAGAGAGATATTGGGAAGGAAGGGTTGGTATGGGGAGATGGGGAAATTACTAGAAGAAATTGGAATAGGGGATGTATGGTGACTGGGTGAAAGTAATGTTACTGGACCTTGGAAAGCAGTGAGACAAAGGGTAGAAAATGTTCAGAAGCAAGAGATTTGGGCCAACTTAGAGCATTAAAGTTCTTTGGTTTTATATAAAGTAGTTCAAAGAAACTGGGGGCCGGAGAAATATATAGATATTTGCAATCAATTTGGAAGAATGGGCTTGGCTTGGCAATATTACAGATGTAATATTTTTAAAAGGATTAAGGAAAAATACTAAAGAAGGATGTATTATGTGTAGGAAAGTGAATAGTGTTTTTCATTGTCTAATGGAATGTGAAATGGTGGCAAGACAAATAGGGCAATCTACAGAAAGATATAGTGACAATAAAAATTTTATTGAATAAGAGGATAGAAAAAATCAACAAGATAGTGGAATTCCTAATCGCCAAACCAGTTTGGCTTTCAAAAAAAGAAGTCAACAATACATTCAGTCAGTATAGGAAATGATAAAATAGTTCATGCATTAGATAGAAAGGATTTAGTTCTGGCAATCTTTCTTGATCTTTCTAAAGCTTTTGACTGTGTTAACACTAAGCTCCTATTGGGGAAATTAGAAAATTATGGGATAAGAGGCATATCATTAAAATGGATAAGCTCATACCTACAAAATGGAATGCAGTGTATTGAAATAATACATAACACAGGAGTACATTTGAAAAAAAGCATAACACATGGAGTGCCACAAGGGTCCAAACTGGGACAATATCTATTCATCTTGTACATAAATTACTTATTCAAATTAATTAAAGGATGCTAGAGGTTTACCATTGGGTATGCTGATGATACAACAATAGTGGTAACAGGTAAGTTGGAGGCAGAAGTGCAAGATAAAGCAAATTCTTTATTAGAATTAATTAGAACTTACTTAGAAGCACTAGGAATGCCACTAAATGCAAACAAAGTCAAATGGATGCAAATTAAATGAAATAATAAAACAAAAAGTAACATCACATTAGCTATACAAAATAAGCAAATTTTCCAAGTAACGTATACAAATTTTTTAGGAATAGTTATAGACAATAACTTAAAATACCATAAACATGTAGAAAAGGTTAGCAACAAAATCAATAAGGGCATGTATGTACTAAAACAGATAACACAAATTATGGATAAAGAGAGTACATTAAAGGTGTATTATGTTTTTATTCACTCACATCTAAATTATGGGATCATTTTATGGGGTGCAGCTGGTAAGAAAAGTATGCTAAGAATATTTAGACTACAGAAAAAAGCAATAAGAATAATAGAAAAAAATTCAAAGAAAACAAATGTGTAAACATAGTTTTAAAAAACTGAAAATCTTCACACTACCCTGTTTATATATATTTGAATGTCTTAAACATGTAATAAGAAATCACACTGAAGAAAAAAATAGGAATATTCATGAATATAACACGAGAACAAAACAGAACTTCTTTAGAAATAGGTTAAGTGGATCATTAATTTCCAAATGTATTGAAAGTGTTGCAAAAGATTTATACAATCATTTACCTCACTCGATCAAGGAAATATGTGATGAAGTGAAGAAAATTAATGCAATAAAGACTTATCTGATAAAAAAATGCTTTTTACTCAATTAATGAATACAAACAGGAACAAAAATGAGTGAATATAATATTCTAGCATTTGGTTTCTAAGTTCAGATCTGCACTTAGATGTACTTTATTGATTATAATGTAAACATATGTTTTCTAGCTATTTTATGCATTTATACTTATTCAGATCTGTATTTATATCTACCTGTTTAACTGTTTAATAGTAATGTAACATGTATTCTATCCTTTATAATATTGACAATGCTTTGTAAATAATATTGCAAATGGCGGAATAAAACTGAAACTGAAACTGAAGGGATAAGTGGAGGAAAAGCATAAGTAAGGAGCAGGAGAATATACACAATGATTGAAAATGTTTTTTTTATGATAGAGGTTTTTTACCATACACACAAGGTGGTTAAGGTATGGGAGAACTGTAGTTTTTTGGGGGGGTACTGATAAATTTCCTAGATTAGTTGACAGTATAAATATATTTGTTTCAATGAGCCAATAAAGGGAATCACCAGTAAAAAAAGAGGGAGTGAAAGTGAAAAGAAGCATCAGCATTCTACCCTGTTGATCCTCAATCAGGACTGAGTTTCATTTAAATGCTTAGTGACTCAAGTTGAGGAATGCTGCAAGAACAGTCTGGGTCAACAGAAAAAAATGTACCTGTTGAACTCCATTTGATTCCTATGACTTTGCTAAGGATGTGAGTCCTTCAAAAAGTAAATTTCATTGCTGTGATTTTTTTTTGATCAATTTATTTATGGACACTCTTTAACATCTCAGGTCATCAGTGTCCCATTCAAATCAGGGCGTGAAATGGCCGACAAATTTTGCTCAGAGGCCTCTCATTCAGGCTTGAGGTTCTTTTTTGTGCCATAAATGTACGACATGGGACCCATGGCTTTACTTCCTTTCCGAAGGAAGCCATACTTAGGATTTTCACGCCTGAAAAAATCCATCGGTCCTGGCCGGATTCGAACCTGCGATCTTGGGTTTAGGAGGCAAGTATGATAACCACTCTACCACCAGGACCGACTTAATTGCTGTGGAATACAGACTTATTCCCTATGGCTAACATTTCTGAAGCAGCAAAAAGGTAGAATCTAGCATAAAGATAAGTAATATTCTATACTACCTGACAGTATAACAAGAACTTAATTATATACATTTATTTATTTAATATTATAAACCTATAAATATTGTAATATAATAGATTCTTATTAAATTACATCATAATAAAGTTATACACATTATTAGCTATTTATTATTAAATAGTCATTCCAATTCTTTCCGTATTAGGTTTCAAACATTCTATATGTATAACTTTATTACTATTACATTTAATGGATTTTTTTCTATTAGATCTTAATGTAAATGAATAAACATAATTAATTAGGTTCTTATTATATTACCCTATATTATTTTCATCTAAAGTCAATAAAATAATAATTTAATTACAGTAAAAAAAATGTTTAAATATAAAAAAGTAAGATGCCTGACTAAGGGGTTATTGTGATAGTATAAATAAAGTATCACTCCATTACTCTTACTATACTCAAAGGAATCAAACTATAATCCTAAAATATTAAAAATTCTTGTGCACCTTACATCAAAATGTAAAGAAGAGTAAGCTAATTAAGTTAATGGGTTCATATCTCATTCATAGATATCCTCTTTTTTTTTTTTTTAATGCCCATCAATTCAACAAAAATCCTCTTTTTTACTTACAATATTAAGAGGTATTTTATGCAAATTTTGTGTGTTGTCCCACCCACTTATCACTATCCTTAAGAGTGTCCTAGGCCTATTTTAGACCTTTCACTCAATAAAAGCATTTTCATGAATTTTGCAATCCACCGGCACAAAGCTACAGTGGAAGAAATGTCTAGCTGCCTTCTTTTAGGTTATCAATCTCCATAAAAGTTTCAAGCTACTTTAGCATTCTTATAAGCTTTGCCATAAGTGCAAATCATATCGATCTCTTAATGATCATGTATACAACATCCATGATAGAAAAAAGAAGTGAAAATGATTGAGAATAATGTTCTTTGAAGTTTGAATTGGCAATGATGAGAATTCATCTATGCCGATGTCAACAAACGAGCTTCTATGTGTAAACAAATAAGTTTCCTTCATAGCAATAACAAAATAAATAAGAGAGAGAAGAGAAAGTGAGTGAAAAACATTTACTGCCCATTTCACATCACCTAACACCTCTGCCTGATAGACATACTAGAACTTTTATACTGAACATTGAATGCTCTTTATATTTCCATAACAGAAAATGGACCATTCCATTTGAAAAAAGTAATTTGACCTTGATATGACATTAGGAATGACATTTCAAGGACAGTAAGGTTGCTATCTTATGTCCCCCTTTGAACACTTAAAATTTTGCCTGAAGCTTCTTTCGATTTTCCCCTTCATTTCAATGGAAAATGTGACACAATAAATGCCTCACTGCATATAGGATGAATGATATCTATTCTCTAACTTTTTGATATTCTGTTATTGTGCTTAATAGCATTTAACAGCTGCTAGGTCATTCAATCTACCTAAATTTTTACAACAACTTTGTAGGAATTTGGCCTGTATTCCACCTATATTCACTGCTTTGTTCCTTTTCATGTTAACTTGTTTAAATATTTCTGCATTAGGAAATGGGCTATTTATTTCTTCAATATGCTCACATTACCCTCCAAATGATGGTATTTTCCCCATTCCATCTTGGATTTTGAACAATCTTCCACAGAAATCTGTCCACTCTGCAGTTTTAATATTTACACTACCTAATTGAAATTTTGAATATTTCCTTAATTTTTTTCACACTTCATGGGATCTACCTACTTCCATTCTTGTCTTAATTTAATAAGTCCTGTTTCTACCCCCTCCCAATATTCCTTCTTAATTTCTAACATATTCCTATACATTTTCTTCAAATATTAAATCTCAGTCTTATCTCAACATTGGTATGTTTCCCTCCAACACATAACTGATTCCTTAACTAACCTTCTCATCTTCCTATGGCCCTTATCAAACCAGTTACTGTCCACGTTAACTGGTTTTTTGGGCTTTCTTACCATTTTCTCTCCAGCCCAATTTAATATGAACTCAAGAGTTCTTAACGCTTTATTCACTTCCTTTAAAATCATTGTTCTTATTCCACATAAACATATCTCATTATACCAGAATTTAATATCATGCAAAAAACCTGTCTTAGCTCTCTTTCCATTTATATATTGTCAATTTCTTCATGGGATCCCTGATACGAGTTTCTTCACTGCACCAATAATTACTTTGTCTAACATCAATTTCCAATGGAAAATTATTATCACTATTAAAATAACTTAACACTTTGAAGTTATTCATTATTACCAACATTTCCCCAGAATATAATTCAATGCTAATGACCTTAGATTTGCGCCCTTTAAACAATAATCATCACTCAGACATAAAGCATAATCTATAACATTTTGCCCATTTTCAATGACAAATGTAATTTCCCCTAATTGGTCATTTCCACAGTAACCATTCAAAAGTATCAGTTCATTGCTCTCACAAAAGTTAACTAGCTTGAATTCCTCCTCTTTTTTTTACTAAATCCTTACTTTTTCTATTACATAAGCCCTTCTCTGTGTAAAAAAAACAAAGAAAAAAACCCTCTTCTTGAATATTATTTACTCTTGTAAATCCCCAGATCTAGCAATATCCCATTAACTGCCATGATACCCATTTGGGGAGTTTTATTTGTACCTAAAATTTGAAGTCATCTTGATGCTGGCAGCATTGCTTCCTTCTTTACATTGTTGAGCAGGCTTGTTGAAACTTTTGGAAAAAGTGATTGTTGACCTATCTAATGGAAGTTCATTGCAGTAGTAATTTAGGTAGGAAGTACATAATTTTGTATTTCTATCAAATATTAAATTTTACAAGCAGTAAGACATATTATTAGGCATATAATTTTCAATTTTATAGTGGGATATTGATTCTTCATTCATTTAGATTATATATAAAGGTTATTTGTTTTTTACAATGTTCTGCCTTTCCCATTAAGGCTGTATCAACATCAATCCCCACTTGGGACTCATGGTAGATGTTATCTTGAAAGAAACTTTTTTCTTTTATATTTGCAGATTCCACATGTATTGCATCAAAGCACTTAGTCAGAGGAACATTGAGGAGATTGTAAATGATGCCAATTTTTTTGCTTCTAATGATGAAGATTTTTTTTTTTTTTTTAATGATTTATTTATGGACGCTCTTTAACAGCTCAGGTCATCAGCGTCCCATTCAACTCAGGGCGTGAAATGGCCGACAAATTTTGCTCAGAGGCCTCTCTTTCAGGCTTGAGGTTCTTTTTCGTGCCGCAAATGTACGACACGGGACCCACTGCTTTACTTCCCTTCCGAAGGAAGCCATACTTAGGATTTTTACGCCCCGAAAAAATCCATCGGTCCTGGCCGGATTCGAACCCGCGATCTTGGGTTTAGGAGGCAAGTATGGTAACCACTACACCACCAGGACCGACAATGATGAAGATGAAAAGCATGAAAACATTGACATCATCAAACTTCCCCCAGATCTTGTTGACGAGGTATCAGACTGCAAATGTACAGATGAAAATGAACTTAAAAGATAAGCTTTCTCCTGATGTACCAGGAAATTTGCAGCTACATTTTAAGCAGGAACATCAGGATAATGAAACACTTAAAAAGACTTCAGAAGTAATAAAAGTGTTATAACAAAGAAGGTAAATGCTAACATTAGGCACAGTTTCAAATGGGTAAAGAAAGAAGCAACTTATAGCAGTGCTTATCCTGAGCCCCATGTAATTGAAAAACCTAAAGTGACCTGATATCACTTTTAAAGGGAAAAACTAAAGTTAAATGCTTTGAGGAATTCTTTGATAAAGCAGTATGAAAAATGATTGTAAAAGAAAACATTCAATACACTTCCCAGAACAACAACCACAGTTTTCAGCTATCAATTAAATGCATTAAAAATTCATAGGAGTACTATTGGTCAGAGAAATCCTTGTACTTCCTCAGGAGCAACTATATTGGTGCCAAGAGGACTTTGATATAGCATGTGTGCAAAAATGTACGAGTCACAAAAGATACCTGGAAATTAAGCGTCATCTTCATCTGAAGAGACAGTGTATTTCTGAACAGCATTCCAGTGAAAGACAGGAATAAAATTTTCAAAATTCGTCTCTTGGTTGACTAGCTTAATAAGAATTTCCTGCAATTTGAAGTTTTCTCTGAGAACCTGAGCATTGACAAGCAAATGGTACGATACTAGGGATAGCATTATCTGAAGCACTTTTTTCATGGAAAACCTGTGGTTTGAGTTCAAACAGAGGGCCTTTTGTTCTTAAACTGGATGCTGTTATAAGATGTCTGTATATGAGGGAAAGGATAAGGATTCAGGTGTGATGTTCACATGGTCGGGCTCAGTGCTTCAGTCACACTGAAGATAATATTTCCAAACTTTTCACTAACTTCCACCTGATGAAAATACTGAAGGAAATAGGAGTTCAGGCTACAAGCACAGTATGCATGAGCAGAATGAACAGTTGTCTCATAGAAAGTGAGAAAATTATGAGTAAAAAAGAAAGCAGATTTTATGATTACAGGTTTGATAGTAACACCAAGATCTTGGCAGTTACATGGAAGGATAATAACTATTAACCAATCATGTTAGTAGAGACAGTAATACTTGTGAAGCAATGAATTAGGAGCATAAAAAAGAAATACTGGTGCCTCAACCTAAACTAGTGACAGAATACAACAATCATATGGGGGGTGTTAAAGATGGATGGAAATGTCCAGAAATATAGCATTAGAAATTGAGGGGAAAAGTCATATTTTTCATTGCTAACAAATGCAGTGGATGTGGCATTGATTAATGCCCATGCTTTGCCCTGTCTTGCTAATGAAAGAACCCCATTACTTTGGTTTAGAAGGTTGTGGCAAGAGCATACCTTCTTCAATCATAAATTCTTTCAGATCTGAAACAGGCTGATGTCCATCATACCTGAATTCAGCTGCAACACATATTCCAGTAGAAGTTAGGACTTCTAGGACTGGACAGCATCGAATGCAGTAAAAATATATAAAAAAATAAGAAGAAGAAATTGGCAGTTAATGGATTAAAGAGGGTAGCCCAATAGTAGAGATACATTTGTTGGGAATATTAACCCATTAACAGCCAAATTTTTTATTGTTTCTTACATATTATTTTGGCTTCCTTAAGGTATGTAGAACCAGAAAGTGTTATGGAATACAATTTTTTTATTTACAGTTTTGTTGAAGAACAAAAAATAATGCCACTTACTACGTTATACACACTACAAATTTTCTGAGATTCTTCTTGCAAACTGCACACTTCCTTTTGTTTCCCAAAGGCCATGCATTCTGCCTTGTTCCAGAGGTCCTAACTTCTACTGGAACAGTGATATGGTCAAATTCGGATATTATGGACATCCAGCTTGTTTCAGATCTCAAAGAATTTATGAATGAAGGTGTGCTCTAGACACAACCTTCTAAACTGAAGCAATGTGGTTCTTTCATTAGCAAGAGAGGATAAAGCATGGGCATTAACCAATGCCACATCCGCTGCATTTATTAGCAATGAAAAATATTACTTTTCCCCTTCATTACTTTTCCCATCCATCTTCAACGCCCCCCATATGATTGTTGTATTCTGCCACTAGTTTAGGTTGAGGCACCTTTATTTCTTTTTTATGCTCCTAATTCATTGCTTCACAAGTATTACTGTCTCTACTTATCATGATTAGTTAATAGTTATTATCCTTCCATGTAACTGCCAAGATCTTGGTGTTACTATCAAACCTGTAATCATAAAATCTTCTTTCTTCTTTACTCATAATTTTCTCGCTTTCTATGAAACATCTGTTCATTCTGTTCATGCATACTGTGCTTGTAGCCTGAACTCCCATTTCTTTCAGTATTTTCATCAGGTGGAAGTTAGTGAAAAGTTTGGAAATATTATCTTCAGTACGACTGAAGCACTGAGCCCGACCATGTGAACATCACCTGAATCCTTATCTTTTCCCTCTTAGACAGACAAGTTTGAGAACAAAAGGCCTACTGTTTGAACTCAAACCTCACAGGTTTTTCACCAAAAAAGTGCTTGAGATAATGCTATCCATAGTATTGTACCATTTGCTTATCAATGCTCAAGTTCTCAGAGAACACTCTGAATTGCAAGAAATTGAGTTAGTCAACCAAGAGACAAATGTTGAAAAATTTCTCCTTGTCTTTCACTGGAATGCTACTCAGAAGTATGTTGCTGTTTAAGTGAAAATGACTCTTAATTTCCAGGTAGTTTTTGCAACTCACACATTTTCAAAATATATAAATCACTTACATAAAACTACTCAGTTTTATAGCTTTCTGCTTGTTGTTTTATTAGTAATTTTGTCTTGGTTAATCTGCATGCAGTGTATTGACTTGCAATGACAGAGAGACGAACAAGTCTACAATTTACTTTTAAACGAGTTCAGTTTAAATTTCTTTAGCAACAATGAAGATAAAGGAGTGCATGGAAGCAAATGATGTCCAGCACAAGAAAATATAGGGGCTGGCCAAATTGCAGAGCAAAAATAAAAAAAAAGTTATGAAATTATAATTTGGCATTTATTTTCAGAAACTCCTATATTTCCCATTTTATCAAGGATTATCCAAATTGCAAAAATGTACCATTCCTAAAATTATGTACTATCTGCCTAAATTATTCACTAAAATGGACTTTCATTAGATACGTCAACAATCACTTTCTGCAAAAGTTTGAACACGACCTGCTCAACAATGAAAAGGGAAGCAATGCTGCCAACATCAATATAATTTCAAATTTTAGATAGGAATAAAAATCTCCAAATGGGTATCATGGCAATTAATGAGTTAATTTCCTCAATTTGTTTTTTTTTTATGATCGCTGAAAAAGATTTGGGATTTGAAATATAATGAATTCTTTGGGGGATAGTGAAATATTCCTAAGCATAATGCTCCCTTTGGAATTAATAACCACATACATTTTCTAAGTATGATTTTTTTTCCCCATTGTTCCTCTCAGTTTCCGTGAAATAAATTCCTCCACCTGAAACCCTTCATCTTTTATTTCCCCTAATCCCCACTTTTATTAATAAAATAAACATTAGTACCTTTATTACCTCTCCTATTCCTATCCATGTTTCTACTACTGCTAAAATCTGCATTTTCCCAACAACTCTTTACAAAAACCTCATACCACACCGCATTTTAAACCTTCACAATTCCAAAATTTCAATCCAATATTCCTTCTGAACCTAAAAGCTATCTAGCTATTTTTTTTCTGCTTTAAGTTGAAATCCTTCTTTAGGTATTGCTCCATGCAATTTGTCATTATCTACATCATTATTACACTGATAGTGACGATCACTTTCGATGACTAAGAGCAATTCACTTGGTTAAATGTAAAATTGGAACTTAACACAGTGAAGCCAATCATATTAATGGATATCATTGTGTGATTAGTTGAACTACACACTCTTAAAGCTTCACTTACTTTTTATAAATGTATGGAACCGGTTTCGAGAACATTTTGTTCCCATCTTCAGCCATGCTAAGGTTCAACTGTCGGATCATTCGTTGAGCTGTGGGAATGTATATCCTGCTCTGGTGGCGGTGTGATAAACTTGTAGTTTATGTTTTCATCCCCGACAATGTCGAAGTTCATTATGCTGTTTTTGTATTTGTAGATGTAGATTTTCTCCCAGGTTGCTAATTCCGTAGGTCCTTGTACTGATTTTAATAATTTTGTTTTATTTATTATGTCGTGATTTTGTGTCCAAAAATGATATGCTACTGCTGATTTCTCTATTTGCTTGTACTTTATGTTCCTTTAACCGTGTGCCAATGTTTCTCTTTGTTTTCCCTATGTAGATTTTTTCACATTCTGCACAGTTTATTTTGTAAATACCTGATTTTTCCTCTTGTGGAATACTGTCATTAACATTATCTATCAGCAAATTTTGAACATTAAATCTATTAATCGGTGCCAACCTGATATTAAAATCTTTAAGAATATTCTGAAATTTTTTTGTGGCCCATGGATGATATGTGAATTTTTTAAAAGTAAGTTTATCTTTTTTTGCTGAAAGTGTTGTGGTTTCTTTGATATGTTTTTGTCTCTTGAATTTCTGCACCTTTTTATGTACTAGTTCTTTTTCAAAACAATTTTTAACTGCTGTTTCTTCTATTTGTTTGTATTCTTTAAAATATTCTTCTTTGCTAATTTGTAGGTTAACTAGCCGGTGTGTTAAACTGTTAATTACTGCATGTTTGTGTGCTGTAGGGTTTAAACTGTCAGCTTTGATGTGATTATCTGCATGTGTATTCTTTCTGTATATTCCAAATTTAAGTTTTTCTTGGCATTTCATTATTTTAATATCCAGGAATGGCAGCATGTTATCTGTTTCTATTTCGTATGTAAATGAAATGTTTTTATCTTGAATATTTAGAAGTTTTAAGGCATCGTCAATGAGTTTTTTGTCAACTATGGCAAATATATCATCCACATATCTGTACCATACCTTAAATATGAATGGAAACGCTGTGTTGATGTGTGTTTCAAATCTACTCATGAAGAGGTTAGCTAGAAATGGAGATAAGGGGCTGCCCATTGTAAGTCCTGCTTCTTGTTTATAAAATTTTCCTTTGAAGGTGAAAAAGGCTTGGTTTATGCAAATTTCTGTCAGTTTGATGTATTCTTTAATGTGTATATCATTAATTCCACTTGTTTTTAGCCAATCATGTAGATAAATCAGGAGTTTTTCTTTTGGTATGCTAGGAAACAGAGATTCTACATCGAAAGATATAAGAGTGTCAGAGGGGTGCAATTTTATGTCTTTAATTTTTTCTATTAACTGATATGAATTATTTATGCTCCTGGTTTGAAATTTTGGTAATGCCTTGAATCTATTAGCTAACCATTTTGCTAAATAGTAAGAGGGAGTATTGATGTTGTTAATGATGGGGCGCATACCATTTCCAGTCTTGTGAATTTTTGGTAAACCATATAACCTAGCTATTTTAGGGTTGCTGTGTTTTATTTTGAATATTGTTTCTTTTGGAATGACTGTACATGTTTTCAGAACCTCATTGATGGAATTAACACACCTTTTCAATGGGTCTGATGGGATCGGAACATATTCTTTTTTATTTAATAAATTCTGCATTCTATTATTATAATCTTCTTTATCCAAAATTACTATTCTGTTTCCTTTGTCTGCTTTAGTATAAACAACATCTTTTGGCTAAAAATAAGTGGAGTGTAATCACGGATTAACCTAATTCTGCGTAATTCTTTTCTTTTGTGGTAATGCCAACTTTCCCTCCCTTTCTTGATCTTCATGATTCTACTTGCCAAATGTGCTATGACTTGCATCTTCTGTGCACATGTCAGTCAGTCAGTCAGTGTTTTCACCTTTGAATCTCTGGTTTCCTCCCTTGATCTTGTCTCTTTTCATCGATAATGCTGACTCATATATTCTTCACTTCCAATCATATCCTTTAATCCATTGTTACTTTTCTCCATTTGTTACTTTTCACATTCCATCCATAACTGTATATTATGAATTAAATCTTTCTTCTCAACTTGCCTTGCCTCTTTCATTCTTTGAACCAGTTGACCTTTCAGAGCATGTTGTTTCAATGATAAATCTTTGCTTATATAAATATTGGGCCCCTTCGGTTTTTGATTTCCAAGTACCTTGTAACCCATGCTATTCTATCATATAAAATTATTTGGTGGAGCAAATTGCCAAAAGCATGTCTAAACTTCAAATTACATAAGAGATATTAGAGCATAATGCTGGCTAACAAATGCATGCATTATAGAGAACTATTTAGAACATTACAGATCTTATTTCTGTCATATACTTATATTCAAGAACTTTTACATTAATACACACTAACCTTAATAATTATAAAACTAACTTTGAGATTCACTCATAAAATACAAAATAGGAAATAATTTCCATGTCATGGAAAAAGTTACATGTACACTTGTCTGTGTATGTGCTCTATCTGTCTATCCAAAAAATTTCTGCATTAAAATTTAAAATCACTTTTAGGAAAAAAATATATATACCTGAAGATTCATTTTAGAGTCTACAAGAATGCTATGGTAGATGTAAGCCCTTTTGCTTTTATTACATAATGTTAATCATCTTGGTATTTCCAAGCAGCCATAGTTGTAATTTTACTCCAATTATTAAGTATATTTAAATCCTGCTTTCCATATAGCATTTTAAATAAAGTGGTTTTAATGTATATTAGTCATTCTGTTCTGTTATGGTCCTATTGTATCTGACTGTGCTTATTGCTTTTATTCTTTATTTGAACTTTATTTGCACTTGATTACTTGTATTAATTTGTTATAATCTGTTATATTTCTTGGTGAGTCCGATAACCTGTAGATGATTAGAAAGGTAAAACAATTTGTAACCCTTAAATCTGTAATGGATTCAAAATGGAATAAATAGATAAAATAAATATGGTGGTATAGCATTAGATCCTTTATGTACTCTCTGTTTAAATGAACTGGAAACTTATAGACTCCTTTACATTGCTTCTAATTCCAAATGGACCTTCTCATGCATCATCATAAGATGTTTTATCCTCTTTCTTCTACAGGCAAGTTGTAATTTCTCCTTAAAAGTTACAAACAGTGGACATACAAATACAAAATCAGAACTTACTGTTATTTTGAGATGCCTTAGGAGTACAATCACTCACCTCACAGTTAACACCACTAAAACCTGATGAGCATGAACAGAAGTAATTTTCAGCTGTGGTATTGGTACAGGATCCTCCATTTAAGCATGGATTTGATTTACATTCATTAATTTGCAATTCACAGAGGGACCCTAGAAAGATACAGCATTGCTAATGATCTTATATTCACATTCTACAATAACAAATTTAAAACTAAAGTTCTCTATGAGAACAAAAACTTTTTATCAGGAAAAGCATGTTCCAGAATGTTACTTATATATAAATTGTAAAAAATGAGTTTTTTTAACCCTTCTACAACATTATGGATAAAGCCACTGAGTTTAACAAAATAACTTGCATTTGAGAACAATGGAAAGGAAACAATACATAGGTTTAACAAATTGATCACTGTGAAACTCATTATTTTAAAATCATTTATTTCCAAGCTGTCACTAGAGAGCAGAAAGTTCTTACTATAAAGGGATAAATTAGTAAATGTTGTACTTACGAAGCTGTTAACAATAGAGTGATAATATATCTTAAACTTAAGTATTCATATTAATTTATATAATTTACACTTAATTAGGTATTAATTTTAGAATATAATAAATTAATTGTTCAATTCTTTGAAAACTGTTATTATTTAGATTTTTTATTTCTAAAATTCATAAACTCTATAGTTTTCATTTTCATACTGGCAGTGCTTGGGCAATAAGTGATAAATTCAAAGCATATAATGCATTAGAGAACTAAGAAAAAAAATATAAATTATGAAATTGTTCTGAGAATCCACTTTTTCTTTATTTGTATACCAATGAACTGATTCATCAGTATTTATATGTTGGATATATGCAGTAGACTTATGACTTGTGTAGAAATATTTTAGAGAAATACAGAAGAACGGTAGACAGCTGTCACAAACAAAATATATCCAATAAAAATTTAATCATGACCGAAATCTGAATATTATTGTAGAAATATAATTAATCAGTACTAGAACCATTTGGTGCAGCAATCTTAAAAGCTCTCAAGGTTGAACAATCAAATCAAAATTGGTCTTGGAATGCTAGTAAACTAATGACCAGGGTAAAAACAACTTGGTGAATGTGAAACAAGGGAATTAATGGTAACAAAAGAGAAAATGACAAGACTAAAATGAACCTCTGAGTCCTTTTATAATTCCTGAACTTAGGTTTGGATTTAATTATGGATATGTTCAAGGTGCAATCCAAGAATAAACTTTTAGGAAACACAAAAAATACTTGGAATCTCTTATTAACACTGGAACCACCAAAGCCTGCTTAATACTTAGAACTGCTAAAGCAGTCATTTTGATTGCTGATGTTAAGTATATATTAATATTAAGCACAATAACTACTAACTTTGTACTTCATAAAATATTTATATATCACTTTGCAACATATTTAATAATAACATATCCTAAGCTTTCATGGCTGTTGTTCATAATGTTAAAATGAAAAACTTCTGGGCTGTTGTGTGTTACGATGTGTTATAACAAATCTCTATAGGGAGGAAGTTCATAGTTCATGTTTTACAAAACTTTGCAAGAAAAAGAATATGCTTATTTTTAGTTTAGATGTTTGTGCTCTATGGCATCACAATATTATAACTAAATTCTTACATATTGGCAAAATATAAAAAAGTTACCATACAATTTGTATATATCATAGAGCCGGCAGTACACTCATGCGAGAAAAGATCCATTCGACCAGATTTTAATTGGACACTATCTCTGGGGAATTATGAGTTTACACATTGACTTGGCATCTACAATATCATCAGACTGATTCCATTACATTCAACTGTGAAGAGAAACATGGTTTCAAGATGAAAGAACGTCAAAAGAAGAAATTTACTTGATTAAACTCCAGTAAACTGCATCATACTTTGGACTTAAATAAACTAATCATCAATTTATCTAGCCAAGAACTGCCTTCAAATGCTGTTTCACTTTTAGGCAAAGGACAAAATTTCACCTTAGCTCCAAGGAAGATTCCTACTGAAACAATCATCACTCAAGTGTAAAATACCATTCATGATCTTCTAACTAAGATGTGGAGGAAATCACCATATATCCCACCAAATAGAAGTATAAAGTAATCCTAATATATTTAAGAACTCTTATGTGTATGTACTGTTTCAACTTCAAATTTACAACATGGCATATAGGTAGACCTATGAGTTTTTTGGTAAGTTTTAAATTTGTAGGATTTGAAATATTTTGACTCTAAGTACACTTTGGTTTTTTATTAAATGCTCTTTCATTACATAATATTTGGAAATATCAAATTAAAGTACTATTTAAGTTGTAAACTTTGTCTGCTCATGCATGTTTTACATCTCAGCTATTAAGTATGCTGCAGTGCATTTTCTAAATCATGTATACAATCTTAGAAGATGCTGGAGGTGTTGCCCTTCCTTGGCTAAACAGACATTCACTGTAATGGGAAATAATATTCTGATTGACACAATTAAGTTCAGTCACCATAATGTTTCTGATTTCATTGCTAATGTTTTCCTTTCCCTGCTCTTATGCAATTTTGGGAGTGAATGTATTGGTGAACATTCAAGTTTTGAGTTAACATTTATCTAATCTTTTCTCTGTTAAAATTATACATTTTTCATGTGTTTTCTCTTTAGCACTGAATCATAGATTCATATTTGTGCACAACATTATGAATTAGTTTTGGAAGGAAGCAGTAAGTGCTGAATAAATTCTGGACACACATGTCCAATTCAGTTTTATTTAAAATGACATTTACACAAAAAATGCATATGTCAACTGCTTAAGCATCTTCATGAATGAATGGTTGCTGTGAGACTGGCAATTAATAGGTTTGAAAAGTATTGTTTAAGGACATGACAAAGGGGTGGAAATAGAGTTGAAATGCAGACACTGCTGGCTGCAGTACATCTACATGTAATGAGATGTAAAACATCACATGTATGGACAAGTTAATAACTAAAGCTCTATATTTTATGAGCATTAAAAAGAGTCCTGGCACAACATTATAGCTAAAATAGGTAATGAGTAATTAGTATTGCGCAATAGCATTCTATGAATTTAATAAATTGCATTTGGTAATTCCATGTATCAGTCTACATTCATGCCAAATTTCATTCATAACTAAACTGGCAAGGTTGATAAGGACAAGGTGGCTTATTGGCTCCAAATGCAATGACCCATAGTATGAAATGCTCAAAAGTTTTTATTGATTCCCGTATATTCATTGCTATGTACTTAGAAAGCTAGGGGTATATATTCTCTTAGGCTTCTATGGCCATTAGTAATGTATTTGTTCTTAGCTTTCTGTTGTCTGGCAAATGTGCTTGATGTGGCATAACCCAAAGCTAAGAAGAGATACACTTATTGGCATATGCCATTCTGTGTTCTAAAATCTTTGCAAATTTTGGATATTACTTATCCTTAATGTTTATAGCACAATTTTCATGAATTTCAAATAGTTATATTAGCATATCAACCTTTGGAAAATATTTAATCACCAACCATATCTATTTTCATACCCATGAAGCCTACTGTGCATTCACAGATGAAGATCCTTGGTGAGCCTGGAGAATGGCAGGTACCACCATTTTGGCATGGCTGAGATAAACATTCATTAGCCCACAGCTGTACATCATGTTCAAGGGCATCACAAAACTTCTGTCCTGAAAGTGGCTGCCTGAAACCAGCAGGACAGGGAAGACATGGTGAAAGTCCAGTCTGGGAAACTTCTCCAGGAGGACAAGGTGCTGGAACAGACAAGAAAGGAGAAAAAATAAGTCTGATACTTTTTATACACTAGCTCATTATAGTTCTCAAACTCAGCTGCAGTGGCATTAAAGGTGAGTCCACATATTCCCTTCTTGATTGTTGAGAACAAGAAGTTGCATGGTGCCAAATTGGGACTACAGGATGAATAAGTAAATTTCATTCTGAAGTGACCAAAAAGCCCATTGTTTGTTATACAATGTGGCACAAACCATTATCATGGTGGAGAATCTTTATGCATGCACATGAAACAAAGTTAACATTACAGAGCAATGAAATACAGAGGCAACCATCTTCTTGACAGTAAAAAATCTCCAGTAGATATTTTAAAATGCTAAAAACATTTCTGTGGCTTCACTTTCAATGAATACTTATATTCATAGTTTTAAAATAACCAGGAATATGCTGTAAGCTATAGATAAACGACAAAAAACCTACTTATTTTAACCAGAAAATGTAAAAACAAAGTTGAAGAAATAAAATACACACCACTCACAGAAGCTTGATTCTGACGTTCAGATCAGTCTCACCTCAGACATAATAGAGAGCAAGTATGACTTCAGCCTTTTAAGACCCAAAAAAGTGTTTTGCTGATCAATTGTAAGTGCCGTATACATAAATATTCTAAGAGCTATGTTAAAAAATGAAAACAAGGACTGTAATCACACCAAGAATATAAATTTACCTTTTTCATCTGATATATTACAATCTCATTAGGAGTGCCGCGAAGTGTACAATTTGCTTGGGATGATTGATTCCAATCAATTGCATATGATTTTTGAAACTTTACTGCATGGGCAGAAATAGCTGCAGGTGTATCACATTAAGTTTATTGAAAACTATGAAGGAGTCTGATATTAATTTTATTACTTTCCTTTCTATAAGCTAACTCAGTATATAACTTGTCAAATAATGGGAAAAACATTTCGACTCTAAATTTCTCATTATCAATCAGAAGAACTGTCTGTTTCTTAATCAGCATGAATCTTTGATTGATTGATCTTTCATTGCATTCATAGCCCACATTAGTCATCCCCATCAATTTTTGTTCGTAGTAATTGAACATGTCATGTATAGAACTGGTAAACCCTAAAAGTTATTAATATAGTCCATTCATTATTTTAATATCTATATTTTCACTCTTTAATTGAACATTTACACTATTAAATCTCTGGAGTATGTCATCATGATCACAGTCTTTAGTTTACTGAGTTTTTTTTTTTCTGAAAGGTGTTTTAACACCCGTTTTCACTACTGGGGCATCACAGGCAGTTTTCTGAGTTGATTCAGTAAGCTTGAAGTCTCATTTACAATCAATTATTATTGATAATATTCTCCAAATTTTCACTTAGGTTTATATATGCTTACTCTCTTGCTGATCAACTTGTTTTTGGTATCCTTTTTCTTCTTCTTCTTCCTCCTGGTTTCCATGAATGAAAAAAGTAATTCCCAGCATAGTGAAGAACCAAAGAAAAAATTGTAAATGTTTTGCACTAGATTGAAGAATGAGAATGCTTTCTAACAAGAGCTCGCAGCACTAGTTAAAAAAAAAAAACATATGCCTCACAATACACTTTCAGATTTCCTTCTGTAGTACGTGTCTGTAAATTTAAGTAGGTTGTTGTTGATTTGATTTATTTATGGAAGCTCTTTAACATTTCAGGTAATCAGGGTCCTATTCAATTCAGGGCATGAAATGGTTGATAAATTTTGCTCAGAGGCCTCTTCTTTCAGGCTTGAGGTTCTTTATCGTGCCGTAAATGTACGACACGGGACCCATGGCTTTACTTCTCTTCCAAAGGATGCCATACTTAGGATTTTTAGGGGCTAGAAGTCAAGTACGGTTACCACTACACCACCAGGACCAAAAAAACCTATGTATGTTCCTGCTTGTATTGTCGTAATATTGACCTCTACTACAGTCAGTAATGTCAATAAAAGTTTATTTTTATTTTTTTATTAGTGGTTAACGCTCATTTTAACTACTGAGGTACCACAGGCGGTGGACACAGGATATATGAGATGAATGATAAAGGGAAAGGATTTTTTTTTAAGGAAGGAAGCATTCTAGGCCTAAGTTTTGGTACTTCTCCGGCATTTGCTATATGAGGATGAGGAAAACCTGGAAAATCCGGTACGGTCCTGGTGGGAATGGAACCCAAAACTCCGGCTCATGAGTCCGCGCCTTAACGACCTCAGCCATCGGTGCTGGTCAATGAAATGTGTAGACAAGACCTCTCCATTTCGTTTACGTACCGTAATATGAAAGGTAATTGATGGATATGTGAAATGCATGCAGTAGAACCTACTAATCACTGATGGTAATTCTTTTCACTCATTCAGATAGCATTTCTATTATTTCAACACAAAAATATAAGATTGTGATTTTTTTGTCTGTCCCTGTCCTGAATGTCCTTCTGAATTAAGCGTGAATGGATCAAACTCGGCTATAGGTTCAAGAGATTTCATGAACTGGCATAATATAATGAACGGAATTTTTCAACATATCCAAGTAGAGGAAGCCCATGAATTGTTAGCTTTTTCACTGCTGTAAATATGCTTTTTAGTACATAGCGCCAGTACAATTTTTTCTGCTTTAACATGCAATCCAAAATTATTTTCTAACATTCCAAAGGATTTTTTCTTGTTAAAAGCAACATTTTACGGTTTTTGTGTTTAATGAATTTTCATGATTAAAATTATTATGCCAGCATAACGTAATGTGAGTCACATCTGTTTACAGAACATCATACGTAATCTCGACTTAATTTGTTCATTGTTGATTTACCGGTCACGTAGCAAAGCTATCATAATGTATGTGAGTTCCATCTGTTTACAGATCATTATACTACACATTACTGTTGTTTTTCGGTCCAACTTTGAAATGTATTACATAGATATCTAAGTGTGTATACATTTTTTTTGCATCATCTAGCATCTATAATGCTAGAAATGTTTTTCAAATTCGAAATGCCAAGAGTTGCGATCGTGGTCTTGCCTGCAAACAATTTACACGGCGCACAATAAATGCCACCAGTGCTAAAGGAAATATTACGTAACCATGGTAGATTGATTCACCATTTAAAAGTTGACGATAAAATACTTTTTTGTTCAGATATCTGGATTTATCGACTACCAGTCTTCGTGAATGAGAAAAATCACTGTTACAATTTTGATTAATTTCATGGTGTAAAATATCAATTGTTCGCTTATTGAGAATCACACTGCAGAACATTGTTAACAAGGTTATTGCCTTTAGTAACATCTGATTCGACTTGTAGATCATGTGTGTTTTACTCATATTCAGAAATCTTTAGTTTTTCTTTATCTTCAAATTCTTGAATCAATTTACTTCGCAGTTACTTCTTTCACTACGGCTGTAATGTTATCAGCATATATAGACATGACATGCGCATGGCTTGAACTGAAAGTAGTAATATTTCTTGTGAAAAATGCGCCTGCTGTATCAAGCGTGTAAACTTTAGCTTTCCATTCTCGCTTTTCCTTTGTTAATTTACGAAATGCTGCCCCACTGAATTAATGCGCGTTTGTTTTTGTCACACGTGTTAACGTCACTTACGCGATTGTCAATTGTCTAGGCACTTCAAAATCCTACCGAACTAACACAAAGCCCACAACTTTAACACGGATGCTACTACTACTGACCAACTACTTGGATTATTTTGCCGAACTGTAAAATAAAATCTGAAGAGAATGATAAAAGTAAATAAGAGAACGACAATGTACGTGGGCCGGAGGCTGATTGTTGGATTCAGCCTCAGAAACCGACTGCAAGTTGTAATAATATTTTAAAAATACTGTATTGCCGATTGTTGCCCCTATTTTAAAACTATTTCATCTTTTAAGCCCAAATAAAAACATACAATATTGATAAAATTAAAAAAAATATGTTGCAAAATATGCCCTCCTTTAAAATATCCGCACCTAGGCCCTTGCTTAGCGGGCCTATAGGTAAATCCGTATCTGAATACAGCTATGACAGTACTAGATTAAGATTTTCTTTTGAGATCAGCTGTGTCACCGTGCAGATGTAAGCCAAAATGCAGTATTATAATCAGAGTAAGTCGAGCAGTAAGACATATTGTAACCCTGCAGATCAGGAATGCCTACATTTGAATTAAGATGAAAACCTAAAGTTTATTCTAACACTTAAAAAAGCTGGATATATAGGACCATAAAGGTAGAAAGAACCTTGACTAACACATGAAACACCAAAACCGATATTTTTTGGACAAATATTCAAATACATTTATAAATGATTGAAAATTATACAGAAATCTATAAAGATAAGACAATGTTTTGTAACTAGGGCAAGAACAGATTATATAGTTACAAATCAACATCTGTAAAACTTTGGTAAGACAAATCCTCCAATATATACAGTAGCCACAAAATTAGAATTTGCCTCGTTTAAAGTACTGCAAATACTGGAATTTCTCAGGCATCCAGGCAGTTCTATTCTAAGTGATGTGTCCAAATATGATTGTTAAGTATTATTATTTAGATGGCACACTCTAAATTTTCAGACACGTAAATGAAGTCACTCATTTGTGACGATCATGTAAACAAACTAGTGTTGTAATTTTTTACAAACTGAAACAAGAGCTATCATAAGGGCTAATCCCAGCAGAAATACAAAAGCAGTTAGATTACACATTAAAGGATTTTCTCCTTCGTTTTCGTCGCTTATAAAGTGGGACCTGAATTTAAGTATGGTTTTACATTCATTCAAGATGATGAGCTCTCAGGGCGTTCCAAAACTGCTACGACCGACGAGATTGTGACAAAAATTTACAATGCCGTACTCAGTGATCGCCGATTGAAGGTACGCAAGTTGGCTGACATTACAAAGACCTAGATAACCTGTGTCCACTACATTTTACACAAAGTTTGGAATATAAGAAAACTTTCCGCTCGATGGGTGCCGCGTTTGTTAATAATGGACCAAAAACACGTTCTAATGAACATCTCTGAAGTGTTTAGGCTTGTTTAAACGCAATTCCTGTGTCTCCGACGTTTCGTAACAGTATATGAAATGTGGATTCATACGAGGTGCATTCAAGTTATAGCACCTCCGATTTTTTTTCTCACTAACTAATTATACGAAAACTATGAAACTTGTGTCACTTCTCGATGTACTCTCCCTGCAGACGTACACATTTTTCACAACGTCGACGCCATGACTCATTGGCCGCTGCGAAAGCTTCTGTAGGAGTCTAGAAAATCGCTGATGCAATAGCAGCACGACTAGTGAATGTGAGACTATGGAATGTCTTTCATCGCTGGAAACAGCCAAAAGTCGCCAGGAACCAGGTCAGATGATTAAGGAGCATGAGGAATCACTTCAAAGTTGTTTTCATGAAGAAACTGCTGCCTCCCGTTCGCCCGATGCGCTGGGACGTTGTCTTGGTGAAAGAGCACACGTGCAGCCATTTCCGGCCGTTTTTCACGCAATGCTAGAAGGAGCTTCTTCTTCAAAACAGCTTCATAGGATGCAACCTGTCACCGGTGAGTAAGGATTACTTCATCACTCGATCATGTGGTCAGAGCGGCTTGTGCGAGGCCGAGATTGCCTTGGTTTGTCACACGACGATCAGCCTTCCTTGAACTGTCGCACCCATGAACGCACACTAAACACATCCATTACACCATCATCACATGTCTCACTCAACTGACGATGAATTTCAATCGGTGTCAAACCACGCAAATGGAGAAAACGACTGATTAGACGCTGTTCTTGTAATGAAAACTCGCCATTTTGAAGTATCAAAAACAGTCCTCACTCTCGCCGCTGCCGCTAGAGTTCTGTGTGCCATAAAGTACTGCCATCTCTACCACACTTTGACGAGTGCCCACATATTTTAAAATAAACCACATATTTCTATCTGTTTCCAGTCCTGAGAAAAAAAAAAAACAGAAACAGAAGTGTTATAACTTAAATGAACCTGGTACTACAGGCCAGAGATGAACAAGCAATCCAAACAGTGGATGGCAAAGTGAAAGTGCACCAAAGAGGGCAAAAATGGTCTATCTGCAAGAAAAGTCAAGGCTACGGTTTTCTGGGATTTTCAAGGTGTGATGCTCATAGACTATCTCCAGAAGGACAGAACCATCATTGGGGAGTATTACGCTTCATTATTGGACCAATTGAATGTTATTCAGGTTAAATGTCTACACCTTGCAAAAAATGAGGTTCTCTTTCATCACGATAATGACCCTTTACACATGTTTGCGATTGTTATTGCAAAACTGCAGGCCAATCGCTTCCAAGAGCTCCACATCCATGGCCAGTTCACCTGAACTGGCTTCCAGCGATTACATTTTGTTCCCAATCTTGAAGAAATGGCCGGGTGAGGGAGATTCTTGAGATTGAAACTGAGATAGATGCTTATTATTCACAGTTAGACAAATCTCATTTTACTGAGGGTATTAAAAAGCTGGAAAGTTCTCAGTTTTAAGAATGTAGGGTATGATTTATAAATAATTTTAACATTTTTTGTAATGGAATAGTGAATAGGTTAACTTTACATTTAGTTTTAGTTTGTAACTTTTATTCTTTTTCAATTAAAGAATTAATATGCAAACATTTTGCAACTCTTTTTAGTTCTAAATGACTTAGAGTACCCAAGGATTTCTCAAAAACTTTTGCTTTTCCACTCAAGAAATTTCCTTAATTTGCCTAAGGAATTTAAAACATTCTGTTCAAGAAATGTAAAGGTTCCTAATTATAGCTAAGAATAGTTGATTAAAAGAAAAATTTTTAAGAGTCACAAATTCTTTAATAAAACCAACTAATGTTCATAGGAAGATGAGTTTATAAATATCACTGTGCTGATTTAATGTGCGCATAACTGAATTAAGAAATAACTACAAGTAGATATGGTGTAAAATTGATGATGCAGGAAACTTATTTTGTAAATTTCTAAAGGTGAATAACCCCATTATCATCTTTACTGCTCCAAATGCCTAAATATAACTGAAAATCTTATTTCATACATCAGAAAACAGAATGTACAGACACATGCAATAGGAACATCTCAATTAATTGTCTTATTTTAAAATAAGTAGTGAAATTCAGAGGTAAGATTAAACTTTTTGATTTTAGTATTTATTAATTAATTACGGAAGAACCCTTCAGGACATATTGCTATACTGTATCAGTCACAATCCTCTACAAAATTATAATGGACCAAAGGGAATATGGACCTGTAAAGCTTAAAAAAAAAAAAATAAATAATATATAATAGCAAGCACAGTCTTATACAGAGGGGGCCAAAAAATGTATACACACTTCAAGCAAAGAAAAAAACCATGTTAACATAACAAAACTAAATTCACACAAACAGAAAATTATGAGCACTAATCATCTTAATCTTTAGTTACAATAGTTGCTCAAAATGCCCACCATTGGCATCGATACACTTCTGAGTACGTTGAACTACTGTTGAGCAACATTTTCGAAAGTATCCTCAGCAATTGGAGCACATGCCTTTTCAATTTCTTGCCAAAGTGTAACTTGTTTTCTATGGTATATAATGTACTTAAGAGTTCCCCATTGGTAGATGTCTAACAGAGTTACAATGCAGTGGAATCTTAATTGGACCTCTTCATCCTATCCAGTGCCTTGGAAGATTGTCATCAAAGTATGAGGAGCAGGGCTTATTGCTGTGTAAGGTCTCTGAGATCTGCCCTTGTGAACATCACATATGGTACCATGAGTCTTAAATTTGTCTCGAAAGCATGCAATTCTTATTTACATTGGCAGTTCTGTTCTGCATATATGTCTCCATTGCCTTTGAACTTGAACAATATTCTTGGTTTTCCAATACTACTTCAAAATTGCTTTCTGCTATTCTAACAATAATCTTGGCTCCATTTTGTTGTAGCAATGCTAGCATAATGTAATGTAAATCACATCCGTTTACAGAACATCATATGATAATCTTGACTTCATTTGTTCATTGTTGATTTACCTGTCATGTAGCAATGCTATCATAATGTATGTGAGTCACATCTGTTTACAGAATACCATACTACACATTACTGTTGTTTTTCGGTCCAACTTTGAAATATATTAAATAGATTACCACTGTGAAAGTATGTATACATTTTTGGCACCCTTGGTGTGTATATATATATATTATTAGAAATGAACTTTGGATGAACTTTTGCAGTATCTTTTGCTTTGTTTGCACAAGGCACAAAAACTCTTCAGATATGATAACTATATCTACCTCTGCAGTCCTGTAGATGTGCAGAGCCTCTCTTCAGTGTTGTCCAGTTTCCAGGACATCGGATGCACTCAGTTTGCCCAGAATTGGACTGATAGCTACCATAGTCACAGGTTGTGCATGGTTTTACTCCTGCTATTCTGCTTTTCAGTGATTTTTTCTTTCTTCCAAAGAAACCAGGTGGGCACAAGGCTGTGAAAATTGTATATTTAATTTATTTACTATCATGTTACTGAAATTTAAGGTGCAGATTAGTGATGGCAATGACAATGAAACTACATACTTTTGCATGCTCTTCTGTATAGTTTCTAGTATCGTATGTGCTCTGGCTAAAGATTAATTTACAAATTATAGGAGGGAAGAGAGTTTATTGATTTATTAAATTTAAGTTAATTTTTTATCCTCCAATAGTAAATATATATATATGCTTTTACTATGTTTGTTAAGTACATTTTTAACAATAGCAAGCACATATGAAAACTTGCAATACTTCCAGATTTTTTTTTTTTTTTATGGTTTTCCATTTGAATCACATTGTATTCAAAGCCAAATGGAGGTAATTATCTATGAACATAAAGAGGTGTTGCATGAATAGCAAGGTTACTTATTAACTATTCTGAGGATTGTTCAGTTAGAATCTAGAAAACTATGGAGTTGATGCACTTAATTTCTGATCAAATGAATTTTGCACTACACAAGTTATCTGAATGGTGCAAAGAAAATTAATGTGTAGGACAACATGGACAAAACCAAAATAGCAAAATTCACCCTAAAACATCAAATTAAATGACAAAAGCATAACCCAGACCCAATTCTTTAAATACCTAAGAGTAACCTTCAACCAAGCTAATATGAAAACATATAACAGACATAACAGAAAAGACAAACAAATAACACAATTCTAAAATAAGGATGTGCAAAGATGCAAACGGCAAAGCTCTAAATTAATATTAAATACAAGCTACAAGACATACATAAAACTATTCTATATGAGAATAAAATAGTTTACACTGCTAAGTCAAACTCAGATAAAATTTAATAAATTTCAAAACCATAGATTAACATACAGGTTGGTTCAATATCTATTAAAGTAATACAAAACTGCCATGAGTGACTGAGCTCATGGTACAGACTCATGAGTAGAAGGTTTGGAGTTTGATTCCCACAAGGACTATCCTCCCTGACAGGTGATTTTCCAGATTTTCCTCAGTGCTCATGAATGGGGAGTAACCTAAATCTTAGCCCTGGAACACTTTTTTCCTTAAAAAAAAAATCTTTCCCAACTTATCATTTCATCTCATGCATCATTATAGTGTCCACTGCCTGTGATGCCTAAATAGTTGAAACAGGTATTAAATACTGTTAAAAAAAAAAAAAACGCCATACAAACACTCAAAGATTATCAAAGATTGCTTCCCCTACAATCTGCCAGAGAAAGAAAAAAAAAAACCTCATCCTGTATGAAAAATTAAAAATAATCCTTAAGATTGAATACTGGAAGAATTGTAGGGAATAAACAAAAAATCTTAGATACAGAGAAGATTCATACATAGAGTTAAACATCTATAAAAAGTATACAATCTATGGTTAGATAAATTACCAGGACCTCCTTATCCCCTTACAAAGTCAAAATAGGACTGTTTATGATTAATAGATCTCATTAAGAAACATAAAGCTAGTCAAACTATCCAAAAATGACAGCACTAATAATATTAGATACCCAGAATCAATCTGAATATGCATTTATGTTTATGAATCTGACAGCAGAAGACAATACAGTAGGAGCATTCTATTTAGATTTTATATATTCCTAGGCACATATTTATAATTCTGTGACGTGAATTAAATAATAATACATTATTTTTTAAATCTTTTTGGGGAATATGAAAATATTTAAACTTTAATTTACAAGAAATATTATAAACTGATTATACATTACATCTAATTATATTAAAATAACTAACTCATTTAAATATTATCAATAAAAATTGAAACACAGTTACAATTAAATTAACTGTTGAGCAATTCAGTCTTCACTTAGCATCTTTTGGAAAAGTTTACAAATATAAGTACTACACCATCAACTAATGAACTGCTGAAACCATTTTTGAGGGCAGTCTTGATGATGTAATGATATTCCACTGTATATTCTTCTTTGTTGAGTGGGATGTTTACCAATCTATGAGCAAGGCTGTTTATAATGGTGTGGAGACATTTCAAAAGACAAAAACATATTAAAAGCATCACCACTCTTTCCACGATAAAGAAGGACTTGGTTTTTAAAAATATTCACATATCACCCATGGACAAAAGGTCATTCATGAAGATATTTAAAAAATGTGATATTGTGTTTGCAGCACAAAATAAATTTAGCATCGAAAATCTTCTGAACAACACCATAAAAGATGTTATTACACCCAGTAAAAAGGCAGGAGTGTAACAAATAGATTATTTGGATGCAGACATATGTAGGCAAAACAATAAGAAATTTGAAGACACGGACCAAAGAACCCTTCAGGAATATAAGTTATAAACAGGTGGATAAATCAGCAGTTGCTGAACATTTTTGGACCTATGATCATGACATTGCCAAAGAAGCCAAACTGTTGAAAGCTACCAACAATCCCAAGGAATTGGTAATATGGGAGAAGATTTATATTTTAAAAAATAAACATCCTGTTATGAACTTTGACATTCCACCAATGGACCACCTTTTCCACTACTTATTGGAACCACCAGAGATCACTTCGTCACCTGCCAGCATTAGTCAGTCCCCAGCTGAGGATGAGAGCAAATGCTCTTGAAACATGTTCTAATCAGGTAGTGAAGTTTAGTATCACCTAATACTGACTTTAGACATAATTAACAACTATAGAATGCTTTAATATTAATTTATAAGTATATTAAACTTACATTTACAGTCACGGACATGTCTTGCATGTATCTGACGTGTGGAAGTTCCAGGGGGACATGACAGACATACAAGACTTCCTTCCATGGGTTGGTAACTTCCTACAGGACAGGATTCACATTTGCTTCTTGTTATGTTGTAGTATGTACCTACAGGGCACAGTACACATTTGCCTCCCCGTAACACTGATCCCACTGAACATTCTGGACGTGATTCACCATGGAATTGAACATTTACTCCATGCACTGCTATGCCAACCTTTTTTATGCGATGCATGGCAGAAAAGAGCACTTGTGAACTTGTTTGATTGTTCCTTGTTTGCCCTGTTGCATATTCAAAAGAAAAAAAAAATTGATAAATAATTAACTTATTACCAAGCATAAAGTTAATAAAATTTGAAGCACTAATGAACTGAAATGAGAGTATTCAGTCACTCTAAAGCATGTGGGATGATGCAGAATAAAGAAATGCAATGATTTAAAATAGGATAGAAATACTAAAGAGATAAACAGGAATTTTAAATGTAGATAATTGGAAATGATGTTAATGAAAATATAAGTAATAAGAACAGGCAGATAACTAGATTCTTTAAAATATTTAAATCTATGGTACAAGAGAGTATATATAAAAAAATTGTGCAATCTCCTGGAAGGAACAAAAAACTAGAAATTCCCTTGAATACATGTATTGTGCATTGGTCCTTCTGGCTTATGCACACAACATTTTTTCTGACAAAAAGGCATGGAGCATATCATAATTTTGCACCTACAACAGAACAGTGAAGCAAATTCATGACGATAGGAAAGCCCATTTTATGAAATGATATCTAAGGGGAAACAAGAAGCAAATTAAAAGGAGGAGCTTAGGGATGCAACAGTCACCTTGATCTAGCAGATAGAATTGCTGACTTGGAGAACCCAAGTTTGATTCCTGGTACCTACTTAGGAACTTTTCTAAGTTAGGGAGGCCTTGAACAGGGCTCACCCAAACTCTAGAATGCTGCATGATAGGCAACTGTTGGGATGCTGGTATGCTGATCACCAGTCCCCTTATAATACTGCTCTCCATCAATGAAGTCATGAGATGGAGATACAGGAAGCACAGTACTGCAGCAAGCCTGATCTCAGGTTGTAACACCATAGAAGAAGAAGTTTAGGGATTTACATTATGTGAGCTGGATGAAGAGAACTTCTTTAGCTGACTGGTCACAGTGACTGAAAGCTGGTGTACCTTATGGCCCAGAAAGAAAAAAGATAAGCAGGCAGTGGAAACATAGCTCCTCACCACTTTCCAAAAAGGTAAACAGCATAAAGGACAGCTGCTATAGTGATACACTCCCTTTTCTGGGACTGTGATGAACTACCCAACTATCTGCCATAGGGTCAAACAATCACTAGTGACTACTATATTGATCTCTTTAGTAACATGAGGATAATTTGTGAGAAATGTTCACAAAAGGAGTTCACACAATCCAGTAGCTCAATTAATCTTGACCCACCCTCCATATTCCCCAGACATGCACCAGGTATTTTTCTTCTTTCTGGAAAGATAATGTAATTTTTTAGGTAGAACAGTAGTTCTATAATGCAGTGTTCTATAAAAATGACTTACTCAAGTTGAAATACCACTGGAAAGAAATATATAACCAAGCATGGCAAATGTGCAGAGCAGACTAATTGCAATATGGTGTCAAAGTTGTTTCCTTTCAGGCAATTGCATGATATTCTTTCATATCCCTTTGCAATAATCAACTTAAAAATATATATAAAGTTATGGAATCAATTTATCTCAGAAAAGTAGAAAAAGAATAGAAAACTTTTTGAAACATTAATTAGACATTTAAAATTTCATATCTACTCTTTATTCTGTAATTTATTATGTTGTTTGTAAATATTGTACTTACAAAGCTGTTGACAATGGAGTGGCAATATAACCTAAGCTTAGGTATTCATTTTTTACACTAAAACTATTAAAAAATAGAGAAAACATAATGAGTTTCAAGTTTTCTCCTATGGATGAACTCAGCAACTCCTACTTCAACCAACAGAGGCCACCACAGGAACATCCGGTTGTCCAGCCATCATTTCGAGTAACGGCGGTTCAGTGAGCAACTGAAGATGGGAGAGATTCTCCCGAAACGCCTCTTACTTTAGTGTAAAAAATGAATACCTAAGTTTAGGTTATGTTGTTTCTGTTCTTACTATTGCAAAGAAAATGCTACAAATAATTTATTACTATATTTTCTTTGAAAAAATATACTGCAATACTTAATTATATTTTATAAATTCCATTGACTGCTTATGTGTCATTAGAAGTACAATACAGATTTTTAAAAATATTTTTTTTAAATGTTAATATTTGCAAAACCAGCTATATGGTATTTATTACCAATATCATTCTCATAAAAATGCTAAAAACACTTCCATAAATAACTAATTATTTTTGGCCCGCATCTGCAGTTGAGTGCAACATGTGCAGGGCCAATCATGCCTATTGCCTGTCATAATAGCAGATTGTTTGCATGCTGATCGTTGCATGTGGACTATCAGTTGCTGTTTGTTGTTTTAACTCTGCTTGTGATGAGAACAGTATGTAACTCAATTCTTTGTGTTTTACTTATTATTACATGCATCTGGCGTACCTATGTTTCTAATTACAGTGCATTAGTGGTAAATGTTATTGTAGTTATTGTACTAAAATGTTATCACTAAAACAAATGGAAAAAAATAATGTAAAGGAATGACACCATACTACATTATTACACATTACAGAGGAATTAAAAGAAAGCATCGGGGTAGAAAATGAAAGAAATAAGAAGCAGATCAATTAAAATGAATGAAAATTGCATTAAAACATGTCAGAAATCTTTGACCGCAGATGACACCACTTAGACAAATTTCTATAATATAGGTTAGTGCTTAACGTGAAACAAAACTAATATCGTGTGCATGCTATTATTTATCAAAGTTACGTGAGTAAAAATGGGAAGAAAACTTGTATATTGACCAATCAGCAACAATGTAATCTTGGCTCTGTGCTGCTTGTGTTCAGTTGCAGAAGCAGATCTAAACTAACTCTCTCTTTTATTAACATGAAGTATATTAAATGAAGTATCATCATAGTTTAGCATATAAAGATAATAAGCATATTAAATATAAAGTTCTAAATGTCTACTGAAAAATGTGGTGCTATGCAAAAAGCAGATTTTGCAGTCATAAGCCCCACTAAGTCTCTTTTCTCTTTAATTTTTCAAGAGTGCACAGTTGTTTTTACATATTTTGTCAGTTGTTATAATAAACAGAGATTCTTTATAAAAATTATAAATGCAATAGCTGAATATGTGTTCAATACCTACTTAATGCAATAAATGAAGTAAAATACAATATACAGTTATATAGTGATCCTATTACCTATACTATTTTGTATTTAATAATTTAAACTTTCTACTAATATTTATCTTAATTTAGTTGCTCACCATTTTACTGATCCAATATCCATATCTGTGTGCTTATTAGTACATTGGATTCATCTATACAATAAAATCATCTCTAAAAAATTAACTGCACATTAAATTTCTTTTAATTGTTTATTGACATCCCTCAACATTTTTCCCTTTATTTTCCCAAAATAATGTCCATCACTTTGTTAAAAGGTTACTCTGTTTCTTCAAAAGTGATTTTTTTCTCAATAACCTCTAGACATCTTAATACCAAGCTGGGAAGTAGACATGCTGTACCATGCTGAAGATGAAGGCAACAACCTTTGAAACATGTATAAGTAAGTGGAACAAAATTAGTAAAACTTGAATGATACCCTCAATAATAATTTGCTTAACTTTAAGTTTCTTTACATTCTAATAAACTATGACAGATATTATCCTTCTCTCCACACAATGGACATATCTCTATATTGATCCTTCCATCTTACCCATACAAATCCTTCTATGCCATTCTTATTACCATAATTTAACATATTTTTCCCTATCTGAAATATTTTTCATGCATCTATATAAACTACAGAATTTTTATTATTAAAGCCCCCAAAAATTTCTTGCACTTTATTGTCTTCAATCATTCCTTAATTTCTTTTCATATACCTTTTCTTTTAATTCCCTATCTTTCCTTATTTCTTCCATACCAATCTTTTCCAGAATCTGTTTAATTATGCTGAAACAGGTATCACTTTGTTTTATTCTTCCTTGTAAAATATTATCTCATTTTATTTTTTTCTTCTAGCCTGTTTATCCTGAACCAATACTTTAATCCTTTCCATTATTTTGCCCTTATTTCTTATTTGTCCTAACAGTGTTTGAACTTTTTCATTGTGTAAAGCTCTCAGTAAACTGAAAATTAGTTTACAAAAGATTCTTTGAATTAAATTGGCAGCTATCCAACTGTCTGAAATATTCCCTAAATCTCTATCCCATGAAGCATTTTTCCTAAAATGTTGTTACATAAACTCTCTCATCCTCTTGATTTGCATTCCTGACAGTTTTCCCAGATATACTGTTACAGTTTTCAAATCCAATTTCCTCCCTGTTAATACCTTTTCCATTTGCCCATTCAATTCCTATCATTTTATTCCGAGATATTCAAATTTACTTACCACATCAATTTATTTCCTACCCTAAACTAAACTTTATCTTTCCTTCTTGAATACCACAATCTTGCATTTTTTTATATTAATTTTTAAACTACATACTTTACAAAAATGAGATATTGCTTCAATTCAATCTCAAATTAGTTATAGACCTTGTAACTGAATCATCTGCCAGAAGATGTTCAGGGATCTCTTAATTATTAATTATTAGAACATGCCCATGGACTAAGTGATGGTTACATTAAATTAAAAGTTTCAAATAACATACTAAAATGCTTTCAGAGCAAATGCTAAGTCAAAGAAATGCAAGACATACAGAAAAGTTAATCCCTGATTTTAAAAAGGTGCTTATATTAATGTATAAATATAATTTACAAAATATATCAATTATCACTATAGTTCAGATATTGCATTTTTTGCTTATTTTATTCTTGTGAATATAAGTTAGAGAAAAAGAATCCATAATCCAAGTTGGATTATTTAAAAGTGCCAGTCAAGGTTTTATAGCACCTATAAATACCTATTTTAGGAATAACATTCAAATTTTGTAAATATGAGCCTATTAGAATCTACTGTAAACAATTATTCTATATTTTATGTAGTGGTACTATGAAAGTACCAATATTCTTATATTTCAATATTCTTGCAGATATAAAATGCACTCATTAAAAAGCCACCTCTCCAACTGTGCAAGATAAACATGTCAAGCAGTAGTCTTTCTTCTCAGTTTTGTACTGTTACTTGAACTATATATCATGCCTTAAGAAATGAATTTAAGCTAATTTATTCATTTCACTCATGATATCATGCCTAAGTGAAAGAGAAAGGGCAATTGGTCTCAAAATACATTACAGAAAGCAGTGGAAGCTGTTGTTTTATGAAAGATGTTTACCCATAAAGCAGCAGATTATATTCAAGGTATATCTTGAATAACAATAGGAATGTCTTATCAGATCACAACAGGCTGCTAAGGCCAAGCTTGGATGTAAATTTACTTTTTCTGAATGTCAATAAGTAGAGCTTTTCTCTCAAAACATTAGATTAGTCAATAAACAGAAAGCTTTCTGTTCATCTTAAGAAAACTACATAAATCAAAATAATGAAACTGTCCAAACATAACAATAAATGAAAGGACAAGAAAATGTTAAACAAATAAAACTCAAAAGCAAACTAAGTAATTTTTGTATTGCAATATTTTCACCCAGTTCATATTACTTCATTCCATAGGTTCTGTTAAGATGGAAAGTGCCAGTCTGAGGTGGGCTGGCAAGGTGAGATGATGGCTTGTACCTTGGAAAGGTATACCTGCCACAGCATCTGAAATGGAGGCAGGTCTTCTGAAGAGTTGGAATAGCTCAGGAGGGGCAGCTCCTCAGGCATCAGTAAACATCTGGAAACATTTAAGGGACCCCAAATGCATCCACTCCACACAGTCATTGCACATATATCATTGCATCCAGTAACTCCCCCACCTCATTCTTTCCTCTCAAAAGTTGCCCAAATGGGGGTGTAGACACAAAAGGCCAGCCATGAGCACAATTCAAGTCTTGAAAATATCCTCCATCCTAGTCTATCCATCCAATATAATTATTTTTGAGATTTGTTTCTCTTAATCTGATAATTCTTTTAATATGAAAAATAAACTGATGATTACACTTTGTAACCAACTTGGTCTAAATGCATTTATTTTAAACATAGGTGTCTATTAACTAAAATTGTTAATTGTTAACAGGTGCCTATCTCTAATTTAATAGTTTTTGGAGTAACATTCCTTTTCCTGCTCAAGAGAGTCTCATTTTTACATTTTGACAAATTATTCTTAATTTTGTATATATAAAGAAATGCCATAAATGTTCAAACCTTAGGTACATCATATTGGTTACAGATACCTTAAAATAGAGAACTTGTAATAGTGTTTATTACTAAGACATTCTGCGTTTAGCAGTTTCCAAATTGTGCAATTAAAAATGTGTTTATACCATATATTTTGCCTATACCTTCTGTCTTCTTCCCTTTTGTCCAGAAATGAGGATGTATATGCATGCATGAATTATAGAACCACTGCCATAACATTAATGTTATTTGGTGCCTCCTTGAGTTAGCACCCCATGCTGCAGTTCAACCCTTGGATCAGCTCTGAATGAATATAGTCCTTTATTATTTTAAGGAATAAGTTTCATGGTTCATTTATTTTGATTATATCAGAAGTTGGATCTATAAAGTGACCTATTTTTCTTAGGTGAAATGCTTAAAGAAATGCCATTTAGAACAGCACAAAAACTCAAATATTCATGCTTAAAATTATTTGAGATATGTCGACCTAAACACTCTTACTGCTCCACTTACCTGTTGTAAAGCATGGTACTGGTTTCGAAGATGGGACAAGAGCAAGGATGGAAACGAATGTGTTTGAAACTGGTACCATACTTTACCACAAGTACGTGTAGCAATAAGAGTGTTTAGGTCGACATATCTCAAATGATTTTAATCATATAACTAGTTTCACTGTTTTAGTTCTATATATTTTTTAAAATAAGTTTTTAAACAATTTTAAAAAATAAAAATCGGACATTCATGTTAAAAATGTTATAAAACAAACAAGATATATTTTTTAATTTACATTTTAATTAATTAATTAATAAGATCTTTTTGTATTTATTTAAAGGTGTAATCTCAAAAGAGAGGAAAAAATGCAATACATTTATTTGATAACAAATCTGGATAAATTAATTTTTTTCTGTTTTTTGTGTTGTAGCCTGTAACATCACATACAAAAAAAAAAAAAAATAGCCGTCATCTGCATGGTTGCAAGGCTAATGCTAGTTCAATGGAATAGCAAAAGACATGCTAACTTTCTTTCCTTGTCTCCATATCTTTAGTTGTTCTACACACGTATCACATACTTTTTGGGGCTCATTTATTGCTCAGATATTTTGGTGTCATATCAATAAAGGCAAAATATGTCTTTTTAACAAACTAGTAATGTTTTACTTTTTTTTCTAACAATAAAACTACCATAGATGTAACAGAATATATCAGGATTATTTATATACTTTCTGTATGACTATTACTACAAAGCAATTAAAAACAAGAAATACAAATTACACTTATTAGCTGTTTACCAATAGAAAAGCAGCTCTAAACTGATCTAACTATCCAGGAATTAATTGCTATCAAGTTGAGAGAATTGCTGTAATGCCGCAGAAGCATTATTGTTAAATAATGCAGTTTCAATAATGAAATTTCTAATTTTCCTTTGCTCCAGACAAAATCTGCTTACACAGCTGCAAGTATTACATTATGCATAAAAACTCATATGTGAATAGGAAAAAATGAGTTGCAAGTTTCAAATTAGCATAACTATCAAATTTAGTAAATGAGACACATTTTTCAACAAACCCCAGAATCATTTAACCCTAAAATACATTTGTCTTAAAATAAGCTGTAAGTGTAGTACTTTTAAGCACAATCTAAAGAAATGCATGATTGGCAAATGTATTTATAAACTATGAATTTTAAGTAATTATGTAAACATAATAATGATAATAGCAGAAACTTGTATTAATCATAATGACAATAAATAACAATTATTATTATTATTATTATTATTTCAAAGATAAATATATTGCAAATCATAAATTAAATTATACAAAACACTATAAACCAACATTTAATCTAGTCTGTATAAGTATTTGTTTACCATATCATGTTTAGCAAAAAGGTATTTAAAAGTATAAGCATTTGTAGATTTAATATAATCAGACAATTATAAAACTTCATGGTTATGTGAATCTTTATTTGAAGTTATTTATGCAGAATCTATGAAAATAATTTAAATGCTTGGCTTCATACGGATAGTAATTTTTGTTATGATAGAGAGAATAAAATGCTTCTTTTAATTAATAGAATTAATTTAAACAGTTATGAAATGATAGTTTGAATTTGTTGGTTTATAACTTATTACTTGCAAAATGTAATTAAGATGATACATGCACCTCATGCTTAGGTTTTGCAAAATAAAGCTTAATATTGATTAAGCTTGTGGCACTACATATTTACTGTACACATACTTGAAAAGCACTACAAGAGCCATGAAAATTAAACAAATAACAAAAGATAAATCACAGGAATTTCTGAGAAGTATGAGACATTTGGCCACTCCAATCTATTGGTTGATTCAAGAATTACAAACTTACCAGTTACAATAAAATGAAGTTCTATCTTATAGGGTTTTGCCTTTCTCTCCCTATTTTTGGGATGATGTGCAGTTGGGTGCCTTAGATATATGGGATTATTGACTCCCTTGCTGGCATTCATTCCAACTTGAACTGATGGTCTTGCAATTGAGGTCTGCAAGATCAATTTATACATGTGTTTTATGTACTTCAAAATATGAAGAAATTACTATTTCCTCTTATTTGTACCTTAGAAGCTTGCACAATAATTTTAATAACTATACATTTTCTCACTTTCACATTCAAGAGTTTGAATAAAATAAGGAAAAATTTTATTAGCTTATACAGAAAAAGTAAATCAGTTAGCCAGCTGCTTTTATCGAATGCTGCTGTATTCAATAATATTGTTTTCATTTGCAATCCTAACATTTTAAATAAGCTAGCCCTTTGGACTTCTACTTCTACTCTTCCCTTAGGCTCTTAAGGCTTCAACTAATCTGATATTTTTGTAATAAGTTACTTTGTACTAGTAGAAGGCATGTGCAGAAAGTGTCTAGTCATTCTGATTAACTTGCATACATGTTGTACTATCATGATGCAGCTTGACAGCCAATCAGAGGAACTTTGCTGCATATATTTTACAGCATGGTTTAACCTGTAGTAAGGCATCAGTCAATTAGTTTAAGTCTGTGTAGCTATAAAGAATCAAAAATATTTTGGGAATTTAGATCTATCATACAGTATAATGATGCATTAAGCAGGCTAATTTTCTAATTAAAATCTTAAGAAGAATATCAGTTGATATAGACAGTTTACATGGGAATTCTTTCAAGTGTGTGTGCGAGGATCAGAAAAGAGTTAAGTACTTAAATGTAAATTGGAACTTGCACAGTGAAGCTAATCATATTAATTGATATCATTGTATGATTCAGTTGAACTACACACTCTGAAAGCTTCACTTGCTTTTCATAAATGTATGGAACGGTTTTGAGAACATTTAGTTCCCATCTTCAGCCAGGCTAAAGTTCAACTGTCGGATCATTTGTTGAGCTGTGGAAATGTATATTCTGCTCTGATGGTGGTGTGATAAACTTGTAGTTTATGTTTTCATCCCCGGCAATGTCGAAGTTCATTATGCTCTCTTTGTATTTGTAGATGTAGATTTTCTCCCAGGTTGCTAATTCTGTAGGTCCTTGTACTGATTTTAATAATTTTGCTTTATTTATTATGTCGCGATCTTGTGTCCAAAAATGATATGCTACTGCTGATTTCTCTATTTGTTTGCGCTTTATGTTCCTGAAATGTTCCTTTAACCACGTGCCAATGTTTCTCTTTGTTTTTCCAATGTAGGTTTTTTCACATTCTGCACAATTTATTTTGTAAATACCTCATTTTTCTTCTTGTGTTCAGGAAAAATCAGGAAATTACAAAATAAATTGTGCAGAATGTGAAAAAATCTACATTGGAAAAACAAAGAGAAACATTGACACATGGTTAAAGGAACATTTCAGGAACATAAAGTACAAGTAAATAGAGAAATCTGCAGTAGCATATCATTTTTGGACACAAAATTACGACATAATAAATAAAGTAAAATTATTAAAATCAGTACAAGGACCTATGGAATTAGCAACCTGAGGGAAAATCTACATCTACAAATACAAAGACAACGTAATGAACTTCGACATTGCCGGGGTTGAAAACATAAACTACAAGTTTATCACACCGCCACCAGAGCAGAATATACATTCCCACAGCTCAACGAATGATCCGACAGTTGAACTTTAGTCTGGCTGAAGATGGGAACTAAATGTTCTTGAAACCGGTTCCATACATTTATGAAAAGTAAGTGAAGTTTTAAGAGTGTGTAGTTCAACTGAATCCATACAATGATATCAATTAAAGAGTTAAGTGTTTGACTTGGTTACTAAATGTTAAAAGAAGTAATAATGGCACAAAATAATTATATTGCCAGTTTATAAAGTAAATGGTAAAACAGAAAAAAAATAGTTATTGAAGATTTACTTTTTAAAAAAATGTTGTTTACTAGAGTGTTAACTGCAATTATACTGAGTTAGGTCACAGAAAAGTAATTGAAGTTTCCTTTACAAGTAGGTTTTTGGATGAAACACAGCCTTTAGATGGTAAAATGGTGTATAATGATGATACTAATTGAACAATGTTTAATGATAAAGCACACAAAATTATGTCAAGGTCTGTGTGAAAAGTATGGCCTTATGCCAGAAAAAAAATTAACTAGTATGGTTCAGTTCCTAATCCCATTAAAAGTATGCTCCTTGGGCTCAAGATTCAAGGTTCAAGCTTTTTATTCACCTATTATTATGTACAGTTTGCACATTTGGTTTCATCAACACATAACTACAAATTCATTATATACCTACATATTTAACTCTGTAATTTAATTTCCAAGAATTCCTGCACAGTATAAAAATTATGTTTTAACAATAGATTTTTAACAAATTTTTTAAATTTTGTGCTTTTAAATGATATTGGTATTTTATTATACAAAATAGCACCTCTATGTGACACATAATAAATGCTTTTTGTAAGCATGTGATATTATAAGTAGATTAGCTCAGCTAATGGCTTCTACACACTTAGATCAATGAGCCATCTATTGTTGGAGACACCTCTGGAATGCCTCAGTTGGCTTTCAACTCTGACACACATTGCACACAGTATTGAATTCAGCTGCTTTTCTCCAGGGGAATATCAAACTTTACCAGGGGGATTTCACTGGCCTCAAATTTTGATAATACTAATACAATTACTCCAGTACTAATTATTTAAATTTTCCTTTTATCTCCTATACGTAATTAGGTATAATTATCTTTAAAAATTAAATTTAGAGAGTCAATAAAATAATATTATAGCATGCAGTATCTAACTTACGTTAACAGAAAATTAATGCATCCAGGCCTTTTTACAGCATATATGTGGATACATCATCAATAAAGCTTTCTGTAGATTCCTCAAACCCTACAGTTGACACCTCACACAAGCTTGAAGCATATCCTAAGTTCCTGACCTATACTTTAATTTTGTTATCACCTAACTTATGGTGCTGAATGAACTTTCTACACCAGTAGTGGAAACTGGAACAGGCAGTACATATTCAGTGAATGTCATTAGAGCTTAACAGCTGATATTGGCTCATTTGAAGCAATATTAGAAGGCATATCTTTTGATTTATTATGAGCAACGAACTTAATAAGAATGCAAGTTGCAAAAATGTCAACATTTTTAGGTCCTAACCTCAAGCACAGTTTTTTACAATCATTATCACTAAACTCTTGAAATATTTTAATACTTTCAAAATATACACTTAATTCTATCACTTTCACAGCCTTTATAACTTTTTATAATTATAAACATTAGATGCAGTTCGCAACAAAATGAACAAATACCCATGCCAAAATTAAAGAATGTCCTAAAAGAGGAAAACTTTTTCACAGAGAAGAGAAGAGTCTAATTGCATTCTCCTTTGCAAAACCTGATGCAACGGAATTCAACATCGTCACGCTTTCTTTGCTGCAAGATGGTGTCACCTGAAATTAGGAAATGTCTCGGAACACATGAAAAGCTTTAGTGCTAAAAGCATGTGCCTTTTCCCATTTCATTATTATTTCCTTTTCGTTTTATATTGCTACATTAAAGTTTCCCGTCTCATTTCGCTGTATACTGAATACGATTAACTATTAACATGCATCATACAACATTAATTTTACGGGTACGATTGCTTGTTTTTCTGTGTTACAATTCCTTGCCAAAACTGTTGTTTTTTCCGCCCGCATTTGTTGCACTCTATAGTACTATTTACAATTTGTACTTCTCTCCGCATGGCTCCAGTCTCAGCATTCCATGGAATTCGACTTCTTCCGCTCCCTTTCGGGACTGAGAGATTTGACTTTCTCTTCTCCAGTTCGAAACTGTAGCAGTAGGATCGACCCTGTCTGTAAGGTCAAGTCCTGTCAGGAACACACGCTTTAACGGAACATCCCGAACTGCATGTGCACGCTTCGTTTCACAATGGTAGCGGAGGGCAGCGGAGAGAGCCCAACTCAGTCAACTAATGTAACAGGGTCATTACCATAATGTTTATGTCGGCCTGATGGTTGGTTCACTTGTTTAGAGCATCGTGCTTCTCCTATGGGTAGTGGATTCGCTTTCCCCATGGGGCAATCTTTTCTTATCTTCATAATTTGATTACGATTTTCTTACTATAATAAATATTATCTTTATTAAGGAGGAAAACACATAGGTTGCTATTTTACTTTCATTTCATGTACGTTACAAACTTCGGTTAGGTAGGTTAGCTTAGGTTTAAAAATAAAAAATTGCAAAAGTTATACTGTTAGCACATAGGTTGCAAATTTTGGTTAGGTTAGCTCAGTTTAAGATAAAATTTTAATTTTTCATAATTTATACTGTTAAAAGCGTTATGTCTTTTCTCATATCAATATTTCCTTTACGTTTTACATTGCAACATTACAGTTTCCCATTTAATTTCGCTGTATATTGAATGTATATGTTGTAACTATTAACCTGCATCCTTAAAAATTCTTTTTTTTCCCTTTCTTTCTTTTTCTTCTTCTTCTGCTCTTCTTTTTATTTCTTTCTTTTATACATTCCATTGCTTGTCTCTGTGCGTTACGGCTGTTACCGCCTATGTTTGATGGTCACACTACAACTTTTCCGCATTGATGCAGTCATCCCTTGGTTTTCTCCACTGCCATTTGTGAAAGGAATCGCGACTGGTGCACACGAGAGAATAACGCAACCTAAAAAAGGTAACATTTGTAAATGTAGACAAATTATGAACATTAAATAAAAAAGTTATCCCATGGGGAGAGGGGAACCCACTACCTTCCCATTAGTAGCACGAATCTCTAACCATCTGAGCTGCCAGGCTGAGAGAACTACATGTTAATTATCCGCCTACATTAGTTAACTGGAATTGGGTTCGGTTTCCTCCGCTGTCGTTCGAGAAAGGAGGCATGACTGTTTCACCAAGTGATTCAAGCTGTAAGTCTTGACAATAAAGAGATGATCAAGGGGAGGGGGAAATGGATTTAAAGTACGTATGCCGCCGGCTATGGTACTCCTAGCAGCCGAGAAGTAAAATACCGCATGAACGGACAAGGTTTATAATTATCATCGTATATTAAATATAATGGTGTTTAGGCTCTTAATAAGGATTTAAACACAGAAAAATATTAATAGAGAACCATAAAATACAATACAATTTTTTTTACAAAACATACAAAGTTAGCATACATAACTAACCACACGTCACAATTTTTACATTTTTAAGGATTGAGGTGCTATGTAATATTCTCGTGATTTTCTAGGTTATCCATGGCAACAGAAGTAAGAATCAAAAATATTGTGATGCAAAGCTTTTGATAAAGTCAGTAGAGAAAAACTGTTAACATTGTTAAACGAGCATTGAATTCCAAAATATATCTTACAAGCAATCAAAAGTTGGGTTTGCTACAATACCTGACGCCGCCGCCTCCTTGCTACGATGTTGTAATCCTCTTCCAAAGCTGACAAAATGCTGTCACATGCCGTCATATTCTGCACCTGACATGACAGCTCATTTCCACAAATTTCTGTCAATCCATTTGTTATTTCCTCTCTAATTTCATCTTTGAGCTGTTTTAAAATAACATACGAATTAGTTCTTTGCAGTTACATTTGGAAATGAATAACATATAACTCAAAGGGACTGTTGATACCTGTCGTAACCCATTATCTACAATGAAGATTATAAATACAGTTTATATGTATGTGTCCACATGTTGTTCATGCATCCATCTTTCTGCAAACATCGCACGCTTGGGTTTCACTTTTATGAATATGAATATATGAATTACACATTAGGAGGATAGGAAAGTAAACCATCTGTAAATTACATTTATTATGCAATATTATTTTTTAATTTATGTTAACGTTCGAACATTCAAAATATGGACTGCACATTGTATTAATTAATGTTTCATAACTGTTAATTCATTAATTATATTAATTAATCATTAATATACTACACATAATTTGAACTGTTATTACTTTGTTATTAATTAACAGTTGAGTTAATGCATAAAAATTATACTTATGTAACCTATTATATATGCATTACCATAGAGATAATATTGTAAGATCGCTTTTAACAATTATCTTCTTCACTTAATGCAGTAAATAAGAATGTTTCCCTGATTATTTCTAATAATTTTAAAACATTTGGTTTGTAAATTATAACATTTAAGATTTATAACAAACACTAATATATCATAACATTTTTATTGCTGCTTTGTTTAAAAACAGCTCCCATTAAAATTAAAAACTATAACAAATTTTAAAAAATTAAAATTACATCCCTCTGACCCTCTAATATCTTTTGACGTAGTATCTGTATTTCCAAGTATACCAAAAGAAAAACTCTTGATTTATCTACATGATTGGCTGGAGGGACACAAGTGGAATTAAGGATATACACATAAAAGAATACATCAAACTCACAGAAATTTGCATAAACCATATTTTACTTTCAAAGGAAAATTATATAAACAACAAGCAGGACTTACAATGAGCAGCCCCTTATCTCCATTTCTAGCTAACCTCTTCATGAGTAGATTTGAAACACACATCAATACAGTTTTTCCATACATATTTAAGGTATGGAACAGATATGTCGATGATATATTTGCCATAGTTAACAAAAAACTTATTGACGATGCCCTAAAACTTTTGAATATACAAGATATAAACATATCATTTACATACAAAATAGAAACAGATAACATGTTGCCATTATTGGATATTAAAATAATGAAATGTCAAGGAAATCTGGAATTTGGAATTATACAGAAAGAATACACATGCAGATAATCACATCAAAGCTGACAGTTTTAACCCACACAAACATGCAGTTATCAAAAGTTTAACACACTGGCTAGTTAACCTACAAATTAGCAAAGAAGAATATTTTAATGAATACAAACAAATAGAAGAAACAGCGGTTAAAAATTGTTTTGAAAAAGAACTAGTACAGAAAAAGGTGCACAAATTCAAGAGACAAAAATGCATCAAAGAAACTGCAAAACTTTCAGCAAAAAAAGATAAGCTAATTTTTAAAAAGTTCACATATCATCCATGGGCTACAAAAAATTTCAGAATATTCTTAAAGATTTTCATATCAGGTTGGCACCGATTAATAGATTTGTTAAAACTTACTGATAGACAATGTTAGAGACAGTATTCCACAAGAGGAAAAAGCAGGTATTTACAAAATAAATTGTGCAGAATGTGAAAAAATCTACATTGGAAAAACAAAGAGAAACATAGGCACATGGCTAAAGGAACATTTCAGGAACATAAAGTAGAAGCAAATAGAGAAATCAGCAGTAACATATCATTTTTGTACAGAAAATCACGACATAATAAATTAAGCAAAATTATTAAAATCAGTACAAGGACCTACAGAACTAGCAACCTGGGAGAAAGTCTACATCCACAAATACAAAGACAGTTTAATGACCTTCAACACTGCCAGAGATGAAAACCTAAACTACATGTTTATCACACTGCCACCAGAGCAGAATACACATTCCCACAGCTCAACGAATGATATGACAGTTGAACATTAGCCTGGCTGAAGATGGGAACTAAATGTTCTCAAAACCAGTTCCATTCATTATGACAAGTAGGTGAAGCTTTAAGAGTGTGTAGTTCAACTGAATCATACAATGATATAAATTATGTGATTAGCTTCACTGTGCAAGTTCCAATTTACATTTTAATCTAAATCTAATTGATCAAACAACTGTACCATGTTTCTAGTGATGGAATGTTTATAAGTTGAATCACTTAAACTTAAGGACATATTTGAATCATCAACTATTACTATCAGTTTCTTCAAGTTGTGTCAGAAAAAGAGGCAAGACTAGCAAGAAGCAAAACAAAGTTAGAGCACTATAGGTTTGGGAAAAAGGATTCAGGATAGAGATTGTGTACCTTTTGTATAGTATGATGAAATGTGGAAGGATCAGTGACAAAAAAAATGCAATGAAGGTTAAAGGTAAAGGCCGGGTGTTTGATGGTATAGGTTTATCTGTAAGAAGAGAAAAAGTTGTAAAAATTAAGGTTGAAAAGGATTTAGCGGGTGATAAAGTGTTTTGGTGTAATATCAGTGATCTACATGGAAGAAGTACATAAGTATGTCTAGGTATTGTTTAGTATCCACCTAGCTGTTCAAACTTTTATGATTTAAATTTGTTTATCAAATTGAAAAAAAAAAATATTGAAGAATTATAGAACAAATATACAGAGGTAGAATTAATGTTAGAGGAGATCCAAACGCAAGAATAGGGGAAGAATAGATTAGGGTAGATTCCAATGACTGGGGTCCAATAGAAGAAATTTGGACAAGTATTGTAGTAATGATAAAGGTTTTTAATAACAAGGGTAAAATTATTTGAATTCTGTGAAGAGGATAATTTCTTATGAAAATGGGAAAATGTATCAATTGAAACAAGAGGCAGAAGAATTTTAAATTTAAAAGTTAAAATTAGATGAAAACATTAAGGAACTGGGAAAATGCATAGGTAAGGTGAGACAAAAATGGTTAGGGGTGCAAAACGCTCAGGAAAGGTATGTGAGAAAGGTTAGATTCATTAGATAGTGAAAGGAAGATAAAAAGAGTAGGGAAGGGAATGAGATTAATTATTTAGCATTAATTAAATGTACTTAAGAACTGTTGACAATGGAGTGGTGTATATATATATATATATAAACAATGTAATAAAATTTTGTTCACACTAATTCCATTCACTAACATAAAAACTGGAATATGTTTCAGGAGTGATTTCTCCCATCTTCAGGATTCTTATACACCAATAACCAGGATGTTCTTGTGTATAAGGTCATAAGAACTAAGCAATTCTTAAAGAGAGAAATTTAGTCAAAAATTAAATAAGAAGCGAAGAAGCTTTAGTATTGTATGAAATTTAATGCATAAATTTATGTATGAGAAATGTGAAGAAATTAGTGATTAATAAATTCATTCATTTATCAGTTTCTTCAAATGACTTTGAGAGAACTGATACTGGTAAAGTTTTGTTATGAGGGACTGATGTAATTGCTGATGGCACATTTGGATAAAAAACATTGGGTTTTGTTTTCTAAGAACAGAAATACTTATGACACTTTTACCATACAAAAATAGCACTCATTCACATAATTTTGTTGTTCCTGCCAAATCATAGTCATGGCGTATGGTAAGGATTTTAATTTCCCATATAACCACTGTCTCAAATTAGTTTTACAAGTATGAGTAGTGTAACAATGTTTTGGAGCCCACTTTTTAATCTTGATCACCAATTTTGGAACCAAAGTAATGAAAGTAAGCTGTTTTTATATTTTATAAATCTTTTTTCCTTTGGGATTTTGGCGTGAACCTTTTACAAATGTAACAAAAATTATTTCAATGATTACAACACTGATGTCTCTCACTTTTATCCTTGCTGAACACAGAAATAAAGTCACTATAATAACAACCACCAACAATAACATACTACTTCCTGACTTCAAAGAACTACAGCACTAGACTAAATCATCAAACCAAAGCTCCAAACAAAAGTTTCACTAGAACAGTTTTAAAAGAAACAATAATAGTTTTATCAGTACATTTATCTCTTAAAATTATACTTCTTTTAATGCTAACTTCTGCTCTGGCATTCCCATCCCAGCAAAGGACTTCTGGTAATAATTTGTACATAACACTCGCAATAAGTTTAGGGATTAGGGAACTCACTAAGTGCAAACATGATTAAGCATATTAATTATGTTAAACTGCATATAATGATTTATTTAGTATCCATTATACAATATGTAAGCAACAAAGCCTTTACATAATATTACTTTTATAATTGTCAGTAATTGAATATGAGGAAAAATTGAGACCTGATAGCCTAATTTAAAGGACATATTCAGCTTCTACATACAAAAATTGACAAGAAGAAATCATTATTGTCCCAGAGGTAAAATAATATTACCTGTGTTATTAAAATGAAAGTTGCTTGTTTTTTAATTATATTTATTGTTTTTTGCTTAAATAATCAATTATTCCCATTTCCATTCCTTTGAATTAATTATTCAATTGTTTAGTCTCCTACCTTGCGTTAAGCAAAGTTCTACAGTATTTGTACTTTAGCTCTTTTGAATTTTAATACACATGCACACACATATAGACTTTGTTTAGCTTAGTTTATGTACCATTTGTATTAAAAGAATTTATATCACATAAAATGATAATTCTAGGTTACAATTTTGTTTAAATGCTAAATTTATGCATTACACGAATACTTGCAGTTTTTTATTAAAAAATAGAAAAAATTCAAAATATATCTAGATGTTCAAACTTAATTGATGAATTATAATTGAAATATATGTAATACAGTACATGCACTAATTGAACTTAACACATTTTTTAAAGTCTTGGTCTTAAAGAACCTGTTGAGTTCAGTTTTGTACCAACAGCTAGTTTAAAATAATGGTTATTTCTAGCAAAAGCATTAGATTCTATACCTACATACTCTATAAGCTGTGAAAGATTGAACATTATCTGTAATTACTTGGTAGCAGTTTTTAATGATCATGTGCATTCATTTTATGTCATGGCAAGATGGACTTGAACATTTGAAGAGGGGCATAAGATTTTGAAAAATGACTCTTACTGTGGTCAGCCTTGGGAAACTGTAAGTATGAGAACAGTTCACTGAACTAGCTTCTTGATAGAGGAAAAATCACCATATTGTTAAAGTTCTAAGCATGCAAAATGGTATCAGTGTTGGCAGCATTGATGCTATTTCCTCCAACATTTAAAGGACAAAAATTTGACCCCCAATTTTCCCAACCAATAAAAGGAAAAGTTGAGGATGAAGCAATGTGGAAGGAAATTGCTTGGGATGTTTCTACCCAATAGCATTAAAAGTCTGCCACATATATACATTGGAGATAAAAGTTGCTTTTATTACTCTACCTGTCCAAATAATGTACATGTGATTGACCGAAAACAATCAAGGCCTAGATTTCTGTTCTCAAAATGTGAAAATTTACATTTTCTTAAATTAGGAAGGTCCATTAGTATTAGACTTCATGCCAGAAGAACTGACAATGAATGTGCATAATATAGCTCTTTGGGTTCACTTCTTATTTGAAGAACTTAAGTGGTAATTCCATAGAAACTTCAAGGCTGCTGCTTCAATGCATCAACTCTCAAAACAGCTGTAAATTGAAGAAATTGAGGCTGAAACAGTCCAGATGCTCAGCATACAACGTACTGAATTTGCATCATGCTACTTCTGGTTGTTTTCTCTATTGAAATCTATCATAACTGGAAAAAAATTTAATTCAGTTTGTGATTTTGCCCAAGGTAATAAATTCAGTTCTGCTGAAACCACAGTTAGAGAAACCTCATGCCTTTGATAAACTGTTGAATTGCTGAAAACTATGTATGAAGAGAGAGGGTTAGCACTCCAAAAATTGCAGAGTTACAAGCCTGAATACACCTCATACTTGGTTTTGGGAAAGACACTTGCAAAACTTTTTGAATGCCCCTTGTATTATAATAATCAACAACATAAGCCTCAGACCCACCAATGATAGCAGTAAGCTCATTGTCATCTTTAGTTTTTATATATGCTCATTCATAAGTTCTATCAATAGTTGTGGATACCACAAATATGCTAGCAATTCACATTGTTGTTGATTATTTATTTTCTCTCATTATTTTCCTTTAACATTCTCACTCTCCATGTGCATGCTTCCTGCTGCACACTGGTTTGTTATGATACTGATCTTTTCACACTATGGCAGTAACAATCCTATTAAATTTCCACAGAGTTATTCTAAGTGAAAAAAATTGGTAGATTTTTGTAAAGTTTAATGTTATGCCAGCTACCAAGTCTTTTGAGATGATTAATGAATTGGATGAAACAATAATCCCAATAACTCTAATGCTTGAAATGCTAACTGGAACTTATACAGTGAAGAAAATCATATAATTAAGATTTTTGAATAACTGAGTAGAACTACACACTATTATTCGCTTTACTCACTTGTTTATATTTAGAAACATGATTTGCAGTCTGCAATCTCAGCTAACTATTGACTGCTAGATAATTCACAGTGTTCCTTTGGAGATGCATGTTCTGTTATGATGGAGGAATTTAAAGCTTATGTTTGTATCCCTGGAATTGTCAAAGTTCACTAACTGAAATTATCTAGCAGTCAACAGTTAGCTGAAGATACAGACAATGGTCTGCAAAACATATTCTGAATATAAACAAGGAAGTAAAGCTCATAGGAGACTATGTGCATGTTTTTGTTTATCATATTATATGAGCACTTAATATACAAGTAGATTATGAACTGATATGACCAGGTTCCTATTGGCTGGCTGATCACCCAGGCCATTGTGTGGCTGGCAGAGAACTGACTATGTGTTTTTATTAATATGTGACAAGGATAATAAAGACCTATTGATCTGCAATAAATAAAATATAGTTTGAAATAAATGAAAGTATAACATCTAAAGAAAGTTTACTGGAGATGTTCCTTTGCACATTATTAAACCAAATTATTTGTACAGATTCTTTCATGTATTGTTTAGTGCAGAGTTTTTCTTTCAGGTGGTTTACATTTTATTCCTACTTAAATGTTGAATTACCACCACCCTTACTGGACTACAAAGGAAACTCAATCTCCCAGGTATATTTTACATATGTACCAGTTACAACATTAGAGAAGAGTATATGTGAAATGTTGTTACACTTAGAAATGATAGATGTAAATTTATAAATTGTAATTATATGCTTACCTTACCTGTTTCAGGAAAACATAATCCTCGCATATCATGTCATCTCCTTCAAATGTTAAACTTGCATCTTGTGATATGTACTCTGGAAATGCTGTTACTGGAACATTTACCATTCACAAATTTAACTGACAGTCTTAAACTGATAGAAAACATAAACTATTTTCAAGTGATTAATATTATAAGCAGATACCAATAAGCTAAATAAACTCATTATATCCCTCCAGCATTAATGCTTTTATAAAGCAAATTTTATAAAGTTATTACCATAATCAAGGCTTTTCTTAACTCAATTCATACTTCATAGCCTTTTAATTCCTTTCCTTTCAATATACTTTCAGCACATCATGGTAATTAATATATTGCTTAAAGAAGGAGGCAACTGTATGTATGTGTGTGTGTATTTTGTTATCAGCTCCCTAATATCTTAGTGATATCTGTGAATTGCATTGTTGTGTACGTCTATTATGAGATGCAAATGAAAAGAAAAATAGAAAAGCAATACGCCAGGAAATAAAGTCTCTAAAGGAAAGGGTGAATATTCTGAACAGGATAAGGAACACGAACTTACACTTTGAAGCTAATAACAGTGAAGTAGTAAAATGACTTCATTGGTTAATTAAGGTACCAGTAGTGTGACAGTGGCATCAAATTCCCACTCTTGATGTAATGCTGATTTGGTGACACACTTCACTTACTTGATTCTTTAATTGGACATGTTTTGGGAACATGTCCCATCATTAGCAGAAGACCAACTGGTAGAAGCATATTCTATAGGAGGTCGGATATTTATTCAATAAATTTCATTAGAAGAACAAGAAAGCTAAGCAAGAAGATATTTCATTAATTGAAGTCAGATAATGCAAAGTACACTCAGTATCACTTGGATATGAAACCAGAATGTTACAATGAAACAAATGTGAATTTAGTAAATGGTGGTATTTAACAAAAAGTGACATAATTCTGTGGAACAAATGATGTGGAAAAATAAAATGATGCAAAGAGGGAATTTCCTCCAATACATTATAAAGAAAATTATAATAAAGTAATCAAATAGGCAAAAAAATATATATATAATGTAAACTGCTCAAACTGTTTAGATTTAAGTAATCCTAATGAAATACTGTTTTATTCAATAAAGAATGATGATAATTTTTACAAGCATAGTTTTTCATTCTAAAATTTAATTTTACATTGTTAGCTTAATGCCCATATGGTACTAGATTTATTGTTGTCACTTCCAGTTTAAATCTGTGAGAGTTATGCAAGTTCAGACATCTTCAGTTTTGTCTACAGCAAAATAGAGGTGGCATACAACATTCAATTTGCTGCTCTGAAATTCTGCTTTGTCTCAATTTTAAAGGGAGGTAAAACCATGCTCCATTTTATGCTCTAACAGAAGAAAACATAAACACCACTGCAATCATTGTTGAGAGAAGATCCTCAAATAACATTAAGAACACTTTCAGAAAAATATACATGTGAAAATGTTGGGTTCCAAGACTGCCAATTTCCAAACAAAAGGATGTTAGAGTGCACGTTTACTGGCTGTTGAAAATGATGTTACAGGAAGATGAAGATTTTCACTAAAATTTTTCCACTTGCTTGGACATGATTCCAAGGCTCTTACCTTCATCATCAACATCTGTTGCCTTCAAATGTGCCTTTGACAAAGTATGGTAAGAGAAACTTATTTATTAAATGAGCAATATTGGAATTAAAGGTAATATGTTGAGATGGTTCATAGATCCAGTCCAATTATTTTCATACATGCATTAATTAAAAATTAGCTAGCTTCCCAAAGGCAAATATGGGATTATTTTCAGATGATATCATCATAATAGCCAAAAAAATAAGTAAAATAAACAACATTGTATAAAATTAGGAAATGAAGTACAGAAAATTTCAATAGAATAGAAACATGAACATACACTATGGAAATATACACTAAAAAGCCATTTAAATGCTAATTGGAACTTTTACAATGAATTTATCATATAATTAAGAGCATTATATGACTGTGTCAAACTACACACTTGACGGGTAGTTGAGGATGCAGATAAAGGTCTGTGAAATATGTACTACATTTAAACAAGTCAGTGGAGCCAATAGAGTGTGTAGTTCAAATCAATCATACAATGATCTTAACAAAGAAGACAGTTTTCCAGCTTTTCAGTCTTCAACATACAGCAGATGACTTGCAACTTAAAATCAATAATGAACTACTACAAAAGAAAGGACACACTAAATATCTTGGAATTACTCTTGAAAAAAAACTTTCTTTCTCTGAATAGACCAATATAATAAATAACAAAGTGAATACAAAGAGAAACATATTGAGAAGACTAGCTGGCATCAAATGGGGAGAATGCATAGGTCTCCTTAATGGCATATACAAAAGCTACATAAAGCCTAATTTGCTCTATGGAAGTGAGATAATACTTACAATAAACAACCATCTTTAAAACTAAACTAAATCTAGGTCAATGAGAATAATAATATGAGCCATTGCTATATTGCTATAACAAGAGCATAACAAACAATTTGCCAATTAAAACAGAAGTAGATATTAAAATGGCAATATTAGGACAGGAATTAAAATATAATCAACACAGAATAAATGGTTTCATATTTTGATAGAATATATCAATTAAAAATAAAACAGACTTTCAAAAATTAACACAGACAAAAGATTTAGACAAAAATTTAAAAATAAACACTAGCAATTGAACCTTTACAATATATAGATATCAGCATAAAACTAAATCTGAATACAATGGTCTCCAAAAAGAATTACCTACTTGAAGTATTAAAATTGACAGCACTTAATAATACTAAACAATATTATTCAATGATTCATGTATAAAGCATATATACTTATAGATTACTTAAAAATGGAGAAGCAGACTTTGGAATATAATGCAATTAATTCTCTCAATATACACCTTTGGGACAGTATGATAGCAATTTTGATGGGGAAATTATGGCCATAAGGGCAGCTTTAGAAAATCTACTGTACAGACCTAATATAATTAAAATAATTGTTATCTTAAGTGACTCTAAAGCAGCACTACAAATTATAATGAATTATAGTTACCCACCAACATGCACTATAAATGAAATAAGGAAACAATATCATACAAATCAGAAACATAGAAATAGTTTTACAATGAATCCCCGAGCTATTGGGGACTAAAGGAGAATGAGATTGCTAATACTTAAAACAAAAAAAGAGCCACCATAAATATAAAACCATCTTTTGAACTGCAAAGTCCTTCTAAATTGAAACTCATGAAAATATTAATAACTGAACAAGAAAAACAATATCCAATAAAAACTTAAAGGAAATGCCATTTGAACATCTAAAGATTTCAAATATCTTTTATTAAAATGAAGAAAAATTTGAGTTGCCTATAAGAACTTCTCTTCAGGATGAAATTAATCAAGAACAGCTACTGCCATTTTGTAAGGATGCGAATACAATTTTAAACAGAAACAGTATTGAAATGCAGCCAACTTGATAGCAACAAACAAATAAAAAATAATTTGGAAGCTCTTTTGTGGGAAGCTAGAGAAAAATATAAATATCAGATCCCCAATAGCCACTAGCAACTGCTGCATTAGACATATTACTACAATATGGTTAATTCACCAGTTAAGATTTTGGTGAAGCTAATATCAACAAAGTCTGTTTGAACAAACATAAAAGGGGGTGCACAACAATGGACAAAAACATGTAATGCTTGTCAAAAAGCAAATCTTCAGGCATATTGGAATATCTCTTAAGAAGTTTCTAAGTAATGATGAACATTTCAATGTTTTCCATGTTTTCCATTTTTAATTATACCACTGCCCCCATTTGAAGAATATATTTATTGCCCTACATGTATAGATAGGTTCATTATTGAACTGAAGCTGTACCTCTTAGAGATATTTGAACAGAAACTGTAGTGCAAGCATTTTTTAATTTCTGGATCTCTTGATTTGGAATACCATATCAAAAGGTTATGAGCAAATTTCAATTATAATTCTTTTGAGCACTTGCAAAAATCTCCAGCTGTAAATGAAAAAGAATGACCTAACATTATCCACAATCAAAAGGAAAGATCAAAAGATTTCACCATTTACCCAAGGCACCTATTGATATAAAAGAAACTCTTAAATAGTGTAGCATATTACATACATTGCTATTGGGGCTACCCTGTTTAATGAGAGAGGGAAGTAATGTAATAATTGTTAAAACTGTAAAGAATACTTTGCACATCATACTTGGAGATTTTTTCTACACTCCAGATACTAAAATGAATAAGGACTTACCAGCATTTGTATTACAATTTTTGAAGTATATAAATCATCTTAAACCCTGAGTATCTCCACAAATCAAGAGAAACATCATTTTGTTTCAAGACAATACTTTAAGTCATGTTTTAAAAGAGTTGAAAGAATAAAAACGACTCTTGAAAATTCATATGGGGGCCCATATGAATTGTTCAAAGCCCAACAATTTTTGTGGTAAAAATTAAAGATAGAGTTAAAAAGCATATCTGTGGACAGATTAAAACAAACTTACATTCTGGCTCATAATGATAAGATTCCAAACAGCGCAGAAGAGAAACCAAATGTATTGATTTCATTGGCAACATCCTCAGGAACTACCACAGCAGAGTGAGTAGTGTATTTCCCATCCTAGTTCCTAGAGGGTTTAACATGACTAAGATGGGAGCAATGTGGGGACATCTGCATAAAAACAATGACTGAAAAAAACAGTTCTTATTAGGTATGATGCTTCGTTAATTTTATTTTCTGTGTGTAATAATTAGCCAGAAGTTGTTACTCCCTTAGGAAAAGTTAGGTACATAATGCTTTTATCTTTTTATAGAAACATCAATCATAATATAAAATAAATATGATTTCTGTAAAGAAAAATTTATGAATACAGCGACAATTAACTTTACACAAAACTTTTTGAATAGGAGAAAAATAAATGTAGAATACTCTAAAAATAAAATACATTTTGAACTGCCTCAGTATAATTATTAAAATATTGTGATGAGCCAAACTAAATACTCTTACCAAATTCACAACTCTGTGAATTATTTATTGCTTGTCACTGCACATACACACGCACTAACTCAACCACACACAAACTGCAGACTTGTACTGATGCTTTCCATTAAAACTTAAATTTCTGCTGAATCATCATCATACCACAGTTGAAATTTTATTCCAGCTTAAGAGTAAAAACATACTGGAGAGACAAGTCAAGAGCCGAGTTACGATGTATGCTGTGAGTTTTAGGATGCAAGATACTGGCAGCACTGTTGATGCACTATTAGAGAAATGGGTCAAGAAGCAAAATCAATAGCCAGTCCACAGAATGTATTTGGATAGTGAAGATGAGGTGCTATTTAATAATAGTGCACTTAAATACCTGCCATTTGTTAGGTTAAGAAAACATTTGGTTCATCTAGTAATCCAACAATAGCATAAACTTTTTGAATATCATCACTTGTTTACCCAGTTAAAAGAGAAGCAGGGCATCTTATTCAGTTATTTTGAATGCATTAAGAACTTGTACCTGCAAGGCAAAACAAAGAGAAATTTATAAATTTGGAGGAAAGAACACTTTAGGAATATTCGGCTTAAGCAGGTGGATAAATCAGCTATACTAGCTCACTTCTGGACCAAAAATCATAATATAAAACCAAACTGCTAAAACATCTTCACAACTCAATGGAGTTATCCACTTGGGAAAAAATTTTCACATTAAAAAATAAAGAAAACCCAATGTACTTCAAGATTCCTCCTATTGTGAACTCAGTAATTTCCTACTTTAACCAACAGATGCCAACATAGGAACATTTGGGTGTCTAGTCATTGTTTTGAGTAACGGCGGTTCAGTAAGCAGCTGAAGATGGGAGAGATTCTACCAAAATGCATATTATTTTATGGGGTTTAGTGTAAAAAATGAATACCTAAGTTTAGGAAACCAACCATATATTTAATATACTGCAAATTTGAAACATAATGCAACATCATTTGGGGATAATCCAAAATTTAATTTACAGAATCATCTAAGTATCTTATCAATATTAACCCATTCTTGTTCCATTCCCACACTTCCATACATTATTTAAGCTTCAACCATAACATTATACACTATTTCAAGCAAGTATATGCTTATTTCCAGCATTTTTCCAAAACATGATAATGCACCCCATAACCAATTTTCTTTTCACTGGTAATACTGCATTTTTATAGATATCTTAATGAGTGCAAGAAACTTTAGATGAGCGCTGCACTGAGTAAGAGTTATATAAAAATCTATTGGATAGGCAATGACTGCTTTCAAAAGCTGGAAATTAATTTTGCTCTTAAAGGACTGAAATTTATTATAATGAATGTACACATTTATTCAGTCACTACAATAAATTACCTTTTCCAATATTTTATTTACAGAACTATGCAATAATGAACATACCTGAACAGTCTGGGAAAGGGTCCACCAATGGATCTGGTGCTAATACTGTGCCATCAATATCGTAAACACAGAAGTAATCTCTAGGTTGCACTGCAAATGCATATCCCTCATCACATGTGAGTAGGCAGTGCAAGGCATTCATGCTTGTTGTACAGTTGGTATGACCATGGATGGGATCCATAGGCTCCCTGCATAAGTTTTCTGGAGAATAGAACATTTAATTTATTTTTTTATTTCTTTAAAGAACACAATTTTTTCACCTTTTCATTTAAAATGTAAATTTCTTGGCATATTTATAATCTTTAAATCATAACATTAACATTATAAAATACTGCCTTTAAAATTCTTTTAATGATGTTCTACTTGCAGCTGTTTAAAAAAAAATGAACTGATACTCCTATTTTTTTCAGGATACCACACTAAACATTCCTGCCTTTGTCTTCAAGTGTCTTATGTTTTTCATTCTGATTACTACTAGATTTAACAAAAGCATCTGACTGTGTTGAAATAAATATGCTGATGAGAGGAGTGTCTGTAATTTAAGTGAAACAGGATGTAGCTTGAATAAACATTACATATTTTGTATCTATTGACATAAATAAGGGATCAATTAAGTCATCCTTATAAGAATTACAATCTGATTCCTGAAGGTTCTATGTTGGCAAAACTGTTGTTTATCTATCTACCAATATTTAAGGAGCAACAATGCATGAAACCTAATTAATTCTCTTTGCAGACTACACCACACTAGTCTTAAACAATTGCAATCTCCATGCTTTGGATATAATAAATAAAACTGCAAACCAAATTTTTAAGTACTGTCCCAACTTAAATTAATGTGTAAATCCTGACAAATGTAAACTAATAACCTTTGATACAAACAAAATTAAAAGATTAAAAACTGCAACTTTCTAAAAATATTCCAATTTCAAAAACTCAAAAGCAATAACATTATTAATATGGCTGCATAGACTTCTAAAACCTGTGTTATACTGAAATAGTAACCTAGAAGAAGCTCAAAACATGTTGGGAGAAATTGGTAACCAACCTTATCTACACATGTCTTCTTTAGAAGTTCAAGACACCCCATAACTTTATTGATACATGGTAAATTTGCCTTTATCTGCTATGTTGATAACCTACCTACAAGTATTCCAAATGTAACTCAAATGATAATTGTCCATCAAAACTAGACCAAACAACCACAGAAAAACTAACACATCCCTAAACAAGTACATATTACTTAATGTATTGTATTATGGGGATTACCTCTTGAGAAAAACCCCATGGAATAACTGTAAGTCATACTCTTAGCCAAAGATGAAGACAAAGATCTTCCAAACTGGTTGCAAATAATACACAAGTAAGTGAATACAAGTGTTTAGTTCCACATATATCACATGATTTTATTCATATAACTATTATCCAACTAATACATGGTGTACAGTGTATACAGATGAATCTCTTAAAAATGGAGAAGCAGGCTTTGGAATATACTGTGAAGAATTCTCTCAATACATACTTTTGGGACAGTATGCTAACAATTTTGATAGTAAAATAATGGCTATTAGAGCAGCTTTATAAAATCCAGTCTATAGACCTAAAATAAATAAAAGAAGTGTTATCTTAAGCGACTCTAAAGCAGCACTACAAAGTATAATCAATTACAGTTACCCAATGATATACACTATTAATGAAATAGGAAAATTATACCATACAATCCGGATCAGAAATACCGAAATAGTTTTACAATACATCTGGAGTCATATGGGGTTGAAGGGGAATGAGATTGTAGATACTGTAGCAAAAAAAGGAGCCACCATAAAATTAAAAGCCCTTTTTGAACTAGAACTTCCCTCTAAATTGAAACTCAAAAAGATTAATATATGAACAAGAACAACAACATTTTAAACAAAAACTTAAAGGAAAACTGTATGTAGATCTAAATACTTTCAAACATTTTTTATTGAAACCATGAAAAATTGAAGTTGCCCAATTCCGTTTAATTGTTGGGCATGACTGCCTGTAAGAACATCTCTTCAGGATGAAATTAATATAGGACAGCCACTGCCCACTGTGTAAGAACATGAATACTATCTTAAATAAAGAAAATATCTTGAAATGCAGCCAATTGATAGCAACAAACAAATAAAAAATAATTTGGAAGCTCTTTATTGGGAAACTAAGGAAATAATGATAAATATCGGACTGACCGACTGACGAACCAGTCAGTTTGGTATAATTCAATGCATTTAATTCAGCAGCATTTGCATGAATGTTAGTTTTATTTAAAAACATGTAATTATTTTAAAATATATAGTATTGTGCAAAATATGTTAAAACATGTAGCATTAAAATTAAATAGTAAACAATGAAGATACTGTGAATTGCTGTCCAGGAGCCCAGATTTAATACCTAGAGAGAAATCCAATGGATAATAATGATGATACAAGTATTGTGTTCATGCACATGGGGACAAACAATATTCAAATGATGCAGACACCAGATGATATTAAGGATGAAATTATTCAGCTTATAACTACAGGCAAGAAGCAGTCTCAACATGTCAAAGTTTGTATAAGCAGCACTTTGCAATGTATAGATGAGGACTTTCATTACACCAGTGCAATAAATGCAACATTATACTGGGTATGTAAACAAAATCATTACATTTTTCTAGATAAAAATGCCTGGATTAATGACTGGGACTTTGGAGAGGATGGGTGGCACTCAAATAAAAGGGGAGCAGAAAAATTTGGTAACCTACTGGACTGGGTTGTAAATTGCCTTAAGCCAAAAGATTAGAAACAGACCTAGTAATAAAAGTAATATGGCAAATAAAATAGCAAATGTTCTGAACAAAATAGTCATAATAAAGAGTATAAAAAAATCAGAACAACACAATGTGAGTAATTCCAAAATAAGATAGGTTAGTATAACAAATTATTGATGAGGAAGACAGGCCAGTTTTAAATAAGCACTTACAGCAGATTATTTCACCAAAATTTAGACTATATCTGAAATAAGGACTATAGATCTTGAAGTCCTGATAATTGATCAATTAAAAAATTATAAGTAATGTGCATAGAAAAATTCAGAAAGAAAAAATAAATAAAGAACATCACCACACTAAAAGGCTACAAAGGAGATCATATATATATATATATATAAAAAATTCACATTCCACCCGTGGGCATATCAAAATCTTCAGAAGATTTTAAAGAGGCAAACATCGTTTTGGCCCCAGTAAATAAATTTAGTTTAAAAAAACACTTGAACACCAACCTGAATTACAAAATTCCACCAGGAAAGCAATTAGTTTGAAGTTAAAAATGTCCCTGAGTATTTTTGTGTTATGTATTAATACAATTAGATAACTTTTATTCTTATTATGAGAAATACACATTATCATTAGTTTTGAAGGAATTCATGTGCATTCTAACATAAACTAAAATTTCTAGATTGGTAATTAATGCAAATTATAGCTCTGTTGGGAGGCACATACACACCATAGTCTCTCTGGAATACCTTTGTGTAGAAAGCTAGAACTCAATATCCAGTAACTTTTCACTTTCAAAAAGAAATATGCTGAGGTAATGTGTACAACATCTTCAACTAAACTAATCAATTCAATTAGCAAGAAAAAAATAGCTTCCCTGACTGTGTGACAATATTTGGACACCTTAAAAATTTAACTTACAAAGCAAAACTCTAGCATTGTTTAAAGAATATATGTAATGCCATACTATTTTAAAAACCATTTTATAGGAATCTCTCTACTTAAATCTCAGGATCTGTGCTGCAGAATTTTTAGCATGATAAGTAACAGACATTTTTTTAAGATATCATATGATAAATAACCACCTTCAACTGTAATGTTGATGACACATGTACTATTGTTGCCATATGCATCAGTGGCAATGTACACCACCTCAGTTGTGCCATAGGGGAAAACATCTTGGTCAGGAAACCGTTGCACCTGTAATAGAAAATAATTTCAGATTTTCCTGCAACACCAGTAGTAAATATACCCTCTAGTGCAGAAACCATTGTGTGAATAATCTAATGATTCAGGGGTTAGAAGTATTATCTGGCTTATTTAGACATGTTGCTTGAGTTGGTTGCAGCATAAACAATTTTTTCTTATATTAAATGTGATTATTTCACACTAGCTATGTGTTAGGTTAAAATCTGGAATCTGAGTCAGATAGGGAGATTTAAGTACTGAAAGGTTTTGATACTTTTCTTGTGGATAAAATCTCTGGAATGAGATAACTTTCAATAGGGAAGATTTGTGATTGTGGCCAGACAGGGCACTATGTTTCAAGTAGAAGAGGATTCACATGGTAAGCGAAAGATCTGCTTTGAGTCTCAGCCAAGATATTGAATTTTCTTACCTGACTCTGATTCCAAGCATCTTTTCCTTATGTTTATTCTTTTTACATATACAAATGTTCATATTGATGAAAATATGAGATATTGGTAATGTATCTTGTACATTTTTTAGATTTATGTTAATAGGTTTTGTAGCACAGATTTATTTTAACAATACTTTTGCATAAATATTAAATGTTATGTCCCTTTAGATTTTAATATTTGGTTTGTAATTTTTGGTACCACTTTGATATAATTGTAAAAAAGAACATTACTGTTCTTAAGATTAGAAAATTTAGAATTTGCTAACACTTTTACATAATTGCAACAAAATATTACTACTGCATTTAGTTTTTACTGTTTTATGAAACTTGTGCTAATGACATGTTGTACGGAAAGTCATAAATGTAAACAGCAATACTGTCCGGCATCATTCTGTGACTAATGGAAATGGTATCTTGTTGCAGATGACCCTAGGAGCTGACAGTGGATCTGTTCTGACAACAAAGGAAATTTGCCTTTGAAACATGTCCAAGTAAGTGGAACAACACTTGTGAAATTTGAGTGAATTTACTAGAATTGCAAATAATAGGAATACAAAAAACAAATCTGGAAAAGAATGTAAGACAAAAAAAATGAATGATGTTTAACGCCTATTTTTGCTACAGAGGCACCACAGGCGTAATGTAAGACAGACAGAGTGCTATCATCCATGCACCTAGAGCCCACAGACTAAAATGAGATACTAACAATTGTGAACAAGCTAAAGCCAAAATTCTCTGCAGGTATATAGATGGCATCCCAGATTATGTAATGAAGAAAAATGCTTATTTTAGCCGATTCTATCTCAGTCATAGTAATAACTCCTTTGAGAAATCAGTTTTTTCAAAATAAATTAAAATAGCTAAAGTAAAATCATTGTACAACAAAGGAAACAGAGATCATGCCTTCAACTATAGATCAATTTCACTGCTTTCAAGTTTCTCAAAATAATGGAACAAGTATTTATAAAAGGCTTTTAATATTCATTGAAAAAAATAAAATATTATCAGACTCACAATATGGTTTCTGAAAAAAAATAAGTCTACTGAAACTGTATTACTTCATTTTGTAGACAATGTTTTTAAAATATTAGATAGAAAAGAAAATATCACAAGGAATATTTTTTTATCTCTTCAAAGCTTTCAACATTTTAAACCATGAAATTCTTTATGCTAAACTGGAAAAATTGGCATAAGGGGACATGCTCTTAAGTGAGTAAAATCATATTTACATAGGAGACAACAATTGGTAGAGGTCACATATATATGGATAGAGGGAAAATTAATTATCATCAATCAAATAAACAAGAGATAAAACTTGGAGTAGCACAAGGCTCAATACTAGGTCTAGTGTTGTTTTTACTTTTTATGAATGATTTGAAAAGAAACCTCTTGTCCAAACTACCATTCAATAAGCTGATGATACAAGCATTATTCTGGAATATATGGAATGTGACAGCCTTCTACCACTTATAGACAAATCTTTATTAGAAACAGGTTTGCATATAACCAAGTAAAAGTTAGCATGGAAAAGACATTTGCATTGAATTTTCACCTCAAGCAAAACAGGGAAACACTAAAACTACAATGATTTTTAATAATAACTACTAAACTGCAAGTAATATTAAATTCCTTGGAATTATAATGGAAAATGATCTAAGATGGGATAGGCGCACTGAAAATTTAATAAAAATCTTATTATAGCTTGGTATTTGTTCAGGAACTTAGCAAACAACAAATCTTGACACACTTAGAAGTGCTTACTTTGCTTAAGTTTACACCATACTAAAGTATGGCCTCTTGCTTTGGGGTAACTCTCCCTATCCAAGAAAGGGTTTGTAATGCAGAAAAAAATAATCACAATAATAACTGGTGCAAATCAGAAGTCTTTCTGCAAACCAATTTTCTCAAAACTGAGAGTCTTGAAAATTCCCTGCATAGAGGCAACACTATTTATAAGAAACAAGCTTATAGTAAAAGAACCATGTATAAAAATGAAGTAATACATCAGCTCAATGCAAGGAGAAAAAAAGATCTTCATATAATGAGAACCAACACCAAAACATATCAAAATGGTGCGACTTGAAAGTCCATCAAATTATACAAAAATTACCACTCCAAATTAAAGCAATTGAAAAGTTAAACTTATTTAGAAAGGCAATATTGGCATATTTATTTGATCACTGTTTCTACTCATTAGATGAGTTTTTAGTTCTTACATTGTATGAAATAACTTTTATTTTATTATAACAGTTAATTACATTTATAAAATTGTTGAAGTTAGTCCACATACTTTGCTTTTGATAAATATTAGACCTAGGGTGTTTGAATAGGTTTTTAAAGATTTATTTTATTCTATGGAATAGCATATGATAGCTTTGAATATTATTACTAGCCTTATATGGTTTTAAATGTTGTGTGAATTCAAAGAGTTTTCTGAAAACTTTGACGGGTTTATTGTATCATTATATGGATAAGTTTGTATATATTCAAGCCTTGTGTACATATTTTTCTTTTTTCCTTTTGTTTTGACTTTCCTTCAAACTACTGACATGGCTTATATCATTGTTTTTTGTACATATTTATGATTTAACAGAATGAATAAAACACATATATACATACATACAATGCTAGCAATGGCAATGCCTTCACTTGTTAATATGCAATGTGGTGAATGTTTTATGCTATTTTTTTTTTCAATCCTTGTAGTTAATGAATCTACTATTAAATTGAGTTACAACTAATAGCCAGGGCTCTATTTTTGCAGCAATTCTATGGATACCCATAAACTTTCTGTGAGAGTTTTTTAAAAAATTATTGTTAAGAGAATAAATATTAGATATTCTTTATGGAGTCGCCACACCCTCTTATTTCGGACATTGAGTAAGTTCTGATTTCCTTTTATATTTCCACTTTCAATCTTGTGACTTTGGTGTTGGCATCTGTGCTGAGAGGAGAGGTAGTAGCAAGTAGCAAACTACATAGATATCCTTGGAATATACTGTAGTGCTTTTTTATGGTTATGTTGTGATGTATCACAAAATAATTACTTCATATGCTCTCCTACATCTAAAAAATTAAAAGTAGACAATAAGGACTTCATTTTAAATGATAATGCCAAAAAAACAATGGAATTGGTGGATAATAGTGGAAATAAAAAATTAAAAAGTGAAATCATGTGTGTTGAAATAGCATGTGAACCCACATATGATAAAATATATCTACTAAAGATTATTGGATATTAGTCCAGAAAAATGCATTTTGTGAAAAAAATAAGTGGCTTATGCTTGGTGGCAGAATAAGCAAAGAAGTTGAAAAACTTGGACTGGATACAAGCAAAGAGAAATGAACATTGCACTTCAGTAGGCTACTTTCAGTTTCTTCTTCTGGTTAATCTATAAAAAACCAAATGATTTCTTTGTGGAAAAGTATTTTAGCATAAAGGAAGCTTTGCTCATGAAGTTGAAGCAAAAAGTTTAATCAGTACCAAGAAAATCCTTCAAAAAGTGCTTGGCAATTGAAAATGAAAAAAAAAAGTGATTATAAATGCATACAAAGTTGCAAAAAAGAGCCAGACCATTAATGATTTTGAATCTGAGGCTCATCTGCACATACTCAATAAGTTAGCAAGGACATATTTTACATTCAGCAAATGCATGTATCAACATTGTTAATCATATTGCTTTAGAAATGAAAAAAAATTATGATCAAGAATATAATTGTAACATGAAGAAAAATATTCCTTATCAGTGAAGAAAGTACAACAATTAGCCAAGTGTCATCATTTACAATTTATTTAAGAAATAAATACTACCAGAAATGAATGAGGCTTCAAATATTTTATTCATACAGTTGAGCTACAGAATTTAACAGCTGAGGTCATATTGAAACAGTTTGAAAACTATAAGATTTTCTCATGATTTAATTAAAGAAAATTGTATAGCAATTTCTACAAATGGTGTCGTGGCCATAATGGGAGTTAAGAAGGGAGTCATCACATTAATGAAGTAGGAGTTCTTACAGATTTTAGCTTGGCACTGTGCAAATCATCAGCCAAACTGTCAGCTAAAGATGTAATAAAAATAAAAGTTTGCATCTGAATTAAGCACTTCTAGTCTTTCTTAGAGAAATTATATACACTCTACCAACAGGCAGTAAAGAATGCAAGAGAACTGAAAAACATGCAGAACAACTTGAATTAGAAATTCTGAAAATAGGTAAAAATCTTGGGTACAGCTGTGTGAAACAATGACAAAGCATTGGTTAGACACTTCAAAGCTGCTTAAGATGATGGAACTAGGGATTAAAATAAAGATATATATGTATGAGGAGTTTTTTATTATATACATTACTAAAGTAGATTTCATCTTGAACCTGACCTTAAAGTGTGATGCCCTTTAAAAACTATTGGAACCTAGCCTTGGATAGCCTTTGGATAGGAAACTCAAGAATGTACCATACTACAAAGAGGCTCAGCTAAGTTCAAAGAAATAGAGTTAGGTAGAGGATTAAAAAAGGTACTATAATGATTCAAATTTTAAGTCATAGAAAAAAAAGTATGGAAAATCACCTTCTAAAACAGAGGACATGTGCATTTCAGAATGTGCCAATGTGTTGGACCTTTCAAGATACCTTGGAGTCACATATGGTAAGACAGAAATAAAATTGTTATGAAGTGGATTTAGGCTTCTAAATAGGCAAGTGGTTTAAGGTTTTGGAATTATCTTAAGGTCAAAAAATTTCCATCATCTCTGTTTTCCTCTTATGAACACAATCAGAGTGTCCCCATATTCACCATTGAGTATGAGAATGGATTTTCTCAAATGAATCTGATCATTAAACTACAAGAGTTTCTTTACCCTCTCTACAGCCACCAATCTGATGTTCATCAAGATAGTTGGCCCTCCATTCGAGCTATTTAAACTGATGGTTTATGTAAACTCCTGGTTCTCAAAAGGGAGACATCTTGCCACCAATAAGGAGAGTAAGCAGAGAAGACATATTGACTACAGTACTGATAAACTGATTTTCACAGTATAAGCTTAGAGCTACTAGTTTCATTAACATTTATTTACTGTTATTACTAGAACCTACCTCTCTCCAGAGGGAAACTTGAAATTTATGGCTAGCCTACTAAGTCAAGTCTCAGAGACAAAAGTACTCCTAAACTACTTTCTTTACCAAAAAAGCACTATTAATAAGTAAAAGGTAATAAATAATTGTCCTCTTAGCTTTAGAGAGGTTTGTAAAGAGTTTTATTTTTCAAAAGATATTCATGGTGTAAAATGTTTGGGAAATACTGTACTGAACTTTATCTGCAACAAGAAGAAACAGTCTAAGAATAGTATACACCAGTATAACATACCTTAAGAGGATGACCAGAGTTATCATGGAAGAGTGGGGGATCCCAGCTAAGTGGTGTCCTATCTCCTGCATCTAGCAGGAAAGGTAGTGGTGATTCACAGCGATCGACTCTTGGAGACTCCATATCTGAAAAAGGTAAATGTACTGCCATGGGCTGTTATAGACCAGACATTTAGAAGTATAATGAGGGAAGAATAGTACATTCTAATAAAACAAAATGTTACAAAAGTTCCTAAATTAACTAAGAAAGAACTGCAGTTATTCTACCATTTTGGAATTAAGGCTCTTGTTCCCCTTACCTTCAGAAATGCTGCCAGTCAGGCAGTCACTGCTTCATTTCCTCTCTGCCAAAGTTCCCAACAGCATAAGGCATGGGTTGGTCTATATATGCTACCTTTGTCTCTGACACTCTGCCTTTTGGCTCTTGAGCACATCTACCAACTACCTGCTTATTGACATATTTAAATGATCTTTGTCCTCTACAGTAAAAGTAGTTAATGACCGTAGCAGTATTGCGCCCTTAAAAAATATCTTCATTTACATAAAAGGTTGACATTAGCTATTATTAAAGCCAAGAAACATTTGTACATTTTAAAATCTTATCTTCAGCTTTTGCTATAACTTTGCTTGTTGATTTATCATGGTTATAAAATAATAGCTTTTGTTTTTCAGCTGTTCAGTATATCTTTGTTATTACTGAGCCAAGTGTTGGTATAAAGTTCGAACTGAGAAAATTTATTTGCAGGTGCCTGAAGCTTAGTAATCCTTTTATGTTTTATTTCAATATTAGTGTCATTAGCTACAAGGTAATATTGCATTATTTATTGATAGCATACATTGATATAGAGAAGAAATAAAAAAGGTCCAAAAAGAGAACCTTGAATATACCACGAGAAACAGTAACTATGTTAGAGAGCTATTTGTATCCATAAATTGATTTTTTCACATTTTGAGATGTATTTGAGACAGACAGATAACTTGATCCAGTTAATTGCTAAGCCTCAAATTCCATAATAGTATTTTTATTAATATCTCATGATTGACATAGTCAAAGCTTTTGACAAATCACAAGAAATGTCCATATAGTTAAAAATCTGGGATAATTGAGTCTATATGATATTGTAGGAAATAAAATAATTGCAGGATGCAAGGACCTGCTTTTTATGAAACCATGTCAATGTGGAATAATAATTTGGAATTAAAAAAATTAGAATAGGTTTCTTATATATCAAGGCTTCAAGTATATTTGAGAAAAATACAGCAATGATTAATCAGATTATAGACATCACCTTTCTTAAAAATGGACAGCTTTAATGCAGGGGAAAACACCATCCTGATAGTGATTCATTTCAAAGATAGGTTAGAATACTTAGCAAATTCTGTAAGCAATGCTTCAATCGATGATAGGCACATTAAATAATCAGCAGATCATTTTGTTGTTATTTAATTACTTGCAGCTGTTCAATGTTAGTTCCAGTTGCAGGATAAATGATTATGGATATTTCAAAACTGTGTATTTAAGGTTTGTTATTTCATTTTGATTTATTTCAGCTGTCAATGTATAAAATAACAAAATCTATAATACTGTCCAATTTCCGTCCACATGTACACATATATTATACAGTAGTACAATACATAAACAGTATAACATAATAGTTAATTATAATTTATATATTGTTCAATATCATAGTAAACCTTGTCTATAAGGAAATGAAACCAGCATTTCTTGATATTATTCTATCATTGCAATTTTATTAGGAAGTTTATTATATACTTTTATTCAATTGGGCATTGTGCTCTAAATTTTTCTCTTAAACTAGTAACTTTAAGTTGGCTACTACATCAAGTTAATGGATCACAGTATTATTTTCATAAATGATAATTAGATAGTTATTATTTGAATATGGACATTCATTATTTATTTGCCACATTGCTTTACTTTTATTGCTTGCAACTCTTACTATCATACAATATTAGCACCAATTATACATTCTATTTCAAATGTTTGAAAGTAGGATCATTAGTGATTTTATTTAGTCTACATATGGATTTCTTTCTCTCACAACTCAGTCTGAGAATTCCAAAGTAATTTCATATGCAAATGATACATCACAACTATTTTGGGATAAGACGGTACAGAGTGTAAAACATTTAATAACAGATTCCTCAATGGTCATGCTTAAACATCTTGAAAATAACAATCTAATAAATAAATTTAAACAAGACACAATTTTACACTTTCATCATTACAACAATAAGAATAATAATTCTGAAATAATGTTAAATGGAAAAGTTATAGAAGCAACCCATTGTTTAATTTCTTGGGATTATTCCTTGATAGGAATCTGACAAATAACTACCATGTAGTTCATATATGCAAGAAAATAAGTGCAGGATTATATCTGTTAAGGGTACTCTTAAAATATCTGGATACTGCTCTAGTAAAAATGGCATATTAAGGCATAATTTATCCTCATATACAGTAAGGCATAGAACTCTGAAGTAGGACAGCTATTGGTAACCTAAATAGAGTGCTAATTTTACAAAAACAAAGTATAAAATTATTTACAAAAGAACTTCATGTTAAAAGTCTTTAGAGAAAATAACCTATTAACTGTAATCTCACTATATGTTATAGATGATCCTATTAATTGTAAATAGCAATAAGCACACAGGCAGTAATAACCAATACCACACCATGATGCATGGGAAAAAGCTAATTACATTGATTCACCACAAACAAAAAAGCATCAGAACATGATCCATTAATCAAAGATGTAATTTTGTACAACAAACTACCAGAGACTCTAAAAATTGAAAATGGGGGGAAATTTAAGAGATATCCGAAGGTATTCTTGACTGAGAAATGTGTACATAGAGTGGATGAATTATAGCTAACTGTAGAAAAAAGTTTAAAATTTCCTTTATTTTTATAAATGCATACTAAAATGATCTAAGAATAAATTACTGTATATCCTAAACTTAGGTATTCATTTTTTATACTAAACTCCACCTACTTACTTATATAACAGTAATTTTACTTTTATGTAAGTAAGTGAAGTTTAGTATAAAAATGAATACCTAAGTTTAGGATATATTACCACCCCATTGTCAAGAGTTTGTAAGTAGAATATTTAAGTTACTGTACATCTACTGATTCTGTTAATCTTTTGCTACTCTTATGCTATACTTTACGATTGTACATGAATTATTTAAACTAGTTTTCTTAGATTTTGACAATGTCTAAAAAGTGTTTACACGAGTGTATTGACAGCAATAAATAAATAAATATATTATTATTAAAATGTTTTGTTCTTTTTATCAACTATTTCTTCCTTTATATAGCTTGAATTTTTGCTTCTTTTCATTGGGAAAGCAATTTCAAAATAATGCTTAAAAAATATACAAGATACATAGGTATCTACCACTGATATTTCATATATTATATTATACTTTATGGGTTATAATATATATATAACACATGTATGCATATATATGATTTAAAAATAAAGTAACTCTTGGAACAATGTACCTAAAATAATAAGAACTAGAGAAGCAGAAATTGGTAAAATATTTAAACAGTAATACAAACATCAAAATATTTTGAGAACTTGTGTTGTTCTTTAAAGGCATAAGACAGGTCAAATCCCCCTGATGTTAAAGATTAAAAAAAGTTTTCCCCAATTACTGATCTGGTATTATGCTAACCACAAAATTGATGTTGGTGTTAGTAATGATTAAAAAAAAATTGATATAAAAATTTGTCAATCATTACAGTATTTATATTTAGATAAGCTTGCTCTTTATATCATAACACCTAAAAATCAATGGGTACTGAGGCAGGCTGCAGTTCACTAAAAACTTTTAAAATTTGAAAAACCTTCTGTATATGATGGTTAGAATTGAATATGCATACAGTTAACAGTGTAATAAATACTATCCTGCATCTTGTGAACCCTTGAATGATCCCACGAGATGAGAGAAAGAAGTAAATATCCAGGTCTCAAGAAGATGTTAATGATGCAGAATTTATAAAGAACTTAGTTGCAACATTGGTTGCTTTAGTTGCAACATTGGTTGCTTTAGATGATATGGGATAGATATAAAATGTTTTGTAAATGTATGGCATTACACCTATGGAAGCTAATAGAGTGATTAAAATTAAAATTAGAGTACCAAGACCTAAATTGAATCTGTGATTAAAAAAAGAAATCAAGTCCATATTTTTTACAGAAATGAATTGAGATATACATTTTGTTTCTTAGTCCTTAAGATAGATATTATGTAAAAAAGAAACATGTACTGCATTAATTGTGAATCCAGCATTAGGTTAAAACACCCATTGATATTAAAAAGGAAATAAATCCTGTAATAGTTTTCCTTATAAAATTATAGATGGTCTTAAATGACCTCATTGTTTTATTATAGTGTTGGTAATATCACTTATTTACTTGATTATTAGAGTATGTTGGTAATTCTGCTATTTATTATTGCTATGATAGCTACCTGTAGTGTACATTACATCCTTATTCGTTATTTTTGTGCAGTATAACAGATGGTTCTGAATGTGAATCTCCAAGAAAGAATAAGAGGAAAGCAATTCATAACTTTGAGGGTTATGCTCATGAGTAGAGAAAAAGAGCTTCTTTAACTGGGAAAAAATATGTTACTGGGAAGGTATGGTTGTGAATGCCAAGAAACTGGGTTCTGACTGCAGCTGTTAGCTGAAGTGCAGAAATAAATTTTCTGATATTAATAAAATAGCCATTCCATCACAGAAACTTAGTAGATTTACTAAAAATGGACAATATGCCTTTCTAATGGGATTGATGCAGAGTAAATCAGTCAAGAAAAGAAGACTGTGACAGCCACAGATAAAAAATTGTCATTCATCGTTCATAAGAGTTCATGTTTGTAAACAAGCATTTCTGAATTTGTATGCTGTCTCTGGGAAATCTGCATATCACTTAATATCGCTGCTATTTCAAGGGAAGTCTCCTGTTGGTAAGCATGGGACAATCGTGTTAATGCAGTTCCTGAAGCTGCAAAATAGATCAACATATCAAGACATTTCCTGCATACCAAACACATTACTCAAAAATCAACCATACATTTATGAAAAGTAAGTGAAGCTTTAAGAGTGTGTAGTTCAACTGAATCATACAATGATATCAATTAATACATTACTCAAATCTCTCACATACCAAGACTCCCAGCTTAATGCCAAGAAGATGTGTCAGCTCTTCTATGAAGCGATCAGAGACTTAGCTTACTGTTTGAAGTATGAGTACTATCTAAAGTACTACAATGAAAACTATGGATTTAGATTTGGTCTTCCTCAGGTGGATGTGTGTTCGAATGGTGAGGGTTTAAATGTCAATATCAAGTCTGCATCATTAAATGAAAATGTTAAAAGGGCTTCAGTTGTAGAACTAACAGTATATAAAAGATGAGCAGATAAGAAATTGGAAAAGTAAAGAAAATTTACCAAGAAAATAATGGTGTTGCTGCTATAGTGTGGAATTACATGCAGAATATCCAACTTCCAGCTTTGTCTATACAGAAAACATTTTACTTATGCAAACTTTGACTTTATTTTGTATACATAATATGAAGTCTGACAATGCACACTTTTTTATACATCATGAAGGTCAGGCTAAAAGAGAACCAAATGAGTTCCACCAGTAGTTTCATGAGAGAGGCCACTCTTTCTTACTATGTGACCATGACTTTGGTCTCATAAAGCACATCCTCCAACAGTATGATTGAGTGTATACTCCACATGAGTATATTTTACTAATACTATCAGTTAGAAAGAGCCCAAATGCTTTCATCGCAATACTAGTAAAGCCAGAGGATATTTGGGACTTCAAAACATGGTGGCTAATGTATTTTACAAAGACAACCAAAGTTATTCCTCATCTTGACAGTACTCATTGTGATCTTGGGCTAACTATTTCAAAGTATAAGCATTTAACATGCAGTCAGAGAAAAAAAATCTAAACACTTTTATGTTGGATTATATCGTGTTCTTAATTGTTTTAAAATGAATGAATATTCATTTAAACAAAAGATTGTTTTATTAAGCACCTTAAATTACAACAATAGAAACAAAAACTTAACTCTGCATAAAAAAGTTAAAAGATCATAAAAAATTACAAGTTTTGTTTTATCTGTGAGAACATTTATTGGTGCTTGAAATACTAAAACCACATTTTAATAACAGGCATCACCCCCTCTGGCTTGAGTAACTGTATTTGTATGTCTTGACATGCTTTTGATCAGGTTAGCTAACAATGGCTTCTTGAGGAATATGCTCCCATTTTTCAAGAAATGCTTGTCTCAACTCCTTTAAAGTTTCTGGCAGTGGCAGCCTTATATTAACATGCAATTCCATCATGTCTCACACATGTTTGAGCAGATTCATGTTTGCACTCCTTCCTGGTCATGATAAAATATGGATTCCCACTTCTTGGAGATAATCTCTGACCAAGTGGGCAATATTCCGGTATGCATTGTTTTGCAATAAAAGAAAATTATCATCTGTAAATGGGTCAAATGGTACAACATGATTAGCCAAACATTCATTTATGTACATATCAGCTGTTAGACTTCCATTTTCTACTAAAATTAACTCAGTACGAGCATCCATAGACACTCCTGCCCAAACCATCATTCTACCACCTTCAAAAGGTAACTTTTCAGAAATGCAGCATTGTGCTAATCATTCTCCCCTCCTTCTCCAAACTCTTTCACTTCCATCAGGTGAGTGCAGATTGTAATGGGACTCACCTGTGAACAGAACACATCTCTAATATTCATTTCTCCAACCCCTATGATCATTTGCAAAATGCAACCATTTAACTTGATGCATTCTGAGCAAACTGGTACCAGTTGCAGGTATACTTGATATCAATCCACTTGCTTATTACCTTCTTCTATTCTTTTTGGCCAAAATCGGGCTTCCATACATGTTAACAGATTGCTGGGCTACAATCATAACTGGGGAATTATGTCCCCTAAAAAATGTCAACATCATGTGCCTGTCTTCATTTTGATTTGTAGCTCTCGAATAACCCAAATGTGGTCTTCTGGTATATTCTAGGGTCTCTCTAAACCATTTTATTGTATCACAGACTGTGCTTCTAGCCATATTCATTACATTTGCAATGTAACATTGGCTGCATCCATCATCGTTTTAGGCTACAGCTCTAGCCACATCTTCAGGTAGAAGTGTTTAAGGTGAAATGTGACAACCCTGCTTACAATTACATATATACAAAAATAAAGAACTAATGGTAATGAAGCACAAAATGGTTAAAAAAAATTTGCCATATCTCAGACTTTATACACATAATAAAGTACATACTATGGCTTGTTTATCAAACAAAAAACATTGAACATAGCCTACACGTGTCCATGACAAAAAATACCTACCATAATATTTTATGACAAGCAAATATATTGCAATATACAAGCAAATATGAGTGTCCAGATTTTTTGTCCATAATAAGGAACACTTTGTATATCTCGAGGCATGTGAGTACATTGATAGTATATATATATATATATGAGAGCACCGTCTCATTGGCAAAAAATAATGCAAGTCTAGGTCTGCCTTCCCAAAATGCATATGGTACAGCTTGTATTGCAATCAACAATAAGAAGATAGCAGATGTATATTACAGACATTCAGCAGTATTTCTACTAGAAAATTCTCTCATGGCCAACAACTTATGTTAATTCTGATGACTATGCTTAGAAGGTTATATTTGTTGACAGTATTTTTATAATGTCCGCATAGCAGAATATGTTAATCAGCTAACAGATATATGTCAGAGATTTATTTATTTAATTATCATGAAAGTTAAATAATGAAAACAACATTGTTACTTTTCAAAAATAGAAGAATTATTATAAATGAAACAAGTTCTAGATATAAGAAGTATACTCAAAGTCAGACTAATGCAAAATTTAAATTGCTGAATAGCTCAGACAATGAACATTCCACAACAATTGATGTGGAACATAACTTTCAGTATAGGCAGCTTTGGAATTTACGTTTTTTTGTTTCCTCAAAACTATAGACCCTGGGTTTGTTTTCATTTTCAAATCACGATTCAATTAACAAGTGCACTTAAAGCAAATGAGCAAAAATCTGTACCAAGGAGTCACAATTCATAATGATAACCTAGTGATCACACCATTAATTCTACCTAGTTTTTTAGAAGCTTAGAAATAATTTTAAACTTACATTATTACATCTAGATCTTCAAATGTTGATCGTTGATCATTATGGAAAAAATCACTTAAATTGTAAAAAGAATATAATGATTTATTGGAAAATGTGAAAGTGTGTTATTCTGAGAACTGGTCTAAGAAAAGTTGACAAAGTGGACATGCAATAGGTAAGGGAAAAATAAAATTCATTCGCAGTGTCAGCTGTTTCAATTATGAAAGTCAGCATAGAGACCTACAGAGCTAGCAACATGGGAGAAAATCTACATATATAAATTCAGATACAGTTTGATGAATTTCAACATTTCCAGAGATGAAAACATAAACCTTAAGCTCATCAATCTCCACCAGAGCAGAATATGCATTCCCACAGGAACACTGTGAATTATCTAGCAGTCATCAGTTAGCTGATGGTCTGCGAAATATGTTCTACATATTAATAAGCAAGTGGAGTCAATAAAAGTATGCAGTTGAACTCAATCATACAATAATCTTAATTATATGATTAGCTTCACTGTATAAGTTCCAATTAGCATTTCAAGTTACTCTTTTGTTTTTTATTTTATTAAAAAATTTATATTTGCAACATTCTTACAAATATAATTAATTTTTATATATATTTGTAGACATTAATGCAGCTGTACCTATGTACATGTATGTATGTATATATATATATATATATATATATATATATATATATATATACAGCTATAAACATACACAAATTTCTCTTTAAGTTTCACAAACACACTTATAAAAGTAATTTTGGTACATGTTTCAAATCATACCAAAAAACCATAAAATCATTAAATAAAAAAGAAGTCATATATACAAAAGCAGATAAGGGAAACCAAATTGTAATCTTAGACAAAGAAGATTACCAACATAGAATGCTAGAGTTACTAAACAATAAGGAGTTCATTGAAGTGGAAAAAAATCCCCTACACAAATGCAAGAAATCAATAGAAGACATATTAAAAGGAAATAGCTTACTCACAAATTCAGATGTTTACAAAATCAAAATACCTAATCCATCAATAGCTAAAATAATAGGATTACCAAAAATACACAAGCCAGGAAAAGACATGAGACCAATAATTAACAATATCAATACCCCATGTTACCTCCTAGCCAAATGGTTAACTACACGATTTAATACATTTCCCAAATTCCCAAGTCTAAGTATAAAAAACTCATTCGATCTTATAAACAAAATCAAAGATAATAAACTAAACTCAAATGATATCATGGTTTCCTTTGATGTAAAAGCATTGTTTCCAAGCATTCCAAAAGAGAAAACCCTGAATTTGTTAAAAAAATGGCTACTATCTATCAACATTGCAGAAACACACACAAAAGAATATGTAAAACTCACAGAACTATGTTTAAACCAAACCTACTTCACATTTGAAGGAAAGTTTTATAAACAAAAATCAGGTTTAATGATGGGTAGTTCACTATCTCCATTTTTGGCTGATCTGTTCATGAGCTATTTTGAAACACATATAATGAAAGCCTTCCCATACATATTCAAAACATGGTACAGATATGTTGATGATGTGTTTGCCATTGTAGAAGATAGATTCATAGAAGATTCATTGAAACTGTTGAACTTGCAAGAAAAAACCATAAAATTCACTATGGAAACCGAGGTTAATAATACTTTACCTTTTCTGGACCTAAGGATAATAAAAAGGAATAAAAATATAGAATTTGGTATATACAGAAAGGACACACATACCGACAATTACATAAAAGCAAAAGGTTTCAACCCCAGACCCCACAAGGAAGCAGCATTCAATAGTATGACATATAGGCTAGTTAATACACCACTCAGTAAAGAAGAATACAGGAAAGAATATGCACATATAATACACACAGCAGAAATAAATGGATTTAACAAACAAATGGTAGATAAAAAAATAAAAAGATTTAAAAATAAAAAGGAAATTAAACTAATCACCACACTCAGTTCTTCACTTAAAGAAAATACCTATCAAAAATTCACATATCACCCTTATGTTAACCATAAATTCCAAAAAATTTTCAAAAAGTACAACATTACTCTAGCACCAATAAACAGATATAGTGTTGGTAAACTATTAAATCTAAATAAAATTAAACAAAAAAAGAAGAAAGAAGAACATTCAGGTATATATAGAATTAATTGCAAGGATTGTGAGAAAATATACATAGGAAAAACAAAGAGAAATCTGGGGATAAGATTAAAGGAACACTGGAGAAATATTAGACACAAACAAGTAGAAAAATCAGCAGTGGCTGCACATTTTTGGAATGAGAATCATGAAATAGAGAAGGACATAACATTACTAAAAACAATTCAACATCCGAAAGAACTTAATATATGGGAAAAAATTTACATAAAAAAATATGAATACAAACTTATGAATTTTGATATACCGGAAGCAGACAACATATTGTTTAAGTTCATTAACAGACCACCAGAGCAAGCATAGTAACATACATACTTTGCTGAAATTGGCTCCTCAGTCGTCGTTTTGGTTGACAATGTGAGGAATGTACCTCACGAAACATGTACCAAAATTACTTTTATAAGTGTGTTTGTGAAACTTAAAGAGAGTTTTAATGTGACGACATGATTTTTAGTGTTTTACTTTAAATCAAAATAAGATTAACAAAAGTTTCACTGTGTGGATTCCCAAATTTCGTAAACATACACAAATTTATTTCTTTAAAGTCATATTAAAATTGCATTATTACTAACCATAGGGAATTTTGACATAAATTGAGATATAGGAGTGGAAACTAAAATTGAATATTACCTTTAACAGTAATGCTGAAGTTGCAATGAGCCTTGTTATGACTAGCATCAACAGCAACATAAGTGAAAGTAATGGTGCCAATTTCAATTTTCATGGGTTGATGAGAAGCTGGTCTTGTCCACACTGTTGGAGATATCCCAGAATTATCTGAAACATGATATCATATGAACAAATTAGCAATTCAATTTGTTTATTCAATAATTATTAAATGAAAATATCTAAATTATATGGCTAGTAAATATTTCTTATCTTTTAAATGCACCTGAAATGGATCTAAGAATATATAAGAATTTGATAGAATTAAGATGGTCTTGTGGAGTTGAGTAATTAGAGATTGAAGAATGCTGCGAGAATTGGCAACTTAATATTCTATAAGATATTATTAGATATTTACTTGAGTGCAGCAAGTAAAATGACCATGCTAAAAATGAGCAAGGATAGTGTAATGGAGAGAGTTTTGAAATATTGGTTTAGATTTTGTAAATTTCAGTTCTTCACATTTTATAGGAGTATTTGAAATTCCAAGAAAAGTATTTCAGTGCTAAGAGATGGATGAATAAGATTGAAGGACAATTACTAAAGAATGGAAATTAAAGTATTGGTTAGAAAAGAAATATTTAGTAAGAAGATTTTGGAGAGAAAGAAAACCATATATGAAAATGATAGGCAAATAGGCTGCTCAACATTACTGAAAGAGAAGCTAATATTATTATTTAATATTTAATAAAGCTGCTATAGTTACCTGCCATGTTAAATTTATAAAACTCAAACTATGGCTGTCTTGAACTCTGTGGCCTTTTTCAGGAAATGATACAGCAGGTGATCAGAGAAGATTTTTAAAAAATAAAAAATATATTGAAAAACATAATAAATATAAAAGGGCTAGAAGGATCTAGAAATTGAAGGACTACAGGAGTCAGGTTGATCAAAATATAAGTTCTATTTGTGGAGAGAAAGGCAATGCTATCCATAATTTATTCATACATAAAGAAATCATGGATTGGATAAATAATATGATGGAAAGTGCCTTAAGATGAAATGTGGCATAAGAAAATGTTAAAATGTTTATCAACACATCAGAGGCTTAGGAGCATTTCCGTTTAGTATTAAAAGAAAATGGATGTGAACAGTAAATAATGAGTATCAGAAGGTAGATAAAATACAGCATGAGAATTGTGCATTAGACTATTGTTATTTTGTTAGAGATTTGGCAACCATAAATTCTTGGATTATGGAAGAAAACTGTTAAAGTTAAATGTGTGTTGTATATATATTTCATTCTTGGTTAATAATAAGAGAACATGAAATGAGGAGACCTTTGCCTTTGATAAGTCGAAGACCAAAGATCTTGCCACTAAGCCAGATAAAAATGGAGGTGGTGTCTTCTAGAAAGTAGAAAAACAAGGCTATCACCAGGGTGATTAATTCTTTAATCACCAGAGATTAAAGAGAAAAATTGAAATTCTGTAAATTTATTTTAATTGGTTTTGCCTTAGTATTATTATTAGTTATTTTTTAGTCTATGTGGCTTGGATTGGAGTCTGGAGGAATTATCATTAATCTAATTGCTTAATCCGGGGCCATTTCTTTTAATGATTGAATAAATATATATATATAGTCACACAGTGTTTAAAAATACTAATTACACAAAATGGTGGTGAAAATTGGAACTAAAATGTGGATGGTGGATATTAGGTTATGAAAGGAAGACTATGAAATTAAAATGAGTTAGGTTGGGAGAAAGACTTGGTGGCAAAACCATAAACTAAAAATGTGAGGTGGTGAGGGAAGTAAATGGAAAACTGTAAACTAAAAATGAATTGGATTAAGGTAAATTGTGTGGGGGTTGGGGAAGCACTTGATGGCAAAAGTTATCCTAAAATGATGGGAAAATTAAATCCTGGGGAAAATTTGTAAAGTCATCTAATGGTAGGATTACCGTTAACCCTACTACCTAAGTTGGAGTCATTTTTATTGTTTATTTTTTTACTTAGTTACACAATAATTAAAAAATCGGTGAATGTAGTGGTGGGAATTAGAACTAAATTGTTGGTGGTGTAAAACTATGAACTGAAAATGTACAGTGAGTATGCGATAGGGGATAGACATGTTGGTAAAAGTATGAGCTTAAATGTTACATGCACTTATGTTGAAAAATTAAATGTTTCACAATGGTGATGGCAAAAATTGGAACTGAAATATATAAACAAGATGGTTGTAGAAAAAATAAATGTTTGAAATGTTTTAAAAATGATAATTATCTTGTAATATTAACTCTTAATTTGTAACTTACATTTATTAAAACAAAAATATTAACATTAATTGTTTCAAATAATAATAGTAATAATGATACGCTTTGTTACCCTGTAAGCAAAATACTAAGCTGTGTAAATATATGTTAATTTACTTCATAAACAAAAATTATGTTTTTAAAATGGAAGTTATGCTGTAAGAAAAATTATATATTGTGTAAATATTTACTAATTTACAATGCTCAAAATAGTAGTTACCCTGCAAGAAAAACACTAAGTATGCAAATATTGTATTTATTGGTGGCTAAATATGGAATTAATATATATATAATCTGGTGATAGGGGAAAATATTTAAACATTTAAACAACTGCAAAACAGCAGTTACATTGAAAAACAACTATTCACTTCTAATATAAACATGGTTATTAGCAGTAAAAATACAAACTATAAAATTTATAAAAAATATTTTTACTTATCTTAATTGAGGTAATATGAAGGTGCTTTGAGTACGAATGTCTACTAGCTACTGAGGAAAATTAATGTATGTGAGCAGTAAAGAGTATTATGGTAAGTCACGTAACTGCCAATAATAATTGCAAAAAAAGTTATGGACTTGCAAAGATCAGCAAGGACAGTATGTAGATTCACTGTAAACATATTCAAAAACATATGACATCACACAAGGGAAGTTAAAATTTGTAATACTCATTCTGGTTCCTTACTTTTTATACCAGGGGGCACATATTCAAAATTTTTACCATTTATTTTGAAGGAAAATTTATAATTTTTATATTGTCATTGTATAGGTAATTATAATAAATAATATGATCTAAATAATATAATATAATAAAACAAAATAAAACTACTTAACAAAAAACTAATAAATTCCCAATTACAACTCCAACAATTTTCAATTAAAATTGATTTAATTATATATTTTAATTATTAATATATTTTAACAAATTTTTATATTTTATCGTTTATATCATTACTTACTTGCAGATATCCTATATATAAATTATTACAATATGAATTAACATCAAAATAAAATTAATGTTACCATATTAAAATATAATTTAATCTAAATACCAATACCTAGTATCAAAAATAACTAGCAACCAATCATAACTACTAATTATAAACTACCCTCCTATCCTAACCAGCAGCAACTATGCACTGATATCCAGTATTGATTATTTATTCAACTCTTCAAATTTAAACTTTTATAATAATATTCCTCCTTTTACTTATTAATTAATAATATGTATATTGTACCTCTATAAATTACAAGCATTAAAATATTACATATACCTATACATTTTCATTCATATTTAAACACTTATACACTTTTCCATCACTGAACCCTATCATCTTTCACTAAAGCCTATAAATTGTCCACCACACGAGAACACTTTAACGTATTATGAATCTTTTCTGCGGTCCAGGGCAATTTTATTCCAATGTCCATTAGCTGCAGTTCCCATCTTCTACTCCATCAATCAGGGGTTGTAACATCTCACTGTCATTTTCTTCCTCTTTTCATCATTATTGTATAATAAGTAATATTCCTGCATCTCATCTCCATCTTCTCTCCAAGTTTCACACTGCTTCCACCTTCTCCAGCTCCTCTTCTTCTGCATTACATCTGATTTTTGATAAACTCTTTTTCCTTATTTGTCCTAACTTTTTGGAGTGCATCGGTTCACCTCTTGTCAGAATATTTCTTAATTTTAATAACTGGGTTCTTTTTATCAATTGCTGTTTTTATTATATTCATTAGGTTATCTCCTTCCTGATCCACTGATTAGTCCTTGGTATACCAAGTCAAAAATATGTTTTAACTCTTCCCAGTTTGGCTTGCATAATTATGTCTCCATCCTTCATATGAGCACTTTCCATGTCGAAATATATTAAGCGATGATCACTAGTAGTTATGTCCTGTTTCACTGTCAAGTTTATAATTATTTTTCTGTCAATTTTACTATTACAAAGGGTTAAATCAATGTTAACAAATGCACCAACACTGCTTTCAAATATTGCAGGATTATTATTTGCTTCATTCTTTATTATTAGGTTTAGTTCAAATATTAGTTCCTCTAATTTTTCTCCTCTTTCATCCTTTAGTTAATTAAATCAGCAATATAATTTTGCATTTGCATAGCAGCTTTTATTGTACCCAAATATTTTATTAATTTAATTTTCTAGAGGTATGGCTCAATTTCTTGACTATTGCAAGTAATGATTGGAAAGTATAAATTTGCCAGTATTATGGATAATTTTGATGCAATTAGTATGTGAATCATTAAATTGCATAATGCTGATTGTGGTTTGCAGATTTCCGTTGTTTATAATTATGCCTTGGTTTCTCGCTAGTGCATATTACCCTTGCTTTTATGGGTAAATATATTAATTTCCCTTTAAAGAGTAGGGTTTGTGAATACATAAAACATCTACAGTTAATTCTTCTAATATTTTCTTAACTTCTGATATCGCAAGTTTACTTCTTTGTGCATTTTACTTCCTATTTTAAGTAATGAGGTGTTATATTCTTCATAATCAGCCATATCTCCAAAGAAATTATATCCTGATTTAACAATATATAACATTTTGTTCCTCTTCTAAATCCTTGCTCTGTTAGCTCTCTTGAAAATTTATATGCCCAGAAAATTTTATTGTTGTTAATGTTATTTCTTGGTATGGTTGCTTTTTACTCTTAGCATTCGATATGGAAGTAAATTATTAACACTATCTTCTTTTTCAAAAACCCTATATATTCTTGCTAAATTATATACTGTGAATAATTTTTTATTTCAAAGTTAATATTTTGTTTGTCACATAAATGTTTGAATAGTAAAAGACCACAATCACTTTTAATTTCCCTACATTTTTTCTTTCTATTACTTCTATATGTTTCAATGACACTGCTCCTCTCTATTGGTAGAATTTTACCTTACTAAAAATAAAATAATAATATGTCCATTGTCATGTTTCCATTTCATATCTAATGATTATAAGATGATTTATACTGCTGCAATGCATTGTGCAGGAGATTCATTATGAAGGAACATAAGTGTGCACTTCCAGTAATTGCATTAGAATTTTAAAAACTTGCATTTACACACTACCTTTATGAAATGGGGAGGGGAGGAGTGCACTTTGCTGGCAAGGAAGCAACTTTTATTCGATGACAGGGAAAATTTTCCACATCCTTAGCCCATATATTTGAACCCTGCCATTTGAATTAGCCATACTTTTGTGAAGTAGACCCCTTATATTTTGTTTTTGAGGTTCTATTGTTTCAAAGCAATATGAAATGCAGTCTGATGCTACTGGTGACAGCTTAAGAAAGTACGTGATAAAAAATCATATTGCAATCTGTTGTACATTTCTGAATTTCATTATCAAACAGATAATTATCAAAGATTAAATTCTCGCTAGGAAACAAATGTAAATTATCTTTTCAATAACATTTATGAACAGAGAGTTATGGTGTAGATATCTAGGACTTTATGCAACAAGGTCTAAGTTGAAGCATGATCATGCATAAACCACATTTGTCAAATGATGTCCAGAGATACATAATTAAATAATGAAACTCATTTCTAAGAAACTGCAGACAAATGTCTTCTATAAGATGCAGAGGGAAAAAACAGATGCTAAGAAGAAGATTATGAACAATTGCAGCTGAAACATTTAGATTGAATTTTGGTTGGTGTTTGGTCTGCCATATGCATTTAGAATTTCATAGACTGATATGTAATCATTATGATAGTTGAAGATATCATCATGTGTATAGCCAGTCTCATCAGTGAGCAAATAAATGCTAAGAAATTCTTGAGCAAAATACACTGCTGTAGAATGCACTGATGTCTCTTTGGCCAAAAGTCTGCCAAAGAAAATCCTTGTATCTTTTGAAGGTATTAGAGTATGAAGGCTTTCATGCAGAATATTCAAAATAATTGTGTGATCCCTTAATGAAATTTTTCTTATACATACTATTTGGTGGGATATCTTCTCATTACAAAGAACGCATTCCTCAAGCTCACAGTTTTGTATCTCTCTTGATCTCCTAGTAATGAAAACCCTCCTCTCAAATGTGCCTGTCTGTGCACCTTTATGCACCTAAAGTTCACCTATCCTAATACATTCCCATCTGCAAGGTATAGTAGATAGCTACCATTTTACTCACAAAATAAATTTTCTGGTGATTTTTTCACTAACTAAACAAAAAAGTAATCAATGAAAGGAAAAAAATGACATGGCCTACTTAACTGTTTAAAAAGTTTGTAAAGTTTAGAACTTTAAAAATACTAAGTTTCTGAATAATCAACCCAAGAATTTCCATGCTGCAGGAATATGAAAGTTAACTGATTACTGCAAAAAGAATTTTTTTTATGTATCTTTGATTTTGTAATAATGAATCTGCCTCAATATTACATGCACTATATAATGTAAAGTAACATGAAATTGAGCTTCTCTTTTCTAATAACAGGTACAAAATGTATTAAGCTAAGCTATGAATCAGTAAACCATAAATTGCAGAAAAAAAAAGAGGGGTATGTAATCTTTGAAACAGGACACAGCAGTAATTTCTCTTCTTTATAAGTGATTTTTTTATTTGTTTATTTATGGATGCTCTTTAACATCACAGGTCATCAGCGTCCCATTCTATTCAGGACGTGAAACGACTGACAATTTTGCTCAGAGACCTCTTTTTTTCGAGCTTGAGGTTTTTTTTCGTGCCGTGAATGTATGACACAGAATCCACGGCTTTACTTCCCTTCCAAAGGAAGCCATACTTAGGATTTTTACACCCGAAAAAATCCATCGATTCTGGCCGGATTTGAACCCACGATCTTGGGTTTAGGAGGCAAGTATAGTTAACACTACACCACCAGGACCGATAATTCTTTATAAGTAAGAACCATAATCAAGATCAATGCAGAAAATCCATTGTGTAGAAGTAGAAAAGAATTTTCATTTCCTTAATATATTCCATAGAAGTAAAAAGTATTAAATATTTTTATGGCAATTAAATAATTAAAAAATTCTCAATATCAATAACTCTGTGTAGAATTGCTGATTAGATTTATTCTCTGAAATCAACCAAATGACATCACATAACATAATGTGGATTGGATACATTTAATTTCATTTAATTTGGCTTAATATGATATTGTATATAATTAATCTATGTCCATGCATAAATTAGCAAAATGTATAATAAGAAGTGACATCTTTATAAAATACCCAATTTCCCCACATATATACAGATACACTTTAAATATTGTGATACATAATAGTTAATTATAATTGATTTATTTTTCAATATTATACTAAACCTTGTCCATAGGGAATTTAAATGAATGTTTCTTGAATTTATTGTATTCACTACAGTTTTTAATATTACCAGGAAGTTTATTATATAATTTTATTCCAGTATAGCTGGGCATCTCTCATACTGCTGTAATTTATCTCTGGGGAGTATGGGGTCTTTTATTTCTAGTATTGTAGTTAAGAATAATAGAGTTTATATTGATGGAAAATTTATACTTTAATAAATGCAAAATAATTCTGTAAATATACAAACAATATAAAGTAAGTGTTTTCAGTTGCCTAAACATATTAATGCAAAATTGGGTTTGTTTCAAATTACCCAATATTATATAGCTCTTTATTGCAAAATGAATATTGTATTTCTATTAAGTTTAGAAGTGTTATCCCATATTTCAATTCCATATGCAATTAAGAAATGGATAAGAACAAACAAAGTAAATGGTCCTGGATGTTTGTGGAATAAACACATTTTGTCTGAGTTTTACTAGTTTTACAGTACTTTGTCAATATATAATCTTAATAATTGGTTTAGCTCACCAGTTGCATTTGGTGGAGACCAACTGACAATTCTGAAGTTCTCTCCTTTATCTGCAGTCACAACTATGTTTTCAGGACATGTAATCTCTGGTGAAGTCACATCTGCAAAAGGTATTTATGCTATTAACATAAATCTAATACATAAAAAGTGTAACACTCAGCTAATTTTGAATAATATCAGTCTTTCACACAAAACATAAGTTTTTTTTATAGGAAAATTCTATTAAATGATCTAAATTTTATTTGAAAGTTCATGGAGATATATGCATAAAAATATATTTTTGGGGGTATAAAATGCATTTTTAGCAATAAGCCAAATGGGATTATGATGGTCAAGCAATAGCCTTTAAATTATGGCTACTCTACTGTCAAATATCAGCATGGGAAAGCTATTTAATGGTTTATTATATGGTTAAGAGAACTGAAATCTTTTAAAATCTGCAACAGAAATCCTCAGTATGGAGATGTTTGGAGAGAGTGCATAAATGGATGAAAAGATTTAAAAAAAGAAGGGGAAAAAACACATTAATGATAATTATCATAATGGAAGACCAGTTTGCACTGCAACTGAGAACAGTAAAAAAAACAGCACATTAGGCATTGAATCCCTGTTGATGAAATTACCATAGAATTTAACAGGAGTTATTTCTCTATGTACAGTATTATCCATAATGAAATCTGGTGTAGGAAAGTGTGTGGTAAATCATTCAATGGTCCAGACTACTACATCAACTGATCTAAGAGTCCTTGGTGTAATAGAACCACTGCAGACAATGCTGCTGCAATGAAGAAGACTTCACCATTGCCTAACACTTCATACAAGGCAATGGCAATGGATAACTGAACAAAATGAGATCTTAACCTCCTCACTTTATAACAATATACTATTAGAAAAGTCAAAAAAAAAAATTAAATTAAAAAAAAGTCAAGCAACAAGAAATCTAAATTTGAAGCAGATGATGCAAATAGTGAAATGAATGAATCGTCTGCTGTGAGACCTTTGATTAAGACTGGGTACAATGCACTTCTTGTAAAGGTTGGGCTCATGAAGAGTATACAAATATAGAATCAACATACATATATTACAACTGTGTTCTGTGTATTTTTAAGAATAGTTATGCAAAAAGTAAATCCACTAAGTAAAAAACTGATAAGTAACAAAGTGTCAATGTCTAAGTATCCCTATTCCATCATTTCAGAAGTCAGAGCAATTTGTATTTATAAATTTAATCTGCAGTTACAGTGAGTATAAAGTTTATTCTTATGTTAGTACTATCTTTATTCCTTAAGGTTGGTGATGTTCAGATTTATATTAAATTATTTTTTGAGTAGAAGTGTTGGGGATGAGGTCTTTCACCTAATGCTGAGCAGTGCCAAACCTTAATTTTGAAACAATTTTTCCTTCAAATGACTAATATGCATGGTGTGTTTCATTAAGATCAGCCCACAGCTCATCAGCTCATATTTCTTTAGATGTGATTGGTGACAGAGTAATTATTGAAGGGCTGTGGCTTGCTGGATTTCCAAAGTAATGCCCTGCTATTATCTAATATTTGTGGGTCACTTTAAAGAGCAAAGTATATACTTCAAATCTGCTTACATAGCTGAATTGCAAAATAACATACAGGAAGCAATAGCTAACATTTCATAAGAAAAACTTTGTTGTGTAAATGAAAATCTTTTGAGATACTGTTTGCTTGTCATTTTCAACATCTTCTTTGAAAAGATAATTAATGTAAGGCAATTCAATGTAAAATAATGGTACTAAGTTAGCCTTGTCTGTTTACCCAATTTACCTCAATGCATAAGTATTGGTGTGTACTTACAGTCACAGTATTACAGAGAATGAGGTCAGTAAAACAGATTCCTGTACACTATTTTTGCAAATGAACTGCTGTGAAACCAACAGGGAAGAGGTTCAGAATGCAAGGTTTCAGGATATGACAAAGAGGAAGAAAAAAAAATGGAGTTGAGTTACAATCACTTTTGTTTGCAGTATGTCAGTTAGCTGAAATATAACAATACATGAATGGACAAGACTCATAAATTAAGCCCTATGTAATATACAGTTTTTATTAAACAAAAACATTCTTAAAAATCCTACCTGAATCCCTTATAGTGATATTGTTTGTATTTCAAATTAATTTCAGTGACATTAATTTTATTCAAATGTTTATCTCATAATGCAAAACTCTCCTTTCCATATAACACAATTACTGCCATGAAGATATTCTGTATCTGTAGTTTGATTTTGATGCTTATTTCAGTCCTCCTTTCTATAGTATTATTAATTTGGTAATAAACCGAGACTCCTTTTATAGTTCTATTTAGCACTTTTGTTTTATATTTCCACCACTACTTAGTACTGTACTATCATATTAAAAAGTTTCCAACTTTTCAAGAGCCTGTATATAACAGACATGTTCAAGCTCTTCTTTCTGTCTATCTTGTTTTGAAACCCGTATTCTGGTGCATTTGCTATAGCCATGCTTGTATATATGCAGGTTTTTTCTTCAGATACCTAACTTCATTCTATGGGTTTGCTGCTTGCATATTTTCATCTAGGAGGATGTTCAACAATACAGAACTAAGGTTATCACCTTAATTAACTCCTTTCACCATTGGGAACTCTCTAGATATTACTAATGCAAACTATTCCAATTGGTTGTTAATAAACACACTTTAATACATTGATCAGTCTGAATGATATCTTCTTTGCTATTAGTTTAATGCCCTGATACAGAGTCTAATGTGGCATTTAGGTCAAGAAAAATAAGATAAAGGTCTCTCTTCATAGCTATACTCTTTTCCATGATGTAAACACGGTCTTGTGTCTAATGCTCAGTTCAACTATTCCTATTTCTCCTCCTCCAACTATTCCTCCCATCTTTTTCCTAAATCATCTCTCAGCACTTGAGTATACATCTTATAGATTATGGGTGGTAGGCATATGGCCCTATAATTATTAAGTTGCAGCTGCTCTCCTTATTCAGTGGAATTATTATATTCTTCTTCAATTCCTTTTATTTTGTTCTCTTCCCACACTCTCTGGAACAACTTAGTTATGCCATATTTGATTAACTCTGGAGCTATCCAATCAGGACCTGCTGCTTTCTTTGTTCTAGCTTTATCTATTATAATTTTAACCTCTATTTCTATTATATATCATTACATTTTTGGATTTTGCACTTCTTATGAGCACAAAAATAATCCTTTTTCTTGTTCTATTTCAATCTTTCTGGACTTTGCTTCATAGTCTTCTCCATTCTTTAACTGCTGTCTATTCTGACACTAGATTATCTTCATCCTTAATTATTCTTGATGCTTTTCATATTCCTCTTTGAGTAACTTTATTGTTTTCCAAAAACTTCTTGTGTTCCTTTCTCTTAATCTGCTTTAACCATATTTCTAAATTCTTCCCAAGATTTTCTTTCAGGCTTCTTTACTTCTCATTTCTGTCTGGGATTCTACATACCTTTTCCTGGCATCTTTCTTATTCCTCATCTTTTCTCTTCCTTCTTCATTCCACCAATTTATCCATTTCTTCCTTGTATTCACTATTATTTTTCACACATTTCTTCTGCCATCTGTAATATTACTGATTTTAATCCATTCATGTCATTGATACCTTCATTCTCATTGGTTTTTCTTTCAACCTTGCCTTCTGCATACTGGATATTTTTCTCCTCTTTCTGCAATTCCTTCATGATCACTTCAATCTGTTTAGTTTAAGGTTTTGCTGGTCTTTTGAACCTAGTTTCTATCACCAACAATCTGTTCAAGGAGCAAGTTCTGTTCCTTGAACAACCTTTACATCCATGATGTTATTCCATATACTATGAAGATAAATAAAGTAGTCTATAATATTCTTGGCATTTTTTCCTTATGCCTCATACATGGTTTTATGAACTCCCTTATAAGGAAAGAGGGAATTTTCCCATAATAATTGATTTTCAATGTGAAACTCTATTAGGCACCTATTCTCATTTAGAATATTTTTCTCCCATAATTTCCCATACCTCCAGCTTGTCTTGACCTATTCCACCATTTAAACCCCCTTCTATTAGCACATGGTATCCATAAGTTATTTTCTTTATATGGTCTTATGAACTTGTACTTGTACAAAAATTTCCACTTTATCTAGTATGTTGGAACCTTCTGAGGTGCATACATTTGAATATAGGACACTTTTTTTTCATTAATAAACATTATTCTTGAGCTGCCTGGTTCCTATTCACTCATTCCTTTGCCTTGACTGTCCATTCCAAAACCAGAACACTGAAAGTAAATCTCTTTATCACTCTTTTCATTCCACTAACCTCACTGAATCCCAGTACTTCCAATTATGATTCTTCATTTTCTGTATAAGTTACATTTCTTTACCAAAAATTGTTCTAACATTCAGTGTTCCAAAAGTAATATTCCTTTACTATTCTGATGTCTTTGTATAATTCCATCTTTTTTGAGGCTACAATTATTTCTATAAAGTAGCCATACCTCCAATGGATGATTAAGCCCTATATGGAGTGATTTGTTGTGTGATTTTCCCTGCTATCATATTTGTGTTCCCTAGCAATAGGATGGTCCAATCACATCCCCAGGAACTGGGTGCCCATTTTAGTTGTCCTCTGTAACATGCATGGACTTGGTTGGGATTATTCTTTGACCCTGGCCATCACATGGGGGCTTTTTCAATTTCATAGGCATAATACTGGACATAAAACTGTTCAGATCACTTCAAAAGAAAAGAATAATTAGAAGATAACTACCATTTCAGCCCATTCAATGATTAACAAGGGGTTAGTTAAGGGCCTATTTAAGTTTTTAGTCTTTCTGGTCAAAATAATCATTGCATTATTACTATAGTTCCCTATATTCAATATCTACATAAGTATGAAAAACCTGTATTTACAACTGTGAGGTGTTAATAGCATCCACTTCTTATTTAAACTAGCTCTTACAAAGAACTATAAGATACATATTAGTACCATTTAAGGTTTATTGGTTAAACCTTCTTTGTGCCTAAGGGAAAGTAAGAAAAATAGTCATCTAAATACAACATTCATATTAAAGTAGAGCTCTGTTTTTTTTAATTGCTTTGTCACATAACAATTGTAATTTTTTTTTTATTTCAAAAATGTTAATATAAAATTTTATTCTAATGAGTGAGATCTAGCATTTATTTTAAGAATTTATTCCAGTGCTTCCTAACCTGGAAAACAATTGTTCAGTATTCCATTCCCATTATCAAGTAGGGCATATTTTTGCCATTTCACATTTATATTACATTCCTCTTAGCTTCAGTGCCTGTTCTCTTCTAGTGATTGCATTAATAATAATCTCAATTCAATGCAGAGAATAATTGTTAAGGCACAGCCTGAATGATATTTTCTCACTAAAAACATTTTCTACACTCACGTAAAAGTTTAACTCATTGTTAGTAATTACTAACACTAGTTGAGTGATAGTAATTGCTAACTTTGCAATTATAAATTTAATCATGAACTGCTTTAAAATTAAACTCACAACCTTAATATTAATAACTTGTTAGGAGTTGATTTTATCAACTTTTATTTCATGGATTACTCTATACAGAGGTGTTCAAATCTTTAAAACATTTGAAAGAAAATACATGAGTATGTTTTAAAAATTTTATGAAGAAAATACCAGTATAAAAATATATTTACTTGATTTACTTAAATTGTCATTAATTTTATACTTGAAATTTTGTTACATAATAAACAGAAGAAATGAATTAGCACAAAACCAATGCCCAGGTTAAATTTCTTATGTACTGAGTTTATTATACTTAATTATGTTTTTTTTAATAATTGACTTTAGGAACACAGTAGTCCCTGAATGTAGTACAAGGGAACAAAAAAACTAGGAAAATCTTACCAAGACATCTGTTACTATTACGTCCTGACCAAGTACCTGCAGGTTCACCACAAGTTCTTCCTTTTGGGCCCCTTAACTGAAAGCCTTCTTGGCATCTTACATTACACTCTGTGCCATAAGACTGCTTGCCAACTGTACATGTTGTTGGGGTCCATTGCCCATGAGCAACATAGGGCAAGGGTGGACAAAATATTGCTAAAACACAAAATCACAGACTACCACTCTGGTATTTCAATAGTGAAAACAAATGTTAAAATTTAAAACAATAAACAAACAAAAGGATTAAATTTAAAATGAATTTTGTGTCTGAACTAACAGAGTGAAGCAATTAATTTATTCTTAATTAGCTAGTGAATGGATTTAATACTCTTATGCTCCACTTACCTTCCATAAATCTATGGTAAGTGGAGCATAAGAGTAGATATCAACTCACTAGCTAATTAAGAATAAACAAAAGGATACTCACTTTATTGGCCAATATTTAATGAGAAGTTACATAGCTTTCAGAAATTGACATAAACAACTTAGCTAGACACTTCATTTACACAATTAAACATGTTCAGCATCCTAGACATGTAAATAAGAATGCATATGTACATGTATAAACAGAGGGATCAGTATGTAGGAGGACAATTATGTAGAAATAACTTAGTGAGGGCTAAGGTTATATTTTTATCAGTATGATAAGTATGATAAGGTGTAATCATATGTTGTAATTTTATTTTATGGCAATAAGGATTTCCCAGTACATGTTACCTGGAAACTTTACTTTTGAAATAAGTAAGTGAGTCCTTAAGGAATAGCAAAAGAATGAAAAATGGGAAAATGAGTGGATATATGGGGCACACCTGTTTCCACAAGCCAACAAAATTGAAAACACAGGCTCTTTGCATAATGTGGACAAATGTGATTTACTGAGAAATGTAATGAGTGAGGATAATTCATTCTTGATTGCTACAGCTTTCCACAAGAATACAAAAATACCCCAGAGAAAATCATAACAGGAGTTGGGTATTTCTAAAATTTTCTGCAGATATCACTATGTTGTCTTAGCATTAAGATATATTACCTGAGATAAGCCAGAAATTTAAGAACAGGGGCTAATGTTTCAAACATTATTTGGCAAATTTGTTCCTAATTTACATGTTACATATTTAAAAATATTAATCTTTATATAGTATTATTATATAAAATTTTCACAACCATCTTTCTTTCATTAATCTAAAATACCATTCTATACCAAATTTAACCAACTGAGGCCAAGCCTGGGGACTGGAGGCGTAATCCACAACAGGAATCTAACACAATTCTAAACATCATAAAATTAAAACGGAATCATATTGAGAAAATATTAGACTTAGGTATTCAATGAAAACACTAAAAGTATTTAAAAATTAATAAAGTTGTTTTTACAATGAATAGTTAAGATCATTAAACAGCACGCTTCTTCTTCATGCTGTGCATGTGCAGACTGTAATTTTGCTCACACATATGTAATCTTTCCCAACAGTCATTTCTGCTTCTCAGCAAACTTTATCTTATGGTGCACTTTCTCAAATTGTCATCCCTCTATATACATCACCATAATGGACGTCCCGTCGATGGAATACAATATAGCAATATAGTGTAAATACAGAATAATCGAAGACAAATCACATAAACTATATGCCCCTTCTTTATATTATGTATATATTAATTGAAAATGGAATTCTGCTCTTGATTTTTTATTCTTCTAGTGTCTCTGGTATCGCTGCAATTCTTAAAAAAAAATGGAGCAGAGTAGCACTGCACTGGCCATGCACACGTAATGCGACCGTTTATCGCATCACCATAGGCGTGAACTCATCGGCCACTGCAGAGTTTCTGTACTCTAGGATGGCCCCAACCCTACAGCCGACAACAGGAACCAATGCTGATGATTTGCGGCCGCTTATTGCAAGTTGAGCTTTGAATAGCGGCACATCTTGCCACCAACTTCGTGCAGTAAATGCAATGCAATGAAGCGGAGGATGGCTGGTCTGAATCTTCTTTTATATAGCAATCTCCGCTATTGTCTGCGCAATGTCTCCGATAAAACAATGGAGTAATACAACAGTTCACAAATGAAAATTAGCACTATATTCAGGATACACTTCTATATAACGGTAAAACAAATAACAGACCTTGATAAAACAGAAACTGAGAAAGCTAACAAAAGTTTCTGTAATTAACTGCATAACGGCATTTAAATGACTTGACAAAAATGATTCTCAAATGAGGCTGATATTAAAATTTGGAAGAAACTAAATTTTAATAAAATCAATTTAACCAATATCCACTTTATATTACAAGAGAGAGAGAGAGAGAGAGACAATGCCAAGCCTAACACGAACCACCATATCTTCAAAATTGTATCACTTCTCTCTACATGCACATTGTAGTGACAATAGTAGTATGAACCTGACGCGGACAATTAAATGACGTCACACTGCCATAAATTTGCGCTAGTGTCGTTTGGTATGTGCGTGTGTTTTATTTTTTTTAGTTCGTTACAGGATTTTTTTTTTTTTGATCAAGTATGAATCCCACAGGGCGCAATTAAATGACATCACAATGCCAAGGATCCGCTAGGGGAAAATATGCGCTACTGTCTTTTTTTGTGTCAGTATTTTTGGCGTAAATTGAATTATGCGCCTCGGGGCTCGTTTTTTTTTTAATTGGCAAGTACATGCGTGTTTTATAATAAGTATTTACTATGAAGTGATAATGTATACATGATATATAACAAGTGCATACATGATATTATATAAGTAAAACATTATATTTCTAGCAAATACATGTTCTAATTGTATACAATGAGGTAGTGTTACTTTTTAACAATAAAGCGAGAAGTAATACATATTGGGTAATTTGGCACCGATAGTTTCCCAAAAAATAACTAAATTAAATGGCTAGTAAACGATGTCTTTCTGGATGAGGTATCTTATGTTGTCAGCAACTTGGTGTAGTTTTAGGAAATTGAGTCGTTTTCTTAGGGTGTTTCTGGGAATGTTGTTCACCCGGATAGTTAACATGGTTTTGTATTTTATTTCCGGTGAGGAGGGTAGATTTGAAGTAGGTGTCGTCGGGTGCATTAATTAGAAAAGAAACCCATATTAGAGTAAGGATAGATGGGAGAAAATATGTATAAAAAGGATAGAAAAAAATGTTATCTTTACCAATGTCGAAGTAATCGGTGTTCATGATACACTTCTGTAGATATCTCCAGTAAGTTATATGTTTTCTGTTGCCATGGGACAGGAACTCTGTACCGTTGTATATTATTTGGAAGGGTGCCTCATTGAGGTAGCGAATGTGTCCTCAGGGAGGTTGTTATATGTAGATAGTAGGAAGACTTTTCTTCCGTCCTCGAGTTTCAGTACCGTTTTGTTTCGTATTGAGTGTTCAGAGATGGGCCCCAATAACCACATAGGGAGCTTTGTAGGCGGGGTCTCTTATTGCTATGAATGATGGTATCTGTGCGAAATGGTGATATCTTGCAGCATCCTTCGCTACATGTTGACACAACGACATCTTAGGAGCGACTGAGGGAAGAAGGAGTCAGTTATACCATCCAAGAAACTTGTTTCCGGGAAGTACGACAGGTTTCAACAAGCTAACAGCAAACATCCGGGATTTTTTCAAGTTTTTTTTTTTTTTTTTTTTTTTTTGGAGACAGGCTGGAACATGAAAAATTTGGGAAGTATTCAAAGTTTGTTTGTCATATTCTGGTGAAAAAATATGTGTATTAGAATTGAGAGTAGAGTAAAAACCTTGAGAATAAAAAAGAAGAAGAATGTGGCTTATCTGATGTAGGTAGGGTATTGACGAGCTATTGAGTTAATTAATACAGTATAAGGCGTAAAATGTTGATAAGGAAGTGACATAGAGGGTTATGATTAGTGAAAACAAGAAGAGTGGTGGTTGGTGGAAAAGATGAAGAGGAAAAATACCAAAAGGGCAGGAAATAATGTGCGTCGTAGTCTAAAGCCATTAAGAAGTCAGTTAAATGTTATTAGACGTAGTATTCGGTAGTGCATTTGTTGTTTAGTGCTAGAATTCAGTTTTTCTTTGAGTTGTGCATAAAGTGCCGGAAGACTTCAAGCTGTGGAATACCAAGAGGACAATGTATGAACAGTCAAATAATTTCTGTTTCATATGTGGTTCGTACTTGTTAAAAACAAAAGAATAATATTACTGCATTTATTAAGAAAGTACATTTGGCATATTTTAAAGTTAAGCTTGATTTTAAAGGACATGCAATACGAAAAATGTTCGAAATATGTTATGGAGACTGCTAGTTCCCCGTTGCAATATGGATTTGGAAATTCACTTCTTGAACTCCCGTCTTGACTACTTTTCACATAATTTAGGACTCACGAAATCGGTCCTGGTGGTGCAGTGGTAACCATACTTGTCTTCTAAACCCACGGTCGCGGGTTCGAACCCGGCCAGGATCGATGGATTTTTTCGGGCGTAAAAATCGTAAGTATGGCTTCCTTCGGAAGGGAAGTAAAGCCGTGGGTCCCATGTCGTACATTTACGGCACGAAAAAGAACCTCAAGCATTTAAGAAAAGGCCTCTGAGCAAAATTTATCGGCCGTTTCACGCCCTAAATAGAATGGGACGCTGATGACGTGAGATGTTAAAGAGCGTCCTTAAATAAACAAATCAAAAAAAAAAAAAAAAAAAGGACTCGCGAATGATGTGCAAGGTGAAAGATTTCACCCAGAAATTAAGGCGATGGAAAGACGACATCAGCGACGGTGGAACGAAGCAATGTTGGCGGACTACTGCTGGTACTTAAGAAGATACGTAACCAAAACATAAACGTAAATCAACATAGCCTTCCTTCCAAGCAAAGAAAAGATGCTGATCTTTAGATACCGAAGTAAGGTATGTAGGTACCCGTTTTGTGTATTAGATAGGCATATGGGATTTTAGTTTTGATTATATGAAACTGTTTATTTACAAAAAATTACTTTTACTCTTTTTGCCATTCGTTTAAAAATCTTATATCATAGGGAAAACCGGATTTCAGCATTAAATTTAGTAAAATGAATTAAAATCAACATTCACTTTGGAGACAGCAGGTTTTTTTTTTTTTTTCCTCCCTGCAGGCCAGTGTTGTTGTACAATCAACATAGCTACAAATTGTTTGAGACCATTGAAATAAACTTCTATAGCAAATACTAAAGATATTTAAAGGGAAATGCAAATTATAATATGATTAGGGTTAAGTCAGATTTTTGAACAGCACTTTTTATAGAATGAAATATTTTTACAAAAATCTAAAGCTCTCTGAGCAGAAAGAAACCATAAAAGACAATGTGAGTAAAAGTGATAGATTATATTATTTTGTAAATAGAATATATTTTCTAATATTTCTGTTTGGTGGTTTTCATGTTTCCAAGTAAGTTAATTTGAAAGCAAATAAATGAATGAAATGATTATCCATTTTATCCATCTATGTGGTTTGCTATGCAGTTTCAAATAACTATATTTTGAAAGCTGCCATTTGAAAATTCATATTTATTGAGATAACTTTTATTAAGTATGACAATCCTCAGTATATATTAAGAAGAATAAAACTTACCATTAATAAATACTTCATTTATAGATTTTTATTGTAACATTCTTTTAAACAATTGCCAAAAAAAGATGAAAATTTGCCAGAATAAAGAATAAAAGAATGTTCACCTTCTGAATAACACCAAATATAACTAGCTCATATATTAAAAGCAGCATACTTACGCCTGCAAGATGCATGAAGTCCATCCCACCGTGCTAGAGGCAAACAATTACGACGTTGAGAACCCACCAATAAATGACCAGGTTGACATGAAAATTTGCATACTGTGTCTATAACATAATTACCACCACCAGAACACTTCACTACTACACTTTCAGGTACTTCTATTGGTGGGCAAGTCTTCACTGCAATAAACAACAAATTATAAAATCAGAGCCTGCTTGTCTTCTATGGTAAGATGTATTTTAGCAGCGATTTCCTTGATGTACAATATAGACAAAATTAATTTAAAGTCCTTTTTTTTCTCTTTGATTTTGAAGGATCAAAAAAGTGTTTATGTACTTATCACAAGGCTTTGTGATGCAGCATGTTTCAATACAATGCATCTTCTAAAATATAGCTAAGTATGGTTCATAAAAATCAATGTCAAAATTGTTAACCTAAGAAAAGTTTCATAACATGGTATTAAAAAAGACAGAATATGTCAACATAAGAAACTCCAAAAAAAAATTTTAACTTATACCCTGAAAATAGAAAACAGTTTATAACCCAGTAATTTAACAGTCAAAGAATAAAAGCACTTCAGGCTTTATTTACAAAACCTTGTTTATATCTCAGCTACTAGGTATACTGCAACTATTGGCACCAATACTTCAACTTTGGTTCATCCCTTGCCATGTCCTTGAACTTTATTTTATGAGCCTGTTCCCTGCCAGTTTCACAGTAGTATATCATTCTTGAAGATTGTTAGACAGTTTATTTTAGAGCAGTAGTATTTTTGTATGTAAATGTTATTTTAAATACCAATCAGTTCATCATGTGTGTGCAGAATTTATTCAGAAATTTCTTTCTTTCATTCTGAATGGCAATTAATAAAATTATGAACAAATTTAATTCTACTGCTTCACTCCGAAACAAAAAAAAAAAAAAAAGACAAAAGTGTACAGTGCTAATAAAGGAGATTCTAAACAAAAAGGAAAAAAATATTGAACTTATATTACAAAATCACTTTTTAAATCAAGCAGGGGTTTCAGAATATAAAGGAAAACATTAATAATAAAATAAAAACATTACAATGGCCAATCTTAACATGACAATCAAAAATAGTTTTCCTGATACAATCAATACCTATTTAGCCAAGGAAGAGAAAAACAATTATTCTAGCATCTTTTATAAACTATGATAATTTACAGGTTTAGGAAGTGGAGTTGAAGTACAGGTGCTGCTGACTGCAGCATACTTAAGGTCATATGTAAAACATCACATTGACAGATGAGGTTTATAATTAAAGCCCTATTGTTAAAATGAATATATATTAATTAGCAATAAAACACATGAAACAGAAATTGGTTTATACTTATCAGCACTTATCAACACTTCTGACAGGTGCTGATCAGCTTGCTAGTTCACAGTATATATGTTAAGTGCTCACTGGAACAAAAATTGAATGGCGAAGTTTTAATCATTGCAAACATTCAGCATGGAGCAAAAGAGGCTTAGAGGCAAGTAATAGAAATGTGATAGAGAAGTGCCGAAAAGGCATAAGTATGGAAATGAAAGAGAATGGTAAATAATATTATATAATATTATGATGTTAGCAATAAGAATTTAAAAAATATGTTACTAAATGTTTCTCACATTCTTAGCTATATTACTTATTGTAAATTGATCCCTTCAGTAAAAACATTAGACACATCAGTCAGATGATGCTCAAATTGTCCTTTATCAATAAGTGTATATGTGTTTTATAATATATCTATTACAACTACCTCCATTTCTATGTATTTAGAAACAAGGCATCGTTTGAAAAATAAAATTCTGCAAGTAAAATTGATAGCTTTTCTGCTGCATGATAAACAATTGTTGAAGCCTTGTTGTTCAAACATTAAATTGGTTTAACCCCCACAAAAAAAACCCAAAAACCCCAAAATCCCCAAAAAAAAACCCAAAAAAAACAAAAAAAACAAATAAGGAAGAAATGAATATGTTCAACACCTATTAACTATTTTTTTTTTTTTGAAGAGAATTTAATGTCCATTTTTACTACTGTAGCACCACAGGCAGTGGACACTGATGATATATGAGGTGAAATGATAAATTGGGAAAGGATATTTTTTTTTAAGGAAGGAAATGTTCCAGGCCTAAGTTTAGGGTACCTCATCAACATTTTTCATTTATGAGGACTGAGGAAAACCTGGAAAAAACCTCAATCAGAGAGGATAGTCCTGGTAGGAATTGAACCCCAGACCTCCCACTCATGAGTTCACGTCTTAAGTTCCTCGGCTGGTTTAACATGAATGGAACCATTATTTGGAATAAGGAAAATAATTTGGTTTAAGAATATTTAGTTGTTTACTGTGACTGTGAAATTACTGTAAAGATTCTGAAGCTCTAAAAGTATCTTTATCACTCTGCTTACCAAACCCCTCAATATGCTCTGTTTAAATTTGCCATTTTCATATGCAGTGCCCTCTAGGACACTAGATTAAAGTTTTTATAATACTGAAACATAGAACCTGAGTATTTTGCACATTTTATACAGATATATTTCCCATCAATAGCACCAATGATGTGAGGCAAATTCCAAGGCAATAGAAATCTTCATGAATTGATTTAAAACTACCTTTATTGGTAAGGGCTTATGTCCAGGGTGCAGTTAATCCCATAATGCAAAAATTGTTTGATTGATGATCTTTCTGACTGTAGATATGTACTCTCTTTTCAAGGTAAATGCAAGAGTTTAGAACAGTGACCTAGTTGCATAATATCTGAAAGCAAAATTATTAAATTTAGTGCTTTTTTAAATAAAATATTAGTTCTAATTTAAAACTTATAGTTTTATAAACAAAACTGAGGAAACAATAGAAGTATCTAAGAGACAGTTTGCCATACAATTAGAAAAAACCCACCACTCTGATCAGGTAATGCATGTAATACATATACATAAAAATGATCATACTTTCAGTTAATACTATATCTGAAAGGGGTGGTTAAACCTAGAGTTTCTAGTGGTAATTTGGTTAAAGCACTCATTCTGCATGATGTAGCTACTAGCATGATTAAATTGGATACACATTATCTCCACCCTGACTGCAGAAAAAGGCAAATGAAAATAATGTTGGTCAAGGTAAAAACAACCTTTGTATATGAATTCTCTTCTGTTCAAGTGAGGAAAAAATGGCTTAGTCCAACAGATATATAATTTGACATTGTTAATTTTGAAAAACAGAAGCTTGAGCATTTAAAAAAAAAAGTTATGTGCAAGCATCATAAGGAAAATGAAAATGATTAACATCTTTATTTCTTTAAAAGTTTACTTCCATTCCTTCAATCTTCCCACCCCAATTTAACAGTGATTTCATACACTTATACAGTCATCTTCTGCTGTTTAACCTTCACAGTTGATGTTAAAACTACAGGCAGGTTTAAACAGGTCAAATGAAGGATAAAAAAATAGATATTTTATCATCAAACCATTGTTTACATACTTGTACCACTTTCTAAAGAATCATTAATTTAGGACCAAAAAAAAAAAAAGTAGACGAAGTCACATTTAACAATTAAGTTAATTTCATAGTATTGTCAGTAATTAATTACAGTGAAATTAAAGAGTGAAAGAAAATGCTCCAAAAATGACATACCTTGAAAAAATAAGATAAGATCTACACGCATTCAGAAAAAACAAAAAAAAAATGTAAGAGTTAACACAAATTGAAAAGAATAGCTCAAGAAAACATTAGTTGGTTAACAAGGATTATATATTTGAGAATAATTATATGATAGTTATGGACATTGGGAGAAAAAAATGCCAGTGTATTGAAAGTATTTAAAACTAGTATACCAATATATTTAAAATATTTATAAACAATTAAATTTTAAACTTAGAAACACAGGTTATCATTTTTATGTGCTTGAATAGCAGCAGTGCAAATTCAACATATTTTTATGGAGCCTAAACAAGTTACCCACAATAACACAGTTAGTTGTACATGTATATTCTCATTACATTTTAATATAAATATTTATATTACAGATTGAAGCTACTAAAAATTCATCTATAATATAAAAATATTTATATTATATAATTTTATATATAGAATTTTAAACTGAAGTATAGCATATTCTTAAGATGATTAGGCCAAACTCTGTACACAATTACTGCAGGATGACAAGAGCATTTCAAATAATGTCTCAAGTTTTTCTTCATGCACTCCCATAGCATAACTTACACAGGAAAGCATCTGCAACTATATTGATCCTTCCTGGACAGTAAATTATATCATAAGTTTTGAATAACTGAGTCGACTTTGTAACACTTACATCGCTAATAGTTTTAAAAGAAGAAAACTAAGTTTCTAGAGCTAATCACTCCATCTTCAGTTCCAGTTCAACTGCTGGCCTTGTTCTTCGTGGTGGTTTGGTTTGTCTCTGGTGGCAGGTGGATGAACTTCTGTATTAAGACATCACTTGGTGGGATTTCAAAGTTGAAAATGCTACATTTGTTCTTCCAGATATAAATGTTTTCCCAGATGGCGAGTTCTGTTTTCCCTGTAATTTTTTAAGTAGTTTGGGATTCCTGTTTATAATATGTTTTTCATTCCAAAAGTGCCAAGCTACTGCTGATTTTTCTTCCTGTCTTTGTTTTATGTTCCTGATGTGTTCTTTTGCTCATGCTTTTATGTTTCTTTTAGTCTTTCCTATGTAAATTTTTTCAAAATCGATACATTCCATCTGATATATTCCTGATATTTTTCTCTTGAGGAATGCCCTCTTTTAGTTTAGAATTTAGTATATTTTTTATGGAGTAACTGTTTTTTGGAGCTAAAATAATGTTTTGTTTTTTGAAAATCTTTTGGAATTTGTAGAAGGTTGATGGATGGTATGTGAATTTTTGGTACATTCTATTTTCTTCCTTGTTAGGAATAAGAGTACTGATGTCTTTGATTCTTTTTTTGTTCCTAGCTCTGTTTATTTTCTTATATACCACTTCTTGTTTGAAACCATTTTCCATAGCTATATTTATTATATTGCTCAGTTGTAAATCATATTTTTCTCTGTTCATGGGGATATTTACCAACTTGTGAGCAAGACTATTTAGTACTGCATGTTTATGAGGAACTGGGTTATAACTGTTATATTTAATGCAGCTATTAGTGTGAGTAGGTTTTCTATATATGCCAAATGTTAAGTGGTTTTTTAACTTAATTATTTTAAGATCAAATAAGGGTAGCTGTCCATTGCATTCTCTTTCCATAGTGAATTTTAACGATTTTTCTTGTAGATTGAGTAACTTTAGTGCATCTTGTAGGTGTTTTTCCGGAACTACTGCAAAGATGTCATCAACATAGTGATACCATGCTTTGAACAACCAGAGAAAACCCTTCACGATTCTAATTTCTAATGCACTCATGAAGAGATCTGCTAATAATGGTGATAATGGGCTACCCATTGTTAAGTCAGAATTCTGTTTATAATATTTTCCAATAAAAGTGAAGTAATTTTGCTTTATGCACAGGTTAGTTAAAGTAATGTATTCTTCAGTTTCTTCTATTATTTTCCCTGGTTTTAGCAACCCATTTTTATATAGGTGTGCAGATTTTGTGTAGGGGTGCTTGGATAAAGAGCTGTGACATCAAAAGAAACCAAGGTATCTGTTTTTTTCTATTTCTATATCTTTAATTTTTTTAATTAGTTCTGAAGAGTTTTTTATGCTTCTGGTTTCAAATTTTGAAAAGGAAGAAAATCTGTATGTTAACCATTTGGCTAATTTGTATGTTGGGGCATCTATGTTGTTTATAATGGGTCTCATTGTTTTCCCCGGCTTGTGTACTTTTGGAAGACCGTAGATTCTAGGCAGTGTGGGGTTATTTACTTTAATTTTGTATTGTTCTTTTTTATCTATTAATTTACAACCATTAATCATTTTATTTAATGAATTTATGCACATGTTTAGTGGATTTTTTGTTATTGTTGAATATTCTTTTCATACATACATTCATACATTCACGTTCACATTCCATCCATAAACCTTCTACAAATTCCAAAAGATTGTCAAAAAACAAAACATTATTTTAGCTCCAAAAAACAGTTACTCTATAAAAAATATACTAAATTATAAACTAAAAGAGGACATTCCTCAAGAGAAAAAATCAGGAATATATCAGATGGAATGTATCGACTGTGAAAAAATTTACATAGGAAAGACTAAAAGAAACATAAAAACATGAGCAAAAGAACACATCAGGAACATAAAACAAAGACAGGAAGAAAAATCAGCAGTAGCTTGGCATTTTTGGAATGAAAAACATATTATAAACAGGAATCCCAAACTACTTAAAAACATTACAGGGAAAACAGAACTCGCCGTCTGGGAAAACGTTTATATCTGGAAGAACAAATGTAGCATTTTCAACTTTGAAATCCCACTAAGTGATGTCTTAATACAGAAGTTCATCCAACCGCCACCAGAGACAAACCAAACCACCAGAAGAACAAGGCTGGCAGTCGAACTGGAACTGAAGATGGGAGCGATTAGCTCCAGAAACTTAGTTTTCCTCTTTTAAAACTATTAGCGATGTAAGTGTTACAAAGTCGACTCAGTTATTCAAAACTTATATTAAACATCACTGTTAAACATCACCATATTTTAACTAAATTATATCATATTTAAAACAGGAGCATTGAAATTCCCAACTTCTAATTTTATAATTTTGTATCTCATAAGATATATTGTTATTAAACTTGAACGTTACTGATCTTTGGTCAGCTATCAACTTAAAATATTTACGTATAAGATAATGTCTCCATTTACATTAGGATTGCAGAATAGTATAGGCCTTTTTCTCTGTAGCTGAATATCTCTGCTCAGTTTTAGGCAAAGTTCTGGAGAAAAATGAACTAGTCTTAACAACTATGATAATGTTATTTCAATATCAAAATCTAATTCATCTGTTTCTACATTGAATGGAGATTCTTTTAAAGTGTTATAAATAAAGCAATTAATATTTGTAACGTTTGTAAAGTTGGAACTCATTAGTACATTGATCTGTCTTGTTCATTATTATCAAAAGAATAACTTGTGTTGTTCATTACCAATTAAAAACCTGATCCAATAATTAATAAAAACAAGAAATAAAAAATGACAGATTGTGGGCTAGGAATAGCGTAATAACAGAGAAGAAGAGGGTACAAATCCAGAAAAGCATATACATTGCTCACATAAATAATAACAAGCATGTGTTGGAGGCAACCAGGACAAGGAACTATTTAACATCCCAAGACATAAAAATGCTGAAAATTTTTCAATGTGAGAATTTGAAATGAAAATCATATTTCTTTCAAAACAACTTTATAAAATTGTGAATGGTGATGATGTTTTAATGGATCAGGAGAAAGGTTAGGGAAGCTGCAAAACGAGAGATGACAAGCTCTGTACTACATACTATGAAAGATTGATCTTCTAAGTTAAGCTGCACATATTAATGTGTGAAACATCAAAAGAAATGTATGATACATTAAAGCATATATATAAGCAGCAATATGCACAACAGAAGCAACATCTGCAAGCAAATTTTTTCAACTATACCTAGAACAGTTCAAAAGATGTGATGGTTAACATATGTAATATACAAAACATTCTGTTTAAACTCATTTGTTTCAATGAACAATTCAGTGATGATATAACAAGGATCCTGACTATTTTGCCTGGACAATTTAAATGTTTTTGAAGTGCTGGGATTCAGCTCCAGCATAAGACAGAACCATGGAAAATCTTAAAGCAAGACTGTCAAAAGAAGAACACCTGTGCATAGAGAACATCAAGAAGAAAGCATTGCATTTAAAGCTTACAGCCAAAAGGATAAAAATAATGGTAATAGAAAGAATAACAACAAAAGTATTTCAAACAAGTGTTAAAACTGTCAATCATTTGGGCATTTTAAAAGTGAATCCAAGTACTGGAAGCTATGCAGTTTCTGCAACATGATAAATTGTTATAAAGAGCAATGCTTCTTTAAAAATAAAAAGAAGGAAGAATAACATCCTTGCAGTATCTGTAAGAAAATTAACCACACAGAAGAAAAATGTTACTTCAATGAATGAATGAATGGTGTTTAATGCCCATTTTTGCTACAGAGGCACCAAAGGTGGTGGACACTGGTGATGCATGAGATGAAATGATATATTGGGAATGGATTTTTATTTTTAAGGAAGAAATCATTCCAGGTCTAAGTTTAGGGTACCTCCCCGGCATTTGCCATTTTTATGAGGACTGAGGAAAACATGGAAAAAAACCTCAGTCAGGGAGGATGGTCCTGGCAGTATTCCAACCCAGACCTCCTGCTCACGAGTCCATGCCTTAACAACCTCGGCCACCCATGGCGGTACTTCAATCAAGAAACAACAGTGGTGACAAGGCGACTTTTCTCTCAGAAGTCTGCATGAGTGACAAGAAAATCAGTAAAAGTGTAAGAGAGTTTGTTGTGGCTGGTGGATGCAGTTCTCATATGACAAATGAAGAGCATATTTTAACTAAAGTTAACTACATGAAGATCCAATTGTGATCAAAGTGGCCAAACAAGACAATATAATGGTTAGAAACTTACTTGGAAATATAGAGACTGACATATTATGTAGAAGAATTAAACAGAAATCTTCTTTCAATTAATACTGTCACTGAAAATAATGGAGAAGTACATTTCAAAAAAAAAAATGGTAAATATAATTAAAGATAATGAAATAGTGTTACAGGGACACAAAAATGAAAATGGTCTGTATATTGTGGACCTAAACACTAAAACAGAGGCCCTAACAGCATTGCAAACAAATATTTATATGAAGTGGCACAACATATTAAGTCACATTAGCTTTAAAAACTTGAAAATCCTAAATTGTGCAGTGGTATACCTGATTGGTCACTAGGTGCTCTGAAATGGAAAAATGTGAAATATCATAATGGTGAAGCACATTAGAAACCCACTTTGAAATAAGGTACTGAACAAAACAACCTTTGGAAATAATACATACAGTCATCTGTGACAAAATAGATCCACCTACATATGATGGCAACAGCTACTTTTTGATCTGAATTTATGTTTACACTCACTTTGTTAAGGTTTACCTATTAAAAGCAAAAAATGAAGCAGGAAAACACTTAAAGGAATTTGAAAGTGAAGCAAAACTCATTTCAATTTAAAGGTGTCAAAAATAAGATGTGACAATGGAGGAATATACAAGCAATGATTTTAAGATTTGGTGTAAAAATGAAAGAATTATTCTTGATTACACTATTCCTCATTCTCCACAGCTAAATGGAACTGAAGAGAGAATGAATAGAACTCTAGTAAACAAGGTGAAATCAATGGTGTATGACTTCAATCTTGAAAATGATATGTGGGGTGGAGCACTATATACAGTAACCTACATCCAAAATAGAAGCCCTATGACAGCAACAAAAGTCACTCTAGCAGCGCTATAATATGAAAGAAAATCAGATCTGTCAAGAATGGAATATTTGAATTAACTATTTAAACTAAAGTACTGGGATATCTGTAGAAGTTGGACCCAAGAGCTATAAAAGGTGTAATCATTGGCTATGCAGAGAATGGATATAGGATCTGGGATATAAAAAAGGGGAAATATTTGTATCTTGAGATATTGTGTTTCTAGGTGTGCAGAGGAAGGAAAATTGTAAAAACAAACCAATAACTACATCACAATTGAGAACCTAAAAGAAGATGAAATCGCTATGATAATGAAAATACAGGAGGAGAAGAAAACAACGAAAATGAAAGAGCAGAAAATGAGAATGAAGAAGGTAAAAACACCCAAAAAAAAAAAAAAAAAAAAAGAGCACGACATGAAAATGAATGTTTTTTTTAATAGTGTTTAATGTCCATTTTTATGCACCACAGGTTATGGATATCGATGATACATCAGTTGAAATGATAAAATGAGAAAGGATTTTTTAAGGAAGGAAATGTTCCAGGTCTAAGTTTAGGGTACCTCCACAGCATTTGCCATTTGTGAGGACTGAGGAAAACCTGGAAAAAACCTCAATCAGGGAGGGCGGTCCTGGCAGGATTTGAACCCCAGACCTCCCACTCCTGAGTCTGCACCTTAACGGCCTCAGCCACCTGTGGTGGTCAGGAAAATTACAAAGATGAAAACATCCAAAATGAAGAAAGAGAAGAAAATATTCAGGGGAAAAAATGTAAACTGAGACCAAGAAGATAGAGAAAAATGCTAAACAAATTTAAAGACTTTATTGTGTATAATAATGCAAGAAATGATGATGTACTGTTAACTCACAGTGACTGCTTGAGAAGTCAAGATAAAGAAGAATGGATTAAGGCCATTAATGATAGAAATTGTAAATGAAGAGTTTTCAATAGGAAAATGGATTTTTAAGATCAAGGAAGATGGAAGATTAAAGCCAGATGGTAGCAAGAGGCTGTCAGCAAAATCAAGAAAATTTGGATTTCAAGGACATTTTCAGTTCTGTGGCTCAGACAAGTACTTTAAGATTCCCGTTTGCTATAGCTGCACAGAAAAATCTGAAAATGAGGGCATTTGATGTGAAGACTGCATTTCTAAATGGAAAACTAGAAGAAGAAATTTACAAGAGGTTACGTGAAGGATATGCTTGTTAAAAAAAGTACTCTATATCCTAAAACACGCTCCAATAAAATGGTATAAACTTCCCACAGAATTCTTGAAGAAAAAGAGACTTATGCAACTGAAAATTGATCAATGTGTTTTCAAAACTCAAAATACAGAAAAGACAACATTTCTTGCAATTCATGTTGATGATGGAATGTTAATTGGAGAGGATGCACAACAAATGAAAAAGCTACAAAAGCATTTTGAGATCACAGTAAAAGAAAATCCAACCCATTACCTAGGGTTAGAAATTAAAAGAAATGAAGAAAGTATACACATAAAACAAGTAGAATACGGTTATCAAGTTTTGAACAGACACAGAATGGAAAGCTCTAAGCCAGTTAAGACTCCTATTGAGAAAACTATTAGAACATCAGAAGAAAATAAAAAAATCAGTAAGCTACTGGGAGTTTAGCCTATTTGAGGTATAAGACATGACCTGACATGACATATGCAGTGAACTATGAAAGCAAATTAATGTGTAATCCTAACAGTTGAGATATAAGCAATGTAAGAAGATATTAAGATACCTTAGTAGAACCAAAGATAGTGGTCTTAAATACTCATCCAAGAAAGAAGATAATCATGTGGAAGCATTTTGTGATGCTGATTATGCTGGTAATTTTACTGATGCTTAAAGTACTACTGGCTATGTAATATTGTATGCTGGGGACCAATAACTTAGTGCTCAAGGAAATAAAGTGTAGTAGCACAATATGCAGGCAAAGCACAGTATATTTCAGCAGCTCATTATTGCCAAGAAAAGAAGTACATTAAAACATTTATGGAAGAGCTTTTGAACAAATCAGTAATCATGGCACCTTATGTTGATGATCAGAGTGCAATCATAGTGATCATGTCAGAATAAATGTTAAGAGGAAGCAAACATATTCATGTCAATACCATTTCATAAGTGATGAATTAAATAATGATTGGTTCAAAATTAAGTACTACCCAACAGAAGATCAAACAGCTGACAACTGACTAAATCACTTTTAAGTTTGACAAACTTGAAACAAAACTAATGAATGACTGACGTCAAATGATGACATCACTAATAATCTTTTATTTTACAAGAACAACCAAATAATTAAATGTTACCACGCAAGTTACTACACCAAACTATTTCTTGTAGTTAAAAGCATTTGAAATATGATAATATCTTGAGTTCATTACTTCAATTATTAAATCTTTGAGGGAGTGTAGTAATCCATTAATGCATATATATATAAAACTAAATTAACAATAATTAGAAAAGCAGAAAAGGACAAAACACTAGGAAAAATTCACAGATTTGCATTTGCTATATTAAGAAAAAGTCACAGATTTGCAATTACTATATTTCAAACTGCTAGAGTTCTTCTATGGCAAAAAGACTTGTCATAGAAGAACTCTAGCAGTTCAAAATATAGCGATTGCAAATCTGTGACTTTTTCTTAGTGTTTTATCCTTTTCTGCTTTTCTAATATTTATTTACATTGTTAATAGTGTTACATTATTTTTCATTATATATACTTGTCTGAATTCATTTAATTGTTTTATTTAAGCAAAGTGTATTTATGCATTATAAATAAAACAATATTTGTAAAGTTGGTACTCTTTAGTACATTAATAAAGCTCAATCATATCTTTCAGTTGTTAACAAAACAGAATCTTGTGTTGTTCATTTCTAATTAAAGACCTGGCCCAATAATACTAAAGGACACAAGTAATAACAAGAGTTAAAAAATAATAAATTCTTCATCAATAGATATTACAAATTATTCTGCCACTTTTTGTTTTAGTTTCACAAAAGCTTGCATAGGCTTTTGATGCATAGGAGACTTAATACAATTAAAAATTGTAAAAAATTAAAAAAAATTTCAGAAAAGTTGTATATTATCCATTCTGAGTAATGTTAAACATTTTACAGTGTGTTGTAGTGGGCTGAATTATTTTGGTTCAGATAAATCTTAACAGTGGCCAGCTTCAGGCTTGGTTTTGTTTTCAGCTGTATAACCTACCAAATTAACAAACCTTGCAAAGAAAATACATTTATTCTTGTTCAAAGTAAGATGATATTTTTCTGCTGTTTTAAGAAACCATTGTGGGTTGACATTGTGTTCTTTCAAGGTATGTGCAAATTTTGTAACATTATCTAAGTATGCAAATTATCCTCCAACTTTTCAAACTCAATAATAGAGTCAATTTCTCTTTAAAAACCTGCCACCCATATGCAACAACAAAGCATATATGAAAAAATTGGTACAAATTACTGCAAGACTCAAATGCTGTAAATAATTTATCCTCCAACATAATATATATCTGATTATAAGCACTTTCTAAATCTATGGCACTGAACCCTTCATAATTGCTTATTTTATGAACCACATCTTCTAGACTAGGCAAAGGATAAGCATCTAGTAATGTGAATATGCTCATTCTATTACCATTCTTTTCTTATGATTTTCAGTAGTAGGGATTAATACCTGAGAAAGGCATGGTGATCTATTATACTCTATTACTTCATCCAAAAGTAATACTCTAATTTCCTTATCTATAAATTGCTATGTCCTCCTTAGAACATTGCTGAGATTTAACAGTTATAGCATGTAATCTCAGGAGTAGGTAAGATAAACAGTGATACCTAAGGAAAAAGAGCTCTTATCAGACCACTTACTAACAAAGGATTCTTTGTTCCATCAAATAAAATTTCATGTTTGGTATACTGTCTTAAAATATTTTGTACAATTACTACCCAAGCACATAAACTTTTTAAAATAAGGAACCTAATATTATATGTACGATCTTCAAACTATAATGTGTCTATACATGTTCTTTTAACATTTGTCAGTAGAGATGCTGATGCCATAGACACTTGTCCATTAGCTGGTAAAGTTCTTGATGCATGTTAACGTGCAAAATCAAGATTATGAAACTTTTTGAACTTCCAGCATTGACTACAGCTTTATTATTGAAACTACTAAATTTTATTAATTGATATCATTGTATGATTCAGTTGAACTACACACTCTTAAAGCTTCACTTACTTTTCATAAATGTATGGAACCAGTTTCGAGAACATTTAGTTCCCATCTTCAGCCAGGCTAAAGTTCAACTCAACTTTAACTTTAAGTTGAACTTTGAACTCAGTTGAAACTGGTTCCATACATTTATGAAAAGTAAGTGAAGCTTTAAGAGTGTGTATTTCAACTGAATCATACAATGATATCAATTAATATGATTGGCTTCACTGTGCAAGTTCCAATTTACATTTAAGTACTAAATTTTAGTTGTATGCTATCTTTAGACAGAAATGGTGAGGAAGCAGCTAAGACAGGTGCTAAGATCTGAATCTGAAAATGTTTAAATGCTGAAGACTTACAAATGCTTGCATATTGGCCAATTTTTTTTTATGCATTTTTCTATATTATAATATACTTCTAGCAGAACAAAGAACATGGGGTTGCCCTTCATGACCACAGAAATAGCATGGCATGTTACTAGTGCAGCAGTAGTAAAAATCTCCTTCAAGTGCTAAGTTTTCTTGCTAACTATCTGCTGTAAATTCTGGATTGAATTATCAGAACTAAATTCATGAATAATTTTGAATTTTGTTCTGCCATTTCAAACTATTGAATTGAACTGACTAGCAACAGCATTCAAATGGTTAAGTTAAATTTTCTTTATATGATGTGACAACAGCTATAATGGATGAATTATGAATATAGTTCATTTTTATTTTGATCAGATGATAGGACCTAGAAATTGCAATGCTTGCTTAATAGCTTTAAAGCTTCTATATATTGATCAATGAATTCACCTAGGAGTTGGTCTTATAGCAAGTTTATATCTGGCAAAAACTTAGTGTTTTGGTTTCATTTATAAGGATTCCAGTACTTTGATGGCAGATGAGTAGTATCCACATCACCAATATGCTCATAAACAGAATGAGAAATATAATTTGTGAGTGTCAGAAACTTTTCTATTCCATTTGACTTGGTAGCAGCAAAAAATTTAAAAGTGCAGTATCAAAGACTCTACTATTGTTCAGCACCATGAGTATGTAGTTCTACATCGAACTGTACTGGTCTTAACAACTTATCCACGATTAAATTTCCTTTAAATTTAATGTATAAATTTTTTGTCCTATGAGTGAGAAAAATACCTTTTAGAACTTAAAAAGCTTTACTGAACAGAAATCTGCATGTTAACTACAACAAGTGTATAACTAAAATAAACAGTTGCTATGTAAACTGAACTTTCAATTCATTCTTAATAAAAAGAGAAAATGTAACTGAATCTTTCAGCCTAGAAATGAGCTTACATTATTTTTTGAAGTTGAACGTTGTGCTTGGTTCAGAATGAGATTTGATCATACACCTTGCTTATGTGGTTGACATCTTTTAGCAGCTAAATAAACTGAATCTTCTGATGCAAGGAAGGAATTAAACAATGATAAAAATCATTAATTGTTGAAGACCTTAATGAGCAAAATGAAAAAAAGAAGGTTCAGGAATGTTGCAATATTTTAGAACATTTAATTTGTTATTGCTGGTGAGAATGACCAAATACTTCTGGAATATGTGAAAAATTAAATCATGCACCATTTGACAACATTGAAAAGTGAATTCAGAAAGTATCATCCTGAAATGAATGAAAGGGAGTTGTATTTAGTGTTCAATTCATGCAAATTGGAAGTTGAGAAGCTGCCTGATGACTGTCAAAAAGAATTTGTGGAGATGAGGACTGATTTAGGAGCAAGAGATATGTTTGATGAAAAATCAATTCACAGAATGTTTGCCTGCGACATGTGATTCATGCCTAAAGAGACAGAAAAAGTTATCTATTACTTTGATTCTATCTGTGTCAACATATCTTAATGAATCAGCTTTTTCAACTCTATTGTAAATGAAACCCCCCCCCCCAAAAAAAAATAGACTGGAGGTTTAAAATGACTTCTATGCATTAAAGAATGGGCAAAGAAAAGAAAACCACAGATTTCTCATTAATTGTAACAATTATCTGTCGTTTAACTGCAAATTGATTTTCAATACCTGGCATTCCATTTAGCTTATTGTTTGTTTTGCTTAGTTTTGTTTATTCAAAGTGATTCATAGTAAAACTCTTATGAATATCATATTGAGTGACTTCTATTCCTTTTTTTAAAATTTATAAACTTTTTGATTAAATATAAAAATAAATGTAGGTGTAATTAATAAGGAAAGGTAAACCATTTTCTTTATTATATACATATTATTTTTGTGTAAATATGGGGAATAATGATATTATTAGAATGCTGAATGGGTATATGAAGCAAAAAGGGTTAAGAAACACTGCTGTAGAAATTTTATCTATAATGAAGAAAAATCTGATTATTCAGAATTAGATAAAACATTGGCACAAAGAACTTAATATATTTTATTTATGTGAATTTAAAATAATATATGAATATACTATAAAAAACATTAATCTTTCTTAACATATTAATTTTTTTAATATTCCATCCTTTTATTCCATTTACTAGTTCATTAAAGAGGGTGTATATAATCTAGAGTCTGCAAGTGCAAGATTGCCTATCATTCACCTTTACATGGAAGTAAAAAAATCATACTTAGCACCTGAAACTTGTTAGAGGCTGAAAACATATATTTCACTCAGACAGTTTTTTCTGAAAGTTATTGAGCTTCTTTGGTAAAAATGCAAATGAATGCAATTTTGCACTCTATTTTGATTTCTTTTTAATTGTCCTATTTTCTATAACCCTCCTCATGCTACTCAATTAGTCATAGACAATCTTATTCATTTTAAATATATGATTTACTAATTTAATAATAAAACAAAAATTCTTACCTACCAATACATTTTGCTTCTTGTCCAGACCAGGTGCCATTTTCCTGACAGAGTCGTATGCTTGATCCTACTAGTTGGTAACCCACTTCACAGCGCACCCCACATGCTACATTCATTACATTTCCACAATACTTCTTCACAAAGTAACCATTGGCTGGTGCACTTAGTTTGGGACATGTTGTAACTGAAAAAAAGATTTTTTCTTAAAAAAAAAACAGAGTAAAGGACTGTATTGTTTCACTGATGCTATGTATTTTAAAAAATTAAATATTGTAAAAAGTATATTACAAAATAAAATGGAAATTTCATGGATATAGTTATTCTTATTAACAAGACCTTTAGACACAGGGCAATATTTAAAATTGCTATGCCTTTCTGAGAAACAACTCTGTAACAAAATATTATATTGCATAATGTATTTAATACATTTTCCTTTAATTTTATTTTTACTCTTTTCATTGAAATATAGCAACATTTTGATGTAATGTTCCTCAAGACACTAAGTTAGCAATCATTTGCATGGTTTTTACAGAAATAAGTTACACAAAACTCTTCTTTGACTGTACATAGCGACTAAAATGTTTTGATCAAACTTTGGTAAATCAGTTAGTTAACCAATGACACTAAGGATTATTTAAATTGCATAATTTTTGCTCATTAAATTCATGTTTTCTCACACTTGGAAGGTGAAAATTTACTGAAAATGAGAGAAAATATTTGTAAAATGGGTCAATTCAGTCAAAATATGAGTATGGTTCAAAAACTCAGCACAAATACAAAAGAGATTGTCCATTAGTTTCTTCAGGCTTATCATGTTATTTATAGATCTTGTTGCATCATTTCAAATCATATTAAGGGCAGAAAAAAAATTACAGGAAGAAACAAAAATATGTTACATTATAGCCATGTAATTTTATTTATATGCTTTATTTACAGACACTCTTTAACATATCAGGTCATTATCAACCCATTCAATCCAGGGTGAGAAATAGCTGATAAATTTTGCTCAGAGGCTTCTTCTTTCAGGCTTGAGGTTCTTTAATGTGCCATAAATCTATGACATGGAACCCATGGCTTTACTTTCCTTCCAAAGAAAGCTCCTATTCATGATTAGGAAAACTTTTTTATAAAATATTATGTTAACTTGAGCATAAAAAAAAACTTTCCTAAATAAGCTCTTCAGCAAAATAACTGTTATTGACAGAGGTCTAACATCAAGAAATGTTTATAAACCTGGCATTTCTGGTTTAATAATAATAATAATAATAATAATAATAATAATAATAAATAACAATAATAATAATAATTAATAATAATACTTTATTCACCATTTAGATCATTTGCATAATATGGGCTTCGTCCAGAATATAATAAAGCAATATACAAGTTTGATAATTATATTAGATTTACAACATGCCTTATTTAAAGTTCACACATTCACTTACTAAATAAAAGGTATGTTGTAGTAGAAAGACTTTAACTTCTTTAATAAATTGTTTTATATTGGTTATTTCTTTAATATTTATTGATAGTTTGTTATACATTTTAATGCCTACATTTGTGAGATTATTTTTTAAAATATTTGTTCTGCATATCTGAACATGAAGGTCATTTTTCCTTCTTGTATTATGAGAATGAATATCTATATTTGTTCATAATTCTTCCTGATGTCTATTAATATGGTTTACGACATGTATAATAAAGAGGCAGGCTAATGGTAGTATATTATGTTTCCTAAAATAGGGTCTACAGGATGTCATACTACCTATTCCACTTATAATTCTTATTGCTCTCTTCTGGATTTTAAATACTCTCTCATATTTTTCTCCCCAAAATTGTATTCCATATTTTAATCGACTATGAAAATGAGCAAAATATGTTTTTCAATCCTAATAAATTCAGTGTACTTTTTAGACTTTTAAGCATATACCAAACAGAACTAAGTTTAGTTGCTAAATTATGAGTGTGAGTATCCCATTTAAGGTTTTCATTCACATGTATACCCAAGAATACTGTTTCTCCCTTGTACTCAATATTGTTTTCATCACCTATATTTGAGGTTTAATACTGTTTTTATATTACCATGTATGAAATGTCATTGCAATAGTTTTTTCATTGTTTATGATTAGTTAATTTGTTTTAAATCGTTAATGAGGCTATTCATGATCATGTTTACCTTATTTTGCAATACAATCTCATTATCTACTTTTACAAGAATGTTTGTATTCATCTGCAAAAAGAACCATATCAGCCTTTTGAATATTATTAGGTAAGCAATTTATATACACTAAAAACAACAGAGGCCCTAGTACTGAACCTTGAGGAACACCTCTCATAATTTCTTTTGTATTTGATCGATAATTACTTATTTGCAGTTGTTTCTCATTGCAGATCCACTACTTGTTTCTTATTGGTGATACAGGATTCAATCCACCTATTCATGTTTCCTCTAATTCCATATTTATACAACTTAGATATTAGGATTTTGTGGTCTAATACATCATATGCTTTAGTAAGGTCTGGTATTTCATATATTCCAAAAGAATATCTGCCTTTCATTTCATTGACTACTTTTTATATTTCACTTTCTGTAATTGGATTTAAAAAATAGAATTATTACTAATTTTTTATCTCTGTTATGGTTTTACAGTTAAAATGTTGGGAGTGATTTGAACTAAGGAGTTTGTCTGCTATTTCTGAGAAATATGTATTGAAACGCTCTGCTATATGCTGAGGACTTCTAATTTTGTTACCCTGAATGAGTTCTGTTACACACTGTTTAGAGTTATTCGTCCCAGTTTCCTGGTTTATTATTCTCCATAGTGCCTTTGTTTTGTTATTTGCATTTAATATGGCTATTTCATTTTCTTGTCTTTTCACTTCCAGAATTATTTTGCAATAAATACTTTTATATTTTTGTACATAATCCTTAAAATCATTATTTATGTAACCCTGTTCCTTTAGTCTGTACAGCAGCTTTAGCTTATTACTTGAGATTTGTATTTCTTTTGTTATCCACCCATTTTGGGTTTGATCATTTACATACACACTTTTTGTGGGAAGGTAATGTTAAACGAGTAGAGAAATATTTTTATGAAGGTGTTAAATTTTATATTTATATTACTTTCCTGAAATATCTACTCCCTGTTTCCCCTTTAATAAGAAGTTAAATAATTTTATGCTTTCTGGGTTGAACATCCTTTTCACACATGTTCCTGTTTTCCCTGTTTGTTTAGGTACTGGTACATCGACTTCTAATATTTGTCCATAATGATCAGACAGGGCCCTAACAATTAGATACATGAAATTGAAAAATAATTTCTTATGTGTAATAGAAAGAGATATTGTACTAGAGTTTAAGCAGTATTTATGGCAATGAAGGAGCATATCTAATAAGTAAAAGTACTGATTTACAAGTAGGTTACCTACATATTCTTTCTGCAAAAACTCATTACCATTTTACATGTATATAGAAAATGCGTTAGAACATAATCTAAGATAACATAACAGAAAGATATACCAGTTGTTTACATGAGGTTTACAATTTCTGCTGCCATATGATAAGTTGTAGTAATAACACATTTGCTATTACTACAATGTATGGTAACAATGATTTAGCTGCTAGGATAACAGGAATATCTCAGGCTGATGAAAGTTCCATAAAGTTCTGCTCATATAATTCATAACTTAAATTATTCTATTATAGAAATGGTACACAAGGAAAAAAGTTCATCACTTAAATGCTATGTTGTTCATTGCTATTGATCATATTTTTAGTACATTATTTTACTTTTGTTTGCAGCTGCAAATTCCTGTACAAAATTGCATTGTTATTAATTTTCAATTCCTTTAATGTACCTTTAACATTTGTTTCCCTACCACTCATATAAGCATTTTTCTATTATAATTCTTACATTTTCTTTTATGCATGTTAGTAGTATATTGGCAATATTTTCATCACAGAACATGATGAGATGCCCCACAATGCATCAATTCCTTTTTCTGGAAATCTCTATATTCTCTTACAGCTATGTACTATTGCAATTATTGTAAATGATAAATTATATATTCACAAGTCTTTATGAGTGTTTCATGAATTCACACTCAAGGAATTAAACTATAAACTAAATTAAACTAAGCTTATTTGCTGGGGACTTCAACCTTTAATCAGTTGTTATTAATCACCTTCCATAATGACCAAATGTTTAATAAATGTTTCTAATGTGCAATATCCTGAAGCAATATTTTCTGTTAATGGCTCTTATCTATACATAATTAACCTTAGATTAATGTAGGTCCTCCTAAATATATATATATATATATATATATATATATATATATATATATATATATATATATATATATATAAATTAAGAAAAAGTCACACTGATTCCATGCATAATGTTACCTTCGATACTCAATATTTACTTTTATCACCGCCACTTATCTTCTTGCCATAGAAGGACTCCATGAGTCCGAAATATAGCGACCTCAAGTGTGACTTTTTCTTAGTGTTTTATCCTTTTCTGCTGTTATAATTACTGTTAATTTGTTACATTGTTAATAGTGTTACTTTATTTTTCTTTTTCTTTTATATTATATTATATAATATGATAGTGGCTATCTTCTTGTTCAAGTATAGATAAAACATGCTTATATAATTTTAAATACATATTATATTCTGGCAGAATTATCACAATATGGAAAACTTAATATTGTTCATTTTATATCTAACAGAACATTATCTTTATTTTAAACTTTAATTTGTACAAAAGAATAAAATCAGCTGGTTTTTTGTCCCTTTCAATGATAACAATTTTTTTTATATATGGAGCATTCAACTGTAAATAGTCTGTTCTTAACAATGTTATTTTAAAATATTCAGAACTTTTTAGTCTCTGAGACATCTTCCATTGGTTTTGATAACATGTAATTGATATTGTTTTATGATGTTATAATAATTTTTGTACAACAAATATAACAAAAGAGCCACAAAAATGAAATGGCAAGATACGATTGCTTGATAGGCATTCATTTATTTTATATTTGAATTAATTTTTATATATATTTAAACAATTTTACAGTAAGTGAGAAAACCCATGAAATGCACTGATATTGCATTAGAAAATTTTCTTTCAAAAACTCATTTTAAAACTTATAAAATTCAGTGAATCTTACAAAAGGTAGGATGTGAACATATTGCTTTTTTTGCCAGAGTTTGAAAATTGATCTCAGCACAATAAAGCACTATGTGCAAAAATTCATGCACATGAAGCTAGATTTTTTCCAGTTGTTTTATGCATGTGGATTCAGTTAACAGTATGTTCAGAATTTCATTATTGTAGCTATTTTTTCCAAGGTCTGTCTTAACCTAATAACTTGTACAATACTGTTCTTTCTGTGCAAACATTCATTTAGATATATTTGTCAATTATCCTTATATTTTCAGAGTTCCTCCTTTAGTGTTGGGTTATATGTTTTAAATAGTGATGAAAATTACCTTAACAAATTTCTTTCTATTAGCAAATAATGATCTAACAGTGGTTTTCAACCTTTTCAAGTCAGGGACCCATCTTTAAGGTGTTAAACTTCACATGACCCCATAGTTAATTGGTACCCTGACCTTAATGAAAACATGAATTTACATTATAGTTTTATTTAAAAAACCAAATTACTCTAACAGACCATGTTCTGAAATTTTGTTAAAATATTTTGCACTACCGGTAATGTGATGGTTGGGTCTTCCATATCTGCATAAGTTGGTGTATGCTGGGCTAAATTACAGTTAATTTGAGTCATAAATCAGAGTGAGCATCAAATCTATTTCCGTGTACTTGTTTTTGACTTGAACCAAAGAGGAAAATCCCTTTTCACACATATGACAAATGTTGAAAGTAAATTTATACCCCATCTGGCAGCTCAGGAAATCTTAATCATGTTGAAAACGTTGTTATATCTAAGTGTAAAAGTATAGTTTTAAATTCAGAATCACAATTAATATCATACAGCTCCTTAGTTTCATTGGCAACAAGTTTGAACTTTCAAAATATAGGAATGAGTCTTGAATCCAGCTGAATTCTCTGTAATTTTCTGGAAAGTAACTTTCAGTCTCATTGAGAGCAGAGAGATGGGATACTTCAGAATCACAAATATCAGAAGTAAGGAAAGGTCATTCTCATTTAGAAAAGAGTAAGGATTGAAAGGCAGAAAAATTATTACTATGACTGCAAATTGAACTTTTTCTGGAATGCCTTGATTTTATCATAAACTTGGAACACATTGATGGTTGGGCCTTGAAGGGCTAAATTGAGTTAATTTAATATTTAGAAAATATGTCTGCTATATAAGCCAAAGTGGTCAGCCAACTGTCATATGAAAACAAATTTACATATTCATTCTTACAGTTACAATCATTCAAAAATAGTAAAACTTTGGTTATCTTTGCATATAGTGCACCCAACTCATTTTTTTTGTTTCCCAGAGCTAACACTAAGGGGTAGGAAAATTTCATATGGAAAAATAGAATCTATTATAAAGATAAGTAATATTCCTAAAATTCTTGTCCAATGGCTTTTTTGTTTTTTAGAATTGAAAAGATTGGGCAAAAATTTTAGGGGCACGGCTTAATCTGGATTTTACATATTTTAACCAATTATTTGGAATTAAATAAATTTTTATTTTATATTTACATGTTTTATTTATTTTTGTTTCATTTGGAGAACCACCAGAGTCAAAACATGCATTTTTTTCATTATAATGGAAGAAGCAAAGAGAAATGTAACTAAGCACAACCACACATGATCATTATGTCATTATTGAATATTGATCTGTGATATTGAACCTACAAACCCAAGGAATTTAAAGCATCAGAGTGCAGCTGATTGTTGCAGTGCATTGCCACTATAGGATTGTTGTAGCTTTACATATACTTCTATACCAAATTTCTGCATACAGAAACAAAATTTCAGAGCAGCATACTGCTCATTATGAAGTGACTTCATTTTATGCAGCTGACTGGCAAGTGCTCGCTCTTTGCTTGTGTCCTGTACTAAGATGTATGCATGCATGAGCTTATCATATTTGTTCTTCTTCTCATGAAAAAGTGCTTCACTACCGTATCTTTGCTGTGTGATGAGAAAAAGATAACATTATCATTCTCTAGCCCTTGCATATAGAATAGATATTAAGGTATCAAATAAAAATGTTTTAAAATAGAAAATCTTAATTATAATATCCTTATGTTTATATAAAGTTATTCTACTTGTATATTGAGAAGATTTTAATGATAGAAATGGCACTGGTGGTGCAATTACTGAGTGGATAGACTGCTTACCTCACACTAAGGTGGATCACAAATGGGATTTGTGGCAGATGAAGTGGCACCTGGGCATGTTTTCCCCTGCAACTCATTCTGCTGTTGCTGTATCATCATTCATTTCATCCCTATCTTCATCATTCAGTATAATGTAATCTGTCATTTCTTGGTGCACACATTTCAAATGGACTAAGTTATCACGTATATACCAAACTCCAATGCCATGATGATTATTTTATATAACTTCTGCCAAATGATAAAAGGCATATGCTGTTCAAGGGAAATACATAATTTCATGGAAAAACAGCATCAGTGATTATCCAGCATTTAATGTGTTTGGAGCAGCATTGTTAATATATTTAATTTCCTCAAGCCACAGAATACCCATAGAGTCAATGAAAAGTTTTGCTACATTTTATTGTTGCATTTCTCTTACATTTCACAATTTAACAGAATTGATTCAGGATATTGTCAATTTAAAAAACCAATGATAATATTATCAATCATCTACTATCATTATCTGAAGTCTCATCAATAGGAACCCAAATTGAACCATCTTGAATTTCTTCTCTTTTATTATGTAATATATCATTGAAGATGGCCAAAGTGTTTTTTCTGAGGATTGAGTCATCCAGAATATTGCAACCTGTGTACTTCTTGAGAAATTTGCTGAACCAACAATCAGTTGGTTTGTAAAGAGGGATGTTAGAAGTAATGAGGGTCTAACAAGGATCTATGCTGAACTAAGACATAATGAAAGTTGTTGGTTCTGTTAGAAAGCAGTCTATGTTTAGAACTCCATTGTTTGCTCTCCTGATGAAACTTATAAATTATGGAATTTGAAAATTTGAGTAGTAATGTTTCAATTGTTCAATGAAGTGTAGAGTACAGGAAGTATACTACAGAATAAAAGATGGCTGAGGTAATTAATGTACGCTAGAAGGGAAATAAAATTAAATGCTGGAATTACAGACAAATTTCCCTACTGAATGTCATCTAAAAATATGTGTAAATATAATATAGAAAAAATTAAAACCAGGTATACATTCCATATGGAATATCTTCAATGAATCTTATTTTTACTATTAAGCAAATGGTAAAATATCAAGAACAGAATTCATATCTAAATCATCTTTTCTGAGATTAAGTGAAACCTAATGAAAGTTAACCATATATAACTATAATTTCCCTTTCATGCACTTAACTTTAATTGCAAAAACCTTTGTGTTATAGATGAAGTTTCCAGATTATATTCTTTTAAAGCACTATTAATGCTATTAATTTTGCTATATTATATCAGAAATTTCCAAAAATAGTACTATTCAATGAGAATCAGATCCTGAATAAATAAAACTGTTCTTATTTCCCTAATTCTTCACATGAATTATGTTTACTTGGATTGTATTAGTTTTCATTTTTCTAAAATGATGTTCTTACATAATTATATAATTAAATTAAATAAAATATGATAAAAATTTATAATTAAATTACACACTTGCAAATTCATATTTATAAGAGTGAGGAAAAAGTAGTGATAATATGTTGAACATTTTACATAGTAACAATAAGGGTACTGACATTGCTAGTGTTGGTAGAAGGAAGCAGATCTATATGTTGAACCCATTGTCACTTGCAAATATAAATGTACACTTTCAACAGTCTGAAATAGTGATGTCAAAGAGCACCACCTAAAGGTACGTTCTCTAAGTTTGAATGACAGTTTGAATCAAAATTGAGGTGTTGCATGGAAGAAATGCTAAAGAATGTCACATAAGAGTATAAGAAGAGTATGGCAATGATGCCTTGCTATATCAGATGGTGGCAAGAACATGATAGTATGGTGGATGCATCATGTGAAAGTTACCCTGATATGTGGAGTTGATTGAATATTTACTGGAGGAGGATAGGTGATGAGTACTGAGGGAGTTGCTACAGAGGCAGGAATAAATATCCAAATTGAGTTGCATGTGTTGAAAGACTTGCTTGGGAATTCCAAAATTTGCATCCTGTCAGCATTTCTACATGAAACTTTTGGCTTGGAGTATATCATCAACACCATAAGGAGATTAATGCACAGGGCTTATAGCTTATACACTCTTTGCTAATCATCCAAATCAGCTGGTACGAGCTCTTGGGGATTTTAATCCAAGGCTTCATGGAAGAGCAGCACATCCCCTACCCAAGGAGATGCTTGGTCCAGGATGATACCAGAGGGCTTAGATTGGCTCGGTATAAAATTGCATTTATCAGTGCTTAAACCACCTGAAGTTACCACAGCCGACACTCCACTACACTGCTGGTTAAGTTAAGCAGCTTTGGGTGTAGTCGACACTTGGATGGGTAGCCAGATGCCCATCCATCACATGACAAGCTACATGATGCACATTGGCAAGAAAGTAAGTGCCAGGAGCAGCACTTACACTCAATCTTTACCACACCCACCTGACATAAATGACAAGTCAGCAAATTAACAAGAATGGGAGTCACATTGTGGCCAGATGTTCCCAGAACCTGACTCCTTTATAACAGACGTAGGATCAGTTAGGACCTACTGGTAGGGTGGGGGCACTGCAGTACCTAGCCGCAATGCAGCTAAGCTATTTATTCATTATGTAAAGATCGAGGCACCTTGAGACTTCAGTCCAGAGCGGCAGCAGAGAAAGCCTAAGATAGTGTGACTTTAACAGATATAGGTGGATAATTAGTTTGACTATAACACCAGCATATTAGATCAGATGGTTATGCTATAAATAGTAAGATTCAACCCCTTAAGGGCCAACGTTTTCTTTTTTCTTTTTTTCTGGAGTTAAAGGGGATTTGCCACCATTATAATGATTTATTAGCTAATATAATATCATGTACATAATTCACTATACATTTATATTTATGAATTTTTTTCCTGCTGAAATTAAAGAAAATTTACCATCATTACAATGATTAACCCCTTAGTAGCACACAACTCCCTATCCCTTTATATTTACGAAAATAAGGCAATGTAGGCCGCCAGTTCATAGCGAGCTGTAGTAAACCACTGGGTCCACTGGTTTCTACAATTTACCTGGGTTTAGATTAAGGTTAGCATGTGTGTGTGTGTGTGTGAATTAATTGCAAATTTCAATAAGACAATGTAAATGATGTTGAAATATATCTGAAAAAACTCTGTTTTGTAACAAGGAACAACACATTGCAGCCAGAAAATTACGGAAGACAATGCATAGGTTGCATTTTAGGTTACTTTAACAAAAAAAAATAAAACTTACACTGGTACAAGCGTATGCCTTTTTCATTTAGGTTGCGACTTCTTCCGCTACTGTTCGGGACTGCGGCATTCGACTTTATCCACTGCCGCTCAGGACTGGAGCCCCAAGACTCCTCAATTTTAAGGATATATGACTTTACCTGCCAGGGTTGAAATATTGGTAATACACTTTGGTGTTTATGCTTTAAAGAACCATGTGTGGATTTTCATAGCATTTCATTTCATTTATTGCAGCTTAATAAGGTGTTTTTATACAAAGTGAATCATGTCAAAAAAAAAATAGTAATAATAATAATAATTACATTAAATTAAAAAGATATACTGAGTTAGGTGAAGAGGTGATGCCATACATGTATTAACAATAATTGGTTATAGACAGAGAAATAAATGTGGTTAATATATTAAATGAGGCTATACAAAGTGCCACTTTTATACACTAAATTACAAAATAAATAATAGTTATAGTTAACTGGTTCTGTATACATATTAATCAATGGTGTAGTATCATTTTTCTATTAGGATTTGAATATAAGTTTTTAAAGCTGTCATAATTGATGCAGGCTTTAATTGACAGTATAATAAAAATTGACTGTGTAATTATGCATATGGCCATAATCTATGTTATGGGAGTGCAATATTGTCTTTACTTCTTGGTCATAGATATGTATATCGGAATTTACGATTATTGACAGTATATATTTTACTAAATGTAGGTTAGCCCTGTATATATACAAACTAGGTAAAGTAAGTAACTTGAGCCTCCTAATAATTCTACCTAAGTAATGTAGTTTCAATTTTCTAAGTCTCTGATTGCTTTCATTTGTATTATATATTCCATTAAAAGTTCCTTTAAAGGCTTTGCGCCATATTTCTATGCCATAGGAATGCAAAGAGTAGAAAAGAGAAAAAAATTGTCCTAGATGTTGTCCTTGGAAGATATACAGTTAAACATTTTTAATGTTTGATAATTTTGACTGCTAGTGTGCATACATTGCCACCAAGATCATGTTGCTACATATAAACAATACCCTGAGTGCCTGCATTTAATAAAAGCCTTCAAAAATTTCTATTCTGTATTTGTGGATAGTAGTCACACACTGTGACTTAAAATTCTATCTAATGGTCTGAGGAAAACTTGGAATATGTTTCTTCACAACCTCATCAAAAATGGCAGTGCATTTAAACAATTGAGAAAAAAAAATAAAATTCCCCAAACTTGTTTATTTCTCGACATGCAACATTTAACAGTTAAATTTAATTGATGTGCATAACAGTGACTCACTTTGTAAATGTAAAATGACCAGTTAAAATAATTAATAGGTAACATATCTTTTATCACACCAACCACTTACATTATTGCTATTTTGTATACTAATCAGTTATTATGCAGACTAACATATTAATTACATTAAAACACACACACACACACACACACACACATTTGTCTTCTTGCCATAGAAGAGCTCAAGCAGTTTGAAATATAGCGATTACTAATCTGTGACTTTTTCTTAGTGTTTTATCCTTTTCTACTTGTCTAGTTATTGTTATTTTAGTTATATTGTTAATAGTGTTACATTATTTTTCATTTATATTATATATATATTCTTTGTTATGTTCTTTCTTTTCTGTTTATATCTATCAAAATACGTTTTTAATTTATCTTTAGCATTTAAGATGTCTATTTATCCATTATATTTCCAGTTTGTTTGATATTTTCTTTTTAGCTTTTGAACAAGTTAGTTAAGACAGTAACTCAAAATGATGTAAAAATTACCCCCCCCCTTTTTTTTTTTTTTTATCAAAATCCGTTTGATTGAAAATCTCCTCACATTTTTCATTCTATAATAATATGCATAACACTTTTACATATGTCTCATTTATATCTTTCTAGTTTTTTTTAATATTTTCAGTATTAGATTAAATTTTATTTGTATTTTCTGAGCAAAGTGATCTGTGAGATAACTTTAACAACACCTGCTTGGTATTGATCAGGTGAGAGTTATGTGATAATTTGATCTATTATTAGTTTGTCTTAGAGCTCCTGGCTGTTAATATTGCTTTCTCCTGAAGTAGGCTCCAGAAGAATTTCCTATAGATTAAGGCACTTTGATTTCATATACTGAGTATTTGAAATGTACGCATATTGTATAGGCACCCGAAGCTTCATTGTGTATATCCAACTGCTTGAATCTCTGTTGCTTACAGAATAAAGTTATATCAATTAAAGGATAAAGAGTGTGGTTCTAAAGTGGATTTTCAGATCAAAGGTTCATCTATTGCTTCACACAAACATTATCTCTCTTTTTTCTAGGTGGTGCTTTATAAAATGGCAGGATCAATGTAAAGTGCTTTTGTTATTTCTTTGACTGTTGTAATATCTGCCACATAACTAGAGTTATGATTTTCTTTCAAAAATTCTTCACATTTCTTCATTAGAGAAATGACAGTAGGCAAGTTTATGTTTGCTCTTTGCATAATTTTATTCACAAGATTTTTTTGAAACAATATGTCATACCAAATCATCAAAGAAACTATAAAATCAAAAGGTGTAATTGCAGAGATTATGCTTCATATGTATTTTTTTGGTCATTCACTTCTTCTTGAATAGAAAGCATCACACATTTCTGGTATCTGGTACAGATTTTAAACAGTCTATCCTCCATTCCTGTTTGTAGCACAAATCTCTTTAAAAATTAGCTATATAACACTATCTTTAAGAATGTTCCATCTTTTGGTTACACTACAGAAGAGGAAAAATATGGCAATACTTCAAACAGAGATATATGTTCACCACTGAAGAATAACATGGCATTCATAAATAAATTAATGATAGTTACAAGGTTTGAAAAATACTCTTGAATTCTATTTTGCACTTTTTTCTTCTTTCAAATTATGTTGGCCCCTTATTTTAGCCTTGTTCTCTGTAGTTGTTCATATTAAGTTCAAAGCTCTCCATCTCTTCTAGAAGTGAAGTAAGCAACCCTTCTTCTACATTAATGTATTCAAACTGTTCACATTAACTCCATTTACATACTTAATACTGGATAAGTTTCTGAAGCTATTTGCTTTCATCATCAGCTGTTGACCAACTGCTGGAAATGGCAGCTGGATCCCAAGATGCTTTTGTGGCAGTATCTGATGGTTTTAGTAGGAACTTGCCAAGTTCATTCAAGGGCAGACAGTTTAACTAATATGCCACTCACAGAAACAGAGTACAAATTGGAATACCGACAAATAATTAAGATAGCAATAACCAATGCTTTCAACAAAGACACAGTAACAAAAGCTATCAATAAAGTTAAAAGACAAAAATCTATAAAAGAGGTTTCCACAGTGAAGAACATCAAGGAAAGATATAAATTCAAAAGCTTCACGTACCATCCAACTTTCCACAACAAATTCAAGAGGATATTCAAAGAACAAGGTTAATGCCCCAAAGAACAAATAATAGCAAAAATGTATTAGGTTGCACAGTGAAAGATACGATTCCAACAGAACAGAAATCATAAATTTATGAAATCAAATGTGCTGATTGTGATCAGAGAGAAATTGGAAAAACTAAGTGAAATTTGGAAATTCTGAGGAAAGATCACTTTTGGAATATTCATTTTAAACAGATTGATAAATCAGCAATAACAGCTCACTTTTAGTCCAATAATCATGAAATGAAAAACCAGAGACCAGACTGCTAAAAGAACTTCACAAACGAATAGAACTATCCACTTAGGAAAAGATTTTTATCTTAAGAAATAAGAAAAACTTGACAAATTTTCATTTCCTACTATTTCTACTAGAACCATCAGAGACCTCAAAAAGCATCTTGGGATCCAGCAGCCAGTTCAAGCAGTTGGTCCACAGCTGAGGATGGGAGTGACAGCTTCCAAAACATGTCCAGTATTAAGTAAGTAAATGGAGTTAGTGTGAACAGTTTGAATATATTAATGTAGGATATATACTCCATTGTATACACCTTTATAAGTATACTGTTTGCACTTAACCCTTCTCCTATTGGAACAAATACAGGACAGAAAGAAAGAAAATGTTTTTTAACCTGAACATGTTCTTCAGTACAATCAATAAATGTTAAAAGTGAATGACAGTTATTTTTGGTGACTTATATCAAGTATACAGTGAAGTATCACTGAAAAATATCTATCCTTCTTAGTCTTATGAACTTATACTATTGAAGCTGTTAATATTGAGGTAGTAAAATAATATATACTTAGAGTTGATTAGGAAACACTGATACCTCACTTACCGCCACGGGTGGCCGAGGTCATTAAGGCACAGATTCATGAGTGGGAGGTCTGGGTTTGAATACCACCAGGACAGTCCTCCCTGACAGGTTTTTTCCAGGTTTTCCTCAGTCCTCATAAATGGCAAATGTCGGGGAGGTACCCTAAACTTAGGCCTGGAACAACTCCTTCCTTAAACAAAATCCTTTCTCAATATATCATTTCATCTGATGTATCATCAGTGTCCATCGCCTGTGGTGCCTCTGTAGCAAAAACGGGCTTTAAACACTATTCATCATTATACCTCACTTGGTTCTTTTAATTGGAAATGTTTCAGCAACATTTGCTCCCATCATCAGCCAGCAGAAAACCAAAAGATAGAAGTATACTCTGTAGGAAGTTAGAGAAATTTATTGAATATATCCAACGATGGTGTCTTAAAGTTCATGACGGTTTTTATTTTTTATGTAATTTTTTTTTTTCTATATTGATAGTCCCAAATGTTTGTAAATGTGTTTCAATAATTTTGTTTTTTTTATCAATTTCATAGTTTTCTGACCAAAAATGGGCAGCCACTGCTGATTTCTCTGTCTGTTTGTAATGGATATTTCTGAAATTTTCTTTAGTATGGGTTTTTAAGTTTCATTTTGTTTTTCCAATATATATCTCATCACAGTCTATGCAAAAATTATTGAAACACACTTGCAAACCTTTGGGACTATCAAAATGGGAAAAAAATTGAAATCATAAAAACTGTGTCATAAAGTACAAGACACTATCATTGGAAATTTCTCTGACTGTCTATAAAGTATGCTTCTACTAATTGATCTTCAGCTAATGATGGGAATGAATGTTTCCAGAACATGTCTGATTAAAAAACCAAGTAAGTGAAGTATAAATGTCACCAAACTAACTCTATATCAATATTATTTTCTTAGTCATGTTGATAATTTCATTCTTTACTTAGATTCTAAGAACTTCTATTAGTTTTTGTTTTGGAGAGTCTTACCCAGATAATGTCATGAATTTCTTTTGACAAAGTCCTTCATATGTGTTCTGCCACCATAAAGTTGTATTTCCTAAGTAGTTCATACAAGGCCTAAAATGTTCCATTATTTTTAGTAAAAATCTTTCATTGCTCCCCCCTGAATGCCAAATTATGTTGAGATAAAAAAATAGTTATTTCAATCAAACATACCAAAACTTCTCTCCAATGTTCTGACTATTTCTGTATTTTTCTTTGAAGTTGACCATCAATTTCTTTACTATTATGAATATACTTTTCTGCATTGCATCATTTTCCATAGCAAACAAAATGTCACTTGCAGTTTCATGCAATTATAAGTTCTTGCCAGTGTTAGTTTTTGTAAATTTGTGAGCTAGAATTTCCAAACAGTTTGCAGAAAATTTAAGCCATTGAAAATAGGATGTTTCATTGTTGGCTAATTTCCTTATGCAATAATACACAAAAAAATCTATGAATACAACTTTTATTTTTGAGATGTTATAGAGCATTGAGTGGAAATCGTAAATCAAAGCCTACTATTTTTTGGTCCATTTATTGTGTGTTGTAGTAGAGTAATTAGGATATTCTTGTTCCCTAACCGCTATTTTCATGCCGTCATTTAAATTAAATGGCTAGTTTGTTTACTGTTATTGTCTTACTTTTTGCTTTCTATTATGATTGCCAGACTATTTAGAAATACTTTTATATCACAATAAGATACTAATACAAATTAACAAAAATTAAAAATGCAATCCACTACATGAAATAACAATACTGCTTCTGTACAGCAGTCTCTCTGTATAATTATAAAATCACATTGGACCTTGCCTTGCATATTGTTACATCATTATATAAATTGTAATTTAAAAAAGTGAAAAGTGAAAGAATAATCAAATTATTTACCTATTCTTAATAATATTAATATAGACAGATTAAAACTTTAAATAATTTAATATATTAATTATTTTTTCATGTAAAATGATATCTTTGTATGTTCTGTTTCAAATTATACAGCAGCTACATAGGTCAAATTCAAAATAATATCCAAACTGAAGGGAATCATATGGTGGTGTCACTAATAACAAAGTTGTGGAGTAACAAGATATCCATTTATGGACATGTGCATGGTGCAAAACCCATCTGCGTAATGCAGAAGGTGAGACAGAAAATATACATGGTACAATAAGTGAATTACAGTATTGTATTTTCTATTGTGAAATTACCTAATTAAGAGACACAATTACAGATATTTTTCCTATAATTTAACTTAACTTTAATTAAACAATTTCACTTTTTGATGAAATACATAATATGAATGTTATTTTTCATTATTTTGGTGCAACCACTGAGTCGGTATCCTGGGCCATGGCCCTTCTGGAATACTCCTAGGGTTGCCCAGTTAATACTAATTGTACAGATTGTGTTTAGAATTAATAATTAATGTATATTATACTGAAGAAACCAATGTTAAAGGAGTTGGTAATAAATAAAGAACATTTGTACACCCCACTGCTGCCACCACCATCACCAATTGGGTATCTGTGCTTTTTTCTACAGGGAAATACCTTCTGTAAGGCAAAATGGCAAAAATCTATTTTGTTCTTAAATTTTGCAAGCACTGCAAGTTAACACTCCTTGCACTATAATGGTAGATGCTATGTGCTAATATCCACAATAATCCAATATTTTCCTCGGTAAATACTGCATGCATAGTTTTTTGTTATTTATGTGCAATTTACACTACTGATTATATCATTATTAAAAAGGACATGCTTTTCTATGGCTATTATTCATGCATCTATATAAAGCTTTCATTTCAAAACTTATCAGTTTCTATAACTATTTAACATAATTTAATTTACACAAAAAAAAAACATGTCAATTTAGACATTCAGGGGAAGTTCAAAAGGTAATAATGATTAAATTTGAGTTTTCCTCCATTACCTTCAGCTATTCCCACTTTTAAAATTGAAAGGGCACCCCTATTTTTATACCAAAATGTTAAGGGGATATACTATAGTTATTGCATAAAATATTTTTTATAATTGCCTGGCAACCTGGACTGTTGTTGTTTGAATTTGGACAAAATAATACTATAAAAACTACTGGTCATTTATTCTAATAGTTATATATTGGTAATTGTTTCAAAAGTGTGAATACCCTAGGGGCCTAGCATATAAGAGGATTAGTCAGGAATTTAGAACAAGGTATATTACTGTAATATTAATAAATGTAATTTTACCTAAAATAGTTTTTTCATATTACAATTAGCATATGTTTTATTTTTCCAAATTCAAATAATAGCAACAGTTTAGATAGCTAGAAAAATATATATAATATGATAATTTAATTCCCCTTAAATTTAAGCATAAAATTTTTTGGGAGGCTATTTTAATTTTCATAGTGAGGATGACTGGGAATGAGGGAGAGAAACCTAAAATTTACTAAGCTTTGGTTTGAAACTTCAGGTCATGATGTGATTGTTATTTTATTTTAATAGATAAACAAATAAGTAAATTAGTGATAAGATAAAAAAAACTATTTTTTTAATTAAATTACAATTAATATTATTAAAATAAGCCTATTTCAGAACTCATGACTAATCCTCTTAAATGAACTTCTTTTGAAACAATTAATTACCAACACATAACTATTATATCAAATTTCCTGATAAATAAAGCATTAAAAACTTATTTTTTCCAAATCCAAACACCAGTACAGTTTGACCAAAAATTTCATAACAATTGCATCCTCTATAAAATTTAAACACCAAAAGATATGGATGCCCTTTGCAATTTCAAAAGGAGGGATGGCTGGGAGTAAGGGGGTGAAACCTAAAGTTAATAATCATTGGTTTTCATAATATAAATTTACATGTTTTTATTTAGATTAAATTTATGTTAAATAGATAGATAGTTATTCAGATTAGGAAGTTTTGAAATGAAATGTCTATATATGGGGTTCACATTACTAAACTTCATTTTCCATTTCACTGCTTTGCTGAAAAGGATAATGTAACCAGATGTTTCAGATGTGATGTCCTTGTATTCTAAAGCTCTAATTTTAAATGTATTTTATGCAATGTAGGAATTTTTAATGTACAGTCATTATATAACCTATTTACAACCAATAGATATTTACAAATAGTCTTTCAACAGAATGTATTCGTTTAGGTGCTTTTCTGCTGAATAACATATGAAACATTAAAAAATAGTACAAGTTGCAACCATGATTACAAGTCTTGCAAAACGTGCTATAGTCAGCAATGCAGAGGATGTAATCTTTAAAGATCGTCTTGCAAAAGAGGAATTAGCTGCTAAGAAATGGAAGAAACGTTGGGGATTTATTCTTGACATTCAAAAGTGAGTGGGATAATTTATTTTGTTAGTGTTATTAGATAACAAGAGAGTTTGTTCCATTGTTCTGGAGATAACTTTAGAGACCTAAGGAAACAACAAACCAGCTTTACTCAGAAAAATATTTCCAATGCAATCAATGGAATTCTTCCAACATGTAACCAGGTTGAAAAAGTCTGGTCTGGATGAGATGAAACTTCTTAGAGTTCTGTGAATATCATCAACTTTTTAGCATGACACTTGTTCAGGTAGCTCTGCAGGAAATGGAAAATATGATAACTGCTGGTGAAAGCTCTGCTAGGTACAAAGGATAATAATAATAATTGTTTACTCACCATTTGGTAATTACAATAGGCTTTGTCAAAAGAAAAAAGGAGAAAGAGGCTTAAGGTCTATGGATGAAGAGAAATACCTTATTTACATTATATATATTCTAACTTTTGTTATTTCATATTACTCTTATTTTCTACTTCAAATTCTTTTATGCTGTAAAGAGGATGTTTAATTAACCATTTATGTACTCTCTCTTTGAATAGCTGAATATTTACAGCACTTATTTCTAAAGGAAGTGAATTGAAAAGTTTTATTCCTGTTATTTTATAATATCCAGAGGTCTTCTGCAACCTATGACATAGCTTATCTACTCTGTTCCTATTATGTGTGTTATATGTGTATATTTCACCCATTATATTATAAATTTGCAAATTCTCTTTAATATGTACCAAAACATCATAAATATATAAATTAATAACTGTAAGAATTTCTAGATCTACAAATAGTGGCTTACAATGCTCAGTTTTCTTAGAGTTTGTTAATATTCTAATAACTTTTTTTGAATTTTTACCACTTTTGCTATCCTTGGATTACTACCCTGTAACACTAAGCCATATCTTAAAATGCTTTGAAAGAATGAAAAGTAGGCCATACAAAAATCTTTAGGGACAGCCTTTTTTAGGTTTGCTAGTAGGAATACAGTGCATGATAAATTACTACATATAAAATCTATGTGAGGATTCCAGGATAGATGCTTGTCAGTTATCATGCCAAGAAGTTTCACATTGTCACAGAGAGTATGTATATTTTTAGGCTGAAAATTATATTTTGTGATTTGTTTGCATTCGTAAAATAACCATTGCATCTAAACCAAAACTGAGTTTTTTGCACAGTTTCATTTACAGATTGTGACTGTAATTTGAAGTCTTTATTTATATTAAGGAAAGTTGTGTCATCTGCATAAACTGTATGACAGGAATAGCATTTTGATACATCATTTATCATTATCAAAAAAAATAGTTGCCCCAGCACGGAGCCCTGTGGAACACCAGTTTTCACATCAACAATATGAGAGTACTTGCCTCCATATGATACTAGCTGTTTACGATCCTCTAAATAAGATTTAAATATGCATAAACTTTTTTTCTTTATCCCGTATAATTCTAGTTTCTTCAATAAAATACCATGTTGCACACAATCAAAAGCTTTACTTAAGTCATAAATAGTTCCCTGTGTTCAATTACCTTCCTCAAAATCTTGATAGATTTTTTCTACAAATGCATCAACAGCCAATATGGTTGATTTCCTTCTTCAGTATCCAATTGATTATTAATAATTTTTTCAAATTATTTATTTTCAAAAAAATCTTATAATTGATTCTTTAGCAAGCATTCAATAATTTTTAATACTGTAGGAATTAGTGAAATGGGTCTATAGCTACTGACATTTTCCCTGTCACCCATTTTGTATATTGGTATTACTTTTGAAAATTTTAGAACTTTTGGAAAAACACCTTCACTGAAACATCTATTAATACAAAAGGTTAATGAAACTATGATTTATTGTATTATTTCCTTAATGATATTATTTGAAATGTCATAAATATCCCAATTTTTTGAGCTTTTAAGCTTTTTGGTCACTTGTTCAACTTCCCTACATGTTACTTTTTAAGTACAAAACATTCATTATTGTTCACTTGTTGCCATCATTTATGAAACTCATTGCTCTGTCTGTACAAGAATTTACCTGAAAAGTTATGTCTTCAATTGAATGTATAAAGATAGCAATTATTCATTTCATTTAAGCCAATTTTGCTATTTTGACCTGTTATGCATTTATTATCTGAGTTTTCTATTTGCCTTTGATTAGCCTTTTTTTTCTTCTTCTTCTTCTTTTTCCTAAGGCTTTCCTATCCTGATTCCGATAGTTTCTTACTATGTTTAATAATAAATTATTTGGTTTCTTTTTATACATGTCCTGAAGAATTATTAACTAATGTTTCATTTCTTCAAGCTCTGAGTTGTACCAAGCATAAGTATCAATAGTTTTAACTTTTGTTTGGAAATAAGTATTCGTCTTTGTTTTTTACAAGAACTATTGAGTAAATTAACAAGTGTTGTAAAGAAAACTTCAAATATTTCTTCAGCTGACCTTTGAGTATTACAAAATATTCCTTCCCAATTTACTACTGCTAGACTATCCTTAAATTTATTTACATTTTCTAAACTGAAATCTCTGATTTTTTGACAACCTTTTTTGTTTTTCAGGAAAGATTTTTTTCAATTATAACCTCAAAGAATATAGGTTGATGATCTGATACCTTGTGCTCCAATGCCTTAAATGAATAGCATTTTGGTTTTAGATTTGTTATAATATTATCTAGGCATGCAGACCCTGGAGTAAGAGTTGTGTTTATACAGTGATAACGGGTTTACTGTAATAAATTTAAAAACAGACCTATTGTATTACTCTTTTTGGTTATGCCAAAATGAGTATTTACATCACCACAAATTATCACATTGTGCTTAAAGTTAAATATATATGTCAAGACTTTTTCAATACTTTCAAGAAACAGATTAGAATCGCCATCTGGTGATCTGTATATTGTGACTATTATAATATTGTAGGCATTAATTAATGTTGCTGTTGCTTCAAACCTTTTTCTATGCAGAATTGCTTCAAATCCAGCTTTTTTGTTTCTAAAGTACAATGACTATAGATTGCCACACCCCCATTTTTATAGATACTTAGACAGAAATGATTACCCAATTTGAAATACTCAATTTTTACATAATCTATTTCTTTTTCCTCAAGCCAATGTTCACTTAAACATAGTACATTACATTTAATTTCCCTAAGATACACAGACAGTTCATCAACTTTTGTTTTTAAGCGTATGTTCGTGTAAAGGACTTTACAGCCTCTGAGTATTGATGCTTGGCTTGATTATTCTGTAGTTTCTGAACAACTGTATCCCCATTTAACTATGCAATGATCTTTTATTTTTGTCTCTGTACACACCCACTGGTTTAGGAACTAGTTTCCCTGATTTACTTTTATTATTTGCATTACATTATCTAACACTTTTCTCTATGTATAGGAGCCCTTTCGATTTAAGTGTAGACCATCTTTACCAATACACGTACAGTCCACATATTTGTCTACATCTACATACAATACCCGTAATGTGTTCCAAACCCATCTTATGTTGTCTTTTACTAATCTAATGAACTTTGGATGCACATCACATCTTTTAATAACACTATTTACGGCCACTACCGCATTTGGGAACATTTCTTTGGTAGTTTTTATCAGTTCATACGGATTCTTTGCTTTCTTTAAATTGTTTGTTTCAACAAAGAAGACGACTACGCCTGGGTTTTTCTGGTAATTTTCATTCACATGAATTTTTTATTTTTTTCGCACAGTTGCTTTGCTTTAATTTATCGATATAGTTTGTGTTGTACACCTTTCACATTCACATAGGAGATTATCGAGTCACCGATCACTAACCCTTTTTCTTCTGTTGCTGCATCACGCGTAGGTTTGTTCAGGTTAGGCATTCTTTCGCTAGTCGAGCTTTGTTGTTGTTCTTCTTGTAAATATGTGGATAACACATCATATTTGTTGGTCAACTTAAGTTTCGGGGGTTCAGATATTGCTTCTTTGAATTTCATCCCTTGGCACTTTTTTGTAATACTTGACAATTTTGTGTGATAACCATTGTTGCTCCACGTGGTCGGCTGGCAAAAATCTTCTGTGCTTTTCTTAGTGGATATTTTTTAGTATGAATCGTTGATTTTCCTCTGTTAATATCTGTTTTTCTCTTTCCAGTTCTTTGATTTTTGTGGATAGGTTTTGAACGACTCTTTTAAAGTATTCGATTTTGTTCTTATCTTGCGCACCATTCCTGAATGTCGTTACTTTGGCGTACGATTTTTCTTCTCGCACATGCAACAATTTTGCTGCTAACTCTCCATTTTCACTCTTTAGGTATTTTATATCTTCGTTTGCGCGTTGCAAATCTCTTATTAATATCTCTATAACCATTTGCAGCGACGCTGTTGCATCTGCATCTCGTGTTTCTCGGCATATAGCTTGAACACTATCTTCTTCTCTTTTACATTCTGCTGTATTCACTCTAGCCTGAATTTCATTTACTGATTTTTCCACTTTTTTTGTTCATGCTGTCATTTTTATTTCCTACTTTTTTCACAGAAATACCGCTAAAATCGGTAACTTTTTGCACTTTGCTTCGCGTAATCACACTACTCGCCGCCATCTTATACGCAATATGATGCACTAGAGTTTCCCATTCTATTCTCTCTGGTGTATTTCAGGTATATTGAGCAGCATGTGCTTTCATATTGTCATGCAAGAGGAAGATATTGATAGAATAATCCAGATTGCTTCTGACGAATTTTGTTGACTTAGTTAAGCTGATTTGAGTATATCCAAGCAGCAATAGTTTCTCTATATGGTAGACATTTATTATGGATCATTCCTGCTGAGGTTTACCGGAATCTTTTATTGTTGAAGCGGAGACGTTTTGACATACCAGGGTAGGTCCATAAGTTTTCGGCCTAACCATTTTCTAGGTATGATAAACACAAAAACTATATTTCACTTTTCATTATAGTTGCCCTTTATTCCTATACACTTCTCACATCTTTGAATTAATATTTCAACCCCCCCCCCCGCCCCCAAAATAGTCGGAAATCTTGTCTACAAAATGAGCATAAACAGCATTCATCATCACTTCATCACACTTAAATTTCCTTCCTTGAGTTTTGAGATAAGAAAATAGTCACTGGGAGCTAGATATGGGCTGTAGGGTGGATGATGAATCTCCTTGAAGCCACATTTCTTCACAGTTTCCTTTTCAATAAGAGCTGTGTGTACAAGCACATTGTGGTGAAGAAGGCACACACCACCACTCAGTTTTCCTTACCTTTTCTCTTTGATGGAAGCATGCAGTCTGTGCAATAGGTCAGCATAGTACTCCCCGTTTACTGTGATGTTCTTCTCCTTGAAGTCAATGAAGAGTATTCCTTCACAGTCCAAAAGACTACGGCCATGATCTTCTTGGTTGACTGAGTGACCTTGACCTTTAGGGGCGGTGCTTTGCCAGGTTTACTTCATTCCTCTGATTCTCTGTTGGACAAGGGATCATAATAAAGGATCATAGTTTCATCTCCTGTAACATGGTTGCAGAATTTCTCTCTCGTTGCCATGGCAGGGCTCCACACACATGCCCGACAGCAGATGACTCTTGCTGCTCTTGGATTGAGGAAAGAAATCTAGGCACGCATCTTGCACTAACCTTATTCATGTTTAAATGTTCATGAATAATTCGAAGGACTGTTATTTTAGAAAGGCCCAACCTTGCTGCTATTTCTGTAACTTTGAGCCGCCGTTCTTCCATAATTTCTCCTTCCACAAGAGCGATGTTTTCAGGAGTGAACACCTCCGAGGACGACCCGTACACCATTTGTCTTCAGTGATTTCTCAACCCATTTGAAAAAGTTTGGCCCATTCTTTTATGGTAGAATATGAGGGAATGCTTCTCCATATACACCATAAGTGCTGTTTAATTTCATTTGGAGTAAGTCCTCCTTTTGTGAAGAACTTAATAACAGCTCAATACTTCATTTTGAACATGTCACAATCTTTTACACACAGCCTAACACATGTGAACAACTGAACACAGTGGATCAGAGGCTACAGCTGCAATTATTTACTTAACAGATAAGTTAAGCCAAACACCAGATAAGGCTTTAGTGAAAGTGATAATCCTTATCAGCAAGGCTGGTAACTTATGGATTTATGGATAGTAAATAGTCTGAATAATTTGAAATTTTGCACAGGATTCATTTCTCATCACAATTCAACACAAGATTGGAATCACAATGATGCTGACCAAGGAGTAAAATATAAACCATTAGTTGCTGTTCTTTGTATGATCAGTCAGCTCGTATAGAATGCATTTTTCAATCTTGTGTACCTTTCCTATTCCTCATAGATGTGTGTGAATTGCTTAATGTGCCGCCTTCCCACAAGTTTTTGACACTTGTCAAAATCTGTGTTTTTAAATCTCTTGAACCGTTTTGCTCTTTTCCTTTACATATTTATTTAATTATTTACTGAAAGCAAGGCAAATCTTTCAAGCCATTCTGGCCTCTTTATTCCTAAGTATGAATTTGAAAAGAAAAATTCATGCTACATCTTCAAGCACAGCAAGTTTGTTGTTCATTTACTTCCACTAAATATGCAATCTGAATTTTTTCCTGGAAATAACAACATATCTATAATTGTTGTTTCATGCCACAAGTTTACATATCGTATATAACCTTTTGCTTTGCTAAGAGAAAAATATCTTGGTCACCTAATATAATTTATCATCTTATTTGAATCATAATGTATACTCTTAAGCTGCATTTTATAGAAAACCCTTTTTTTATCTAATCTCATTTATATTTGTTGAATTCCTTACTAATTTTAACATATGTTATAAATAATTTTAAATAATATAGTTTTTCATAAAATATACGTACTTATGAAATATGCCTTTACCCCTCTCTAGTAAAAACAAATAGTATTTAATTGTAATGTTCAGAAAAATTACAACTTTATTAAAAGGGAATAGTTTATATGAAACCTTCCCCCCCTTATTATATCAAGGAATTCAGCCTTTCTGGCACACTTGTCATAAGTTTGGCACAATTTTGTACCAACTTGTGTCCCACTGTGTTATTGTTTTCTTGTTTAGCATACCGTCTCAGGTGGCCGAGGTCGTTAAGGCATGGGCTCGTGAGCGGGAGGCTGGGTTCGAATACCGCCAGGACCATCCTCCCTGAATGAGGTTTTTTCCAGGTTTTTCTTAGTCCTCATAAATGGCAAATCCCGGGGAACTATTCCTTCCTTAAAATAAATCCTTTCCCAAATTATCATTTCTTCTCATGTATCATCGGTGTCATTACCTGTGATGCCTCTGTAGTAAAAATGGGCGTTAAACACTATTCATTCATTGTTTAGCATAACTTTCACAAAGTTTCAATGAAGTTCATAAGTTTAATATTTTTGTCCTTTAGAAATTTTGTTTCACTATTGGCTTTATGGCTGGTTGCTGCATTATGCATAAAGGTGAAGGTCATCACCAAATCAGGATATAGTTTGTGCAGATGTTGTAGAAGAACACTAATTTATAGTCCTGCTTCATTATTCTCTCAACCATGTGAATTTTCCCAGTGCCAAAGACATTGTACTCCAAACAAGACTTTTACAATTTACTCTACACCTTCAACTTGAACTACTCTCAACATTAACATCAAGCATATTGTGAATATTCTTTGGATACAGTGAATCACAATTAATCATTAAAACACACTTTCGTCCAGTCATCAGAAGTTCAGTGTCTCATTGTCAGTCCTTTCCCCTAATCCCCATTTCAAGTGTTTCTTTGCAACAAATAGAATAATTCAATTAAATGTACTTACGAAGCTGTTGACAATGGAGTGGTATATATATATATATAAACAATGTATACAGTCAAATAAGTGTACTTACGAAGCTGTTGACAATGGAGTGGTATATATATAAACAATGTATACAGAGCGATCCCTCCCGAAACATACGTCCAAATTTTATGTAAGTGAATGGAGTTAGTGTGGAAAAAAACTGTATACATTGTTTATAGATAGAATAATTTTTTTCTCTACACAGTCTTCTAAAAAAGAAATCTTTCTCACATGTTCAATAGGAATTTCTGCTCCACAGTCAGCAATCTTTTAACTTGAGCCTTTTAGAAGTGGCTTTTCTTTTCCTTTCAGCTATATTTTTTTCAATTTATTAATTGCCTCTTGAGAAAAGCTTGGATTATTGTACATTTTTCCGACTCTGCTTTGATGATATATGAATATGTACTTTCCTACCTATTCCACTCTTAGAATTGTTGCCTTATATTAAGTTTATTGGCTACATTTTTTTGTGAAGACCTTTCTTCATCCAGAAGAATTTTGACAATTACAACTTTTCATGGGAAAAGATCTTCACTATTTACCATAATTCTGTGATTAAATAACTTCACAGAAATGGATATAGTATTACTAGGAAAACTTATTTTCCTATTTGAAATTTGCACATACCACTTTACATTATGGAAATCATAAATGTATGGTAAACAGGAATAAAAATTAATGATTTGTTTCATTTTTCTTAGATTTTATATTGTTTTGGTCAAGTACTTTTGGCTACACTTAAATTTTTGGAGCAGATGGGTAAATTTTTCAAAAAAAATTTTCTGTATAATTTATGATAAATCTACTATATAAATATATCATAAATAGCTCACTCTAAGTAATAGCATACAATACCCTAAAATATTTTAAAACAGTTGTATATGATGCTTCATATAATTTTTCTTTCTTAAATGAATTTTGCATGATTTTTTTTTACTACAAAACTATAGAAACATCAATTTCATGAAAATATGCATTAAAATTTTAACATAAAAGTTTAAATGTTTTTTGAAACCATTCATAAAAAAGTACTAGATTTTTTTAATCATGCTCAAAGGAAAAATGCCTGAAAAGGAATTCATTCGGCACCTTTCCATACTGTATACCTAAAATTATATATATAAGTGTATGTGTGGATCTTGTCTAATGGTAGTGTTTGCACTTCCCTTATGGCAGGTCTGGTTCAATTCCTGGTTGGGTGAGTTTCCTTAGATCAAGTAATCTATCATCCTTCAGTTAACACAATAGATCCTCAGGTCATGGTGCGTGATTTTGTGTGTGTGTGTGTGTGTGTGTGTGTGTGTGTGTGTGTGTGTGTGTGAGATTTAGATTAAGGTTTCTGACTCCTGAACTTCAATTTGCATTATATACTATACCACTCAATATTCAGAAATTATATGAAATGTTATGACATCTTTGAAATGTTAATTGTAATGAACATGTATACGTGTAATCAGAAAGTCTACCTAAAACACATATTTTAAATTAAATTAATTTAATAAAGCACCTTTCAAATAAAATTTTAACAAATTATATTATTATTATTATTATTGTTGTTGTTGTTGTTATTAATCATTTTTCAAATATGTGAAGGATGTAAAGAAAACTTAGACTTGTAATTCAAGTTTTGGAACAGATAAATTGCGATATTACCGTAGCAATCAACTACACGTTGTATAGCGCATGACAGTTAAGAATAACCTCAAGAAGATGGTATAGGTAAACTAACACTGAATTGCAAATTTTTGATGGCTAAGAACTTCTTTGACCACATTAACTCATGAATGCACTGTATTTCATTCTACATAATACAAAAAAAATATTAAACATTTTAAACTGAATTAGATCCACCTTAAAATATATTATTGGTAAGAGAAATTAATTAAAGTGTTTTTTTTTAATAGTGTTTAACACCCGTTTTTACTACTGAGGCACTACAGGTGGTGGACACTGATGATACAGGAGATGAAATGATATATTGGGAAAGGATTTTTTTAAAGAAGGAAATTTTCCAGGTATAAATTTAAAGTACCTTCCCAGATTTGCCATTTATGAGGACTGAGGAAAACCTGAAAAAACCTCAGTTAGGGAGGACAGTCCTGCTGAGATATTCTCACTAGTCCACACTTTAACAACCTTGGCCACCCGAGGTTGGCAGTAAATTCAAGTGTAATAGTGATGATTTAACGAGACTTGGATTTGTCTTCCATATCACAGATCCTCGAACATTGTAAACAATTCATTCCCATGGATGGGAACTGAGGCAACATTTTCAGGTATGCCATGTTCATTGTAAGGAGGGTCCTCTTCTAAACTTGGAATTGCTCTTTCACCGGTTGCAGAAATTATTTCTTTCTCCGCTCATATGTTTTGCCTAAGTAAATGTTTGTAGTAATCATTTTATTACAAAAAGAATGTGACAGTGTTTTTTTGTTGTTGTTGTTTTTTTTTTTTTTGATTGGTTTATCTAAGGATGCTCTTTAACATTTCAAGTCATCAGCGTCCTATTCAATTCAAGGCGTGAAACGGCCGACAAATTTTGCTCAGAGGCCTCTCTTTCAGGCTTGAGATTCTTTTTCGTGCCGTAAATGTACCACACGGGACCCACGGCTTTACTTCCCTTCCGAAGGAAGCCATACTTACGATTTTTACGCCCCGAAAAAATCCATCGGTCCTGGCCGGGTTCGAACCCGCGATGTGACAGAATGTGACTTTGTATCAGTCACACTGTGATTATGGTCAAGAGCAGACAGCATCGATAGATTTGCCATGCTGTTGTACACGAAACTTGATTTCTTTGTCATATAATTATTTTAATCACTTGTTACCAGTATGGAACTTACATCAAATTCCTTTAATGAATATTCAGTTTCAATTATCCTCTCTCTACAAGTCTGGCATCACATAAACAGAATAACGAAACACTTTCACATAACAATAATCAAAGTATTGTTAACGATACTATCTCTACCACAACCACTCGGAATCATTACAATGTTCATCTGTATTAATTTGAATCTGAATCAAACATAGTATTTATACAACCCTTATCAATCCCAGAATTGTGTATGTAGTCAGTAATTTTCATTATCCTCTTGCACCATTTTAGCTTCTATCTCTTCTCTAATATGACACTGAGTCAAAAAATATTCTTACATTTTTTGGTCATAAAATATATACATCGGGATTGAAAAAATTTCTTCATTTTTAGCACAAGTCTCCACCACGTTAAATTTAGTGTTCCAGCGTTTCATTAATGCCTGAATTCCATAAGAAAATAGTTCTAATGACCGACTGCGTAACTATCCATGCACCGCGTCTTTCACTTTGCCGTCAGTGCGAAACTTCCGCCTAGTGTCTCTTTGAATGGTCCAAAGGCATGATAATTGCAACGTGCCAAGTCCGGTGAATAAGTTGAATGTGATATATGTACACTCAAAATGAAGATCCGCAATTTTTTGTGCCGTCGCATGAGCTGTGTGAGGTCTTGCATTATCGAGCTATAAGAATACACAGTTGTGAGCAAACCTGGATGTTTCGACCTGATTGCTGGTTTCAAATGTTTCTCAATGTGACTTGCTGTTAACATTGCGTCCTCTGGGCATGCAATATTCCATGATTGGACTTTTAGAGTCCAAGAAGAGCGTGAGCATCACTTTTCTGGCTGACAAAACTATGTGGAACATTTTGGTTTTGACGAAGATGACTGCCGCCATCCTTTTGCTGGCTCCCTTGGTCTCTAGCTGTAAGTAGTGCACCCAGCATTCATCACCAGTGAGTATACGCTTTAGCAAACCATCTCTTATGACGTCGTAGCAGTGTTTCATAATCATCCACATGACGTTCCTTCGGTTCAGAGGTGAGGTGGTTTTGGTACCCACCTAGCGGAGACTTTGCAGTACTGCAGAATATCGTAGATAAATTAGTGCACAGAGCCAAGACTGATATCTTCAATTTTATACTAACCTCATCAATTGTTACCCGCCGAGTCTCGTATCACTTGTTCTAATGCAGCGATAGTATCTGCGGTCGACTATAGCGAGCTGCATCACTCACAGTAGACACTCATAGACCTGATGAAGGGCACACAGGACGTTCCATATTGCCTCTTCACTCTTCAATGAATATTTGTTGGTTTCTTGCCCTCACTACCCCCCTCCCAATGGATAATTAATTGTCCGCTGCTCCTTGCTCGAGCATGTTTCCAAGGGGGTTGCCACCTTGTTATGGTTGCTGAAGTCACATTTCCCAATATACCACCGCGCTCATTCCTCCAGTAGAGGTGTATAGATATCCGTTATTTATGTGTGCAAGCAGAGGCGAATTTACCTATAAGTCAACTAGGCAAGTGTCTTAGGGAGGGTATGTTTTGCAACATATTTTTATGTTTTTATTTGCACTTAAAAGTTGACAAAAGTTATGAAGCAATTTTAAATTAACAGTGGCAGTTGGCAATACGGTTTTTTAAAAATGTTATTACTAATTTGCAGTCAGTTTCTGAGGCTGAATCCAACAATGAGCTTCCGGGTCCGCCTATATTGTCGCTCTCTTGATAATTTTATTGTACAGTTTCCAAAATAATCAAAGTTAGTTGTTCAGTAGAAATGGCACGCTTGTTAAAGTTGTAGGTTTTGTGCTAGTGTGGTACAATTTTGAAGGCTAGACAGTTTTTATTTCCATGTGGTATAAATTCGATCCTTTCCTTTCGTGTAGTTGACAGAGCTGTAGTTGGGCCGGGACGGTTCGATACGCCATCTTCGTCTTTACATTTCAGAATTTAGGTAACGTAAAGAAATAATAGCAATAAACGTGAAATCAAATATACTAAATGAATATTCGGGATTAATTATTCATTTCTAACTGAAGGATTATTGTAGCATATTAAAAACCGCTGTATATGGTAGAGTAGAAAGGGTATTTACAAATACATAAGGTATCACTTGTATAATAGCGGCCGGTTTGACGTAGGCAACCAGACATTGTTGTAACAACAGCCGAGCAGTTTTAACAGTGGGTTTAGTGTTATAATTAAGATCACAGCAATAATTAAGGTTACTTCTAAAGTTAAAAAGAACATAGTTTAGACTTCCATGTTAATATTATCATTTCGGATCTAGAAGTACGCCTTTTTTCCTCAAATTTACAGGCATTTATTATTTGATAACACGCAAAAATGGATTGGAATCGTGTTTCTGGAGCTTTGTCAACAAATGCACGTTGCAGTATTTACTCCTTGCCATTGTTAGAGCTAGAAGGTGGACATTTGAAGTTAAGTTCCATTTATTGATTCACTATTTATTTGTGTTTATGAAATTGTGATAATAAGAAGAACAGTGAGTTTGTTTAATTTATTAAATAGTGGCAAAAGAAAAAATTCAAATGACAACCAAGGCAGTGAAGAGAACAATATTAGTGACGGACAAGACCCTTCAAAATGAATGAGCTTCTCAAACAATCAAGATTCTGCTTCTAACCAAGTAAGTTTATGGTTTATAAACTATCCAAAATGTTGACCAAAGTTTCAGTATAATTATTTTAAAAAGAAAACAATTGGTTAAAAATAAAAGACAAAAAACTGTTGATCTCAGTGTGTCAAAGTCAGTAGACTTGACTTGGGACCACATCTAGGTTCAGAAGTAAAACAAGTAAACAAATGGGTTGAAGGGGAAGTGGGTTGTAGAAATGCAGCAAAGCAATTTTAGAGAGAAAATCCATGGCCACTAAACATTAGCCAGTCATAAAAGATAAGAACAAGCTAAAGCTAGTGCTGAGAGCAAACTTTTAGAAATAGAGATGTATAAAATGTACATAATTCATTGTTAGAATACAAGTAAATTATTTATGACAGCATATAAAGTGCAAAAGTTAGGAAGGCCATTCACTGATTTTCAGGTCCAGCAGCTCAATAGTTTAGATATGGGTAGAGTTTTACACTGTAAAATTAGTTGCACCAATATCATTAATCATATATGTACAGAAATGGAGAATAAAATAGCCAACCACTTAATAAAAATATTAAAATAAGTACTATGGTAGATGAGTCAACCACTTACAGTAATTTAGTGTACTTTTGTTGTGTTTGAGATTTGCCATGTCACAAGATTCAGAGGTGCAGTCATTTTTTTTTAATCTTATTGAACTTAAAAATATAATTGAAATCTTAATAAAGAATGCTATTTTGCAGAAACTGAGCTCCTACAAGTTTCTTGATAATTATCTAAACAGAAAAGTGAGAGAACTTCTGTTATATTAGGAAGGAAAAATGGAGTTGTTGCAGCGTTACAGCAGAACTTCCATTTTCATTGTTTAACACTTTGCTAATCACAGACTTGAATTGGCAGTGCATAACATGAGAGATGAAATTCAAGGTCTTACTCATTTCCATTTATTCTTTGATAAAATTTACTGTATCTATAGCATATCCTAAAATTCAATCTCAACTTAGAAACTGCTTAGAGCTAAGCAAAAATCTAAGTCAAGTGGGGAAAGTATTTTCTATCAAATGCACAGATTCATATGTTAGAGCAGTGAAAGAAGATTGGAATAATTTTAATTCTCTAGCCAGACATTTCATGCTTCTAATAATATTAGAGATTCCAAAGAAAAGGCTAAATATGCAGGACTTTACAAAGTCGTAATATCTGCTGTATTTATTAAAAATTTGCCAGTAGTTTACAATAGCCTAATTGAGCTCTCAGACTTATCCTTGTTTTTTCAAAGGAAAGATATGACCCTTGCAGAAGTTGACAAGACTATAAAATGTACTATTAGAGGACTGGAGCCCATGGCATCCTCTCCAGGATGTTATGTTGTGGAAGCAACTGAAGCAATGGAAAAAAAAGTTTTCTAAGACACTGACTGAACTAACTCCAATGCTAAAATTACTCAAATAAACAGTGATCAGTTTTACCAGTCTTGCCAACAATATCAAAAACAGACTTGTTACTAATGCCAGCCAACAAGCGTCCCATCTAGGTTCTCAGACCCAGCCACACAGAAATAAAAACCAGAAAATGGAATTGTTTTGGAAAATCTTGCCCTTGTTATGGCAATACATTGGCCTCTTGGAACAGACATAAACTATGGAGATAGTAGCATCTCTAATTTCTGTAATGTTTTGCACCTTCAAAACAAAAGGAAATACGAGGTTCGTCCAGAAAGTAAGTTCCGTTTGATAATAAAATTAAATTATGTACAGATACAGAAAAATTATTTATTGCACAAAATTCTACAACTCTTAAACTACTTTTCCACATAACTGCCGAAATTTTGCAGGCATTTGTCATAGCGTGGCACAAGTTTTTGTATACCTTCTTCATAGAAGTTGGCCGCCTGTGTCTTCAACCAGTTGGAAACATTTTCTTTCAGCTCTTCGTCATTGTTGAAGTGTTGACCGCCAAGGAAAGACTTGAGATGTAAGAACAGATGAAAGTCGCTAGGAGCGAGGTCAGGGCTGTACGGAGGATGGTCAAACACGTCCCAGCCAAATCCCTGTAGGGGGTTTTTCGTCACATTTGCAGTGTGTAGTCGTGCGTTGTCGTAAAGAAAAACAACACCTTTTGACAGCAATCCTCGGCGCTTATTCTGTATTGCGCGGCGCAATTTCCTAAGTGTCTCGCAATAAACATCTGCTTTGATTGACTACGCAGTAAGAAATCAATGAGTAAGATGCCTTTCCAGTCCCAGAACACTGTGCACATCATTTTTCGAGGTGTCAAGATTTGTTTCGGCTTAACCTTTGCTGGGGATGAAGTGTGCCTCCATTCCATTGATTGCCGCTTACTTTCAGGGGTGTCGTAAGAAACCCAAGTTTCATCTCCTGTGACTATCTGTGTCAGAAATTCTTCGCCACCTTCATCATAACGGGTCAAAAACTGAAGTGCACTACCCATTCGTTTTGTTTTGTGTTGCTCAGTAAGAATCTTTGGTACCCAACGTGAGCAAGTTTACGAAATTTCAGTTTTTCGGTAACAATTTCATGAATTAGTGATCGTGAGATTTGGGGAAATTCCATACCGAGAGCACTAATTGTAAACGTGCGGTTTTCCTGGATCTTGTCATCAATCGCGTGAACCAGTTCTTCTGTAACCAAAGATGGACGCCCACTTCGTTCTTCATCGTGCACTTCACTACGTCCTTCATTGAACTGTCGGACCCATCTTCTCACCATCGAATCACTCATCGCATTTTGTCCGTAAACTTCGCAAATTTGCCGATAAATTTCAATTGGTTTCACTTTCCTAGCATTCAGAAAACGAATCACAGATCTGATTTCACAAGCGGCGGGATTTTCAATCAACACCGACATTGTAAACAAGCACATCAAAGCGTATGTGGCTGACAGCGATCTCAAAATGGCGCACGTTTCTTCTCCTTAATACAGAGCGTCTACCGCGCATGTGCGGAACTGCGATCGCAGCGCTGCAGCGGAGGTAAATTGAAACGGAACTTACTTTCTGGACGTACCTCGTACATTCAAGCATTTACAGTGAAACCGACAGTAAACCTAAGGATCTTGAACAGCTGTTACAGAAATTTACTTTATTATGATTTCCACATCAAAACGAGAAAGATCCTTTAGTGTGATTCATGTTGTTCACAACTAAAAAAGGAAATAGTTACAAGGTAGGATAATAAATGTAAAATTGTTTATGTATTTTTATGATTTAGTATTTTTTTTATCCTTAAAGATGAATATCATAGTCTTATGTAATTCCAGTAGGTATTTGCTGATAAGCTGAAGGCAAGCGTTCAGTGGGAGTTAAAAACTTAAAAAAGTTGCAGTATTTATTTACATATGTAAAAAAATGTGTAATAGATCTAAAAGACAATTAATAAAAATACAAAGGCAAAACTAATCCCATTTTAGTCCTAAACTAATACCTAAGAGCAATTGCTGAATGCCTAAAACTTAGAGCCAAATTCGATCACTATATACAAAAGGATATTTAAATTATTTGAACAGTTATGGACCAATAACCTTAATAATAATAATAATAATAATAATAATAATAATAATGATATCCCTTGTCACATTAAGACTGTAAGGTCCTCTCTAATTTTGTTAATTTATTATAATTATCAACTTATATCTACAGTAGATTCTTGTGTATGTGTCTTTATTCAAAATAATACACTTATTCTATTGTATATGCATATAAAATGATATTTTCTGTCAATAAATACTCTATTGTATATGTATACAAAATAATAATATTTGTTGTTCAATAAACATACATTAAAAAGAATGATATTCATAATTAAAACTCTTACTGAATAATGATTTAAACTTAGGTATTCATTTTTTACACAAAACTCCATTCACAACGGCAGTTCATTGAGCAACTGAAAATGGGAGAGATTCTCCGGAAACATGTCTTACTTTTGTGTAAGTGAATGGAGTTTAGTGTAAAAAATGAATACCTAAGTTTAGGTTATATTGCCACTCTATTGTCAACAGCTTCTTAAGTACAATATTTGAATAATGATTATTTTAGACCAAGATCAAATATGAAAATGACTGATTAAGATCCAAATGTAAAAGGGTTGATTACCAAAATATATGCAAAAAATTAGTAAGGTAATAAAAAATGTAAATATTAATTGAAATGCTATTTATTTCAGAAATGATTACATAATTTTACTTATCTAAAAATTTCAAAAACCTCCATATTTTATTTTCTAAACTAGTTTTGCTAGCCATTTGTTCATATACTTTTACAATTTGCAACAGTTCCTAATAACCTACATGGATAATAAATAAAATAATTTTCAATTGCTGCAATATAAACAGTAACAAATACTATAACTATCTTGCATCAAACTGAATGCAGTCATTTTAGAGGTTCTTGCAGCTATTGGATGAAACATTAAAGCACTAAAAAACTAAATAAATAATAAATTAATCAATAATTAATATGAGACTTGTCAACTCATTGTAACTATTTTGTTTCACAATTACTGTATACATTTGAAGGCCTGTCTTACATGAAATTCCACCACCAGATGAGATTTGAATTAGGGGCCATGTGTTAAAAAGGGGATAAAGAACAACTAAGTGAAAGTATTGTTTAATCTGGAAATACAAGTAACTAAGGGAAAGTAAATTTACATACATTATCTGAAGACCTTCAGAGTAGTGCCCCAGGGCATTCCACTTATTATTGAAATGCCATAATATTTTGGTTTGTCTGAAAAGATTTCTCACTGAACAGCTTCTTCAATTTTAGGATCAGGTCAAAGTCACATAGACTTAAACATATAGGAAGGATTATGCAAGACTTCTCATCCCCATCACCATCAGAAATTCTTTACAAGAAATGCTATAAAGTCTAGCATTATTATATAATATATTGGCAGTCCAGCAATTCTGGCATTTCTCCCAAATTGCATGACACAGATGGTACTGCAGAAATCTCTTTTAATATGAGATGCCAACAGTCCTGTCTTCAGAAACAGAATGAAGACAACAGTTTAACTGCCATAGGCAAAATGAGTAAGATATTTATCGAAGATGAATATGAACCTTTTGCTTACATTGACACCATTTATTTAACTAATGTTTCAGAACTTGTTTGTATGCTCTTGCTATGTTTCACCCATAGCAATAATGTAAATGAGCATGACGTTAGCTTCTCAATTAAATTGTTCCACATGAATATGATGTAATTAGTAACAAGCTCACTTCTGTTCCACAGTTATCCAAAATCATGCACATTTGTGTAAAACCAGTTGTAAAATTTAGAAAATTGTTGGGACAGAAATTTCAGTATGCATGGGTAACTTCTTCATAGTCCAGCAATGTATTCTGTTAAGCATTAGTTAGTTACTGCTACTGACACATCTTGTTAACAAATGCACTATGTCTACTATGAGGTAGGTCTGCAGAGGTACACGTCCACATTTGTAGTCTTTAACCCAACTTGTCACGCTTGATATGGTATAGCGTTTTCATCCAATACTTCATATGCTTCTGATGACAGTATCATGCATTTTTTTCCATTGAGGAATATTATTTTCTTACAAGATCATTGCTCCCTTATGCACTTACATCTTTAAATGATAGTGGGATTATCTAGAACACACTACATACACTGTAATCTGATAACATTCAGAAGTATAGAGTATAGTCTTCCTTCATATTGCACACAGTGAGTTAATACATTGTTTGGAAGAAATAAAGAGTTGCATTGACTTGGAATGACCTTAGAAGAACTGAGCCATTAACATATCATTTTAGAAATGGCATTAATTCTGAGTGCCTATTTAGGTAATCTATATAACTTCAATGAAAACAATTATAACCAAAATTAAAATATTGGGTTAGTTCCCACTAATGTTGAACATATAGATAGAATTCTCTTTAAACCTAAGACCCCAAAATATTTGGTATCTTGTAAAATTGTACATTTAAATAAGTAGCCCATTCTAATGTTCTACTAGGATGATGAAGAAAGAAGAAATTTCTGCAAGGATTCCTGTACGAACAAAAAAGATAGACATTATGAAGATCAAATGGTTCCCAAGGACAAGTAATCAAGAAGTAAGTACAGAAAATTAAAGTTTATAAAACATTTTATTCCATTTAATTTTAAAAATATTAAATCTGTCATAAAATATTATTGCCTGCTCAATGTACACATAAATTGTCATTTAAAATTATTATATGTTAATGCGAAAGATTTGATGTGCCTATGTTGCAAACATATGCCTGCCTAGTTTTAACTTTAGTTAAATTTTAAGAAAATTACAATTTAAATAAAGGCTTATTATTATTGTTGCCATTGTATTAGATGATAAGCATAATATCAGAAATGTTTTCACATTTCATGAAATAGAAATTTTTATATCTAGAACAAAATATAATGCTGATCTGTATGAGTGAGATATTCATAGCTAATGCCTCACTTAGAATTTCAAAATAAGCATAAGAAAGATATTGTTGTACAACACATAAACAATATCTTTTATCACATTTAAACTCTACTTGAATAGTTCAATTTATTCAAATTAATTTAATGCAAAGATAGTTCATAATAAGGCATAATGTTATATGTTATACATGTTTGTGTGGTTAAAAGTTTTTAAATAAACAGTTACATTGATATTATTAATTTCTTTGCATTATTATGATGGTTGTGGTACACACAGGGCTAAGTTCACTTTTTGTATCGGTATAAAAAGTAAAATTTCGCAATCAATAATTTTGTTGTTGATTTGGTTTATTTATGGATGTTCTCAGGTCCTCCCATTCAATTCAGGGCATGAAGCAGCTGATATATTTTGCTCAGAGGCCTCTTTTTTCAGACTTGAAGTTGTTTTATGTGCTGTTTATCTACAACATAGGACCCATGGCTTCACTCTTTTTACAAGATAGCTATACTTAGGATTTTTATGCCCTAGGTGTGCAAAAATAGTATTATTTCATTAAAAAAACTGCTGTTTAGCAGAGTTTTATGTTCAAAATAATTAGAATCCTTTCTCATTTTTATTTATTATTATTATTCATTTAAATTTAAACTTAGTCTGCAAACAAAAGAGCTTTATCTCAATGTTATTAGGAATGTATTTAAGGGACATTTATATACATTTTTTTTCCTTTTACTTCCTTTTTCACTGTACTCATTACCATAATTCTAGAGCTATTGTTATTTTTTTGGAGCCTGTGTTTTCTTCTCTTATGTTTACTAGTTTAATTTTCAATTTGAAGTGAAATTTAGTTTCAGGTAGTTTCTGTCTCACATTCATTAGTTCATTTAAATAAATCTTAAATACTTTTCAACTTTGGATTTCTATGTTTTACATTCAAAAATCAAATTGCTTGTTATCTACTCTTGTAAGTGTAAATGACTGGAAACTTTCTGAAAAGATTAGTGTCTGTTCATGAGATAAAAGTTGGGGTAGCCCTACTTCCACATAAGAGATATTTGTTTTCATTTCCATATGTAAAAAAATATTTTATAAATTTTTTCACTTCATTTTAGTTATTTTTTGCTTTCATGACATCTCTCATATTTAGAATTTGTTATAACTCATGCATAATTATTAATCAAAATCAAGTAAAGAAATTTCCGAAAAAATGTTCAAGCATACCAAATCCTAAATTATGACAAGAATTTTTGGGGGAAAAAATAGTAAAAGTATATCTATGGCCACGTTTTGTAATCTATGACTCTTTGACACAAAAATAAAGGTGGTAGGCTGATTTCATGAGTGAAATAATTGGGCATTTCTGGGCAGAAAAAGTTGCATTACAAAACACAAAATAAAAATTGTCTGAAATATTCATATATTTACAAACCATTATGACTTTTCAAGTTAAATATGACCAAAATACATTTAAGAACTTTCGAAAAATAAGAATTTTTTAAAAATTCTGTTGGAAATCACACAGTGAAGCTTTTTAAATGGTGGGACCGTTTAAAGAGACATCCTCTCCATCTTCAACCAACTTGACGACTGGTAGGAGAAACTAACATCTATGAGGACCTGTGGTTCTGCCCTGGTGGTTTTTTTTATAAACACCATAAAAAGAGAAATAAAGTTACTTATAGAAGCACACGAATGTACAGAATTGAACACATGGGAGAAGATTTACATTCATAAGCACAAGGATCATCTTATGAATTTCAACATTACAGGAGAATGTAATACAAATTTCCAGTTTATAAAAAAACACAAGAGCAGAGCCACAGGTCCTCATAGATGTTATATTCTCCTACCAGTCATCAAGTTGGTTGAGGATGGAGAGGATATCATTTTGAAACCGGTCTCACAGTATTTAAAAGTAAGTAAAGCATAAGAGTGTACTAGACAACAGATTAGTTAGAATTTACATGATCAAAATAGTTTAAATTTCAGTTTAAAATTGAAAATGGAAAACCATGAAATTAATAATTGTATATACTGAATAAAAGATTGATGCAGAGGGCTTACCTGCTGCACCTGAAAAATTCACCCTGGAAGGGTGTAATTTATCACATGGTGATTATCAGGATAAATGCAAAATGTACTTGTTATTTAAAAAGTTTTGATTCAAAGTTTTTGTTTATTGGTTCATTATGCTGTCTTGTCTTTACATCGGTAGTACTGAATATTTCAGTTAAAAAAAAAAAGGAATAACAAAAATAAGGAAATGGGTAAAAAGTAAAAAACTGAAAGACTGATGATGAATATTGGATTTTTTAATTTGTAACTAAATTAAAAAATGCATTTTGTCATAAGTATATTATAATATATTAATTACGCTCTTCTGATTTTGGCCATTCTTGGGAGAGAGAGTTGTATCCAAGAAAAATAGAAGGGGGTTTAGGAACGGAGTCAAACAATGATTCTGAAGCCCATTTTGTCTACGCATGACTGTGTTAAAATATAAAATAAGCTGATTATTAAAAATATTGTATGTTAATCTATATTTTTTTCTTTCTTTTTGCAGTATGGGTGGCTCTGTGTTCACAAAGATTTTGTTTTGGAAAAGTTTGGACCTGATATCAAGAAGATTCCAATTGAAGAAATGGATTACTGAAATAGATATTAATAAATATAAATGCCATGAAGTTAGGAAAAATATAAAAGTTTATAATATATTCTTTAAAGTAATTTTATTTATACAGGTTGTTATTTGTTTTCAGAGAAACTTAGTTCTATATTAATGACTGCAATGTTGATGTCTGTTTCTCACCAAGAGGTTTCAGAAGGGGGATTTCTTTAAGAGTGTTTAACGCCCATTTTTAAGGACTGAGGCACCACAGGCAAGGGACACTGATGATACATGAAATGATATATTGGGAAAGGATTTTTTTTAGGGAAGGAAACGTTCCAGAACTAAGTTTAGGGTACCTATTTACATTACTCTAGTAAGAGTAGGAAGAATAATAATAAAACATCTAAAATATGATGGAAAGTCATTAAGTAATAAGAATTTACAGTAACATTTTACAAGCATGCCTTACAGAAATTGTGTGCATATTATTTTTCAAAATAGAAACTCTATTTCACAATATATGTAGTCCATCTGTCCACAGCTTGCAAATGCTCATAAGAAAAAAGCCCTTTAACTGCTTTGAACTGCCTCTATCACCTCACTGTGATCTTCAAATTTTCTTTCATAAATCTAAAAAGTGAAAAGTCCAGAATGTAAGGGAGCTGCTTCGACGCAGAAAATGTGAAAACATTTAGTGCATCCACTGTTTGTGCATCCATATAGGGGCGTACCTTGTGATGAAGAAGCAACACTCTTTTTGAGTGAAGTCTCTGGTTATATTTGAACAGAAACTATAGTGCTTCCTCTGCCTTGATTATATTTTATCTCTCTGCACAAAGGATTCGTTCCCTGTCACATTTCAATGGATAAAAACACTTCTTTCTACACCATGATGTTCCAAGAGTTCCTGAAAATCCTGTGTTTGGCGCCAACAGTTTTGATCATTGAACAGCTACCTTGGAGCCCAACTGCACTCACTTTCCTATACTCAATGTCATCATGGATAATATTGTGCACACAGGCTGGAATACTGTTGAGTTCCAAGGTAATTTCAACATCATTGCTGGCTTAGATTTGCTCTTGATCTGCTGTTTTACTGTATCGGGAACACAAATTGATTTCCCAATCAAGTTTTCATCATTAACGTTTTGTCTTGCATTTTAAATCTTTCTACCCATTTATACACTCTTCCATGATTCAAACTATTGTCTCTATACTGAGCCTTCAATCTGCAATAGATTTCTGAAGGTTCCACTCCCTCTACCTAAAAAAAAAAAGGGAGGAGGGGTTTCCTTGCTCTTCATACTGCTGAATCATCACAACTCCTATATGGCGCATTGCTAAGGAACCATTTTATATCCTGAAATAAGATTTGTGCATACATGTCTATAAACTTTAAAATAAATTGCTGTTATTTAGTGATATTTTAATTATAATACTTGGATTCCAGTACTGTCAGTGTAAAACAAAAATCAGCAACCAAGACAGGTATCAAATTTAGGTAAACATATATTCTACTTGTATTACATAAATTAAATTAAAATTAAGGCTGTTATTTTAAATTTTATAACTCCTACCTGCTTTAAGAAAGCTGCTTTCTTAAATGGGGTTAGAACAGTAGAGCAATATTTATTAATGAAATATAATTTTACAACTGCTGCAGTCAAATATGGGACAATTGAGCACATGACCGCTCATGGCAAAATAGCGAATGCTTGAAGGGGAATTTTTTAATATTCTGAGCGATAATAAACAGAACAAATTAAAATCGACCAGTGTTTTAAAACAACTCGTATCCAGTTATGTTGGGGTCCTGCACCGCAGAAGAGGAAGAGGCTTAAAAACTGAAGGGTGAACTTTAACTGATGCATTACCATAATTAACCTGTATTTAATGACTCCAAATATTCGGATGGCGTCGTAAAGGACGAGAAGACGCAAACTTGAAAGAAAACGCTTTCTTACACCTACTGCATGTAGCAACAATATATTCAGGCTTATTACAAAATTAGCAAATGGCCCACTTATTTGAAGTGCGTGTCTCTGTAGGCAGCAACCAAGAATATGTGGGTCGCAAATTTAGACTGGCAGCTTAACCAGAAGTCAATACTTATGCGATTTCTGGTGGAAGATGCCCTCTTATATATACAGCGCATTCATATTCTTTTATAGCAGGGCTACCATAAGTCCGATAGCTGGTACGCTTCGGTAAAAACAGCAACCGAAAATGCGCCTCCACTTTCAAACCAATAGCATTTTGAGCGTAGACATCGGCCGGCCGTCGGACACAAGAAAAACACACTAAAAGATAGCAAGCGAAGGCTTCTTCATGCCAATAATGCTAGTTTCCTAAGTAGCCGGGAGGCGGGATGGTAAAACAAGTTATCAATATGAAGTAATAATGCTCCTCCTCTTTGTATAATTAACTGCGAACTGCACAGTGAAGGCAAATCTAACAAAAGCAGCACGAACTGCGAAATGCCAAAAAAACTGCACTTAGTCAACAAAAGCCGACATTAACATTTTCTGAGACAAAAACCTGTTAGCATTGAATGATCATCTCTCCTCGTCATCAAAATCTTATAATTAAATTTATTATATTTAGCTCCCAAATTTCGTCGCGTTCTATTGCTTTTATATCGCTATCTTTTTACAGTTTTTTCGTTTCGTTTTGTTTTCCCCTTCGTAGGATTCTCAATCTTTCTGTTTCACCTTGTTTATTTTCCGTTAATGAGCTTTTCTATCGATTTAAAAGTATAATTTATTTCGAAACCTTCCCCGCGCTTAACCTAAGTTCAAACAACCTCTAGTGCGTTGGAATGATAATGACAAGATGGGTTTCATTGTCGAGAAGACTGAACTCATGTACTGTATGATTTTTCCTTTGCGGGACCGTTCCACGTGTAGTGGGAGCAGTTCGCGGAACTCTGCAGTTTTCGTCTCGTTCCCAAGCTTGAAAGCAGGTGGGAAATCAGAACGAGTTTAGCTCTAGGAACGTACAAAGGATATGTTCTTGTGTTTTGTGTGACATTGTATTAAGTATTCATTAGGTGGCTTAATAAGTCCAGTGTATTAATCACGGAATTATTGGCAGTGTGAACAGTATCAGAGTCCTGTTGAAAAAGTGCAGGATCACGCTCCTTTTCTTTAGAAAGATTATAGGAATTGTTTATCTTTTGTACACTGAAGGTGAACTCTTAAAACCATGGCGATGTAATCGAAGATTTTGTTCAAAGGAAAGTTTGGAGAAAACGTCTTCAGCAGAACTCAGGTTGATAAACAAGTCAAACCAGTGACAGGTTTAAGGCCGTAACCGTTAATGTTCTTCATAGATGGAATATGCTTAGAAATTTGTGCAATTGGCATAACTGTACAGTATTTGATCAATTTCTGTTTCTCTAGTTCTTGTTATTTTAGTTATACTGTTCTTTATGAGTCGCTTTATTTTTAATTGAATATATATATATATATATATATATATATATATATATATATTCCCGGAATAATAAAAATTTCTAAAAAGCATAAAACTCATAAAAACACTCAGAATGCAATATAAAAAAAGTTCACACTAAAAACCGTAAAACTACACATTAAAACCATCTTATTTCGAGCTTGGCTCTTGGACACATGCTGAGAATAAATTGAGCTGTGGCGGGCGGTGTCTGATAAGGGATATATAATGTTTTTAATTTGTATAGTGATTACTATTTTCTTGTCTATCTTTGAACTAACTGTTCACATACCGGTAATGTTGCTGGTTGGGCTCGACAAAAATGTTAAATACGGGCGCCGCCAACCTTAGTAGCTGAAACTTAAACCCCGCCCGAGCGGATAAGGTTCATAGTAAAATCCGGTGTAATTAGCGAAAAAAAAAAAAAATATATTATACAAACTAGAAAGAAAGAGAGAGAACTAAAAAACATTTTGAGAAGCTATCAAAGAACAGTCAACGTTCTTGATGTTTATAAGCAAAGATAATACATACCCAGGTCACATTCTTATGAAACTCAACTTATCTGATTCTGTGGTTGCTATGAAAACTTGTGATTATTATAGTAAACAAACACTTGCTTAGTGTAGTTAAATATTACTAAGGTATGTAATTCATGAATGAAATAAAATAGTAACCTGCTTTAAAAATAATATGTGTAATAGCATCATAAGTGTACATTTGGTACAATTGTAAGAGGGGTAAATATAGCAACAAACTGTTATATCCATATGCATTTTTATGTCTTATATTTATTGCACTTTCATGCACATAATTTTCACTACTTTCATAGCTTGGACACTGGTCGAAGTTTGCTAGCATAATTAGCGAAAATAGAAGTCACATCACACAACACTGAATATGTGCTCGCGTGCTTTCTGAAAGAACATCTTCCGTAGCTACTGTGCATTTATATCTTGAATCTCATGATTTCAAAAACTGAATTTATATTTCACGATCCTTGAACTAATGAATATTTATTTAGGTTAGGTTTCGCTTAACTTTGATTTAAGAAATCTGTCTTATAGTGAAAAAGCATAAAAGGGTGAAATCGACCGTATTCTACGATTTGCACACTTATAGCTGTTTATATGCGTTATTCTTATGAGTATATTGCAATTTGTCACAAGTCGTTTCAATTTATGTTCGCCATATTGTTGGTAACATATTTTTAATTAGATAAGCTATATTGCTTTGTAGTTCCAGTGAATATGAAATCTAAGCGATTTGTGACCCAAGTGCTTGAGACAACTATGTTTACTGTGGTATGTGTTGGTAGTTGCTAGAGTAAAATATTGTCATCACATGGTTATTGTTTAGGAGCAGTAGCTTCAAGAGAAATCCACAAAAGGAGTCTGTATATGTTTCAAGCCTTAATGTATCATATAAAGCATTTGATATTTATAAATTTAATATAGAACAGAACATAGAACGACGCGCGTTTCAGCTTTACAACAAAAATATACACCACTGGAATTGCTGTATATCGCACACTTGTAGGGAATTTTGAATTTTCTTAAAGAGCTTGAAGCGGAAAATATTCCAATTTAAGGCCCTAAACCCTTATTGGCTGCCGTTGTTTAATTATATTAATTTTAATAAGTTCATTTTCATGTGTTTCTATGTTATGTAAAGGCTACAATGCTCAATATAAAACCACAAACATTTAATGGTAATAGTTACTAGCCATGTTAATTTAAGAAATCCATTTACGTATGTTATTAAGTAAGATAAAGGCTATAATATTTGAATTAAAGTTCCAAACATTCATTTATATGTTTTAATCATATAAATTTAATAAGTTCATTTGCACATGTTTTTATGTTAAGTAAAGGTTTTATATTCGATTCAAATAAATATTTGTTGGTAATATGTTTTAAATCGTATAAATCTAGTAAGCTCATTTGTATCGATTTCATGTATCCGGATAAGGAATATTACAATGTATGCCTTAATGTTTGTTTGTTGGCCTTTATGCAATACTTAATATAAATATAATGGTTCAAAGGACCACGCATATAGCCAAGAATATGAAACCATTAACTACAGATAAAGAAATGTATAAAATTAAGAAAATCAATCAATTGCAAGCGTAACAACATTAATAGCGTGTACCAAGAATGAAACACGAGACAGACAGCTTTGTTGAGATTAAACAGTAATACAAGAATCTCATTAGTTTAGTGTACTCATGTTGAAAATAATGCATTGTAATGAATAGTATTGTAACAATTCATTATAATAAGTGACGGTTTATGTTTCAAAATGTTTAGTTAGTTGTGCTTTGTATTCCGTAGGGAGAAGTTGTGCTTTATATTCCATTAGATTTTGATTTGATTTATTTATGAACGCTCTTGAACAGCTCAGGTCATCAGCGTCCCATTCAATTCAGGGCGTGAAACGGCCGACAAATTTTGCTCAGAGGCCTCTTCTTTCAGGTTTGAGGTTCTTTTTCGTGCCGTAAATGTACGACAAGGGACCCACGGCTTTACTTCCCTTCCGAAGGAAGCCATACTTAGGATTTTTACGTCCGAAAAAACCCATCGATCCGGGCCGGGTCTGAACACGCGATCTTGGGTTTAGAAGACAAGTAATTCCATTAGAAGAAATGGTGGTTCGTAATCCGTAAAGAGAAGCTGCATTTAACATTACGCAAGAGAAGTGGCAATTTATATGTCGTGGGAAAAAGTTACACATTATTAATTGTGAATAATAAGAGTCCTGAGTTCGAATTAGTATCCGTAAAAGAATATATTATACCAGTTATACCAGAACAAAGACAAAATAAGGCATGTTAAATATACATTAGTGATAAAGCGAATTTAAAATCAAATAGATTATCGTCGTATTACCAATCACGAAAGGAGCATTGCCATTAAAGCACAGTTGTCGGAAGAGAAATATAAATTCCGTCACGTCTGTCTCGTATTCAGCCCACATCCAATAATATTCTCAGGGCACGCTTTAATCAGAAAAGTGTACTGTGTCAATGACAAGACATTAATAAATTTCCTGGATTACTATCCAGTGTGATTTGATATACTTAAATTCACACTCCTTTCACCCCAGAAGCATCAATCTGAAAAAAAGCCAGCTATAAAAACAAACTGTGAGCTAGCCTTGTATATTGTGGTGGTAGTTGGGAACATGTCTACGACGACACACCTATATACAGTTGCAAGTTTGGCACCAAACAACGTGTCGGCGTCGCCATTTTATTTCCACTACAAACTTGAAGGAAATTTAAATTCTTACTTAAACCGAAGCATAAAATAATAATATGTGGAGACAAACATTGATTACCTAACGACAAGTGTCAAGAAGAATCAGTTACACTACCTTTTTGCTACGTATAATATGCTACATACAATCAACTTTCCTACTAGGACTGATAACCGCTCAAGCACAGATATTATAAACTATCTTCATATTTTATGTCACCGTTAATCAATGGTCTCTACGGCCATAATATCACAAGTAATATTTAAAAAGGGTTTTGAAATACAAATCAAAATATCTTAAAGTTATATAAAGTTTGAAGATGTGAATGAATAAAATTTAAATAAAATGGTGGAGGTACTTCAACAAGAAGCATGAGGTTGTGTTCGTGTACATGTAAACAGTAAATTCAATAATTTTCTACATATATTTTAATGTATGCTTTCCACTAAAAATTAGGAAAAGAAATAAATGAATATACCAGAGAGTGGTTAACGTAAGGAATTAAAACATCTTATCGACACAAAAGAACTTGAAAGACCTCTACTATCACAAGCTTGATCAGTCCGGTAACAACATAAAATAATAAAGGTAGAAAGAGCTAACAATTTGAAGCGAGATAACATAATTTTGAACATTATCAACTAAGAAATAGAACATCCTTCAGATGTGGCAAATGCATTTAAGGATTACTTACTTTTTCAACGCACAAACAATCTAAACTTATATTCCGGTGATAGGGAAAAAATGCACTAAGAGTGTTGCAAATTCCCAAAAAACTAAATCCAGACCAATTGTGACTACCAAAATTGAAATCAGCAATATCATCCGAAAATTAAATAAACATTTTTCTGATTATAATGACATTAACAGGAAAATTACAAAGTAAATTAATAAGGAAATTAGTGTTATCCTTAGTCATTTGTGTAATAGGCATATTCCTCGATAAGTAAAAGTACTCGGTAGTCTATTCAAAAAAGGAGAAACAGAAAATATTTCCTATTACAGATTGATATTCATCTTACTTACGTTTCCAGAGGTGTGTGAGGATGTAAAGTATAACAGTCCTTGTCGTTATCTTGAAAATAACAATATTTTCGTTAGAGAACAATTCGGTTTTAGGAAAAGAATTTCAACAAAAAATGCCATTTTTAAACTCACTAATGAAACATTAGCAGCCTTCAATAAAAGGATAGAGGGAATATTTTGAGATTAACGAAAGCTTTTGACTTTGTCAATCATAAAATTTTCTTAGAAATATTAGCCATTTATGAAGTAAAAAAAAAAAAAAAAATACTTTTTTAATGGTTCTCATTTTCCTTGATAAAGTAGGAGATAAATTACCACTTTAAAATGTAAATAGTAAAATGTAAGGATCAATTCTGCGTCCTCTACATTTTTTTAATTTATATAATGATCTCTCTTTATTTATCAAAAGTATAGCTAATTCTGTACTACCTGCAAATAACAGAGTACTGAATAATGGTAATGGTTTATTGATTGAGCATTCAGATTAAATCGAGTTTTAAGTACCCTGTGTTCATGGTTTAAAGCCAATAAACTGTCTTTAGATTGAACAAAAGCTATGAAATTCATCACCTACAGATCTCCAGATATCCAATTACATATAGGGAGTGCTGATGTTATACTACAACAAATGCATTTCATTACATTCCTTGGCCAAATAGATAACTATATGAATTGGAAATTGATCTTATCATAACATACTCAATTCGTGCATTATTATCTTTGAAAACACTAAAGACTTTAAATATAGTCTATTATGCTTATTAACTCCGTAATGAAATATGATTGGGGGGGGGGACTCGGTTGAAAGTGAGTAAAAAAAAAAAAAGCAATAGGAATAACCTTATATACACTTAGCAGACATTCACGCAGAAATCTTTTTAAGCACCTAGAAATACTGACTCGTTCATGTGAATGTACTCGACTGACATTTTTTTATAAGAAATAAAGAAAATGTTCTACTAAACCAAGATATTTATAACAAAAATAGTAGACAAAAGGAAATCTACACATTCAGGTTCAGCTTTATCCTGTTGCCATTTTTTTATTATTATTATTATAAATGCATTTTAATATATAACGCTCTTCCCCCAACCCAAAGACCTCAACTAACAATGGTAAATCCTTCACATCTGCTCTTAAAACACCAGTCAAATATACTTATTATTCTGTAGATGATTACGTATTGATATATACTTTTGTATATAATTTATGTATGTAATCATGTATATGGCTATATACTTGTTCATTATGTGTATGTGCAAAACGAATTAAGCTGTAACTACCCACGGTGGCCGAGGTTGATAAGACACATACTCGCGAGCGGAGGGTCTGGGCTTCGTTTCCCACCAGGACCATTCTCCCTCAGGTATTTTCCCCCCAGGGTTTTCTCAGACCTCATAAATGGAAAATGGTAGGGAGGTATGTTAAAATTAGGCCTATAGGCTTCATTCCTTTAAAAAAAAAAAAAAACCTATATGGCCGCCTGTGGTTCCCCAGTAGTTAAAACGGGCGTTAAACATTAATACTTCTTTCACACTCTGCTTGTATGTTACATACTTCTCCATTACTTCATTGCATACTTATGCAATCCTTTTTTAAAGCAAACACATCATTAAACATACCAAAAAAAAAAAAAGAAAAGGTCTTATGCAAAGCATCAGTTCCATTTTTAACATCGATTTTTTTAAACTAACATGTTTAGTACTTAAAAGCCTAGATCACCAATCAGGTAGTGTCAGTGTGGCTATCACCATTAAATCATTTTGGAATGTCCAACACACGAAGTGAATGAGTGTGAGATGAAATGTAATATATCAAAAAAGTGCAACATCAATTAATATTGTTCATCCTGCACTTGCTGATCTTAATTAGTAAAAACGCAAAACAAAGTGTTCGCAGATCACAAATGTTACCAATCTAAAATTTAACACAGCTACAATTGATCTCGAGCATTGGTATATTCAGCTTACTGCTTTCTTTCAGACATGTGGGTACTCTTGTCTTAATCATGTCCCGAGCAAAGCGAATAACAATCACTGTGAAAGAGGACTTGACTTTCACAGAGAGAATAAACAAAGAAAAGACAGCAGCCAAAATGTGGCAAAGCCGCTGGGGAGAGTTGCTACAAATTTATGAGTGAGTATGGCCTTAAAATCACTGGCTTCAACTTCATGCATTCATAGACGTTTTACTACAGTAGGTAATGATAGAAAAAATGTTAATAAGTTTTCTTAGAATTGTACTTCTGAGTCTCTTTTTTATTTTAAGTTTTGGTAATTTTATTTGCCAAAAATGCATTGAGCATAGTTAACGATTCATATATAAATTATTTTTTGTAATCCTTAGGCTTTCACATTCACCCTTGTTGAAATTTACATACTGGCCTATTTTGCCGTGGTCGTTGGTTTAAATTAATTTAAAATTTTGAAATAAATAGCTTAAATAGTATTCGCCTCAACATAAAATGCACTATTGGAACAGAAAATAACGTCACAGGAGTTCTTAGGAGTTCTGGTGAGAAACAAAGCATCTGTTGCTCTAGATTTACAGAAAAACTATGCATACAGATAGATACTGAATGCATGATCCAGTCTTCACTCATTAAAAAAAAATTGACCCCAAAACATTACTGAAACTGAGGGACTAAAAACAGAATTTAATCATCTCCAATAAGCCTTGCAATAATATGCCTGCCACAAGAAAGAAAGTGACCGAACCATGAAACCTCGAAAAACCAAGCCTTCTACACCAAATCATAAAGATATCTCGTCATTTAAAGAAGGTGTATTCTACGGGTTATGAGAAAGAAAAGCATAAAAACCGTTTTCACACTCACAACAAAAACAGGTAAAAAGTGTGTTTTGTGAAAGATCCAAGGAAGTCTCTCAGCTTCACAGAAGTATAAATACCATGCAAATTTTGAAAAATATACTTTGGATGATCAGAAAATAAAAACTCGGCTCGTATAATATAATTGATACTTACGTTTTAATCAGCTAGAAAAATGTACAATTGTGGAACATACCATTCAAAATTACCGTGGAATAAAATTTGGAAATAAATAACATACAATAAATATCTGCATACTGTTTTGTTTTTGTCTTTGTACGTTGTAGTCATTGTGGTAATACATTAGAACTGGTAAGTTCAAAAACAGATTTGAATTTTGCTGCATTTTTAACTCAGTCACTCAAAGATTCAAAAAATGTGCAGTCTCATTATCTTGCATTAAATACAGGTAATTAGTTTCTTCTTCCATCATTTGGTACAAAATTAATCAATAAGTATACGAGGCGTAATCCACAATATTCGGGACTAGCGCTATCATCTCAACAATAGTTGCAGTAAAGTTTTGTACCGCTAGGTTGCAAAACTAGCACATCTGATGAGTGAGTGTTTAAAGTTTCATGCAGCTGGGTAGATGTGTTGAGATTCTTTAGTACTTTTCATGATACTTTTAACAAAATGAATACATGCAATATTTACACTTTTACAAGCGGTCACGCAAACAGAGAAAAATACCCTCCCGCTTAATCTCCCGTTCGGTATGAGGAGTTCGGCTCTTTCCGTGTCGCTCGGGGCGGCATCTAGCCGCTCGAGAATTTTACTACATGTAAGGACAAGTGTTGATGCATGTGTATGCAGTTTCATGCGGTGAATCCCTGCTTGCCATGCATGGTATAAGCCGTAATTCATACTATGAACTATGTCATTTCATCATAATGTATTTAAAGCGTTTTATCCTAGATTAGATGAGGACAGAATGAATGATGTAAATGATCAGAACCCGAATTCTAATTACATTTCGTTATGTGAGGGCTTGTATTTCTATGCGTTTTCTTAGTCTTGGCATGCACACATGTACATGGAAAATGAGTTCATATGTCGCAAGACTTAGAGTGAGTGGGTGACTGGTGGTAATATTGTTCAGTTCAGTGGTTGAAATACGCAGTGTAACTGCAACAGTTGCCAATTTAGCCCCTTTTGAGCTGTATCTAGCCTATTTTACTTTTTGTTTGTCTCCCATTTTTGAGCATTCTACCTCTGTTTGGGATAACATCTGGATTAAAATCTAGTATTTTATATAATTCACAGGCTCATTAACATTTTTAACGTATTGCACTGTATTATATGGCTTAACAACAAATTTATTAATAGTAATTATCACATTGGTCTTTGTATATAATGCACGTTTATAGTTAAGAAAGGAGGGGAGGTATTGGGAGGGGCATTTTCAAATTCATTGTTTAGCCAATATCAGGCGCCATGCACCAGGCTGCAACAATGTAAAGTAATACACTTTAATCATAAAACTTTTTCAAGTATAATTTAAGTTTCATATGTTGTATTGGCATCATGTTTTAATTGTTCTTTCTCTATTAAGAGAAGCATATATTATCCTTCATTACATCATACATGTATGATAGTTCTGCAACTTCTTTTCATATGGAACCTATAAACTTCTTTTGTGCATCAAGCCCTCGGTAAATGACTGGTTCTTTGTAAATAACACATGAGTGTACAATAAAATAACACAATCCATTAGATGGTAGATATATATTTTGGTATAAATGTGTGTGACTTTTCAGGATCACTTTTAAGTCCACTGAGAAACAACAACATTTGAGTTCAATTGGTAATTTTTGTGTTAGTTGAATATTTTTAAATTGAGTAAACTTTCCCTTATGAAGCATTATTATTTTTGCTGGGTCATTTTCTTTGCAACATTACTTATGGCTGACTTTTTTTTAAATACTCTGTGACCTAAATGCTCTACTCTTGTTTTAAAGTACATGTATGAGTTATTGCCATACATGATATGAAAAATATCAGTATGTACCCACTTGACCTTTTTATACTTAACAGATATTATGTCTTAATATTCATTTAGAGTATTAAAAGTTATAATAATTTTTTTTTTACCTTTAAATTGTTTATATTTACAATTTCCACCAGAAACAAATCCTAACTCATCCTAACTCATTTAAAAGTTATAAAATAAGTAAGTTTTGTGAAATAAGTAAGTTTTGAGAAATTTACCTATTATATTGTCTGTAATAATACAGCATAGAAATCAATATGTATTTTCCTTTTTTAAATGAATATAAGCCTTTATAAACTTTATTTTTTCCAGTACATCAATGAGTGGTACTTGTTTATTCTAATAATATTGTTCACTTTTGAGTCCCTGAGATGATATATTTATTTTTACTTTTTACTTTTTTTTTTTTGTAATTAGAATCCTATGGCATTTGTTTCATTATCTAAGTATATCTGTTTAATTCAATATATTTTTATTACTGTTTTAAAGCCCAGTTCCCTGTTTCTTTACATTTTCTAACATTGTTTATAGATTTACCTTAACACGTATACTATTATGTTGAACAACATTAGATTGATTTTACTTATTACAATACTGTTTATAATATTTAAAAATTACATGTCTAATTTTTTTGAAAGCTAAAAAATATTGAAACCAAAAAGTCTTCCTATATAAGCTTCTTCAACAAGCTGAACTAAAATATCTTCTGTGCTAGTTTCATCTTCAACGCACCCTTATGCTCCGGTTATTCTTCAGGTTATTTATAATCTTCATTTGTTTGTTATGCATGTATTCTTCATACTCTACATTATTTGTCGTGGGATCTATAAAACCATCTTTTGTTTCCCATGAACTTTGTGTAGTACCTTTTTTAACTTCATCCAATTTCTCTGTTATATATTCATTTTGTGTTTTTGCTAAATCTTCTTACCTTCTTGTAATATATATTTCACATAACATTCATAAATCTCATGTTCAGGAGCTTGTTCCTCCATATTATTACCAACAGCTTCTTCAGAAGCCCTAGTTCTCATACAGTTGTTATAAGCACTCACCATTGATGGTTTGGTTCCCTTTTTCGATATTTTGTTATCAGATGTGTTGCATTAATAATTTTTACTAACTTTCTGTATTTTGGTGCCTTATGAAATTGACATTAATTTCAGAGCTCCAGCATAGAATATTTTTACAATTTTTAGCAGTACACTGATAAATATTTTTCTTTTTCAAGCTCTGATTGATGTTTTTTAAAATAAATTTTATATAAATAACTGTTCTGTTTCTTTTGTTGATTTAATATTTAGCTTCCTAAACATTGTATACTTGTTTAATATAAATAATGGATGTGCAAGTGGATGTAATTTCATATTCATTTGGGTAAAATCAAGTAAGCTTAGATTGCTTGAATAGTTGGTATACCCTCGCAGTATTTTACTATGAGCATAATCTTTTGACTAACTATCCCATATTTGTTAAATCATATATTTTTGTTTGGATATTATTATTTAATTCACATTAGACCAAGTCAATTTTCTTGTTTATATGAAATATAAATGGATAAAAATTGACAAATGCTAATTTTGGTTGATGATGGCACCATTGCATTTTTTAATTATATTCATTTCTGATTAAATGATTGTTGTGTTAAGCTTGACCATTTCTTGTTCATTTATTAATAAAACAGAAACTTATGTTGTTCATTGTGAATTAAAAACCTGGTCCAATAATACTCAAATACACAAGAAATAGCAAGGATTAAAAAATAACAGGTTATGGGCCCAGGAACGGCAAATATTAAAGAAGGAGAGTAAATCTGGAAAATTGAATGCATTAGTTAAAAAAATAAAAACAAACGTGTTGACAGTAACCAGGACAATGAACAATGAAGAAAATGAATTATTAAACTTCCAAAACATAAAGATACTAAAACATTTCCACTATGGGAATTAGAAATGAAAATCATGTTTCTCTCATAACAATTTATAAAATGATTTGATTTAATTTTTTGTCATCAAAACACTCTTAATGCTTCACTTACTTGTCATAAAATGTGGTACATGTTTCGAAGACGTTCAGTCATCCCGTGGCCGAGGATGAAGACGAACGTCTTCGAAACATGTACCACATTTTATGACAAGTAAGTGAAGCATTAAGAGTGTTTTGATGACAAAAAATTAAATCAAATTGATTAGCTTCACTGTGTTTAGTTCCATATATAATTTATTATAAAATGATGTTTTACTGGATCAAGAAAAAGGTGCAAAGGCTAAGGAAGCCTGGAAAATGAAAGATGCTAAAGCTTTGAACTACATACTAGCAATGATTAATCTTCAAGTTAAGCTGCAAATATTAACATGTAAAACATCAAAAGAAATTTATGACACATTAAAGAATATATATAAGAGGGAATCAGTACAACAAAGCAACAGCTGCAAGCAGATTTTTTCAACTATATCTGGAACAGTTCAAAAGATGTGATGGCTAACATAAGTGATACACAAAATATTGTTTTTAGACTGAGCTGTCTTAATGAAAAACTCAGTGATGATATGGTAATAACAAGGATGCTGACTGTTTTTCCTGGACAATTGAAACATTTTCAAAGTGCTTGGGATTCAGGTCCAGTATTGGACAGAACTATGGAAAATGTTAAAGCAAGACTGTCAAAAGAAGAACAGCTATGCACAGAGAACACCAAAGAAAAAAACATTGCATTTAAAGCTTACAGCCAAAAAGGGTAAACATAATGATAATAGAAAGAATAACAATAAAAGTAATTTAAGCAGTGTTACAACTGTCAACTACTGGGCATTTTAAAAGTGAATGAAGAACTGAAAGCTGTGCAGATTCTGCACAGGACAAATCATTCTGTAGAGAAATGCTTCTTTAAGAACAAAGAAAAGGAAATGTACTATCCCTGCAGGATCTGTAAGAAGACTAACCACACAGAAGAAAAAGGTTACTGCAAAAATAAAAAGTCAAGAAACAACAGTGGCGACAAGGCAACTTTTCTGTCAGAAGTCTGCATGAGTGAGAAGAAAATGAGTAAAAGTGTAAGAGAGTTTGTTGTGGATAATCACATGACAAATGAACATATTTTAACTGCAATTAAGCAACACGAAGATCCAATTGTGATCAAAGTGGCCAAACAAGGCAATATAGTGGTTGGGAACTTGGAAATGTGCAGATGGACAAAATAGTATTAACTGATGTAACTTATGTACCAGAATTAAGCAGAAATCTTCTTTCAGTTAATGCTGTTACTGAAAATTGGATAAGTGTATTTAAAAAAAACAACAATGAATATAATTATAGATAATGAAGTAGTGTTAAAGGGACACAAAAATAAAATGGTCTGTATATTGTGCACCTAAATACTCAAACAGAGGCCATAACAGTATTGCAAATAAATGTTTATATGATGTTGCATCAGCTATTAAGTCACATAAGCTTTAAAAACTTAGAGAAAATGCCTAAACTATGTAAGGGTATAACTGATTCTGTCATAAGTGCTTTGAAATGGAAAAATGTACAGTATGCATAATGGCAAAGCACATTAGAAACCCATATAGAGAAGTTAGGTATGAACAAAATGACTTTGGAATACATACAGACATCTGTGGCAAAATAGATCCACCTACGCGTGATGGCAACAGCTACTTTTTGACCTGTATTGATGTTTACACTCACTTTATTAAGTTTTACCTATTAACTGCAAAAAATGAAGCAGAAAAATACTTCAAGGAATGTGAAAGTGAAGCAGAAGTCGTTTCAATTTAAAGGTGTCAAAAATAAAATGTGACAGTGGAGGAGAATATATAAGCAATGATTTAAACACTTGGTATAAGAATAAAAGAATTGTTCTTGATTACACTATTCCCCATTCTCCACAGCTAAATGTAACTGAAGAGAATGAATGAATGAATGGTGTTTAACGCCTGTTTATGCTACAGAGGCACCACAGGCGGTGAACACTGATGATACATTAAAAACGAAATGATATATTGGGAAAGGATTTATTATTTTTAAGGAAGGAATCATTCCAGGCTTAAGTTTAAGGTATCCCCCCCCTCCCCGGCAGCCATTTATGAGGACTGAAGAAAACCTGGAAAAAACCTCAGTCAGGCAGGATGGTCCTGGCAGGATTCGAACCCCAGACTTCCTGCTCACGAGTTCAGAATTGAAGAGAGAATGAATAGAAATCTAGTGAACAAGGTGAGAGCAATGGTATATGACTTCAATCTTGAAAATGATATATGGGGTTTTTTTTTTTTTTTTTGAGTAGTGTTTAACGCCCGTTTTTACTACTGAGGCACCACAGGCGGTGGACACTGATGATACATGAGATGAAATGATAAATTGGGAAAGGATATTTTTTTTTTTTTTTTTAAGGAAGGAACCATTCCAGGCCTAAGTTTAGGTACCTCCCCGGCATTTGCCAGTTATGAAGACTGAGGAAAACCTGGAAAAAACCCCAGTCAGGGAGGACGGTCCTGGCGGGATTCGAACCGCAGACCTCCCGCTCACGAGTCCGTGCCTTAACGACCTCGGCCACCCGTGGCGGTGATATATGGGGTGAAGCACTATATACAGCAACCTACATCTAAAATAGAAGCCCTACGACAGCAACAAAAGTCATTCCAGCAGCACTATGATATGGAAGAAAAACAGATCTGTCAAGAATGGAGCATATGGATCTACTGTTTACACTAAAGTATTGAGACATCTGTAGAAGCTAGATCTAAGATCTATATAAAGGTGTATTCATTGGCTGTGCAGAGAATGGATACAGATTTGGGATATAAAAGAAGGGAAATTATTTGTATCTTGAGATGTTATGTTTGTAGGAGTGCAGAGGAAGGAAAATTGTGAAAAATAAACAAAAAACTACATCACAATTGAGAACAAAAAATAAGGAGAAGAAATTGCTGTAAGAGAAAATGATAATGGAAATACAGAAAGAGGAGAAAACAATGAAAATAAAGAAAGAGCAGAAAATGAGAATGAAGGTGAAAATATCCAAAATAAAGAAAGAGCAGAAAACAAGAATGAAGAAAGAGCAGAAAACATTCAGGAGAAAGAAAATGTAAACCATAGACCAAGAAGAGAGAAAAATGTCAAACAAATTTAATGACTTTAATGTGTATTATAATAATAATAATAATAATAATAATAATAATAATAATAATAATAATGGAAGTAATGTTGATGTACCATTAACCTGCATGAGAAGTCAAGATAAAGAAGCAACAGAAAAAAGAGATAATAATAGGAAAATGAATTTTTAAAATCAAGGAAGATCGAAGGTTTAAAGCCAAATTGGGAGCAAGAAGAGGCTGTCAGCAAAATCAAAAAAATTTGGATTTCAAGGACATTTTCAGTTCTGTAGTTCAAACAAGTACTTTAAAATTGCTATTTGCTATAGCTGCATGAAAAAATCTGAAAATGGATTTGATGTGAAGACTGCATTTCTAAATGGAGAACTACAAGAAAAAAAATTTACATGAGCGGTACCTGAAGGATACCATGCCCCAGTAAAAATATGCTTGTTAAAAAAAGGAACTGTATGGCCTAAAACAAGCTCCAATAAATTGTTATACACTTCCCACAGAATTCTTGAAGAATTGTGCAACTGAAATCTGATCAATGTGTTTTCAAAACTCAAAATACAGAATAAACTATGTTTCTTGTAATTCATGTAATGATGGAATATACTTGGAGAAGATGAACAACAAATGAAAATGCTCTTAAAAGACTGATAAAGAATCACAGTAACAGAAAATCCAACCCACTACCTAGGGTTAGAAATCAAAAGAAATGAAGATGGTAGTATACATATAAAACAAGCAAAATACAAATATAACATTTAATTTTATGTCAGAACGATTACAGTGAAGCGACTATTATGTTCTTAATTATTTAGTGAGTTGATTTGATAATCTTATGGTCCACTTACTGTTGAATTATGCAAAACTAGTTTCGCAGGCTTTTGCCTGCATCCTCAGTTCCAAGTCGACTGTTGGCTTCATTGTTGGTTGCCTGGAGGGCTTGGTGTAGCTCTCTTGGACATTTTATGAACTTCTGGATTAATTTGTCTTCTGTTGGGATCTCAAAGTTCATAGCCTTATCCTCATATTTTTAATATAAATTTTTTCCCATATTCCCAGCTCAACGGGTCAATCTACGAATTTCAATAATTTCACTCCCATTTCTATATCATGTTTATCTCTCCAAAAGTGATGTGCAACTGCTGATTTCTCTATCTGATTGTACCTTATGTTTCTTCAGTGTTCATTCAGCCTGATTCCAATGCTTCTTTTTGTTTTTCCAATATATACTTTGTTACATTCTGAACAGTTGATTTTGTATATTCCTGGCTTCTTCTCCTCTGGTATTCTATCATTATCACCAGAATTGAGCAGATTTTTTAGGCTAAACTTGTTCACTGGAGACAAAGTAATCCCAAACTCTCTGAGTATTTTTTGGAATTTTTTGGTGGCCCAAGAATGACAAGTGAATGTCATGTGCATGGTAGATTCTTTTATTGCTGTCAATGTTGTAGCCTGCTTTAACCTCTTCTTTTGTTTGAATTTCTTGATTTTCTTATCTATAATTTCTTGGTCATACCCATTGAATTTTGCTGTTTGTATAATATGATGGTATTCTTTGTTGTATTTAAACTCATTCATAGGTATGTTGATGAGTTTATGTGCTAAACTATTGAGAACTGCTTGTTTGTGTGCTGTGGGATTGAATCCACTTGCCTTTATGTAATTCTCAGTCTGCATGTCCTTTCTGTATATTCCAAATTCCAAATTGTTGCCTGTTCTTATAATCTTTAAGTCGAGAAAGGGAATCATGTTGTTTTGTTCTGTTTCGGAAGTGAATTTAATTTCTTTATCTTATTGGTTTAGCAATTTCAAAGCATCATCAAAGAGTTTCTTGTTGACCACTGCAAAGATATCATCCACATATCTGTGCCATACTTTGAAAATGTATGGAAATGATTTGGTGATGTGCATTTCTAAACTACTCATATACAAATCAGCCAGAAAAGGCGATAATGGATTCCCCATAGCTAAATCTGCTTCTTGTTTGTAAAATTCACCATTGTACTTGAAGAAATTGTGACTAATACATACTTTGGTTAGTTGGATGTATTCTTCAATCTCCTTGTTGCTCAGTTTCACCGATTGTAACCATTTCCGAAGAGATGTTGGAAGTTTGCATTTAGGTATGCTGGGAAAAAGTGATTTTACATCAAAAGACACTAAAAGATCATCCGTTTGGAGAGACAAACCTCCACCGAAGAGCTGGTGGGGAAAATGAAAGGTTTGTCTCTGCAAAAGGATGATCTTTTTGTGTCTTTTGATGTAAAGTCACTTTTTCCCAGCATACTAAAAATGCAAACTTCCAACATCTCTTGGGAAATGGTTATAATCGGTGAAACTGAGCAACAAGGAGATTGAAGAATACATCCACCTAACCAAAGTATGTATTAGTCATATGTCAACAGCTGACATACTGACAAAACCACTTCTGAGAACAATGTTTAACAGACTTAAAACAAAACTAATGTATGACTTTCGTCAAATGATGATCTCACTAATAATCTATTTTTTTACAAAAACTACTAAATAATTAAATGTTAACATGCAAGTTACTACACCAAACTATGTTAAATCATTGGAAATGTGATAATGTCTAGAGCTCATTACTTCAATTGCTAAATCTTTGAGGGAGTGTAGTAATCCATTAATGCATATATATTTATCTGAATTCATTTAATTGTTTTGTTTAAGGAGTGTGTTAAAGTGTTATAAATAAAACAATATTTGTAAAATTGGTACCATTAGTAAATTAATAAAGCTTGATCATAACTTGTTCAGTTGTTAACAAAACAGAAACTTGTGTTGTTCATTGCTAATTAAAAACCTGGTCTAATAATACTATGCTAAAAAGTATAATAAGGATTAAAAAATAACATGTTGCAGAAAATATATTGTGCATTGTACCTTATTTGTTTTCTTTGGTTTGGCATTTATAGTTTCTTTTACAATCATAGCACAAAACTAATTCCAAACTTTTTTGTCTGTTTTTAACAAACGCATTATATGGTTTAGATATTATATATATTGAGCATTTCCTGATTAAACAATATATAATTTTTTTTATCTACTACTTCCTGCTTTTTCCAATATTTTATTTTCAATATTTTTGTTTTTCATTTTTATAAATATAAAAACAGTACCCATAATTTATGTGGATAACGTTTATTAAGATTTTATAAAATGTAAATAATAAAATGGTGTTACAAAGTTACAATTTGTATTTAAATTTATTTCAACACATGAAATTTTAGATGATATTTGTGGTTTGTTGAAATATAAATCACTTTTATAAAATCACATTACTAAAACAATTTATTAGTTTTTAGAAAGGGACTGAATCATTTATTCTTATGCTATTGTGGAATGAACTAAAGGTAAACATGCATATGAACATAAAAAGGATACTTATGAGAAATATTTAGTTATTCACTTTAAGTCTTTGCTGGGATTAATTTCTTAAACAAAACAAGTATGCACTCAAGTAAAAATGGCAAGTAAACATAAGCAAAACTAAACATACATCCTTGAAAACAAAATAAAACTGGGGTCACATTTATTTCTCTTAATTTCCCAAAGGCTGATTCAGCAAACTAACTTCAATTAGTTTTGCAGGAAGGAAAAGAGAGAAATCAAAGAGATATTGCAGAGCCAAGAACATGTCACAAACAGAGAGCAGAGTCATCATAAGGTTACCAAGACATTTCCAAGATCAACAAACCATGAGGTAAAACCTGTTCCTCCATTTTTTACTATTTTACATCTTTATTTATTTGCTGTTAGAGTGTTTTCTTAAAATCAGCAGTTCAATTTATTTATCCAAAGGACTTAAACCTAAATTTTCTCTATACTTTCTAATTTTTGTAAATAGCTATTTTATTACTATCATTGTGAATTATTTACTATTACAGAACATTTATTACTGCATAATATAAATATATCTTACTTTTCTGAAAAAAAACTTTGTTTTCCAAGTTTTTGTGCTAACAGTCAATTTCTTGTATTTATAAACTATAAAATGAAATAAGCATAAGCTAAAGTAATGAAACTTTTCCTATGGACAATGACCATTATGTCTATCTTATAAGAACTGGAATTTTAGGGGCAAAATTTTGCTTAAAAGTGCTTTAACTAAAAGTATAAAAAAAGATGTAAATTTAAAATGTTAATATTCACTATAAACAATACCAAATCATGTTGAAATAAAGGTAAAACCTCTAAAAGCATGTCAATATATGAAACTCTCTTGATATTTCACATTAAAACTTTTTAATGAAAAAAGTTTTAATGTGAAACATCAAGAGAGTTTAATATATTGACATGATTTTAGAAGTTTTACGTTTAATTCAGCAAGATTATGATAGTTTCACTATGTGGATTCCTACATTCATTTTTAATTGAATATCAAATCAATTATGTTACATATAAGGACACAAAATTCACTCATCCAGAAACTATTTATATTTAAACCATTTTTCCTATGAGGCTGCACCTTTGATCCCTAAGCAAATATTCATAAATAGAATAGGAAAGTTCCATGTCAACAGACACAAGTGGTGTACATTTTATTTGTAGTCAGTAATGTAGATTTTTGTTTGTTGCAAATTCTCAATATCAGGATTATTGATTAAGTTCTGCTCCAGCTTACACTTTGCTACAGCCTCCAATGCTTTCCTAAATCAATCAGAGTGCATCTTTCTCAGGATATTGTTAATCTAAGTTTGCAATGGCAGTTGTCAAGAAAGAGTAATCATACATAGGAATAAGTTCATTTGTAATTCCTATTTAACTGCTAGCTCTTTGTCCTTTTTCCCAGTTGAAAAATAATTTGATACAGCTTCTAAGAAATCACATATAGACTGCAGCCTTTAATCAAGCACTTCCTCTAGTGAGATTGGGGAAATTGTAATCTCAACATATTTGTGTATCCTAGCAGCAGCCTTTTACAGCATTTTCCTAGTGCAAGACACAAATTTACATGCATATGAATATTCACCTTTTAAAAACTTGATACATTGCATGTGCAATGAAGGTGACATATTTCAGATTAGAGTATATAAGTTTCAGGTTGGCAATCCAGCAACTTGTAAGAACCTTGGTCTGTAAACAGTAGTCACTTGTGACAATACATTTCTTCAGACCATAATGCAATGAATGCATTGTTGATACTTTGCATTGTCTGTTTTGTTCAGAAAGGAGTTTTTCAACAGCATTTGTTTCACCTGCTGTCCTTTCAGGGGTTCTCTTAAAATGTTCAAAATATATCTGTTCTGTCTATCAGTGACATAATTTAGTATAAAATATACTGGATTATCAGCTTCTATTTGCCTTATCTGTTTCAATTTTGTATAAGGGGCTCTCATCTGGACAGACTTCCTGGCATATTTTAGCAAATATAATTTCACAATGAGGTTGTTAAGCTTGGAAAGAGAAATACCACATGCCACTTTATCTTTGTAGCTTCAGTCAGTCATTATTGGCAGGCTGGATAGAAGTCAGCCTGGGCATATCTGCTGCCTTCTTACTCATGTATTGGATAGGTTAATTATTGTAGGATAAATTTTGAAAGGTTATACATGGATGGCGTAGGAACCTGGCAAGCCCAACATATTATGCAAGATGCTGCCAAAATGAAAAACAGCACCATAGCCTGCACCATCAGAAATACTTAATGCATCCAATGGCTATCAGAAAACCATGATGAGAAATTTCTACTGTTTGTGATCGAAAGTACGGCTTACATGATTAAGGCAGGAAAGACATTGAAAATTTTCTACCCTAACATGCTGCATATCACCTGCCTTGCTCACTGCTTACCAGATTTGCTGAAGAGGTTACAAACAATTTCCCATGAGTGGATAATATTATTTCATCCACGAATAAAACCTTTTTTAAAGCTTCCGGTCACATTTAGATTTCAAAGAAATGATATCACAAAGACCTCTGCCACCAAAACCCATCCACTGGGGCTCCAAGCAACCATCAGCTACACCAACTAGTTTGAAATCAAAGTGTTATAGACCTGTTTAACAATGAAGCAGCCTGCAGTTTAGTGCTTTGCAACTTTAAAAAAAATGCAGTGCACTGACATTATAAAGTTCTTATATAGTTTAAGTGTTCATGTAGCTTTGTGTTTCAGAACAATGGAAAATGCAAGTAAAATGAAATTAAAATGAATTCATTTTATCTATATTTATTTCAATGTGTTTATTTTACTTTAGTTAAGAGAAACTAAAAAGATACCTTAACATGTTAAAAACTTTAAAAAAAAGTTTAACATCTTTAACAAACTAAATCAGTGTTTGTAAAAACCTAACAAAGCTGGGCCCTGATTATAACTTAACAAGTTTCTCCTGGGCTCTTCATATTATAACCACATTCTGTGAACTCTTATCTGATTTCTCTCCTGCATAGAATATTCATAAAGTCATATTTGCAATCAGCCTATGCATTGTTAGGCAGTAATTAGTATAAACAGCTGGCAATAATAGACATAAACTTTAAAAATATGTATTAGTGCAAGCCTAAGCTTGCATGACCTTGATAGAGAGTTCAGTCATATGCCAATAGCTAGTGAAAAAATACGGATATTGTTTAGAGAGAGAATTAAAATTTAAATTATTGCATGAAATTAAATTGGATCAAAGAGGAAAAAAATCTATGAGGACATAGTAGCAGTTCATGGTGATCAAGTGTGTTCATTTAACATTGATTGATTTAGTCATTTGAAGAGGGGAGAAAGTGTTTGAGAGATGATCCTTACTATAGTCAGTCTTTAGAAGCTATGAACAAGAAAATGATTTATAGAGTCAGACATCTGACAGAGAAAAATCACCATATCAATGTTGAAATGCTAAATATGGAAGTTAATTTCAGTGTTAATTGACATACTCCACCAATGTTTAAAGCTATAAAAATGTGTGCAAATGGGTCCCACATCCCTTAAAGAATAAACAGAATATGAGGAGGAAAAAATGTGCAAGCAAATTGCTCAAAATGTTTCCATCAAAGTGGATCTAAATGGTTGACATATATAACAGACGGACAAACTATGGGTGAAGAAAATTGATTTTATTACTCCAAACAAACTCAGACCTGCTTGTGGTTAGCTGAAAATAATACAATATCAGTTTGTTCTTTGGCAAGATTCGTACTCTTATGATCAAATATTCATAATTTGCTTCAACTTGAGAAGATATTATTGATTGACTGCAGGCCAGAAGGAATGACAATGTATTGGGCATACAATGTAATTTTAAGTGCTGGACCATTTATTTGACCAACTGAGGTGGCAACATCAAAATGCAGGAATTTCAAGGCTGCTGCTTTTGCACAACATTGCATCTACTCACAAGTGAGCTATAAATATGACAAAAATGAAGTCCAGGTGCTTGAAAAACCACCCTACATCCTGGCTTTGCACTCTGCACTTGGTGGATTACTTAGGTGAAAAGTCTACAAGTAAGAAGGGTGATCGATTTGCTTCTTTCAGACTAGCAAGAGAAACTTGCTGACTGTTGAGATCCCTACCAAAGTATTAAACATAACTTCTTTTAGGCTTAGTATTTAAATATCATTTGAAAGTATTTTGTAAGTATATGGGCAAGTTACTCAAGCATACTTTCATTACATAGGTCAATCTACTTTTCACATCAGTTAATTTTTAACCACATTTCAAATACTTTTCTTAGTAAAAATATCCATTTTATTTTAAATGTATTGACCACCCTCATGATCTTATGGCCAGCATTCCTCATTACTACTCCTGGGTTTGATTACCAGATATGCCAATGGGATTTTTGCTTAGCTAGTACCCATGATCTGGTTAAGCTAAGTTTCACTAGGTTTCAGGACCACCCTGGCACATCATAATGATATATTTTCAGCATCATTATCCCTCATATGATTGAAATAGCTGTGTCTTATGGTCAGCCTCAGAACAGAATACACCTACAATACTGCTACACCAGGAGGAATGTTGAGTTCAAGGAAACAGGACAGGCATTGGAAAAATAAATTAATGTGTTCATCTTACTTCTATTTCATTTCTAGTGTGGATGGTTAGCCAAAGACATGTTTTCTTCTTGAGCATTATGACCCAGGAACTTCGGTTGACCAACATGGGACATAGAGAGTAGAGCAGCACAGTGTTTAAGAATATGGTAATTACTATTTTTCTTGAAATAAGAAAGATTTGATTTTATATTTTTGAGCCAATAACATTTCTGCTGTCAGGAACCTGTAAAACTGAGGTTGTGTGTTCCTCTTCCCCTTCAGCTTATGCCATTGTATTTTCTAATAATTGGCATATTGTTACTGATGTGAGTGAACTGTGTTTCTGTTACTATATACATGTATAATATATTTGAATATATTTGTTTAGTTTTACTGAAACTTTTTAAGATTTAGAAGGAACTGAAATGTTAATATAATATATAAAATTTATTGACTATAAATATATTATTCTGTTGTTTCTCTTTCTTTAAGACGAGAGGTATGTAATATATCTAAGATATTCTGAAAGTTTTTGGTTTGATTATATTCAATATTATTAATGAAAGTCATTAAATATATTTTAAAGTTCATAGAAATGAATGCACAATTGAAAATATTATTTTGGGACACAAAATAGCTTCTTCGCTTTACATCATAATTACAGAAGTCATAAAGACAATGTAGTAAGTGCCTGTATATTAGCTTGTATAACTAATATACAGGCTCTGAATAATATAGCTACTGCATTGTCACATTGTGTCACAGAAGAACAACAAAGCAGCATTATTTGTTTTTTGTGCTTAGGATGAGTGAAACCTTCTGAAATCTGCAGCAGAAAGAAGGATCATTCAGAGGACAAATGTTTGACTCACTGGAGGTGTATGATGGTAGAAAAATTAAAAAAACAGAGAACAAAATTTTAGTGTTAAGCAACAGAATGGAGGACAAGTTTACTTGCAACTGAACAATGAAACAGCAGATTCAGCAGCAAATTTATAATTACAGATGAGTTACTGTTGATGAAATTGCTGTCATAACTTTGTGAACAGCATTATCCATAATGCCAAGGTCCCAAGGCAGCTATCAAGTGATGGTGGTGGTAATGATTTATTGCAGAACATAGACTCCATAGATAAGTTTCTTTCATTGTTAATGCATAATTATAGCACATTAGCTCATAATTGAACTTTGTAATAAAAGATATATACTAAGCATGTAAACAATATCTCACTCACCATTGCATACCAAATATATAACAGGTCTAAAATTCATCAAATTTGAACAGTGTCTTACTAATGAATGCATTCTGAGTTATTAATTATGGTTTTAAGGGCAATCAGGGGGTAAAGATCTTGTTGTCCCCCAAGTTTTTAGCTATGTGACTCTGTGGCCTTCTTTACAGAACTCCTGTATTAAGATGGCTAGAATTAAACAGTCCTTTCATCATGATTTGTTACAAATATGAAAATCATTGATTTTCAGTTGTTTTAACTTTACAATTTTATATTAATTATCAAACTATAATTGATGTTGCTCTTTGGCAATGAATTAAATATTAAAAGATGTTTTACTGTGCATAATGTGTAATGGCCAGTTTATTTCAATTTGTGTTATATTATATGATGATGATGATGATGATGATGATGATGATGATGATGGTGGTGGTGGTGGTGGTGGTGGTGGTGGTGGTGGTCAGGATATAGGCAGCCATCGTGCATAAGAAGGAAGACAAAAGTAATGGAAATCTCTTCTTCCTGGTTCTGCTTCAACATCAAAAATGCTGAATGAGTGCATATTTGTTCCAGGAATATGTACATTAAAAGGAAATAATGGTTATGGATGGTCATCTATGCCTCCTTTGAAACTTTTTTTAGTGGTTTTAACACCCATTTTTACTACTGAGGCACCACAGGCAGTCCCTTGAAACATGGAAGAGCACCAAGACACAATATGATGTTCATTAGACCAGGCTCTAAAGATTCTGCTAAGGTAAAGAATACTGTTGATGCTTTTCATATTGTTTATTGATTCAGGAATGTTGGAAAATATAGTAAATTTCACTAAAATATAAATTTTAACAGCAGGCTAAATGTGAAATTGACCAAAGATAATGTAAAAGTGATACATGTGTTAATGAAATATGGGCATTAGTAGGCTTACTCATACACTTGGACATTCAGTAAACAATCACAATTTCACTGGGTTACTCTAGTATGCTAGGAGAATTTTAAGAATAGCTAAAAGAGTTGTATTAGAAGATTAGATTGTGAATGTGAATAAAATTCTTATGAGAAAAGTATATGTGTTACATAAATAATTATAAGTTTAGCTTTTATATCTCTTACTGAAAAATTGAACTTCATTTTGGAACATTTCTTGTTCTTTTATAAAGTAATATTTATAAGTGTGTTAAATGAGCAGTTTTAATATTAATAAAGTAGAAGGTAAGCTGAAATTGTTGCATAGGTAGTGGGAATTAAGTTCCACATGTTTCCATTTATGTCCCAAAAATAATATTGCTATTCCAGAATTAAGGACTGACAAATAGGAAAGAAAAATTAAAGTAAGTGCCACAGCTACTGAAGATCTAGAGGCCAAGATATAAAACACCATGTGAGTGGACAAGTACATAACTAAAGCCCCTTATACTACCACCGTATGGTCATCTATTGTTAAAAATTTATAATTTCACCTATACTAAGCTAATCATATTTGAAGTGTTATAGTAATCAAGAATAACCATGGTGCAAAAAGTAAAATTTTCAGGAAAATAAAAAAACTCTAACCTGCGAATACTTTCCAAAAGTCTTTAATTTGCATTTATGCTTTTTGATGTGTTGCTACAATCATAGTGAGTTGCATGGTTCTATAGTGTTTGGGCATAACAGTGAAAATTAGGCTTAAATTTGGTAATGCATAGACAATGGAAATTTTGTAAAAGCAAACAAAAAAGGAATGCAGTGGTGACTCATGCTCAAAGGCATATGCCCTCTCATTAATTTTAAAACATAAATACCTTTAAATAATTGTGCATAACCTGTTAACTCAAAAAAGATTATAGAATTTCATAGATACAAAATTTTAGTGTTTCAGCACCTGCATTGTAGTATACAAGAGAGGTGGGTGGTTTAAATGGCTTCTGCAAATGCAGACAACTTAATGTGTGTATGTGTGAAGAGAACAGCCCAGGCAGATTCTCCTTATGCTCGGGCTTATTAAGAGAGAATGCTTTGGTTTAAAAGCTGTTATAAAGCTGGTGGGAAAGGAGATCAGAGTGGTGTTGCAATAAAGCTTCACAAAGGACATGCAGAATCATGCAAACTTTTCAAACACTGCACTGAGCCTGTCCTCCCTAGCATTTGATTTAAAAACAGGATGAGAGGGGTATCACAGTGAGACTCAAGGTCACATAGAATCTTGTGAAGTTTTCATTACATGCTCACTTAGCCTGTCCTTCCTACTGTAGCGCCTGTAAGAGGAACTTCCTGAAGCTATTTGTTAACGTTATTTCCCATCAGTTGTTTGCTTTTTCATGCCACTGGCTTATAAGGAATCTAAATATAAGAAACTTTTTTGCTATAAAAGCAATGTATCCTTTAATAACAATATGTTTTAAAAAGAAACAACATTATGTTTTAAAAAGCAACTGCATTATGATAAATAATAGTAAACTTGAATGGTTAATGAGAGGAGGCTAATGAGATTAAACAGACAATTTTGGCACTTCTGCTTATCACAGTTTTGAAATGAAATCTGAGAAGCCAATGTGGCCTATTTACTAATATAAATCCAGTTCTTTGATGATCATTAAAAAAAATGAATTTATATTGGTATATAGAGATGTAGGTGTTTAAATTTAGTTATTATTGTGTAATTGCAATTACTACTGCAGAAGCATCTATTAGCATCATGTTGTCTGTCAGTCTCATGAAAGAACTAGCCAACCACTGCAATTATGCAGTTGAGATTCTATATATAGAAATTTGAACAAAATTTGTCAATATAATTAAAATTTGGTTGAAATCAAAATAAAATTAAGGGAACTTTACATGGAGAATCTCCCAAAAAGTTTAAATTTTTACACGATGCACTGCATGCACGAATCTGATATTTTACACATGAGTTTGAACAAAATTTCTCAACAAATTTCAACTTTGGTTGAAATTGGGACAGAATTATGGGTAGCTTAAATTGAGATCCACCTTAAAATTTGGGTGAACCACCCCACATACACAGCTGAAATTTTTCTAAAGAAGAGTTTTAAATTTTTAATTTTGTAGGTATAATATTTCTTGGAAACATGCTATAATTGGTTTGATAGTAATAATATATTTAAGACCATAATAATTTGCAACATGTTTTCATTAACAATTATTTCATAAAGAATCACTGATTAGTCCAAGACAAATTAAACTTCTTTAAAGCTAATTCAATCAAAATGGAAATATGAACTTATGAACCTGAAATGCTTTATAGCACTTTTATATTGTCTAGTTTGTTATTTAACAATGGTTATTGAAATTGTAAGCATTATATAACTATGCTATTAATAATGCAAGTTATAAGCACAAACAACTGAAGTATATAATAACAGATCTGAAATGCATGAACAACTTAAGTGAAGATGAATTATTAATTTTAGTTAACACGTAGTGAATATTTTACTTAATTAAAATTGATTGCTGGTACTAGTATTACCAAGTTTGACTATATTTTCGAGGAAAGTGAAAGTCTCTTTCTCCCTCTTTTATTAATTTTTTTTTTCCCTGGCAGCATAATTATTTTGCAATGCAGTGTGGCAAATTTATGTTTGTGGATCCTATGCAATGTTATTTTCATTAAGTTGTGCATGAGCCACCACTGAAGGAATGCAAACTGGACAGTATATATGTTTACATTTTACAAAATGATTTCTATACAATAGTATTATCAGTAATTAAATAAAACTTTTTAAACACTATTGAACATTTTATTGCAATTTCATTACCAACACTTAATTTTTTACCATTGTTCTTGTCATCATCATTTTTGCTTTCATATTCTTCTTCTTTGGTTTGCAGTGTTTTGCAGAAAAGTATATGGTTTCTGAAAACATGTCAGTTTTCCTGTAGGTATAGCCAATGAATTACTGTAACTGGAGAGAAACTCAACATTAGGTGGTAGTTTGGTTTTATTCCTAATGCAAATACCTTAAACAGGATTCGTGTAGTTCTGGCATGCTTGAACAAGTTTACCAACTTTATATTGGTATTTCTACCATTCTAAATCTCTTAAATTTTTTTTTTTTTTGGTGGTTTTGTATGCTTTAGTAAGTAAGGACTTAATAAGATATAATGAACATATCCAACTGTTTCATTTTCATTTGATAGAAGTCACCGATTCTTTCTGCCACTTTCTATAATCATATTGTAATCATTTTCTCCATTGGTTGTTTGCTTTCTTTTAAGAGACTCTTGAAGACTTAAGTCTTGGTCATTTGGGAGACAAGAATGTTCCCTGATGGGAAACATATGAATGATTTATCTTGAATGTATTAAGTACAGGTACAAAAAGTGTAGGTATCATATCATTACATAATTTTTGTTACTGAAAAGAACAAGATTGTCTAAATGTGCTACAAGACTCAATTTAGAAGCACTGAAGTCATATAATTTTGCTCCATTTTAGTCACTAACTCACTATATACATTCATGGTGACAAAGTTTATTCCAACATATGAATGCCAAATACATAATCCTACATTTGTCTTGCATAAAAGATAGGTTCTGATGTGAGCCAGAGGTAAATTCTGCAAAAAATTGAAAGAATTTGATGAGTTTTCCTTTTTGTATGTTCTTTTATACTCGCAGAGCCATTCCACCTTTTTCAATAAACTCTTTTTCAGAAATTAGTTCTCAAGCTCATTTTCACAAGAAGTCAGCTTCAGCTTTATATCATCACATACTGATGATTATCACAGGTATCACTTCTGGATAAATAAAATTAAAGGTTAAATTTTTCCAGCATAAAATATAGGACATATTTACGTAATAAACATTAGGGAACATTTTGTGCACATTTCTAACAGTTAATGTTTCTGGTAGATAAAATCTATCAGGATTATGATTAAGAATTATCTATTATCCAAATATGGATGGGAATTCTTTTAATATTTCCATGTTTTCTTCTTAAAATTGTGGACAAGCATCATTTTAATCATTTTCTGTTGGTGGTTTTTAATATTCCTCTTTTAATGTCCTGAATGCTCAAGAATGTTTGGAAACATACAGGAATTTTCAATGTTACCATTTCTTACCTTGTAATAATATGCATTACGATGAGGTTGAACATTACATTTATCATGTATCATCTTCATCTAAAGCTTGGTAGATTAAATATGTTCTGGATCTTCATCTTTCAAGAGTATGGAAAGAAACCAACCCAGCAAGAATGAGAATCCTACTCTTCATTAGTTTTAAAAGTATTAATTACTGATGAAGGTGATGCCTAAGTTCTTTATTTACACATACATTTCAGGGAGCTACATCTGAAAGAAAAGTATACATGGGTTTAAAATACATTAAACCTTATAAATAATAAAATCATAATATACTGGACATCATAATTGGAATTTTAAATTATAATTGTTTAGCATAATTAGAATTTTAAATTATAATTGTTTAGGACAGTGTATAAAAATCTTAGTTGTCTACATCAATAATAAGGTATTGAAGTATAATAAAACAACCAGATAATTACCTGCAATCAAGTCCTGTTGTTCTAGCAGGAATTTCCTTACCATGTAAAATTTATAGGTCTCATTCTTGTTTCATCTTTTTTCTTTCTTTATGTGGTTTGGAATCAATAATGCATAAAAAATATATATAAATGAAAACATGAAAAGCTAATTAGGTACTATGGCAGTTTAGTAAATAACTATGGTTTTTTTGTTAAACTGCTTTAATTTCAGTTATGAATTGCACAATAATTATGGCTCTTTTCTTAAAAATAGTATAATGGCGACAAATGATGCTACCAACCTATGCTAAAATTTCCAAGTTCAAACTTTAGACTATGGCTATTTTTGTGAAAATGCTTCAATTTATCAACATTAAAATTATAAAACACTGATTTCAACCAACCATATTAATATAAATAGAAGATGTATGAATGACCATTTGAAGAGAAATATCATTCATAAAATAACCAACTTGGTATCTATAGAACAAAAATGCTTGCTGATAAGTTGTAATTTAATTGGAAAACAAATTTATTTATTTATTTTATAAAAAAAAAAGAATGAATTTAAAGCTTAGTGAATTTGATTTATTTACTTCGTATACACACTGTATAGAATGAAAATACCTTTAGAACATACTGGCAAAGACAATCCAAGAGGTAAGAGGAGGGGAGTCCTCAGTTCATTGACTTAACTAAAGCTAACCTTGTACCTGAATATTCTTAAATAACTCCATATTATAAACATTCCATTTGAATCCATCAGCCTTCTGCATGCCTTTATCTTATGACAATCTTATGTTGCCACATGCTTTGAATGCTGGCTAAGAATATGATTAATTAATCTGATGAAATGCGCTGTTAGCTTACCTGTACATTTGCCTTCTGCAGTAGCAGCAAATCCCTTTTTGCAATGACAATCTTTAGAGGAGCTTGTAGGCTTCAAGGTTATGTGATTTGGGTCTGGACATGGAGTACATAGCATGATATCACCTGGTGCAAGCCCCGCAGAATATGTTCCATTGGGACATACTGCAAAATCAGACAAAATTAATCACTTATGTAAACTATACAATTTTATAAATGAAAGTTTTATATACCAGATTATTTTTTAATTCTCCTTAAACAGTGAATTTGCTTTACTCTGAAATTGTAACCATTCCAAAAATGAATATATATCATTTTAAAAAACTGAATTTGTGTCATCTGTATTTGACACATACTGAAAATAAATATATTTAGTTATAGACTATGTTTGTTCATGCAGTGTTACACTTTCGGCTACTAAGCATACCGCAGTGTGATGCCTATGCTTCAACTCCATTTTACCCCATATCATGTCCTTGAAGTCTTTCTGAATCTGTTCCCTGCCATCTCACATTATATACATTTATTTGCGAAGGTGGTTGACTCTAGAGCAATGCATTTTTTTGTGTAAATGTTAATTTAAATACAACTATTTAGAACAGTGATAGAAGAAAGAGAAATTGTAAGTGGCCACCAGGTGGCACATTTACTTAGAAATAAGGGCCTATATAAATACCTTGAGGAGGCTGCACTCAAAATAAGTAATCTAGCATCAGAAGAGGTGATACCACAAGAACAGATAATAAGAAGTAATAAAGAAGCAGCAGAAGAAGTAAGAAGATCAGAACGCAACATATAGAAATACAGTCCCAAAACACAATTAATTTAGCAAGAATACATAATATACAACACAACTTTTATTAAATCAACAGGAAGAGGCTGGTAGAGAAGAAGATGAAGGTGAGGAAGAAGGAAGTGATGAAGGAGAGGAAGAAGGGAGTGACGAATTTTATTATTTGAATTGGTTTATTTATGGACGCACTTTAAACATATCATTTCATCAGCAGCCCATTCAATTCAGGGTGTGAAATGCCGACAATTGCTCAGAGGCCTCTTTTTTCATGCTTAAGGTTCTTTTTTATGCTGTAAATCTAACATGGGACCCACAGCTTTACTTCCCTTCTAAAGGAAGCCATACTAGATTTTTATGCCCAAAAAAATCCATTGACCCTGGCCGGGATTGAACCCATAATCTTGGGTTTAGGAGGCAAGTATGGGAACCACTACACCATCAGGATGATAGGAGTGATGAGGGAGAGAAGATATAATAGATGAGAATACTGGAGTACAACCAGAAGAGAAAGAGAAGGAAGGAGAATATTTTTACCTATAAGAGATGGAAGAGATGGAAATGAAAACTTAAGCAAATTGCAAGAGGAATTTGGACAAGTATAAGAAGAGGAAGAGAAGAAAAAGGGAAAAGACGAATAACAGACATGGGGTAGAAGAAAATACAGAGAACAACAGCAGTGAAGAAGAAGAAACAGAAGAAAAAGAGATGGGTTAGTAGAAATATTTAGAAGAAGATTTAAGTAAGCTGAAAGATGTAAGATATGGGACTGGGAAAAAGACAGAAGATGTAAATTATGGGACCGGCAAGAAAATATAAGAACAAAGATTACAGAGGAAGATTAAGGGGTGTTGAAGATGTAAGTTATGGGTCTGGAAAGAAGATTGAACTGGAAGATGTAAGCAAATATAATTTCCTTAGACAGTTAGGGTGCACCTTAATCATTTGGTTTCTTATGGAACACTTTAGTTCAGGTAGTTAGCTGGTTACCCAGCTATTGGTTATGCATACTAGCTTCCAGTAGATTTGTAATTTTGTTTAATTTAATTTTTTTAGTAGTGAAATGTTTAATTTTTATTTTAAGTTATATCTTTGTTTTGTTTATATAATTATAGATTTAATCTGTAAAATTATTATGTATTGTGTGGAAAAAGAAATTTAATAAATGATAAAATTTGGAAATGCATGTCCTGATATAGGTAACAAGATGTCGGGATCGAGTATTGCAGATTTTATATTATTTTATTTTTAATTATTATTATTTTTATTGGATTTTATTTCAAATCAGGTTAGCAAAGAAATGATGAAAACATAGCTTTAGTTGTGTAGGCATCAACTTAATGGCAGGCAGCATTTTTAATTTACTACTAACCATTTAACACATTAGAAATGAAATAAAGTTTTAAATGGTTTGTTTCTGCCAGATAGTTTATTATATTTCAGTAACTGAATTTGTGAAAAGAAGTTGAAGTTTCAACAAAGCTGATTACCTACAGAGATGGCTATGACTAGCCTGCACCAATGGGGGAAGACTTTTGTAAATGTTCTTTTCCTTACATTGTGCAGGAAAGGATAATCATAAAGAAATAGGTGCATAACCCTTTATCAAATGGAAAGATGCTATAGAAAAATATGAAGTCCACAGGAAAACCAGCTACCACAAATTTTCAGCAATTGCTGCAGAACACTTTTAAAAGTAAGCAGGAGAAAAATCAAGGATGTGGCTACAATGCTAGATAGCAAAAGAGAGAAAGAATGTGGACAAAATAGGGCTGCTTTAAGGGATGAGGATATAGGCCTATCTGTGAAAAAACTGCAAAAAAAGAAAATTTAAAAATAATGTAAAATCAGAGCTTTGCATACATTTTGCATCAACACTGATGCTGATCTAATACAATATATTAGCTATGTTCATGAAATGCATTATTCATCAACCCTAAGATTCAAAACAAAATTGTAAGTAGTTATGGTCAGCTAATCCAACAAATTATGAGCTCTGCCAACAGAACAACAAATTTTATATTTACGAAATGACCTTGCAAAAAGAACAGTTTTCACTGTGCATACCATCTGTTTTTAATGGTACCTACAAGACCTATGTTAAGAGAATATTTCTGCTGCTTTACTCAGCTTAATGACCTACTCACCCAAAGGAGGATGAGGGTTGTGATGTAATGTCAATTTGGCCTTGGCAACCACATATTATTGATTTTCATGCTGTCACCTCTGTTGGCATTGTTAGCATGTTTAAAAATTTCTATTGCTTTTTTAATTATTCTTTATATTTCTGCACTTTATCAAGTTTACAAGTTTGATCATATAATATTGTATTTTGTTGTAAACGAATGTTATGCAATAGCTTATTTATATTTTTTAATTTTTAAGCTTGTATGTATTGCTTGACTTAGCAGTCAATGTTTAATTTGTTTTAGACTGATATAGATCTGACTACAGTAGCAAGGGATGCTGTAGACTTCTGGTGTAGCCAGTGACAGTTTCCAGTCTCTTCTTTTTGTAGTATGCTAGTGATCTAGTTAATGATTCAGAAATATGTAATGATGCCATGTTTCTCAAAAGATGGGCTATTCAGTCAGTTGTGTTATGTACAAATGGAAGAAAAGCTATCTTTTAGGTATCTCTCCGAGGCTAATGAGCTTTTCTGGATACCATATAGCCAAGCAAGCCATCTTTGAGCTGTCACCAGAAAATCTTGGAATTTACCATTTTATAATTACACTGTAAACTGTACAATCTTGTGATGAGAATTCATGGGCAAATCAAAGTGCTGTAATTTATCCACACCATGAGGTCAGATGTCGGTCCTGGTGGTGTAGAGGTTACCATACTTGCCTCCTAAACCCAAAACGCGGGTTCGAACCCGGCCAGGACCGATGGATTTTTTTCGGATAATAAAAATCCTAAGTATGGCTTCCTTTGGAAGGGAAGTAAAGCTGTGGGTCCCGTGTCGTACATTTGCGGCACGAAAAAGAACCTCAAGCCTGAAAGAGAGGCCTCTGAGCAAAATTTGCCGGCCGTTTCACGCCCTGAGTTGAATGGGATGCTGATGACCTGAGATGTTAAAGAGCGTCCATAAATAAATCAATCAAAAAAAAAAAAATGAGGTCAGATCACAAATGTATCTTCTTCTTCAAATTTCATTATGGGATTTTACCTAAACATAGTACGGAATTAGTAGTTGTTGATGTGGTAAACTAATACAGAAATCTTTAGACAGTAAACAAGTGACAGGTGATTTTTTGATACTATATATCATGAATTGCTTCTAAATAAATTATCATTGTTGGGAATACTAACTAAATTACTAACCTTTATGATGAGGATATTTATTGTGCCACAAGAAATATAGATAAATTTTTATAAAAGCAAACAAGTTTACTGTGTTCTCTGCTTTTAGCGAATTCTGAAGGAATGTAGTAGCTATTGGGGTTGTACCCATGAAAAGATTTTTGAAAAATGTCTTCAAATGTTCATCATTCGTACCTAATAGGCTCCGAAAATGACAATGAAAAAAAAAAGTGTGTGTGTGTGTGTGCATGTGTATACACACATATACACACGGGGTGAGTTTGCTGCCCCTACTTTTGCAGTTTTATGCAATCTGCAATTTATACTCTAAAATGAAAATATTGAACCCAATTGCATCTATGCAAACTCTATTATGTGTATATCTTTGGTTGCACACTTAGCAAAATGACAAATAATTAAAATAACATGTTATAATATTATCCTTTAATGTCCTTGTAAATAAACAGTTGATGCCAATGAAGGCATTTGCATAATGTTATAGTCATAAATATTATTGGTTTAAACTAATATTGTATCGTATTTAACAATTTTAATACTTTAATTGGCAATTTTTGTTTTTATTTATATTTAATATTTTATTATTGTTTAGTATTTCTTTATTGCTGATAAATTACAGTTAAGTGAGTATTTAAATGCAACATAGGTACATTTGAAGAAGATGTAAGGATAATATGCATTTGATCTAAGACAACAAGGAAAATACATATCACATTTTAGCATAGAAGTTTTAACAGCAGAGTTACAATTTTGGTTTCTTTATGTATTGCAAAAAAGTATATTTTATTATTAATATTAGCTTGTGTTTATTTTTATTATGCTCTGAAATGATTCTTTTGTTTAATAGAATTCTTCTTGTTTGAAATTTCCATTGAATAACACTGCCAGAACAGATTTTTATAACGAAGTGCTCAAATGACAACCTACTTGATTAATGCATACCTTCAAAACATTCAAAACAAGGCTTCCGCATTAACACCGGATTTCGCTGGTGCATTTCTAACAGGAAGCATCCATGCAAGTGAGGCTGTTGTAAGCAGACTCTATCAACTTCCGTTTGCTGTAGGTTGTCGTCTTTTTGGATCTCTTCTGGTACAGATTTGCTTTGCATTCACTCTCACCTCTCCATAGATAAGAAGTATATCAATGTACTCGTCTGTCATATACATAGCGAAGGACTGGCACAAACTCTGTGTGACAGCATGTGTCTGAGGAGTGAAGGCAGTTGACATTCAAAATATTATTTTGCGGTTAATACCGGTCAAATGGGATAGGAAGGTGCCCTTTGTAACATACATATAAGTAATCAAAATGTTATGCAAATTTACTGTTTGTTATGTTTATTAATTTTCCATGACAAAATTTATACAACCAATAACTGTTAAAATTATAATTCCGTTAAAAATTTTAGGGGCTCAAAATTACAGTATTATAGTGTCCATCGATTTCCAAGTCAATGAGAGGGGGGGGGGGGGAAAGCATGAACTGCATGAATTGCCAACGACGCAATTCCATGTTAGACGGATAACGCACAGCAGAACGGTCATAATTCCACTCACCAACTTGGAATTTGATTGATAGCACATTTTCAGTTTAACCTTAGATCTTGCGTGCTAGATGCCGATACCACCCCGATGTATAGCTCCTTAAGACCGTTTTAATCCTTTGTTGGGCCTTTTAACGGGATTAATTAAATGACATAAGCTCTAATGTATGGTATTTGACATTTACGTGTCGTAGTTTAAGCCAAAATTTAAATAAACCTTTATTTAATAATCTACGTGCCTTGACTGTAGAGCGTCCATGGTGGATATAAGTTACCCTTAACTTGTTTTAGCCTATTCCGTCTCTAATTACATACAACATTTGGCAATTTTATTTTTAACTCATTTTGACACTGGGCCCATATAGGTTCATTTTATCAAAGACGTTTACTCAGTTGTGTGCCTATGTATACAGTAATATAAATATTTGTAAACGCGGCTGGAAATCCGGAATACATGTTTTATGTTATGAGTTGTACCTAGTATACCTTAAGCCGCTTTTCCTCTGAATGTTGAGCATTCGTCTATCTAAAAACGACAATTAACAGTTGGTAAGCGAAGAAAATGGACTTAAAGCGCAATCGTCCTTGAATAGTGGCCTATCTTTCAGAAAATGAAGGAACGGCTGATTCAGCTGGTATTTTGTGTGTGTGTGTGTGTGTGTGTGTATGTATCTGTTAAAGCTCTAGCGATCGCAATATTTATTTTTTCTCAATAAAACTTGGTACATAACCGTCAATTAACAAACGATTTGTTGAGTTCATTAACCAGCAACATTTGGATCATGGGGGGGGGGGGCATTAAATTTAAAAACATATAAGTGAAGTGTCATGAAAACAAATCAGACAATAAACGTTATTAGTCTATTTCACTAACACTAACTTTTGAAAAAAAATTAAAATAAATAGCCCATCAAGAAGTTTCAAGAACTACTGCTGGAAATGTGCATTCAAAAGAGAATCAGCAGGCATATTCAAAAGATGAAGGTATATCTGCTTATTTACACGACATTTCCTTAAAAATTATCCTGATGTGACTCTTATCCCCAAGAGTCTCGTGTGCTTTAAGCAAGGTTACATCACACGTAGGTAAGGATGGGATTTGGGTAGGAGAGGTCATAGAATGCCTTTCACTGTTCCTTGTGACCGACACGGGTGACCGAGGTCGTTAAGGGGCGGACTCGTGAGCGGAAGGTCTGGCGTTCGAATACCATCAGGACCGTCCTCCCTGACTGGGGTTTTATCCAGGTTTTCCTCAGTCCTAATAAATGGCAAATGACGGGGAGGTACCCTAAACTTAGGCCTGAAATGTTTCCTTCCTTAAAAAAAATTAATTCCCAGTATATCAATTCAACTGATGTATCATCAGTGTTCACCGCCTGTGGTGCCTAAGTAGTAAAAATGGGCACTAAATACCTTTAAAAAAAACTTGTTTTCCATTATTATTTTGATATATAATGTACCTGCAATAGATGGATATCATATGCAGTAAAAATACTTCCAAATATACCAGGGTTTAAATTAAAATTTTTAAATTTCAAAATATTTTTTCAAGCATATCTTTTTAGAATCTTTTTTCATTCCTACTTTGATTAGATAAGGTTTATGATATTTGTTAACTCTTTATGTGAAAGCAATGGAGTGTAAATTATGCAAATCTCTAAAATAGGTTCATAGTTCGAGGCCTGTGGTATTGTTGCTTAAAATAAAGCAAATTACAACTAATAATTATGTAAGTATGATAGGAAATTACTCCAGCTTCACTAATTTTTTACCAACTTACTTGGGCATATTTCAAGAGATATTGCCTTCATCATCAGCATGGATTCAATGTCAGCATGGTATGCAGATGTCTCTCTGTAGATTTTATGAATTTGTGATGAGGCTATTGCTGTTCGAAAGATCAAAGTTATCTAAATTTTCTTTGTTTTTGTTATGAATATAACAATATTCAATAGAGTTAATTTTACAGATTTCTAAAGGGCTTTTAAAAGTTTTGGTTTATTCTGAAAATTGTGATTTTCATGCCAAAAATGGTATTCTGTTGCCAATTTCTTAGTATGCTTGTTATTTTACATTTCCCATGTATTCCTGAAAATGTGCATAATTTTTCTTTCTTTCTTCCCCCCCCCCCATGTATTTTATGTTGTCTTTGCAGTTGATTCTATAAATGCCTGATTATTTGCTGATAGAATTCGGTCTTTGTGCAGGATTTCAGGAGATTTTTTTAATAATATATTTGTTTACTGGGGCCAAAACAATATTATTTTTTATTTCTATATATTGTAAAAGATCAGTTGGTATAATGACAGATTTAGTGCTTATTTTTAAAATTTTGTCTAAATCTTCTTTCTGTAAGTAATTTTTTAAAGTCTGTTGTGTTTTTAATCATTGTGTGTTATCAGGAATATGAAATCATTTATTCTTGTGTTGATTACTTTTTAATTTCTGTCCCAGTATGGCCATTTTAATATCCAGCTGTATTTTAGTTGGCAGGTTGTTTAGTTATGCTCTGCATTGTAGCAATTGATGTTATTTTAACAGCTCCTATTCTATTCTTAAGGGCCTAGATTGTATTGTAACCAATTTAATTTTAAGTTCTAAAGTTTATTTGGATATAATTCACTTCCATGGAGCAAATTTGACTTTATGTATTGTTTGTACTTGTTGTTTAAGAGACGTATGGATCTTCGCCATTTGATGCCTGCTAGTCTTCTAAATATGTTGTTCTTCTTATTCACTTTGTTAGTTACATTGTCGATCTGTTCAGAGAAGGAAAGTTATTCATCAAGTATTATACTAAGATATTTAGTATGTTTTTTCTCTTATAGTATTGATTTTAAGCTCTAAATCATCTGTAGTGTGTTAGAGACTGAAAAGCTGGAAAACTGTCTTTTTAGTGTTTATTTCCATATTGTTGTGAATACCCATATTTCCATGCTATTGATAATTTTCTGCATTTCATTTTCTAGTTTTTTCTGCTAATTTTTTTGGCTAATCCTTTTGGTGATCTCATTTGTAAACAATACCATATTTGTCTTTGGGAAGTAAGATAATAATTTGTTGATGTCATCTATGAAAATACTAAAAAGAAGCAGACTGGAGACACCACCTTGAGGAAGGCCTACTTGTCATATGCCATTTAGAGAGGACATTATACCATTTTACAGCTATGTTCCTTTGTAACAATAGATCCATCAACCATCTCAACATGTTTCCTCTCATTCCAATATTACTCATATTATAAATAAACTTCTCTCTCCGTACTTTGTCAAGGAAATTTTTAAGTCAACAAAGAGAGTGAGCATTTTTTCTTTTTTATTGAAGGCATTTTGATATCTTTTGTTAAAATCTGATTGATTGTTAAATAGTGCTTTGTGAAGCCTGCTTAATGTCTAAAAGGAGATTCTGAGATTCCAGATAGTAAGTTAATCTTGTAGTGACCATTTTCTCCATTGTTGTAGCAAGTACTGCTGTTAAGGATATAGGCCTATAACTGACTAGCTCTCCTGCTGTTTTGTCTTTCTTCTTAATTGGAATGATTATGGCTTTTTTTTCTTATAGCAGGAATGCTATTTTTATGTTCCAGATCTTGTGGAGTACATTCAGAAGTACTTGCTTGGCTCTGCATGAATTCTGTTAATATACACCTTTGGGACAATATGCTAACAATTTTGATGATGAAATAATGGCCATTAGAGCAGCTTTAGAAAAATCTATTGTATAGACCTAACATAAATAAAAGAATTGTTATCTTATGTGACTTTAAAGCAGCACTACAAAGTATTATCAATTACAGGTAGCCATCAATATATGTTTTAAATGAAATAAGAAAACTATATCATACAATTCAGATCAGAAATAGTTTTACAATGGATCCTGAGCCATGTGGGTAAGAAGGGGAATGACATTGCTGATACTTTAGCATAAAAAAGAGCCGCAATAAAATGAAAAAACCTTTCCCTCTAAATTGAAACTCAAAAAAGTTTAATAACTGAACAAGAACAACAAAATATCAAACAAAAACTTAAAGGAAAACTATATGAAGATCTAAATATTTTCAAACATCTTTTATTAACCCCCCCCTAAAAATTGAAGTTGCCCAATTCTGCTTAATTGTTGAGCATGAATGCCTGTCAGAACATCTCTTCAGGATGAAATTAATCAAGGACACTGCCCAGTGTGTAAGGATGTGAATACTATTTTAAATAAAGAACATCTACTGAAATGCAGTCAACTAGATACCAACAGACAAATGAAAAATAATCTGAAAGCTCTTAATTGGGAAGCTAGGGAAAAAAGTTAAATATCAGATCCCCAATGGCCGCTAGCAACCAACTAATCAACCAACCAACCCACCAACCAGCCATAAATTCTCCTTGTTATCTTTTAAATTATTTGTTTTTTATTTATGAATTTTCCTATTTTCTTGTTGAACAAATTTTTTTTGTAGTAATTTTTCTCTGTTGTATTTATGATATGTTGGAACTCAGCTTTGTATTCTGTCTTGCTTATTGGATGGTTATTAATCTGAAGGCAAGGCTGTTGATTATTGCAAGTTTACGTAGTTTTGGATTATTGCTGTTGTTTTTATGTAGTTAACCATATGTTTAACTTTTGGAATACATTAAATTCCAGTATATTGTTATTTTTTATGATTATTATGTCCAGGAAGGGGAGAAATTTATGGTTTTCTGTCCCATTGTAAATTTAATGATTTTATACTGCAGATTTAGTAATTTTACAGCATCCTCTTTCAGTTTTCATTTATTATTGCAAAACTGTCATGTACATAATGGTAGGTACCAACATTTGCATATGTTTGAGAAAGTCTCAACTATTATAGTCTCCCGGAAACTTATGCACATTCTGCTAAGAATGGTGAGAGTGAATTTCTGTTTTTAATGTATAAGTAATACTTCTGAATGGGAAGCAGTTTTGATTGTTGTAGATTTTTGTGAGTCTCATATATAGCTCTACTATTTCTTTAGGTTGGTTTCTAGAGGCTAGCAATTTCCTTAAAATATTTGTAAATGTTTCTTTGGGGATGCTAGTGGACAGAAAAGAAACTAACAGGTCTCTGTTATCTAGTTTGGTGTGTTTGATTCTTTTTGCTTATTTCAATATGTTTTTGATGCTTTGGCTTTTGTATTTTGGTAAGGATTGAAATTTATTTAACTGGTAATTGGCTAAATTGTATGTGGATGAACTTATTGAGTTCACCGTTGCTCTCATATTATTACCCTGTTTATGTGTTCTCTGTAGCCTATCAAACTTAGTTATACATTGTTATTGTTACATTCCATTGTGAAAATTTTTGTAATTTAAATTTAAAAATTATATTGTTTGCTCTAACACAAGAACGTGGATTTATCTGACTAAACAATAATTTTCATAGAAATAAATTAAAATTTAATTTATAATCAGTAGATAACTAACATTATTTCTTGCATAAAACCTACTTACATATTTGTTACACATGGGCAGTACCACTAATAGCTGTTAGGGCTTTCTTAAGTATTATATTTTAGTCATGTAAACCAATGTCTATAGTGACACCTCTGGTGATCTGTGTCTTTGGTTTTAATAGGATATACTTTGGTTTTTGTACTTATTTTGTAACAACTGATAATCTGGAGCAGAATTATTCACTTACATTGGCAATTTCCTGCAAGTCCTGAACCATAATATCCTGCTGGGCACAAACATGCAAAATGACCAGAATGTATCCCACAACTGCAGATGGCAAGACTGTCACAGCAGTTTGTGTGGGATGCACAAAGTGAATCACAGTGTGATGCATTGCTCAGAGGCTGATATCTGCCTGCTTTTAAATCTGTAAGAGAATTAATGTTATTACTGGCAATGCAGTATCTCGTAATTATAAAATTACAGCTTGCTGTATTACACATTAATATTATATAATATCTTTGTATAGCCTTCAAGAGAAATTGATAAAAATATATGATTATTAAAAATCAAATTAAACAGAAATTCTTTCATATAAAATAATGGGTATTCATAAATTCAATCTCAAACTTTTAGCAATAATGGAAAAGACTAAATAAAGGTACTATTTAATAAAATGACCATAGATCTGAAATTGAGCGAGTAGTCAAAGAAAAAATTAGATATTGGAGATGAGATTAAGAATAAAAGAATTACAGTTTTCATTTATATAATTATCATGATCATAGCTCAGAATCATCATGTGTGTAATTTGTTCAAGTTAGGGTGTCGTAGTTATTTGTTGCTATATGTTACATGCAGAGTGATGAACTGAACTAACAGACATGATTTACAATAATTCATGAGCTGCACAGAATCTTTATCAGGAGTGATATCCTAGGCGACCTATGCCAAATCAGTGTACTTTTGCAATTGATGGCCACCTGTATGAAGCTTTCATTGAGATTAAATCTTCAAAGTGGTGCTTATGGTCATGTGTTATTTTCATCCTTCTAGTTGTTTTAGATCCACAGACCTAATGCAGGCCTTTAGCAAGAGTTTAAGAAAAATATTTTGGAACAGGCAGAGAATTACTCATAAACTAGCTAACAACTTGTTGTACAGTTTACAGGATTTGGTGAGTATGGCATGAACAACTGCATCCATTTCCATTGCAAAGGGTACATACAAGCACTTAACTAAATGACTAAAAACTCTGAATGTGTTTTGTCAATGGTATGTATAGATGTATTATTAAATCTCAGTGTAGATTACCTATATTTGAATGAACAATGCCTAGTGTCTTTGATCAGTTTTTATAAAAGATTACAATTAAAAATTAAAATGTAATAGTTTTATTTTCAGTCATATCTAATAGACTTTTCCATTTCTTCTCAGGTTGACTACTCATTCAAATTCAGACCTATGGTCATTTAACAGTAAACTTTTGTTGTATCTATTCTACTATCCCTTGTAGTTTGAGTACTGAATTTGGGAACAGCTGACATACCATACATGGTATGTATCTTGAACAGCATTTAGATGTGCAACTTCTACAGTGAAGGTACCTGGAGCCTGTACCTCTTTTCTCCTTGGAAATGATTATATGATTATATCAACAAGAAGGAGGAGGAGGAGGAGGAGGAGGAGGAGGAGGAGAAGCAGCAGCAGCAGAAGAAGAAGAAGAAGAAGAAGAAGAAGAAGAAGAAGAAGAAGAAGGGGGAGGAGGAGGAGGAGGAAGGAGGAGGAGCAGAAGAAGAAGAAGAAGAAGAAGAAGAAGAAGAAAAAAAAAACAACAACAAGAGGAGGAGGAAGAACAAGAAGAACAAGAACAAGAAGAAGAAGGTGCCTATTGTAATGTATTTAAAATTAATCCTACCACTTTTTAGACTAATTCATTACTACAAACCTCTACTTTTCAAAATAAAGCAAAACCTGTGAAATTTATATCTTATAAATGCACCATATGCTAAAAGAAACTTCACTTGGTAGAATTGCATTTTTCTCTTGATAGTTAAATAACTTATTCATAATCTGATAAAATACGAACTGCTCAATAAAGACTGATTATAACTTTTTTTTTGACAATTTACCTTTACTGATCCTCATAATTTTGATGATTTTTCTGAAAGTAGTACCTCTTGGATGCAATGAATCTGTCCCAGCATTTCTGCCAATCTTCAAAAACATGCTGGAAACCTTTTTTGGAAGGTCCTTCAGAGTCACCTATGTAGCCTTTATCACTGCTTTTGATGATGGAAAATGCTTCCCATGAAGGTGTTTCTTCAAAGTGAGATAAAGGAAAAAGTCATATGGGGCTAAGTCTGAACTATAGAGAGGGTGAAGGACATACTTTACATTGATTGAGATATTTAGCAACAACATTTGTGATATGTGGTTGTGCATTATCTTGATGTAACATCCAGCTTTTTGCCTGTAAATGATCTTGCAGAGTTTTCAGGGTGTCTCTGTGTATTTCTCAGTTACAATTGCGTGTACAGGTCCAACATGCTGGAAACCATTCCTTGAACATTGAAAAATGAAAAGACCATAACTTACCCAGCAGAAGCAACCAATTTTGTTCTTGTTTTTTTAAGTTGGAATTGATGGAGATTTCCATGCAGATCCTTGCTGCTTTCTCTCAGAATTAAAATGATATAGCCAAGTTTCATCAGCAGTGATTGTATTTGAAAGAAACTCTGCATCTTCCTGTAATATCATCTTTTAATTCATGCAAACCTGCATTTGCAAGTGCTTTTGTTGGGAATCAAGAGTCTTGGAACCCACTAAACAACAAACATGTTTCATATGTAATTTTTCAGTTATCAATTGTGGGGGCACCCAGTGAAATTGTCAGATTTCTTAAATTTTATTCAAAGATCTTTCTCATAATGACAGCAGCAGTGTTAATGTTTTCTTCCATCAGAGTACAAATTGGAACATTTGGGTTGTTGTTCTTTCTTTGAAATTGATTCCCTCTTTAGCCATTTCAAGTCATCTTCAAGCTGTGCTGTAGTGAACAAATTCTCCAAGGCCTACTGTAACATTGCATAGGCCTAAGGTGAAGATTTGTTGAGATAAAAGCAGAATTTCAGAGCACTGTATTGTTCATCGCATTTCACCATTTTTTTAATAGGCAGAACTAACCATTTCTCAACTTGCACACCTCTCACAGGTGGGAACCAGAGGTGAGAACAATGAAACTAGTACCATGTGTGCACTATGTATTAAGCTAATGAAATATTGCAGAGCAAAATGTAAGTGCAAGAAAGTATGCCTGTAAAAAATGATCATTCTTTATTGAACAGCTCGTAATTTTCATTGCTTTATTGTTTCAATTATAAAAGGCATAATCGTAAGTACTATATGGAATGTATATTATTTGTGAAATAGAACAGAAAGTAAATTAAACAATTAAATAAAATAAAGCAAGAAATTATACCATGCAACCCAGCCAGCTAATTGATCACATCCTAGCATTATTGATCTGTAATCCCCAGTATATTAATTGCTCATTACAACTTTAATAAAAATATACATATAATATTATTTTTATATTATAATGAGTTAATGACTTGTGTTTATAGTAGATGGTCTAAGTGATGCCTGTCTGCAGTCCCCATATCTTCTACTGCAACATTTCTGCTTCTGAAATTCTTTGAATTTCTTTTCTTATATTGTCCATCAGTTTATCTATATTGTAAAAATTATTTCTAAAGACTAGTTTTTAGGAATACAGTTGCACAGAATAAGATCTGGTAACATTGAGAGCCTAACCTATCACTCTAGAGACATTTCTGTCATCCAAAAATTCATGAGCAGTGCAAGCTGGAGTAGAATCTTTTTAAATATATTCATATAGTTATCAATTATTGGATAATGGTGCAAATATCAGGTACAACAACCATCTATATTAATGTATACTGAAAAAATTTGGACTCTGTTATTTAATTTGGAGTAACAACACACCACACCAATGTTTCATACATTGGAACTTTGTAAATTAATTCCACGTTTTCTATGGTTTTACAAATAATATAACCATATAAATTAAGTTAAGCCTCACCAGAAAAAATTACTGGCTGTATATCAGAAATATTGTGCAAAACCCCAATTACTGAACTTCATACATCATAATTATATTGTCATGTAATTGTAATTCTTGGGCTATGATCATTTTGTAAGGTTTCAGTTTTAGCAAGTTAGTAACTCTTTAGGTTAAACATTTTGAAATGCATTTCTTTGGAGAATACTTTCCCAATGTGATCAAATTTTTCTTCCATAAGAACATGTAATTTTCAGTTTGGAATTCTATTATTTATCAATTCTGTTTCACTAAAGCTAAGAATGAATTTTTTTACAGTATATCTATGGAACTAAGAATATATATTGTCATGAATCTACTCTTTTTTGCATACAAATATTATGTTAATGACATCCCATGGAGTTCCTTATTTAAATAAGAACAACTGGACAATAAATATGAAAGGGAACATGTTAAATCAAAATTCTTGTGTTTCATACCAATATTATAACACTTACTATATTCTTCCAGGTTAACTAAGAGTGAGTGTTAACAGTTGTTATATGCCTGATTTTATAATATCAAGTACAGCTGTGTAGATGCATAATCCATTCTATTCATTTGGTGGTCTTTTCCCAACTAACTCTTTACTAGCACTCCCCACAGATGGGGGAACCCAGAACCGCTAATCAGATCAATGTGCAAATCTTGCCACGTGAAAATTTCTGACAACAAACAGCACACCAATACCATTCTTTTTAATAGACATTTTTCCCAGAAATAATACATAAACACACTATAACAATCTAACAGTGTGTATAGTATTATTGCCTGCATACTATTCTACAGTAGTCTATTTTTTAGTGTTAACCTGTGAGATGTAATTTCAATACCCTAAATTTAATTCACTCATAGTAAATAATTGCACATTAAGAGATGTGCAAGAAAAACACCTATTGACTCTGTGCCTGAAATATGACCTTCAGTGGGAGGATATGGATTAATGCAGAGGATTTGGTTGGTATGCCAGAAATGTGCTGACTTGGATGCATGGCAATAAGCACAGTATTTTTACTAATATGATACAAAATACAAAAGTCTGCAAAATAATTAAAGTGATGATAATATTTTATTATGGAAGTTGCCTACAAGATGCCAGATGAGACAAGACATGTTGGGAGAGCCTGTGTGAAGAAGAGTAATAGGAGTTGTAACACATTCAGAATCAGAATTGGCCTGTTTAATGCAAGGAAAATACAGTTTAATAATAGGGCAGAAGAAACATGGAATATGATTGATTTCTAGTTAATACTATTAATAGTCATCATACTGATGATAAGAGGCATCGAGCTTAGCCCAGACTGGAAATGAATCAAGTGGTCAAAATTTTAGAATCCATAAAAAAGAAGATAAATAAACCTGAAACAAATAGAAAACAAACTTTATAAGAAAATGAAGGATATTAAATTTCAAAAAGGAAATCCAACAAGAAATCATAAATTGTAAGAGAAGATTATTTCATTTGGAAATAAATTTAAATTTAATAAATTTTGAAATACAGGAATGATGGGAGCTCAGAGTTTGGCAACAAATAGATGACCTACTTAAGCAGAAATTGGAGTTAGAATTGGCAGGATGGAAGATTGTTGATACTTTCCACATTGGAATAAGAAGAAGACCTAGGCCCATTATAGTGAAGTTAGCAATGGCAAAATTCAAATGGACAGTTCTAAGCTATATCAAAAAGTTGAAAGGTACCAGAATATACATTGAGTAAGATTTTGCAAAGGAAGGATAGGAAAATCGAGAATTTTTGTACCAAAGAAATACAGGGAAGAAGCAAGAAAGCTTACGTGATAGGGATAGATATGGATAGATGGTGCAAACAGATATCTGCCAACAAAGCATGAAAAGCAGAGAAGGACGTTGAGTCAGCAGCAGGAAAGTGACCTTGAAGCCCAGAGAGATAGGAGGAGTGTGGCTGCATCCCATGTCATGGAGAGAGAGAGTTCAAACAGCTGATATGACATCACCGAAAAGACAGCTGCTTCCACAAGCTCAGATGATTGAGGACATATGAAGAGAGGCCTTGGGAGCATCAGCTGGCCTTGACATATGGTGCAATGAGGGCTTTAGTGTGATGTCAATGTCAGCAGACAGTATCTTGGAGGTGCAGGATTGAGGTGATCACAGTAGAGAAGCAGTGAGAGTGACCAAAGGCAAAGTGAAATTGAGTCAGCTTAGATTTGACAGAAAAGGCTCAGTATATTGATTCGTTTTGTCATTGTTAAGGTGGAATGCAGAGGGTCTATTAGGAAAAGTGATAAGTAGTGAATTAAGTAGGGTATTAAAGTTAGGCGATGTTATAGGAGTTGTGGAAACATGGTTCGTAAACAAATCAATTATACTAAGCTGTAGACAATGGAGTGGTAACATATCCGACATTAATGTGTTAACAACTTGAACACATTAATGTAGATAAATCAATTATTAATATAGACTTTTATTATATTTGACTTGACTTTTATGGAATTTGTGGAGAGAAGAGAAAAACTAGAGGTTGAACAGAAGGAGGATTGCAATGTTTTGTCAGAAAGGAAAAAAATTAGCAGTTGTAATTCATTGTTGTAGTTAACTTTCATAGATGTTTGGAAACATAATGGTTGTGTGAGTATAGGAATTGTGTATAATCAGCCAAACACATCAGACTTTATTAACTCAAATTTATATAAGAAATTAAACCAGAGCATTGAGTATAATTTTGACAAATATGTAGAGAGGAAATAGTGTTAATGGGCAATTTTAACACTAGAATAGGAGAGGAGAAGCTGCTTCTACAGAATTTGATTGGGTAAATGCAGAGGAGATATGAAGTAGTAAAGAAAAATTTAGTAACAATGAAGGAAAAAATTACTGGAGTTTCGTGAGGCAAATGGAAAACGAAGAGAAGGGATAAGGCAGGAGAGTGAGTTTATGTTTGCAAATAGAAATGGTCAAAGTGTGTTGGACTTTGTTTTATGTTCAGTAGGATTGGACAATTTGTTAAAGGATTTTGAGATTTTAAATTTTGTTACACTGATTTGCCATTTTCAGCTAATAAGTTTTGGAACTGTAAAAGGGGAAAAGGAGGTAAAGGCTAGTAGCCTGAGAACAAAGTATGAAATCTACAAATGGAGGCTAGAGAAATGTGAATTATTTATCAAAGAATTAGATTCAGAGGTAATAACAATTGGGCTGTCTGGCATACAACAATTAATTGATGAAGGTGTAGTAGAGGAGGTGATAGAAAGATTAGAACAAAGAATTAAAGGGGCAAGGAGTAGTGTGAAAATCAGGGTTAATGAGAATAGTGATACTCATCCCCTAACATTTATTGTCTAATAATACTATCCCATCCTAATAGCCATTTAAAATAACTTCCCTGTTCATCTGGTTCAATATTATTCTCTTTTACCATATTCTTACACATATTTTATCTACTAACCAAATCTTTCAGCTATCATGTTCAGTCATTCTCGTCCCCCATTCTTTCTTCACTTCTAAGAGGCATCCTCCTCCTTCTCCTTCTCCAAACTACAAAATTTTCTCTTTCATCATTACCCCCTGATTCGCCTTTTTTTTTCATCAAATCAATTCCTTTTATTGAAGATCTTGATAAGAAAATTAGCATAGTAGAAATCTGGGAGCAAATTATGAAAGTAAAAAGGAACAAGGAAAGTGTCATTGGCAGAAATCCAGGATAATTTTGGAAATTATCGTGCAAGGATAATAATAGGATGCATTTATTAACAAAGTTACTTAATAACATTTTTGAGAGTGGTGTGATTCCAATGAAATAGAGAACAAGTATGATAGAACCTATAAGCAAAGAGAAAGGGGATGCTAATAACCCAGTCAATTATAGAGATATAAATCTGATATCAGTAATAGGAAAGGTCTTCATTGGAATTTTGACAAACAGATAACATAAGTGGGTTGAAAGGGAGAAGAAATTATCAGAATTCTAAGTATCAAAAGGGGAAGGGTACAGATGGTATTTATAGATTTGGAGAAGGCTTTTAACACTATAGATAGACAAGCAGTATGTATTAAGTTAAAAAGAAAAGGAGTAAGTAAGAACTTTATAATTGTACTGTAAGCAATCTATTTAGATAGTAAATTTTGACAAGCAGTATGCATTAAGTTAAAAAGGAAAGGAGTAAGTAAGAACTTTATAATTGTACTGTAAGCAATCTATTTAGATAGTATATTTGCCTGAAATGAGATCAGATAACAGAAAGCATGCACAGTTTATCGGGAGTAAGACAGGGATACAAATTAAGCCCAGTGCTTTTTAACTTATTTATTGATAAATATAACATTTAATTTCATGTTGGAACCAATACAGTGAAGTGACTTTTATGTTCTTAATTATCTAGTGAGTCGATTTGATAATCTTATGCTCCACTTACTGTTGAATTATGTGAAACTAGTTTTGCATAATTTAACAGTAAGTGGAGTATAAGATTATCAAATTGACTCACTAGATAATTAATAACATTACTTATTGATATTATTGAACAGATTCAAAGAGCAAATGTATATTCACCAGTAATAACAATAAGGAAATATCACCTCTACTGTTTTCAGATGACATATTGTTGGTTTTTTCACAATAGAGGTTTAAGAAGAGCAATTGAAGTTATCCACAACTATGTAAAGAATGGTACTTAAAAGTGAACAAAAGACAATCCAAAATAAATAGTCTTTAAAATAGGTTTTAAATTGAGAAATGGCAAGAATTAGTGGTTTGATGGTTGGTAATAGAGGTGGTTAAGATATTTTATTATCTTGTTTATGGAAAATTCTGGAAATAAGTGCCAAATGGATAGAACAAATATACAACAGCATAGAAATATGGGGATATAATGATAGCTCAAAGGTCCAGATTTAATAAACAAATCATTTTGTAAATAATTACTGGGACTACCAAGAGGGTAAGCTAATAATGTAGCCTTGGTAGAATTGGGTAGGTCAATTAGTAAAGCAAGAATAATTTAAAGAGTTATGAAACACCTATATAGAATAAATATGCTGGATGATGGAGAGATTGTCAAGGAATGTCTTGGTGCACAGAAGTTTTAATGAAAAAGGTCATGGGTGCTTGAAACCCAGGATATTATTGAAAAAATTGGTATGGGGGACTGTTGGGAAATTAAGCAATATTTTTTAAAGAAGTAAGGGATTGAATTGAAGATAATGAGAAACAAGAAATCTTTGCAAACTGTAGGGAGAAGAGTTCATTGGAGGACGGGGAAGTATCTAGAAATTTGTGATAAATTGGGAAGGGAAGGTTTTGCTTGGGCCAGATCAGGAGTAAGGAATTAGAGGACTGAGAAATATCTGTGGGAATGAATGTCCCATGTGTTGTGAACCTGTAATGAGTACTATAGCATATTATATTGTCAGTAAATGAAATAGTGTAGACTACAGGTATGGAAAGCGAAGTAGAATAAATTTGAGGGAGAAATTGTAAAAATGAAGATTTAGGAATCAATGCAGATAAAAATATGAAAATAATGGGAGAATACTTGGGCAAGGTTAGGGATAAATGGTGGAGGAAAATTAGAAGTTTTACATAAGAAGAGAGTTTAAATATAGGGGATAAGTAAAAATGTCATTATTAGAACAAGAATGGAAGTAATGAAATTGATTATGGTTCAGTCTCCAATACATCAACATACTGGAGTTACGATGTATTGGGATTGTAAAAAGTTAGGTAGGTAACTTTTAATGATGCATGGGTATGTTAACTATTTTTTAGTACAATTGGTGCTAAATAAATAAATTGATTGGCAATATAATAAGAACTAGTAATAGTATTTTGCTAATTGTGAAATAATGGAAATATATTAATTATAAAGTAGTTTGTGTTTGTTAGAAATAAATTCATTCATATTTTATTCTAGTGCATTTAATTAAAAGTGAATTACATTGACGTTACATGCTGTATAATCTTCATTGATCTTGTAATAATCATTTGGAATATTGCTTAACACAATAAAGTGATTTGCTATGACTTTCTGTTCAGCTAATTTTGTTGTAGTTAAAATGTTTCTCTTAAAGTTATATAATGTGGCTTAAAAATAGAAATATTAAGCATTTTTCCCTTTCCAAAAATTTTCTAAGTATTTCATAAGTATATTGTGATCATAAAGTGTGGGAAATTTAAGACATTGACATATGTACAATGTAATTACCTTGGTGAAAGGCACGGCGAACTACAGCTTCAAAAGCATTGAAGCTATCCAAGATGTAGGCATATTCTTCTCCAGGATGAGAAGCCATCTGCTGGAGCTCCTGTGTATTGCCATTCTGAATTCCAAATGTATATATAATCACTCCCTGCTCCTGCAATGCCTGAGTTACTGGTAAAGGGTCACCTCCATTAGAAAATCCATCAGTAATGAGAAATAGTGCCTGCTTGGAGTCTGAATGTCTCTCTTGCAGGACAGCCTAAAAAATTAAGCATTAATGCATATAATGCATACAAACTTACTTGCTACACCTATTTCATTCATTCTAATTGAAGATACTTTGGTCAGAATAATTTTCCATTAAATAAAAAGTAGGCAAAAGGCTAACATTGTATAAACCAATTAATGACATATTTACAGACCTATTGCAATGGTTACACTCTACCAAAATGTTTTTTTGTTTTTTCCTTCTTATCTAATTAATATGTAACATAATGGTTTGGTTAAAATTTACACTATCTTCTAGCATTTTATTCAAATGGGATTAGTTAAAATGGAATGTTAGAGAGAATGTCCGCATATCATTCTTGACTATGAGTATTATATGCTTGCTGGTGATAATTATAATTGTAAGATTATTGCAGTAAATTGTAAAGTATTATAATATTCATCAGTTTAAATTGCAACTGCCCACATTCTATTATATGAATAAAGCAAAATTCTCACAAAGACACATTACAAAGAATACATGGTGAGATAAAAGTTGCATTCCCTGAAAATTCATTTTCAGTTTTCATAATTGTTCATGTTTATACACATACAGCTGTCATTAATTGAAAAAAAGAGTTTTCATGCATCAAGTAACATAATAGCATCAATGTAAGTATTGGGATTGAACCATATGTTTGATATTAAGATCATTGTGTGATTGAGTTGAATTAGCACTCTTTTTTTCCACTTACTTGTTTAAATATGTAGAACCGGCTTCACGAACCCTTTGTTCACATCATCAGTCCCATTGTCGACTGAAAGTTAAACCATTATGCTGTGGGGATCTGTAACCTGCTATGGTGGAGGTATGATGAACTTGAAGTTTAAAATATTACTTAACTTTTACTAGATTCTATTTTTTTTAAACTTAAATAGAATCTAGTATAAGATGTTTTCATCATCACAAGTGTTGAAGTTCATTAAACTGTCTTGTACTTGTAAATATAAATTTTCTTCCATGTTGGTAATTCTGTAGGTCCTTGCACTGATTTTAATAATTTTGTTTTTTTCCATATGTCGTGGTTTTCTGTCCAGAAATGCAATGCCACTGCTGATTTCTCCATTTGCTTGTATTTTATGTTCTCAAAAAGTTCTTTTAATCATGTGCCTATGTTTCTCTTTGTTTTTCAAATGTACATTTTTTCACACTCTGTACAACTTATTTTATAAATATCTGCATTTTTCTCTTGGGAGCTTTTATATAATTATCAGTGTGTGTCTTTTCTGTAAATCCCAAATTCCCACTTGTTATTGCTTTTTATAATCTTCAAATCCAAAAATAGTGAAGTGTTGTTAATTTCTACGGTTTTATCGGATTCTTATGGTGTGGTGCTCATAGACTACCTCCAGAAGGGCAGAACTATCACTGGGGAGTATGCTTCACTACTGGACCAACTGAAAGTTGCTATTCAGGCTAAAAGTTCACATCTCATGAAAGAAAGTTTTCTTGTCTTGTTGAATTAGAAGTTTTACTTCTAATTAAACAAGATTATGATAGTTTCACTGTGTAGATTCCTACATTCATTTTTAATTTAAGTTTTCTTTTATCACAATAATGCACCTTCACATGTCTCTGGAATTGTTGCTGCAAAACTGCATGACCTTCACATCCACATCCACCATATTCGCCAGATTTGGCCTCCAGCAATTACTTTTTGTTCCAAAACCTGAAGAAATTAATGGGTGGATGAAGTTTCACATCAAATGATGAGGTTGAAGCTGAGACATAAGCTTATTTTTCACATTTGGACATATCTTATTTTACGAGGTAATTAAAAAGTTGGAAAGTGGTTGGACTAAATGCACTGATTTCCAAAGTGACCATATTGAAAAAAAAACTTTCATTTAAATCTTGTGTTTTCTTGGTCAGGCTGAGAACTGTTAGAAGGGCCCTCATACATTATTTTGAGATCTTTTCTGTTTACCTAGGTTGACTTTGTTGGCTGTTAAGAAGTGTTTGCTCCACATTTTATTACCAGTTTGATTTAAGTATATAGGCATGGTTTAGTACATCCTATATGCTCCCCCATATATCTTTGCCTAGGCATTTCAGGAAGTTGAAATGTTTATCTATTTATGCTTATTCAGGACTGCTTCCAGTTTAATTTATTACTTTAATGAATACCTAAATATTCTATTTTTTGCTCTTTGTTAACTGTTGGTTTATGTATATGGAAGATAAATGTTTATATTGTTTGATAGTCTTCTGCAATGAGTTCAACAATGCTGTATTTTCCCTCAAGATGTAGTAAAAAAGGAATTACAAATTAATACAAATTTGAAATTAGTGCAGTGAACAAAATTCTCACCTGAGCCTCCAGCAAAGCCCCCAAAGTGTATGTACCGCCACCTGTGTACTTAATTGCTGGCAGTTCATGATGAAGCAAGCTACATTTGTGTTTATCAAGTGATGGAGCTGAAATGTGATCCACATGCCGTACCTGTATAAAAGTGGTATTTAAAAATCATGAAACATTCGTGATGATAAAATAAATAATTTTACATTCATTTAAAAACTTTTGAAAAATAAGACATTTTTAAAAAATTCTGTTGGAACTCACACAGTGAAGCTTGTTAAATGTAAATTTTAATTAATCTGTCATCTAACATGATCTTATGCTTCATTTACTTTTAAATACAGTGGAACCAGTTTCGAAGAGACATCCTCTCCATCTTTAACAACTGTCGTCAAGTTGGTTGAAGATGGAGAGGATGTCTCTTTGGAACCGATCCCACCATTTTTAAAAGTAAGTGAAGCATAAGAGTGTGTTGGATGACAGATTAATTAAAATTTACATAAATAATTTTAGTTTATGTCATATTAGTTATACTTCACTTACTAGTTTTTTTCACTGAATATGTTTTGAGAAAGCTTGTTTCCATCATCAGAGGTGGACAATTTGGAGAAGGAGCCATCTAATAGTGGAAAGGAAATTTCTTGAAGTATCAAATTATGAAACTTCATTATTCATATATTTATTAATGCACATTATGCTGCTAGTTATAAAGATTTATATATATATATGTGTGTGTGTGTGTGTGTGTGTGTGTTAAATAATTTTGTTTCTCTTTCAATGTCACAATGCTTTGACCAAAATGGGCTGCATCTGCTGATTTTTCCTTTTGTTTGTAGCAAATGTTTTGAGGTGTTCTTTAGCACAAATATTCAAACTTCATTTAATCTTGCCAATAATTACACATTCCTTATAATTGCTAAGAAAAATTTCTCTGACTATTTGTTGCTTAGTCTTAGTCTTAATGAGTAAATTTTAATAAATTTGTAATGCTGTATTTAATTGGAGGAACCATAATCATTTATTTACCCGTAGGCCCGTTTACACACATACGAGTTTCAAGCATAATCAATGTGGATCTAAAGTTTAGGGCAGTATGGTGTAGGCAATTTAAAAGGGATCCTAGTTTTATAAAAAAAAAACAGCTTAAGTAAGACTCATTTACAAGCTTGACAGAAGAACATCAGACAGAAATATATTCTTGGACTTGCTAATAATTGTCTCCTTGTATACACATAAAATTGCTCAATTAATAAAAAACAGCAATAAACTTTCCACTAACTGTAACAAGTATATTTACCACTGCAACACTAAAGAAAATTTGTATAGAATAAATATGAATAGAAAAATGCTGGAGTAGGACCCATTTGTAAAAGAGTTACAGTCTGTAATAAACTACCAAACACCTTAAAACTGAAGCTTATTTTCTGTTATCCATGTTATTTTCTTTTGCCTTATAAGAGCTAAATGATCTTGACAAAGATTGAAATTTTGTGTATATAATAATAATAATAATAATAATAATAATAATAATAATTTTGTTGTTATTATTATTATTATTATTATTATTATTATTATTATTATTATTATTATTATTATTATTATTAAACTGTAAATAAGCACTTGTTAATAAAGAATTTAAAATGATTCAGTTGAATTTGTAATACTTACATCACTAATATTTTAAAAATGGAAAACTTAGTTTCTGGAGCTAACATCTTCAATTCCAGATCGACTGCCAGCCTTGTTCTTCGTGGTGGTTTGGTTTGTCTCTGGCAGTGGTTCGATGAGACAAACCAAACCACCATGAAGAACAAGGCCAGCAGCAGTCAATCTGGAACTAAAGATGGGGGCGATTAGCTTCAGATACTTAGTTTTCCTTTTCTAAAATATTAGTGATGTAAGTGTTTTACAAATTGCACTCAATAATTTTAGTATTAAACATCACTGTCACAAAAGTCCACCATATTTAACTTGCTAACAAAATTACCTATACAAGAGAAGTTGCTGGAGAGTATTATAATATCTAGTTACAAATGATCATTTTGTACAGACAATCATAACATATATATATATATATATATATATATATATAATTTTAATTATACTAAATGTGAAGAATGATAACAAATAATTATAAAGAAATTTATGTAACTAGAATTTTAGGTTGAAATTCATCAATTCTATATATGTGTGTGTGTGTGTGCGTGCGTGATAGAATCAAGTATTAGTAAGCTCCATTTTAAATTTAATTCCATACATTATTTTAAACTTTTCAGGTAATTTATCATACAATCTTAACCCATTGATAAATGAATATAAGTTGATTTTTTTCTTTATACCAATTCTATGAAGGTTATCCTTTCATCTTAATATGTAATACTCCTTCATACCGCTAAAAGAATATGTGCAATTGACTTTCCTGTATATATGAGACTTTAAACATAGACCTGAATGATGTACTCTGTTTAATTATTGATGGTTGTACACCACATGTACTATATATATATATATATATATATATATATATATATATATATATATATATATGGGTATATAAAGCCACAAAACGCAATTTCCAGAACACAGGTGTTTAAATATTTTAATAAGTTTCTATGTAAATATATTTATGTGTTTATTTTAATTCATTTATGATCTGTTTGGTTATCAGTAGGTAAATTAATATGAACATAGGACCCTAAAAATTTATACAGAGCACTGATGAATTATCTTTCGGTCTATTGTTAATTTTACATGGTTACCATCATTGTATTGCTTAGGTTTTACATGCGTTAAGTTTCAGACTGTTGTTATTATTAAGAAATTTTAAGATTTATTTTGAGACTTTTTGAATAATAACCCTGGGCAACAATGAAAATGTTTCGGGCTTAAAAATAGTGAATTTACATATATTTCCATCTACTGAACTCAAAAATCACCATAAAAATGATAGATTAGCTCTTGTTTTGAAGATAAAGTGACATTTCATTTTTTAGAGTGAAGATTTTAAATTTGGGGAATTTTTGGGGGAGTTGGCACACCTTCAAATAACAAAACACAAATGCTCTTCAGCTGTTTGTAAGTCATAAACATAGATACTGTTGCTGTGATGGTGAATTACATGTAGTTTCTACTCAAATTAATGCAAAATTTCTGGTTCGCGAGTGCTTTTTTAGTGTAAAATTTGTAAAAATGCCACGAAAATGTGTAAATATGGTGAATAACTTTTGTTATATTTGTGGTGAAATAACATTTTCCTCACAGAAACGCAATCTGACGCCTCTCGTAAAGACTGCCAAGCCTCTTGTGGACCCAAAAGACGTTCTTCTTCCACCCCTGCATATCAAGCTGGGTTTGATGAAAAACTTTGTCAAAGCTATGAACCGAGAAGGACGGGCCTTTAAGTACATCAGAGAGAAATTTTCGAAATTAAGTGATGCAAAAGTTAAGGAAGGCATTTTGTCGGACCACAAATAAGAGAACTTGTAAAGGATCCTGCATTTGACCAAGTTTTGGAGGGGAAAGAAAAGGAAGCTCGGGAAGCCTTCGAGGGTGTTGTTCATGTATTTTTAGGCAACAAAAGAGATGACAACTACAAGCATTTGATGACAGTGCTCCTGCAAAAATACCGTAACCTTGGATGCAACATGTCCCTTAAGATCCATTTTCTCCACTCCCACCTAGACTGTTTCCCTCCTAGTTGTGGAGCTGTTAGTGATGAACATGGGGAGAGATTCCATTAGGACATTTCTGTTATGGAACAAAGATATCAGGGCCGTTGGAATGAAGTAATGCTTGCGGATTACTGTTGGTCTTTGTGTAAGGATTCTGCGGAACTCCATCACAAGAGGCAAGCTAAAAGACGACGAAGTCAATAGGCCACCACATGATTCTCTTCAGACACGACTATCTGCGAAGTATTTTTCCAATTTAGAACTCTTAGCATGTAATTACAGTTAAAAAAATCAAATGCACTTTCATTGTTGTTAGCATGTATGTAATTAAAATGTATCCTTTTCTCTCAATCCGTTAATATGTAATACTTCCACCTTGTGTATATCATAGAAACTAGAGCTAATAAAAATTTTTCATTGTCATATTTGTTTTTCTCAACCCAAAATTAGTAGGAATTGCCTCATGAAGTACTCGAAACATTCAAAAATTATTTTTTTGTTGCCCAGTGTAATTAGGGACATAGACCCAAATAGGATTGCCATATCATCTTTATATATAAGATAGTTTTAACATTTTCAAACAAGGAAAGGCCATTAATTAAAATAAGAAATAATAAAGCACTGATTCCTGTGGTACTCCATATTCAATAATGTTATACTTTGGTATAACTGTTCTGATGATTGTTACCTTGTATCTCGGAACATTGTTTTTTATTTGTATTAGATAGTTAAATTAGGCATTTTACCTCCTACTCCATAGTTTATTAATTTTTTTATCAAAATATTCAGATACATAGTCAAAGGTCTTTGTCAAGTAAGGGAAAAGACCTTTAACCTTATCTCAGGGGTAGATTTAGAGGCGGCCTATAGTGCCCTGCTTAAGCTGACTAATATTTGTATTTTTCTGGTTTAAAATAATTCTGTAACTAGTTCACAAAGAGACTGTTCAATGTACAAGTAATAAACAATAATGTTATGTATGTGTATATATGTATTGTTCCTGTTATGCAGGCAGCCAGGCACACTCCTATTGTAAATATTTTAGCAAGCTTTCTTGGGTAAGGGAACTTTACAATTGAATTATTATGGTATTTTTATTTTCCCAAAATATTCTAACAAACTTTCTCTAGTAAGGAAACTTGGCATTCACAATGAAATAATTACATTTTATTACTGTTGCTCAGGTACATCTCCTATTGTAAATACTCAGCAGTTTTTTTTTCTGGCAAAATCTGCTTTTCTGAAGATTAACTGACTCGCCATATAGCATTTTTTTTTCTGGCAAAATCTGCTTTTCTGAAGATTAACTGACTCGCCATATATTGTTGTCCATTGGGTTCTTATACAATTAAGGATGCCGATGGCATGAGGGCTTTGCAGCGATACTGACCATTTTATTTTATTCCTTTTTAAAAAATACTGGTATGCAGCAACAGCAAGTGATTTATTATTAAGTTAGAGTTCTTTGTATACACATTAGAGTGCAGATATTGTGAAGTGTTTCATGTTTGGTTCTGAGAATGTCAAAATTAAATTAGGCATTCGGGCAACACCTCATTCATTTTTTTCATAGTGCTAATCAGAAACAGAAGAATGGCAGTGTTAGCAGTGTCAGTAGTGTTAAGCAAAGTTGATCAAACAAGTGCAGGAAGTGATAAAAATGTGGGTCTACAGGTATCAAATTTGAACATTAATATGGAATATATTTCAGTTTATCCTGAACTAGATATAGGTTGTTACATTAACAATCAGACAATTTCTGATAGGCTAAAATATCAATTAATTTGTAACTCTTGGGTAGCTGATTCAAAATATAAATTTGCTGTGAAACATAGCAATGGGCATAATAGAAATGCAATTGAATGGATGATTTACTTGGCTGACTTATATCCATCAAAATATTCCTCTCAGAGGTCATACGGATGATAAAAGAATCATTCAAATTCAAGTTCATCTGGAACTAAAGGGAAGGTAACTTTTGCGCCCTCCTTAAATACCAAATAAATGGGGATAATGCAATATTGAAAGCACATTTAGAAATGGCTCCCAAAAACACTCAAAATGATTTAATTGGTTATTGAGAGGAGTTAATTCTTTACAAAATTATAGTTTATGTAAAAAGTAATCAATATTTTACAATAGTAGCAGATGAGACAACTGATGAAAGTACTTGGGAGCAATTAATATTGTACATTAGATATTTAGACATGTAAAGTTATACTGTAAGGGAAGATTTTGTAGGATTTGTAAATATCAATAACCTAACAGGAGAAGGACCAACAAGCACCATATTAACCATGCTCAAAAATATTGGTTTAATCAGCTCAGGAGACTAAAGAAGATGGAGTGTCCAATAAAGCAGCAAAATATTGCAGTGTGCAGAATGCAAATTCTCACATTGCGACTATGAGCACTTAAATCTGACTATCTCGAAGTCCTGCAATGTGAAAGAAATAAGGGACATTTTTGGGACTATACATGAAATATGTAAATTCACCCAAGAACCTGTAAAATGAATTACATTGCTGGGAGAAAAAAATTCAAAAACATTTCCCTCAATGTATGGTGAAATATCTTAACCACACTGTGTGACTCGCTGGGTGGAGAGACATGATTCCATGTTAATTTTTCATGACATGTTTCCTGCAATAATTCATTTCCTTAAAGAAATTGCTAAAGAACAGGATAGAACAATCAGGACTCTATGTAATGGTATGTGATATGCCATCACATAATTTCAATTTATTGTCTCATTGGAAGTAGTTGTAGAGATTTTTTCAGTAACTTTACAAGTCCCACCAACTTCAGTGTACCTTAATTGATATGATCAATGCAATTAAAATAGCACTTCAAATAATTGACACATTGAATAAACATAGAACATCACTTGAAAAAAGATTGAGGAAATTTATTCCAAACCAGTTTCATTAAGTGAAAAAGCTACACATTTCTATGTCAGCACTTCAAAGAGCAAACCCTCTATTTAGTGACCCCAATAATGTACTACCATATTGCAATGTATATTAAAGTTTTAGATCACATGGTCAGAGTTAAAAGTGTTTTTCTAAGGAGCAAGAAGTTATTTCTTTTTTATTTCAAAGCATTTAATCAGCTTGTTCGAAATTAACTGTTGATGTTGTAAGGGTTTTAAAAGCCAATGAGAAATATGAGGGTGATTTACTTTGGACAGTCACTAAACTGAGAGGAGAAATACATTTATAGTAACCATACTGGGGAGCTAGGTCAAACATTGACAAACCAAAAACAGCTGCAGTTAGGCTCTCTTTCTCTGGTAATTATTATTATCCAGATATGTAACATTTTCTACAAATAATTTTACCAGTAACTACATGCTCAGCAGAATGGTATTTCCTTTTCTTAGTATGGTGAAAACTTATTTTTGTTCAATGATGACTGAAGAGAGATTAATTGATACTTTTACATAGACACCAGGACAATGGCATTAATCCAAGAGAAATAATTGATATTTTTGCACAGAAACACCAGCGTCTGCTGCTATTCTTACATATGTAATTATGTATAATGCCTTCACTCTTAGTGTTTACTTGTAATGGGACATATTCTAATCTGTCTAGTGTTGTAGGGAATATATGAATATAAAGATTTTAAAAATTTATGTGATGGCATTAGGTTAGTTTTACAACTGTTTAGGAAAACAATAGATATTTAAGTGACAAGTTAGTGTATGAAATAAAAAAGGAATGAGCATTTCCAGTTGCTATGATTGATAGCTGCACAGAGCAAGTACAAATCTACAGAATCCCATATTTATAAGTTTTAAAAACTTGTAAATGTATAAGACACATGTATTCTCTCCCCCCCCCCCTTTTAAAATTTTTCTGGGTCTGCCCCTGCATTATCTCCTTTATCTAAATGAATAAGCTGTACCATGGCTGCTATAGTACAATATTTTTTTTGCAGAACTTATATAAAGTTTTTAGCAAATTCCGAAGGAATGTAGCTATTGAAAGTTTTTTGAAAATTTCTATGGATCCCACTTACTAGGCACCAAAATTGATGATGAAAATGTATATATACAGCGGCTGCAATTTTTTTCTCAATGAAACTAGGCATATAATGATCTATTAACAAATAATTCCATGAATTTGTTAATAGCAAAATCGGACCTTTGGGGATGAGAGTTAACCTAGGGTGAAAATTTAAAAATCACTCTAACAGCTGCAATTTTTGTTTTTCTCAACGAAACTCTGTATATGCCATTGAAATAAAATAATAAAAATTGTTTCAGAAAACAAGCAAAATCATATTATTACGAGTGAGAGTTTACCTGAAAACCCCAATTCAAAAATCACTCTAGCGGCATCAATATTTGTTTTTCATTTAAATAAAAGAAAAAAAATATTTTCTGAAAATTAGGAAAATCGGACATTAGGAATATGTGTGTATGCATATATATATATATATATATATATCACATAGAGGGTGCCTATATATACATATATATCACACAGAGGGTGCCAAAAAAATGTATACACACTTCAAGCAAAGAAAAAACTATGTTAACATAACAAAACTACATGCACACAAACAGAAAATGATGAGCACTAATCATCTTAGACTTTTACAGTTACAACAGTTGCTCAAAATACCCACTATCGGCATTGATACTTCTGAGTACGTTGAACTACTGATTGAGCAATGTTTGCGATTATGTCCTTAACAATTGCAGCACATGCTGTTTCAATTTCTTCCCGAAGTGCTGCCAGTGTAGTTGGTTTTCTATGGCATATAACATCCTTAAGAGTTCCCCATAGGTAGAAGTCCAAAAGAGTTAGATCCGAAGAACATGATGGAATTCTCTTTGTCCTATTGCATTTAAACTTCAACAACATTTGCAGTTTTCCAGTAACACTTCAAAATTGCTTTTCGCTGTTCAAACGATAATCTTGACTCCATTTTGTTGTAGCAATGCTAGCATAATGCAATGTGAGTCACATCTGTTTACAGAACATCACATGATAATCGTGGCTTCATATGTTCATTGTTGATTTACCTGTCACGTAGTAATGCTATCATGATGTATGTGAGTCACATCTGTTCACAGAACATCATACTGCACATTACGTTGTTTTTTGGTCCAACGTTGAAATATATTAGATATCTACTGTGAAAGTGTGTATACATTTTTGGCACCCTCAGTATAAACCAAAAAACAGAAATTTAAAAAGTGCTTTAGTATTTAGTTTTCTCTCAGTTGTTTAAAAACAGCAAGACAAATAAATTCATAGTTTATTACAATACATATTTTTTTAATTCACAAAAGCATTATTGTGAACATAGCAACTGTGAAGCATTAATCTATTACTGCCATACTTGTGTACCCAACCAGAAAATTTTGATATGAACGTTAATTGTTATACCAACAATAATACTGATATACTCTACCATAGCTATAAGTTTGTCTGCTGTTAATCATAGACTGCTATTTGCTGAAATGAATGAATAGCGTTTAACACCCGTTTTTGCTACAGAGGCACCACAGGAGATGGACAGTGATGATACATGAGATTATATGATATAATAGGAAAGGATTTATTTTAAGGAAGGAATTGTTCCAGGCCTACGTTTAGGGTACCTCCCTGGCATTTGCCATTTATGAGGACTGAGGAAAACCTGGAAAAAACCTCAGTCAGGGAGGACGGTCCTGGCGGTATTCGAACCCAGACCTCCCGCTCACGAGTCCGCAACTTAATGACCTCGGCCACCTGTGGCAGTCTATTGGTTGAAGCTATTACATCACTCCACATGAAGTCTGTCTGCTCTTGCTGTTAAACCTTAGACTGTTATTTGCTGATGTTAAAATATTATTTAAGACAGAGAATCTCCATCACTATATTCCAAAGGCTTTGAAAAATATATGGTGACTTAATACACTGGCTTGGCCCATCTTTTGCAAGAGAAGGGAAATGACCATATTAAGTGTTTTAAATAGGGGGGTTCCTGTTGGTAGACACACAAATCACTACTTCCTCCTAATTTTTGAAAACTGAATATATAACTTCTCTGCTCTAGTACTCTGTAATAACATTCACAAATTCAACTTGTTGAGAAATTTTCTTAGTTTCCACAGTTCCTGCGTAACAGATGTTTATTGATACATTACGTTCATAGAAAAACTTAAACTTCATGTTCAACAGCATCTGTTGAGAGAATACATCCCATCTGCCATATGTTGTCATAGGCATGTGCCACAAAAACCAATCTTCAAAATTACTACTTATAATCTGAGAATGATTTTAATATCTTATTAAAAAAAACTGTTTCCTCAGAAACTGTATATGCTTCATTTGTATATGTATACACTTCGGTTGACACTGGAAGAAAGGCATGAAACTGGTGAGTTCCAGTAACAGTAACTGCTGCATAAACCTTACAGGTAAAAGTCTCTCTGTTTTCAGGCATTTTTTATTTATAGTATTCAAAAAAAGTTATTATAAAGATCCACTTTTCCACTACCAAACAGATGTTGAAATGTAATGATCTGATTTGAGAGAGAGTTTTTGAAGCTTGGCCTTTGCTGCAAGTCTCTTAACTGTGCCTGCACACCATCACAAACTCCTATGCCATGTGAAGTAGCACAAAAATGCTACTGTGCTTTAATGCTTGGAAATTGTTTATGTTGGTTGCATAAATTTGCAAAGCTCTTTCAATTTTTGTATTGTGCTGCTGAACCATCTTAAAAGTAAAATATCTTTTTCGGGTTTAGGGGCAAGCTGTTCTCAAAAGAACAAGAAGGTTTCTTTGGAAGTATAAACAAGTGCTGTGTCATGTTTCATACATTCTGAGATGAAAATAAAACTCTTTATATTTCATTTTAATATTAATTCAATTTGGAATCTGAACACAGTGAAACCAGATTAATAATCTCACTCATATGTAAGTGAAACAAAAAGAGTGTTCTAAATAGTTTGACTCAGAAGATTTTTATGTTTCAGTTCATTATTTTCCTTATAGTACACTACATAAGAATTGGAATGAGTTGTTCCAATAGAATGATTGGGTTTCACTTTGTACAATAAATGAGTAGTTTTCAGCAAAATCATATATCACCATAGCTCCATTACACATATTTCAATTATGTAATGTAGATTGTTGTGTAGTAATGAAATCATGCTAGCCTAGCTGAAAACTCATTAACAAAATGCTCTGCCAATTTACAAACAATTTCAAGATGAACAGCGGTCCATTAAAATCCACTGCTTGTAGATGATCTTATCAATCATTTCTTCTTCAAGACTTGTCAATAAAGACTTCCTTGAAATCATCCATGCTAGCACATGAATCATAGTAATGTAAAAAACAATTGTGTTGGAGGATTACACATAATTCTCAATAAGTAATTTTGGCATGGTTTTAAAGGTGTGTAATTCCTTCAGGTTTACTTTGCTTAAATTGAATTGAATTTATTTTCAAATAACATTACAGTTAAGTACATTCATTTACATTGCTCTTCATTCTCTAGGCTCTAGCAGTATCCATCTAAACCTTGATTTTCTATCTCTTAGCCATCTGGTTTATGAATGTAAGAAACCTCTGATTCTTTCCTTCCTTACATTTATCTTCTTACTCTTTCTTCCTATTTCTCTCCCACTTCTCCTGAACTTTTCCCAAATATTACCCCCTTTTCTGGATTTTTCCACTCTCTTATTCATTAACATTTTTAATACCATTATGTCTTTCTATAATTTCTCCCACTTATTGTCCCAAATTTTTCCTCACCATCTTTTAACCTTTCCACATTTTAGTAAATAATGGGACACATTAAATCCTCCACACATATTACATCCTTTCTTATCATTTCCCCTTAATCCTTTTAAAAATATTACTCCTGTATACATCCATACCCAACTCATCGTTCTAATTTGTTTGCTAGTTTCAATATATTTCTGTCATCCCCAATACTGTTTAACTCTTATATATATATGTGTGTGTGTGTGTGTATGTATATATATATATATATACATAAATACAAACACACACACTTGAACTTTTATCTTCTAAACTAGCCCAACTCTCTTTGTTTAAATTAGCACCAGCAATCATGAACTTCACATTCTGATGTGTTGTTACACACACAATGAATCCCACTAGCTCCAGCTATAATGCAGTTCCTTGGTCATAATTGGCAAATTAGAAAATCTAATCTTTTCTGATATGTGCTTGGACTTGAGACTATTTGTCTTTGATTGAAATATAATATTTCTTCCCTGGCATTTTTCCGGATGAATTCTTCACTGCAGTAAAATTTCTTTACTAAGTTGACTGTACCATTAGATAATGCTTTTCCATGTTTGGGACCAGGTGTTGAAAAAAATCTTTGCCTTCCTTGCATTGTAGTTACTTTCTGCAAATTCATTTTTAATTTTCTTACATGATCAGCTAATTTTGTCTGAAGTTTCAGATTTCAGTTATTAAATCTTTATAATTAATCATAGTAACAAATTTCCCCTCTGAATCATTGTAAATATATCATGACTCTTTTTAGGCCTTCTTAATTTTCATTATTTGTTTTTCCAATATTTCTTAGAACTATATTCTTCTTATTAGCTGGAGATTTACCATGCGAGGTCAAAGAGGAATTTAAGAGTTCATAACTCCATTTGCGTCCACATACTGAACCTCCTTAATATGACTAGGACCTTGAATACCTAAATCATCAGCAGGAATTTCCTTTTCAAGCATACTGTTATCTATGTGAAGTCTTTTTCTTTCCCAGCTTTACATAAAGTGCATATTTCATTTGTGGTACCGCCACAGGTGGCCGAGGTCGTTAAGGTGCAGACTTGTGAGCGGGAGGTCTAGGGTTTGAATCTCGTCAGGACTGTCCTCCCTGCCTGCAGTTTTTTCCAGGTTTTCCACAGTCCTCATAAATGGAAAATGCCGGGAAGGTACCCTAAAATTGGCCTGGAATGTTTCCTTCCTTAAAAAAAAAATCCTTTTGCAATATATCATTTCATTTCATGTATCATCAGTGTCACCGCCTGTGGTGCCTCAGTAGTAAAAACAAGCGTTAAACACCATTAAAAAAAATATATTTCATGTGTGGTTTGATTTCATAATTTAGTGAAACCATCCAATTGATTACTTTTCTCAAATCTTTACTAACCTAATCCCACCCCCTCTTTTTTTAAAGGATTGCAACAGCTTTTTGACTACTTACTCTCTATATTAAAACAAAACAACTTTACTATAAATCTGATTGACTAAATTTCACAAAGGAGCTTCATTTAAGGAAAGAAAATGTGTGTTATACTGACATTCAGTGCTGCACAACATCACAGAAAACTTGAAGTATAAACACATACAACTACACTAAATACCCAATTCAAACAAATTGAAATGCACATAAAGAGAAATGTTTTCAGCTGAGCTGTGAGGAAAGATCAGAGGAAGATCATATGATTAAGCAGGTAGAAACATGTTGTTAATTATCTATTGATTCAATTTGATAATCTTATGCTCCACTTACTGTTGAATTATGCAAAAGCCTGTGAAACTAGTTTTGCATAAATCAACAGTAAGTGCAGTAAGTGGAGCATAAGATTATCAAATCAACCCACTAGATAATTAACAACACAATAGCTGCTTCACTGACACAAATTAAATGTTATATTTAGGTAGGCACATGTCTGAGCTGGTTTAAAATCAAAGGACAAGTTACTCCCAGCCCATACAACCCTTTAACTTCCTCCAAACTCAGTCTGTAATAAATCAAATTTTAACTTTATTAGATTCAGTTAAAGTTCACCACATAATTGTTATCTACAGATTGAGATATCACCTTGAAATGTGGGCTGAGTAGCTAGAATATATGTACCTTTAGTACAATTTTTAAGAAAATTTAAAAATTCTGTTCTCTGAAAATTAAAAATTTTGAAAAGCAGTGAATCTTAAAAAAAAAATCCATTATGTTGTATATTATACATTAAATGAAAGCCATATTCATAAGCTTTAAAATGATACCTGTCTCAGATATATACCTTTTATAGTTTTCAAATAACCAAGATTTAAGTATGTGGCAGTTAGCAAATTATGCTTTTTTTTTAAGTGTAACAAAGTAAAACAAAATAATAATTTTACTTATCTTATGATAAGATACACATATCCTAAAAATTAACAAAATATTTGCCAAGTTCCACAATTAATTATTCAGTAGTGTATTTCACATAGACTTACTCTTACATTATTATCCTCATAAAAGTGATTATGCATATATTCCCTCACAAAATTCAAGAAGTATGAATTTGACCTTGAAACATGTGAAAATTTGGTAGCAACAGTTCTTTTCAGTCTAGTTGTAGCACTTGGTTGAAGTCAATATGTGTTTAAATCACATTTAAAGATTTTTATGAGTAGCACACAATTCAATTTTGTATTTGCTTTAAAAAAAAATTACCTTGATAACCTACAAAGAATTGAGCATAAGCTACAAAGCATCTGTGTTGTCAAATAAAGTCTGTTTTTAATTTAAAAAGCATTGATCATGGCCATGAAAGCCATGAATTATTGAGATGACCTGAAATAGTATTAATTGAGAGAACAACCAACACTGCAGCTGCAACAATTTGCAATGACAAACATCTCACTATTAAAGTAGCTTGCATAAATCTTTGGTGAGTATGCATGCTGTTTTTCCCATTACACATGCTATGACTTGCATATAATGGATACTGCAACTGCTTGCTCCTGCACAAAACCGAATTGTGTTGAAGTGTACTGCTAATGAAAACAATGCATTGAGGGAGGGCAATGCAATGAAAAACAGAGCAGCATGATGAGACTGAAACATTATCAACCAGTCCCTAAAAAAGATGCGAACACAATATTCAGCAAATAAGGCCATTTTCTGTCTTTCTCAATCACAAGGAGATGATGTATTCCTAAACATTCAACAGTTATTGCTGATTACTACAAAAATGTCCTGCACCAGTTAATGAAGAATTACATGTCACAAAATTGGAGGAAACTTGTTTGTGAAAGCTTGTTTTAATCTTTATTGACTTCCCCTCTTTACGAATTCTATGTTCAATTGATGAAAATACATAGTTCCAGGCTATAGGTTGTTAATGTAGTCAGCAAGTTCCCGGAAAAAAAGTAGAGAGGTATATCAACATGATTTTACTCACCTTTAGCCTTAATTTAGCCTCCTTTGATTTTTTATCAATCTAGTGGTCAGAAAGAAACTTATAAGATGTCAATTTGACAGTGAAATCCAAATAGTCAAAGTGTTAAAGGTACTTCTGAAGCAGCTGTCAAGGAATGGTTTCTTTCAAGCTTCTAGTTGTGACAATAGAAATGAACAAATGTTTTGCATTGGATTGGGAGTATTTGGAAGGAGACAACAGCTTGAATTTGTGAATTTTGATAATAAATTGGTTAAAAACATTAGTGCCAGTCTTTATGGAAAAGCCCTGATAATTAGTAAGTAGAAATATGTAAAAACATATAAATGATTCTGTGTATCTTAAGAAAATACTTACCACTAGATCAGGAGAAGAATATGCAATAACAACAACTCTGGTTGCATTAGCAGCTACTGTAAAACCAGCCAACAACTTTCTTACAAATTTTAGCTCACTTTCAAAGTTTTCTGCTCCAACACTTGCTGATGAATCCACAAGGAACACCAACTCCAGCTATCAAGAAGAATTAAAAAGTATAGCTTTGAATATATTTTCAATAACAATACAGAAAGATAATTTAAGAATAAGTTATACATAAATACTTACATTCAACGGTTTATTATTTTGCTTGTGCCTTATAAAGTAAACAAAGTTTATTTTTTTCCATGAGATATAACTGATCTGCATCATTCTACCCTAGTTTATTATTAGACTTCTGATTATAGTGAGCTATCCTGTGGATCTGCATTGTTTCCCTTTCCATTACTTCAACTCTTTACCACATTAAAATACAAGCCCTAATATGGAAACCGATTGTGACATGGTGGTTAATTACTGTACCAACAAGTAGTTTATGAAAAATTTCAATTTATCTAGTGGAGGTAATGGAACATTTTACAGAGTGTAATAAAAATAATGTACAGACTTTCTGGGCAAGCTCCTAACACCAACAAGAAAAAGAGTCATATAAAAAATGTCTGGAAATCCCTGGTTTGTGAGTTATTTGAAAAGTAATTCAATACGTTTGAAGGTATGATGCAATAATTTAAGTTTGTTAAACTCAAAATTAACTTTTTCAGAAAATTGAATGATGTTATTGATGCTGATGTGTATTGTGATGTGTTGCAATGAAGACAGGTTTACATTTATCATTTGTTTACATTCATGATATTCTGTTTCTTACATTTGAAATAAGCTACAGTTCAATTATATTTGAGTGACTAGCCATGGCAGGATATTCATATCATGAGCAGACAGATATAATTTTTAGTGTGGCAAATGGTACTGAAATGGAAAATATTCGATTTAAGGCCCTAAGCACTCATTGATAGCAGTTCTTTAACTATATTATTTTAATAAGTTCATTTTCATATGTTTGTATATTATGTAAAGGCTATAATGCTCAATATAAAGCCACAAACATTTAATAGTAATAGCTATTTAGAAGTTCATTTCCATATGTTATAATGTTATGTAATGGGTTTAATTTTCAATTCAAATAACAAATATTCATTGGTAATATGTTTTAAATTGTATAAATCTAGTAGGCTCATTTGTATAGATTTCATGTATCAGATAAGGGCTATTACAATTTATATCTTTATGTTTATTGACCTTTATGACAATATCGAATAATATAAAAATATAACAGTTCAACGGAACACATACATAGCCGAGAATTGAAAAGATTAAACTACAAATAAAAAATTGTAATACTAAGTGAATCAACAAATGGCAAGCATAATAAATTAATAATGTGTACCAAGAATGAAACACAAGACAGACAGCTTTATTGCCACTAAATAGAAATGAACAAATTTCATTCATTTAGTATATATATGCTGAAAATAAAATGCTTGTAATGTATAGTATTATTACAATCCTATAGTAATAAGTGGTGGTATTTATCTCAAAATTTGTTAATTATGTATTGGATTTCATAGAGAGAAGGTGTGTTTTAAATTCCATTAGCAGAAATTGTGGTTCATGCTCAAGTGGCAATTAATATTTCTTGGAAGAAATTACAAAATTATTATTTGTGGTGAATGATAAGAGTTATAAGTTTGAATTAATATCCATATAGGGAAATAGTATATGAGTTACAACAGGACAAAAAGCACAGTTTTTGGGAGAGAAATATAAATTATAACACATCTGTCTCATATTCAGTCTGCATCTAATAACATTCTCATAGCATATTGTAATCAGTAAAGTGTACTGTTGTGTGATAATAACAAAACATTAATAAACTCTGTAGATTTCCATCCCTTGTGAGTTTGTGATACCTAAAATCACACTCCTTTTACCCCAGAAGTATCAATCTGAAAAATCCAGCTATAATACCAAACCCTGAACTAGCCAAGGATATTGTTGTAGTTAGTAATGATAACAAACAGCAACAGTGGCATCTTTATTAAAACCGCTACATGTGACAGCATTTCTAGATCAAAGGCAGTAGAGTCATAAAACTTTTCCTGTAGTTTATTGTTGAATTACTGCTGGTGTCAAGCCTGAATTGTATCATGGGAATTTGTGTCAGCCCACACATGTTAATTGTGAAAAATTGTAATGCTATCTCTTCCAAATGTTCACTCATCTTTAAACAAAACTGAAGAGATAACAATAGATTGTAGAATGAGTGCTTCCTGGTCAGTCATATGAGCAACTATTGGTCTTCTTTGATCTGTGTTTGAACTATCGATCCTGTCTCAGCAATTTAACATTAAAATGCCACAAAAGTTTTATAACTCAGTTTCCATTTGTCTGAAAATGCCCTCTTATAAAGACGTTCAGCATCACATTAACATTTGCCCAACCATACATTAAAATCATATCTGTCAGCTCACAATATGAATATCCTGCCATGGTTAGACACTCAAAATAACTGAACTGCAGCACAACTCAAACATGAGAAACTGACTAACCTTGAATATACACAATGATGAATAGAAACAGTCTTCAAAGCGATACATCACAATATACTTCAGTATCAATAACATTTGAAAAGGTTAATTTTCGTTTTAACAAACTTAAGCTGTTGAACTGTAACTCAAAAGGAGTTTACTGTTATTTTTATATAATAACTTACAAACCAGGACCTTTTGGATATATATATTTATATGATTTTTGTGTGTGGGTGGGTGGGTGTGTGGGGGTGTGTGTGTGTTTTTTTTTTTTTTCTTGAAAAGATTAGGAGACAAAAGAATAGAAGAATAGAAATGCCATAAATAAACTGTACCTTCTACAAGTTCCTAAATATTGTGCAGAAGCCTTAATAACAGCAGTCATAGCTAGCAAGGAAAAGATCTAAAAATTTAAACACTCAAAACAATGAAAATTACAGCTATAGAATTACAAGAAAAAATTTTAAAAAGTAACAGTAAGAACTATAATTCTGTTAGAAAAATAAATTATGTGTCATTTTTCCTATACAACTCTTCTCATTTACAATACATTTCTCATATCTTTATACAAACTTCTTTATTTCATCAGAAAAAATATGTTTTTAGTTGTACCTCAGGAGTGCAATTGTTTTTTTAACCTCACCATCACTCCCAAATCATTCTCCTCAAAAATCATTCTCTTAGAGTGCAAACATACAATAATCTGAGGCAGCAAGATCAGGGTTATATGGGGGAAGCTGTTAGAATAGATATGAAATATCATTGTTTAAACGGTTTCAAAATCACAGTCACCATATAAGAGTATGCATTATTACGAAAGGAAGAACATCTTAAGAAGAAAGTCCCCTCAAATGACTTCATATTGCTTGCTTCAGCTCCTCCTTCAACACTGCCCTGTATTGGACTCACAGTTTCACCCACTTTCTGATAGCACTCCAAAATTGATCCTTTCTTATCACAGAAGATAATAAAGAAGAGCTTTTTGGCAAAAGGCTAAGATTTATTTTATTTTGGCTGGAAAAAATGTGTGCCATCATTCTTTACACTGCTCCTTGTTTTTAGGCTCATAATAATGCACTCAAACTTCATTTGCTATGGCACAATAGGCCAGGAATTCTTTTCCTTCATCATTATATGTGAGCAAAAGTCTGTGGGTAATGTGCACATCTTGTGCCTCATCAATCAGCCTTCTAGGCAACTCATCATGCATGCAACTTATGATACTGGAAAATCTTGACAATAATATGTGTAAATCAGATGTTAATATCTAATTCTCTGACCAGAAATTTTAAAGAATGGCAGCTATTTTGGGGAATAATGGCATGAACCTGACTCATCCCATCGGCCATGCTGGTGTGACTAAAGCATCACTGAGCACAGATTTATGTGCATTCATTTTTAAATGCATCTACCCATTCTCATAAATATATGCATCTCTTTACTATTGCAGCATTTTTCTATGAATTTCACAAGGTTTCACACCCTCAGACCAAAGAAATCTTATGATTGTTCATATCTTCTCTATAATGTAAAGAGTTAAGGATGCCACCATTTGGTATATTCTGTATTTCTGATTAAGCATGCTGTGCCATCTATTGGGCAATGCCAACACTTTCTGTAAGAATGTATCTTCCCTGCATGCAAATATGAAATTCCTAGAATTTTAATTTCATGAAGTATTGTCAATTTACTGTTTCTTTAATACATACAATCATAGTTCATTAATTATGCAAACTGAGAGCTTGTCTATTTTTTTTCTTTCTTCATTGTGCTTCTTTAAACATGTTCTATTACATGTTACTTTAGTGCATGTATACATGTGGGGCTAGGAGCTCCATTTGAGAATATAATATTAAGCAGGAGGTTGAATAGGAAATCTTTTAGTTGTTAAAGTGGTCCATCCATGTCTTCTGGATATTTGAAAACATGGTTCCCAGTTTTGTTCTTGTGTGGATAGAATTGGGGTCTTTTGGTAATCCCAACTCTGTCTATAGTAGGAAATTTTAAGGGAACCAGGCTGTAAAGGTTTTCCCTATCTTGTTAATGTTAACATACATATACTTTTCTCAGAAACCATTTACCCCAATGCAAACAAATTTGAATCATATACTTATTAGTATGTGTGCTATAAAATGTACTAGAATGAATAAGTTTAAACTTCTTTTGGAAATATATTAAAAAAAATTCTCCTCCAAAATAGTACATTTTTCAAAACTAACAGCTTAAAAATTAATTATTTAGAGCAAAATACCAGAGAGGCTAATACATTTTATTAAAAATATATACATAAAGATCTGTGCAAATTTTGTATGGTTTGGGCGAAAAAGTACCTAAAGTAAAAAAAAAATTGGAAAAATGCATTTAAAGTTTAAAGTCAAATATTTCATACCTATATATGATGCTAACACAACCCTGGTTGATAGGTATCATCTTTCCCACTGTAGTGTCCTTCAGCTTGCATTTGACGTTCTTCCTCTTTATCCTTGCTTTCTTTGTTGCCTCCTTAACCTTTCTTTGCACTTCAGAAACCATAGATCATTGATCAGCTTGAGAGACTTTTATATTTTTTTCTGGTTTAATACTCAAGCACTCAAACACTTTAATTCTACTATATGCACCATCATTAAAACATATCACAGCATCAATGGCCTCTATCTGTAAAGCCCTCTAGCTTAACAAATACAGTTTTGGGTATCCATTCCCAAATATAGATATTAAAATTTCCATTTGGTTTTGTTTCCATGTCCAATGTTTCCTTTAACATTGATAGTTTTGTATATGCCAAGTCACTATAAACTGGTTTAATTACCTCTAAAATAGCATATGGTAATGTATGTTTATGACTGTGCTGTTCATCTGTCAACTGAGCCTTTTAACATTTGCACTCTGTGTGCATACCTTTCAGCCAGACCATGGCAAGGATTCATGTCAGTTGAAGACTTATGAAAAAATGTGGCCCACATAGCTCTCCTCATGTCTTCCACATTTCCTATATTTCTTCTAATTGCTAATCCGTAGTAGTTCTGCAGCAAGTCTATTTCACCATCTGTAAGTCTACCATGACCTATGATAAGGTTGCCATCAATTTGTTTCTCATACAGGTATGTAACTTTCCTAAAGCTCAAAGAGGCTTTCCAGCTCAAAGCCTCTTTGCACATGTCCAACATATTCCAACTTTTTTATTTCTAAATTATTATAAGGGTTGTCTACTAAAACTATTTGTAAACCATTAGAATAAGCAACGGTCAAAGAAAGGGCTATGTCTGTCATTACAGACCTTTAAAAAATAGCTCATAAAAACCCTATGAACTAATACATTCTTGCACAGAATGAAACATTTGATATAATACAGCAAAAACAGAAAATTTGAAATTTTTATATTTTTCACATCCTGGTCTCCTTAAAAAGGTAAACATAAATAGAGAATATGATTAGAGTATGTTTTAAGGTGTGATTTTGTAAGTTGCTTTTTATGATGATTTGATGTAGTATTAGTGTTGAAGCCAAACCTTATGTATGAACTGTACTTAGTATAATAAATAAATCTCTGCCAATTTTAAATGTCTACATCCCTCATTGTTCCATTGAACTTCACCTCCAAAAGTACATGAAATAATAATTTTCATTGCTGACTTGTTACAACTATTCTTTTCTTTCCTTATAAGCCATTCAAAACAAAGTGTTCTGCACTTTTTTGAGTTATATTAAAGTTTTTCATCTTAAAGAATTTAATGTTTTAATCAATAATTTTACTTTAAACTTTAATGGAGTTTGAATCAGTCAGCATATGGTGTATATGTATGCTACTGAACATCTTTCACGCTTATAATAATATTTGGACTACCATGTTTTACATCTTGTGTAACTGTACTTACTGATTCACATTAAATGCTATAAATCTCTCTATACAAACAGATGTGCACTCCAGACTGAATTGAGTTAAACTTTATTCTACTTTATATACCTTCCACCCCAGTACTGCAGAACTTCCATCACATAGAATAATGTTAATAAACTTATTTTCCTTAGCTTTGAGAAAAAGGATTTGAAATGTCCAAGTAAGATATCTGGAGTGTACTCTTATATATCATATATTCCCATTTACCAATTTTACTTTTCCATTGCCTTCCTCTTCTCCTTTAATACACTCACTAGTCACTATTGTACCATAATTTGTTATTTGTTTGAGCCAACTCCACATTTTCATCTAGTGACCCAGCAAACCCAAATATTATACATTTTGCAAGTATTATGAATATTATAGTTATAATATTTTCTGTAAGTATGAATTGAAATATATTTATTTGTTACAATACTTTGTGCTGGAAACTTTTACTTAAATTGCATTTTCAAGAGAATTCCCAGTAGAATACAACAGCAGACATATATTGTTATTTACTTTTATTTATTTTAGTTTATTGAGTATGCATGGAGCAGTTTTAATTAAAGTGCTTAATCTTTCAATATGTATCATGTTTAATATTTGCAGTTTTTAGCAATCTTCTTTGTTAACATTTTAATGGGGAAAACCATGTTAAATGTGTGCATGTTTATCTTGTTGTTTTGTTAAGATAAATTAAAATCACAGATAGCAATAACTTCTCTTTCTCCCATTAAATAAAGCAACTTACCTCTCCTAGGCCAAGTTCTGGAGGTCGGGATTCGGCTTCAAAATATACTTTCAAAGACAAATGCTTTACTATGGTATTAGCAGGAGCACAAAATTAAATTAGTATTAAATTTCACCATGGTTATTAAATTGTAGCAAATAAAGTTTTTAGCAAATTTAATTGTTAAAATGTAGCAGGAGGCAGCAGATTATCTTTCATATTTGCAATGCATTAAGAAAGAAGATTTTGAAGTATAAAATGAATGATATTATAATTTACATGCTTAAGATTAAATCATTTTGAATACACAAGTTATGTTGATAGGTGCAAGTCTGGTGCATGAGTTCATGCTGTTGCATCTCCAATAGTAACAGGTTTTCTGGTTTTTGGACATGGAACTGACAGCAATAACTTTATTATTATTATTATTATTATTATTATTATTATTATTATTATTATTATTATTATTATTATTATTATTATTATTATTATTATTATTGTTGTTGTTGTTGTTGTTGTTATCATCATCATCATCATCATCATTATTATTATTATTATTATTATTATTATTATTATTATTATTATTATTATTATTATTATTATTGTTGTTGTTGTTGTTGTTGTGTTGTTGTTGTTGTTGTTGTTGTTGTTGTTGTTGTTACAGCCTTTACATCACATCACATAAGCACACAGGATATCCATGCAGTCTATGCTAACCTTGTCTAGAGACAGCATAAGGTTTGAACTTGCCTCAATTCCATAAATTATTAAATTAATCTGAGTATAAATCAGACAACACCAAATAGCAAAATGATACAAAATATGTTCCTCTCTTATGAAATTATCCATGTACTATTGATTTCAAAGTCCAGAATAACAATATTATCGCAATAAAAATACTCAAATGGTTATGATTTATGAAAGGTCTGCAATAGTTTCTGATGTAATATAGTAATGCTTATATAACACATACATATGGGTTCATGCTCACTTTACCACCATGGATGACTGAGGTCATTAAGGCGTGGACTCATAAACGGGAGGTCTGGGGTTTGAATCCTGCCTGGACAGTCCTCCCTGACTGAGGTTTTTTCCTGGTTTTCCTCACTCCTCATAAATGGCAAATGCTGCGGAGGTATCCTAAACTTAGGCCTGGAACGTTTCCTTCCTTAAAAAATATCCTATCCAAATACATCATTTCAACTCATGTATCATCAGTGTCCACTGCCTGTGGTGCCTCAGTAGTAAAAACGGGTGTTAAACAATATTAAAAAAAAATGCTCACTTTAACATCTGGCATCACTTTTTCTGCCACTTGCATAACTGCTCAGGGTTATCCTTAGTGATTATACAACATTATTCAGCCATCAAGGAAGTGAATCACTTTCCCTGGTGCCTTTTCTCCATTTTTGCTAATTCCTGATGGAAATGTTTCACATTCCCATCACTAACCATGCCACATTTATCTGGGAATAAAATCTAAGCTAGAATGGAGCAATTGCACCTTTAGGGACATATAGCATACTAGTTTGTCACATGCATACATGTTCTCAACTGGTTCTTTGCAGTTTTCTTCCTGGCATTTCCAAGAAAGTTAGATGACACCAATAAAATGTGTTCCAAGCTTCTTTCTGCCACCATGAAGTTTGGAATACATCTTCATCAAACTTCTCAGAATTGAAGAGTGTTTGAATTTGACGCACAAAAACTCTCTCTTTAATCTTAGCTTCACTAAATTAAGGGAATTCATCAATGAGGTTCTAAAAGCTCGCCTAGTCTGGTGCATGGTTTTTTTCAAACTTTTATGTAGAGGGGCGGTAGGTAGCAGGTGTGGTATTGCCAGTGTTTTTTTGTCTGACATTCATAGATTTCTTTGCAGACCATTTTCTGTTCTTATAGTGAACTTTGCTTGATATCAAAGTCACACAAAAACAGCTGTATTTTGGTATACCCCAGTTGCAGATCCATTACTATAGCCACTATCTTTAAGTCATCACATATATCCCATCATACTTGCTATATTGAAGATAGTCTAACAGATGTTTTAAATTGTTGTAAGTTTTTGTCTGATTGGAAAAGATGGAAGCAGATTTACATTGTGTAGCAATACAGTTTTGAGACTCAATTTGGGGGAGTCTATGAATAATCACAATTATTGTGGGCATTGTTTTATTTAAAGAGCCATTCTTAAGGCTATCTACATCATTACAGAACATAAGGTCTATTTATTTTTGAAAATATGGTGCAAACTGCATATGGCAAGTGCAAAATGAAGTCACATGGATATTTTCTGCATAGCACTTTTACTGTTGAAATCTTGATGCCAGTGATTCTGCTTTCTTCTTTGGTGCATCCAGATTGCGAACAACACAATTAAGTTCTTCTTGTGTTACGTTATATTGAGTACATGATACCTCCTGATCAACATATGGATCATAAGATTCTGAATATATTAGTTCATCTCCCATCTCCTCATCTTCTGAATTGATGCTTAATTCTTTTGGGTGTTCAGTAACTGAAAGTTCTTCACTGTGTGAAATTGATCTAAGGGCGGACAATGTTTTTGGTACACAATCACCCATTTAGTTTTCCTTATAAAGCCTTCAGAAACAAGTGGTACCATATAGAAATAGCAGTCACTTAAATGATTATTTGGCTCCCTCCCACTTGAAACAAAGACAGCATTGACACTTTACAGCCGCTCAGTCACTTAGCAATATTTATAACACACATGCCCCAAGAAATGTATGGGGCCCAGGGCTAGTTCTGATCCTTCACCTTGCATCCAAAATTAAACTGATATACCTTTTATACAATTGGAGTTATAGCCTTCATCTGCCTAGCAAAAGTCACTTCACCATAAATTTAACAAAAATATTGGAATTATTAAGACAGTTATGAGGCATTCCTGCTGCTAGATTTCCACTGTAACATTCACTTGTAAGAACAAGCAGATGTTGGAAATGTAGCTTGGAAAATATACAAAGGATTTACTTACACTACAAAAGTTAACTCAATATTAAACACACAAAAAACTGGCTAACATTACAAGAGGTTACTCAGTACTAAACTATTGCATTTCTTTTTATCAATGCTATAATGCAATATACGAGGTCTCTTCAAAAAGTATCACGAATTTTGAATTTCCGCGGGCTACGTATATTCGATTTTCGATTGTTTTGTGGCGTTATGTTGGTACTCATGTCACTTATGTTGACAAGCTCGGCCATTTTGAATGTTCAGTTAATTGTTGACAGCCATTTTGCTTGGACGTGTTTTGGCTCGTCTTCGATTTTTGGCTATTCCAAAAAATGGAACAAAGAATCTGTATCAAATTTCGTGTGAAAAACAAAATTAAGTGCATTCCGAATGTTGACTGTGGCATATGGTGAAGCTACCTTGGACCAAAGCAACGTTTATCGGTGGTACAAAATGTTCTCGAGGGTCGAGAAGATGTGAACGACGAAGAGCGTCCCGGACGCCCGAGCTCGTCAATAACAGACGAAAACATTGAAGAAGTGAAGAAAATAGTATTGGCCAATCGTCGAATGGGAAGGTGCCATTCGATTTTTACCAATGATTTGGGCATGAGACGGGTCGCCGCAAAATTCTTACCAAAGTTGCTCAATTTCGACCAAAAACACCATCACATTAACGTTGCTAAGGAGCTGTTGAACTCTGTCCGTGACGATCCAAATTTGCTCCAGAGGGTCATAACTGGTGACGAATTATGGGTTTATGGTTATGACGTGGAAACTAAAGCTCAATCATCCCAATGGATGCTGCCACACGAGCCAAGATCAAAAAAAAAGCGCGCCAAGTTCGGTCGAATGGGAAGGTTTTGCTTACAGTTTTCTTCGATTGCAGGGGCGTGGTGCATCATGAGTTCTTGCCACAGGGTAGAACGGTCAATAAGGAATATTACCTGCAAGTTATGCGCAATTTGCACGAAGCAATTCGCCAGAAACGCCCGGATTTGTGGAAGAACAAAAATTGGCTTTTGCACCATGATAACGCCCCTACTAACGTGTCGTTGCTAGTGCGCGAATTTTGGGGCAAAAACAACACACCTATAATGCCGCAGCCACCGTACTCTCCAGACATGCCCCCCCCCGTGAACTTTTTTTGTTCCGAAAACTGAAGAGGCCCATCAAAGGACGACGCTAGGCCACGATTGAGGAAATAAAGACGGCATCGAAGGAGGAGCTGAACAAGATCACAAACAACGATTTTTTAATGTGCTTCGAGGATTGGAAAAAACGTTGGCATAAGTGTATAATATCTGGTGAAGGTTACTTTGAAGGGGACAAAATAGATATTCATGAATAAATAAATACTTTTTAAAAAAAACACAAAATTCGCGATACTTTGTAACGGACCTCGTATATTACTTCATGAAGTGAAGATGAGTCATGGAGTGATGTAATATGGTGCAGTCACAAACTTGTTGCCAACACAAAATTGAAATAAATAATTGATAAATAATAATTGAGTATGCAATGTGGACTGAGTATATTGAATATCAAGGTTGTATGTATAGGCTAATATAGAGCAAATTGACAGGTTTTATTGTTACTTTTATGTTTAGTACCTCATATTAGTAAATATTTCATATTTTCATTTTATGGGCAAATGTGGGTTGACCAGTATATCAAAATAATATTTGAAAATGTGGAAAGTATATAAGGGAGATATGAGAAAAATGGTGAAGAAATATTAAGATGAACAAAGGAGATGAGAACAGCAAGGATGACTAGATAAGAGATAAGAGTCACATTTAATAACATTAGGAGATAAATCTAAGTAAAATAGAGTTTTGATTACTGGACCTGAATGAAACTGAAAAGAACAGAAAATATTTTTTTTTTTTTTAAATAGAATAACACTAAATTGTACAATTAAAATAACAATGCAATATTTGATATAGTGAGCTCAAAAGTAGAAACAGGGTTCATATATTGTAATATTCGGCCTATTAAATGTAACCTAAAACACTAACATTTTCTTCAGAAATACGAGGTGGTATCCACAATATTTGGGAATGGTGCTGCCATCTTCACAGTAGTTGCCGTAGAGTTTTGTACCGCTAGGTGGCAACACTAGCACATCTGATGGTTGAGTGTTTAAAATTTCATGCAGCTGGGTAGATGTGTTGAGATTCTATAGTACTTTTCATGATACTCTGTATGTAATGTACTGTGATTTTACGATGGATCCAAGATTAGAACAGAGAGTGTGCATCAAATTCTGTGCAAGTCTCGGGAAAAATGCTACAGAGAACCCTCGCAATGACTCAACAAGTATTTGAGGGACAAAGCACGAGTCGTACACGTGTGTTTGAGTGGCATGCTCGGGTCAGGGCCGGCCGTACAGCAAATGAAGACGATGCTCATACCGGTATGCCCGTCAATTGCACAACGCCTGACATTGTTGCCAAAGTTCAACACCTCGTTCGTGAGAATCGACATCGAACCATTGAAGACCTTGCTCATAAAGTGGGAATTGGTTATGGAACATGCCAACGAATTTTAACTGATAAATTGGGCATGCATCGTGTCACCGCAAAATTTGTGCCAAGGATACTGACTGCTGATCAGAAGGCGCAGCGTATTGAAGTTTGCACGGTCGTATCCGACGACGCAACCTTTTTGTCCAGGGTCATCACCGGCGACGAGGGCTGAATATACGCTGATGACTCTGAGACAAAACAATAATCCTCCCAGTGAAAGGGCCCGAACTCACCAAGACCAAAAAAGCGAGACAAGTGAAGAGCAAAGTCAAGAGCATGCTCCTCGTTTTCTTTGATACCAAGGGCATTGTGCACAAAGAATTCGTCCCACCAAATCAAACAGTGTATTCCACATACTACCGTGATGTTTTGTGATGGCTCCGTGAAAATGTGCGGAGACAACGGCCCAAACTTTGGCGACAAGGGAACTGGCCGTTGCATCACGATAATGCGCCCTATCACAATTCCTTTTCACCAGGAGCTTTTTGCCAAAAAAACAACATGACGGTTGTCCCCCACCCACCGTACTCGCCTGATTTTGCATCCTGCAACTTCGCTCTATTCCCCAAACTGAAAATCAAATTGAAAGGACGCCGGTTCGACACAATTGAGAGGATTCAAGAAGAAATGCTGTCTGTGCTAAACACCCTCAAAGGACATGACTTCTAAAATGCACTTGGAAAATGGCAAAATCGCTGGGACCGGTGTAGACATGTGGAAGGGAACTACTTTGAGGGTGACAGCGGTCATTAGTCTCAAAGTAAGTTTTTGACCTGATGGCAGCACCAGTCCCAAATATTCTGGATACCACCTCATACTGACAGTATGGTCATTTTCCCACAGTGAGATCATAGCACCACTGAAACATCAGAAAGTCTGTACCATATGCCTCTGACTCTGCCTCCAGATTAACACCATCTCTGTGCATTTATGTTAATTATTATTATTCATTTATTCACAGATTCAACAGTACCAGTGCAAGACAGTTCAAACTACTGGTCTTGTCTATACCAGTCATTAATATCTTGGATCATAGCACCTTCACAACAAGGAATGCAGTTCAGTAAGGGAACCGTATTTTATATGCCTGTTTGTCTCACCTCCGTTTGACTGTCATTCCCATTTAACAACATGTATCATGACTTTACCAGCATCATGGTTTTGACTTTTTCCCAAGCCTGAGCTAAGCCTCATCTTTTATGTTGACTTGCCACTCATGTTTTTGCCATTGTTGATTTCCTCCATCAGGGAATGAAGAAGTTTCGAATGATATTTTCTCTTAAACAGTTCTACTATATCCTGTCCATTGACTGCTATAACAACATAATATTAGTGGGAAAGACAAAATTGATGTTTCCATTTCTAAGTTATTCTTCATTTGGATGTAATGGGGCATCATCATTTACAAGAAATGCTTTTCTTGACATATTGATTGAGGTTAAAAAGTTTTAATAGCTGGAACAAAATGTGCTAGAACCAGTCTTTATAGATATCAGCAGACATTCAGGTAGCCTTCTAATGTACTGATAGATTATTCACAAATACTTTAATGTGCTCTAGGATTTTTTGCTTTACCATTCACAAGAAATTTTCTTTGAGGTTCTCTATAATTTTACTGCATATGAGAATTCTTCCCTTCCTTACTATGTTTATATCCAGGTTCAGATGTTTTGCCTTTGACTGCAACAGTTTTGGATGATAAAATATTGTGGTTTAGAACAGTTTCATCACAGTTGAAAATTTGATCACCAATTAATCCTTCAGTGAGATTTAATGCTTAAAAGCACCTTTTAATATTCAAAACTTCTTCATTTTTCCAGTGTGTAAGCCTTCCAACATTGGCAGTAAAATCAGAGTTCCCTTTTTTGAAATATATAGGCTTTTATTATAGAATGGTACTGGATATAGGCATGTTTTGTCCCAATTTTGATTCAACCAAAAATGTTGCTTCATATATTTTTTCATACTCACATTTTTTCATTACTTTATTTTAGTGCCTCATTTGTTACACTGGCAGCACTTAACTTTTCAATTTCTTCCTACTTTTTTTCCCCAGTCTCCTAATGAGACACACCTAGCTCCATAGTCTGAAAGAAATTTTTAAAGATGTTTCACCTTTTCTTGGTATCTTTATTTTACTCATCTTTCTCACAAGAATAACAAAATAACCCATGTCAAAAAACAAACATCTTAACAATTGACTAAAGGAAAACCTGTCTGCATGTCCACTTGCCTGGCTGAATAGCAGCACATAGAGGATGTTGCAGTGCCCACATTCCCCATTAAAATAAAAATTTAAGTCTCCCACTAACATGACAAATAATCTGGAATGTCAGATAATTAAAGCCCTACTGTAGATAAGAAGGGACCTACTCAAAATAATAACTGAAATGTTTGGATATAAGGGTCTAAGATAATCATAGTAAGCAACCAGGAAGTTAAATGATTTAATAATATCCAATATTTAGAGATAAAGGTTTGAATAGCTTGGAACTTGCTTCAAAATATATTTAAAAAAAATTTATTTTATGAACTGTAGAATATGATGATCTTCATGGTTTAAATATTATAAATTGGCATCTTCTGGAATTGCTAAAGAAACCCGGCCACACTAATAATTAAAAAAAATTGTACATTTTGTTATTTAATTTAACTAGTAATAAGAATTCATTTATTAATGTATCTAGAATTGAATAAATCAGAAAGATGTGGATTTAATTCCAGTCAAAATAATATATTTTGTTTAAAACCAAGCTATATATTTCTGTCTCTTTAATTATCCTAAAAGAATCGTTCATTCAGAAATTTGCTGATTTTCTTATTATTACAAGGAGCAGGAAGGTTTCATATTTTACATAGCCCAATCAAGTTCAAAGTGTACATGAATACATACCTGCTTTGTATTGCTATGCAGACCTTTCACATGTTTCTTCAGCATTTCACCAAGCATTTCCACCTTTGATTTGAGGATGGAGTTATGAAGTTTGGAACCTATGTCCTTAAGAGGCTTTCTCTTTGCTCCTTCTGCTTCAAATAACAGTTTGTTTTCTAGTAGTTCAAATTCTCTCTCTCCAGTTATCTTTGATACTGGCTCATCACCACTATTAGTCACTGGTGCCAATATTGAGAGTACGATCACAATTATTTCATACAGACACATCATCTTCATTCATAGAACAAAATAAACTCTTCTTTGTAGTGCACAGTTTTTTACTGCTGTTTAGAAATGTTCCTGCAAAAAAACAAAAATCTAATACACTCATTGATTCCATCATTTCAAAAACCACTCAACTAACATGAAATAGATTGTGCAAAAACATGAGTTATGAAAAAGTAACATTATTTAGGAGACATCCTAATGCATTTATACATTTTTGTGAGCAGTCTGTAATTATTTTCTTTACTCTTTGCTGATGAGATGTATTAGAATAAGTTAGTATAAGATCCCAACATTATTTATGAGATGGTTTGAGAGAGTGTATGAGGCAATGGTAGCAGCCAGGATGTATGCAGTGGAAATTTGGGGAGTCAAAGAGGAGTGGAGGAAGGTAGTATGGTTTACAGAATGTTTTGTAGGGAAGTATTGGTATGACCCAAAAGTTCTCCAAGGGGAGTTTTTTAGAATTAGGAATGTTAGGGAGGAAAGGTATAATTATAGAGAGAGTAATGAAGTATTGGTATCTTATCCTCAAATTAGATAGTTCAAGTTTTCTAAAGTAATGTCTTATCTATCAAAAAAAGGTTTTGATAGATGGGTAAGGTATTAGAAGAAATAGGTTTGGGGAATATATGGAGGAAGGGTAAAAGTAATGCAAATGGATTCTGGAAGATGGTGGGAGAGAGGATAGAAGATATTGAAAAATAAGAGATTTGGGCCAGTCTAGATGGTAGAAGTTATTTAATTGTATATAAAAGAATTAAACAAAATTGGGGATGAGAGAAATATATAGAAATTCGTGATCAAATGGGTAGAATGGATTGGACATGGATGTGTACAGGAGTAATACTCCTAAAAGGATATAGAGGAAGTGACAATGAAGAATGTAATATGTATGGGGGAGTAGTTAGTGTGTCCCATTATTTATTGGAATGTAATAAGTTTAAAGGGTGGTGGGAAAAAGTTTGTGATAATAAATGGAATAATTTACAGCAGGATATAGTAATTATAAAAATGTTAAGGAATAAGGGTGCCAAAAGCATCCTAAAAATGGGGGAGTTCCTGGGAAAAGTTAAAGAGAAGTGGAATTGAATTAGAAAGAAAGAAAAAGAAGGTAAATAAAGGACAAAAGGTTTCTTACAGTCATACAACCTGGGATTAAGAAAGTAGGAAACTATTTAGATTGATGTTGCAGGAATCTTGATCTTCAGAATAAAGTGCAATGTTAATAATATGATATTTTAGTTTTGATTGTAATTGTTTGTTTATACCTATCAAATAGTAATGTTAACTGGGGAAATAAATTCATGCATTCATACTCTTTGCTGAATATTTTTATCTGTGGGCAATATATTTGAACATTTACACAGCTCTAACAAACAAGATTTTCATTCCATATGGGATATGTTTTGAAACTACAAACATAGTGTAATAAGAATGTATGTTTTTCATTAATCCTGCACAATATTTTTTAAATATAGAAATTTCTTACCAAATGAATTTTTTTCAGAAAAATACTCATTTTTGCTGATTTCTTATACTATTTTCAAATTTATTAGAAATAAATGTTGATAATGAGCAGATATAAACTAAAACTTAAAATAATATGTCTTTAACATTTTGAACCAAGTTTATTCACATCAATAAATTTTTAAAAGAGATCAGTAAAAATCCATAATGGCTATAGAAACTGAAAAGAGATATTCACTAGCTTCAGGAAAAGAATGTTAAAGAAAGTCAATCTGCATAAAATGTAGCAGAATACTATAAAATTGCCAAGTTATGAAATGATAGGCAGTAATTCACAAAAACAAAACTCAAAAGAATATTGATAAATCATGGATGAGGTGCTGAAATAAATATTGGCTCAAAAAAGGGAGGAATAACTGAGAGTGCAATATGAGTCAAAATAATATGCGAAATAACATGATATTATCTACACATATAAGGCATATATATGTATCTATGTGTGTCTGTCTTTCTATTGGCCCCTTCTTTCCCTCTATATCTCTTTATCTGCTTTTCCCTTATGCTTAGACATTTTCAGGAATTTCTACTTTCTGCAAGATACTTTCTATAATTGAGGTTGTGCAACTTTTGAGGTGTCCATGTTCACTTTTTACAGTATTGTATGGAATACAGCAATATATATGGATCATGATCCCTATGCTCCACTTCTAATCCATTTCTAATTGATCTAATGTTTTTAAATGTATAAACATTGCATAGCAGTTATTGAAATGACACGAAGACCTGATTCAATTGCAAAATGGATCATGTTGAGCACAGACTCATAATTAAATACCTCAAATGAAGGGAATATCTCCTTCTGAAACTCATCAAGATATGTCAGCAAATTTGGAAATTTATCATTAGAGCAGAAATTATAAATTAAGTGCATACTTTAGTATGACAATATTGACAAGCAGCTATTAGGGGTATACTAGAAGAAATAGGCATCTCATACTATAGTGCATATAAAGGATTAGAGATGAAAAAATGAACTGCAAGATGGGTGTCTCAAATGATCAAAAATAGTTCAGAGTCAACTTTTGTAAGCAACATTTAAAACAATATTGGGCGGACAGAAATTTCTTTTATAAATTTGTGACTAGGAATAAGTCATTGGTCTGTCATAATGAACATGAAATCCAATTGAAAAGTAACGAATAAAAACATAACGAGTCTCTGCCCCTGGAAAATGTGTGCTATAGCTATCACCAAACAAGATCATGCTGTCTACTTTTAGAGATGCAAAAGTGTTTACTGGATTGATTATTTTCAGAGAAAAGTCATAACGGTTGGTCACTATTAAGCAAGTAAATTCGATTTCAAAATCACAAGATGCAATCGTGGGGAAAGCTACAGGAATTTGAGGCAAAATATGCTTTTTCTTTGGGGCAATGTTTCAAACTACAAGTCTTGTGTAATGGCTGCAAATGATAAAGCAAAATTTGAACTATTGATTATTTTTCAGTTCTAACTCCAGTAAATTTAACTGTTCCCAAAACTGAATAAAAATATTCAAAATAGAAAATTTTCATGAGACTAGTAAGTCATGAACTGTAAATTGGTGGTTTGTAGAGGTTTCACAATCTTCTTCCAGGAATCCATGGAAATAAAAGTGCATCAGCCTTCAGGGAGAGTATGCATTGCTTTGTTGTAAGACTATATATCAAATTTAAAATTCCAGATTTCAATAATACATTAATTACATAGATTATCTAAGATATATGATCTTTTTACAGCAAATTAAACTAAAATGATATAAAATAACCAAATTCCAACTTTTTATTAATAATAGATCTGGAATCTTTTGACACTCCCAAAAGGCACCATCTGCACTACTATTTAAACCATTGTTATTAGGACCGCCACGGGTGGCCGAGGTCGTTAAGGCACGGACTCGTGAGCGGGAGGTCCGCGGTTCGAATCCCGCCAGGACCGTCCTCCCTGACTGGGGTTTTTTCCAGGTTTTCCTCAGTCTTCATAACTGGCAAATGCCGGGGAGGTACCTAAACTTAGGCCTGGAACGCTTCCTTCCTTAAAAAAAAAAATATCCTTTCCCAATTTATCATTTCATCTCATGTATCATCAGTGTCCACCGCCTGTGGTGCCTCAGTAGTGAAAACGGGCGTTAAACACTACTCAAAAAAAAAAAATTGTTATTAGGAAGATCCCCCATTTTATAATTCCTTGAGATAGTGGTCCTTCTAGCATCTATCATATAGAAAGAAACTACCAAAAATGGAAATAAGCCAACCATCAAATAGAATTAATTTAACTATAACCTTATCTATATTCTTATTATGTAGTATGTTATACATTTCAATTCCTAAACTTTACCACAATAACTCTCTCGATAGCAGTCCTTAAAAACATCAATAACCCATTTTATATTTTATTTCTTCAGTACTTTTTCTCTCTTACTCTTTGCCTACTTTACTGTTTTTTCTCTAATTCTTCCCAAATACTTACCCAAAACCATAATCCCCTCCACTCCTCTAGCTACCAACATTTTAACATTATCATCCTCCATTATATTCCATTTAGGATTTTAAATAACCTCTCTCCAAATGTTTATATCCTTACATACATTTGAAATAGCCCATCTGCTTCCCCACATATAGCATACACTTCCAAACTAGTAAATATTCCTAATTTTTTTAGAAACACTGAACCTGTTTACAACCATGCAAATCCTACCCACCCTTGCCTATCACATAATAAACTTATTCCTTCCTATCACATTCTCTTTTATTATTATAAAAAAAACTTAAAGAACTTGCTTCAGAAAAGAAACCAGGTATCTCGCAGAATTTACTGTTCTGATTGTAATAAAGTATACATTAGGAAAAAAAATACTCTTAACGAAAATTTTAAGAATATCAGATACAATCAAGCTGATAAACCAGTTGTGGCCAATCATTTTTGGGAAATGATCATAAAATAGTAAAAAACCAAAATTGTTAAAATCAGCATTGTGACCATTGGAACGTAGCTTATGGGAAAAATTTACATCATGAAATATAAAGATCATCTGATAAATTTTGAAATTCCAAAAAATGATGACTAAATTATAAAAATTTATCACCTCCCACCAGAAGTCAGCTGTAAGCGCCCAAGATGCAATTTGAGTCTCCTATTAGTTAAGGGTCTGTGAAACATTTTCTATCAATATACTTGGTAAGTTGAGAATTAGGAATGTACAATCAACTGACCTGCTAAAACATTTAAACTTAAAGTATTTCCATATTCCTTGTCCCTTCATATCTTCTATTCTTTCCTTATCTTTTTTCAGAAGGAGAGTACGTCAAACAATGAGATAAAAAGTTTACATGAAATCATCCTTTGTACCGATTCAATATTACTATTTGGAGGAGACTACTTGGAAAACAATCATGATTTATCATTACTCTGAACATTGGACCATTTGCCTTTTAAAATGATTACAACATTTTTTATGTATTTTATAACTTGATTCTGTTCTTAATCTGTTCTTCTTAAATCTGATGGAATTTATTTTTGTTGCAGTTATTTCTGGCATGAAATAAAAATACCAACTTTTTCTTTTGCTTACTGTACTTTCTTGAATAAAATTATACCAATTCATTTCAAAATGTGAGGAAATTCACTGGAAAAGTGTGCCCTTAAAAAGACAATTTAGATTGTAGATAATTTTTACAGACTCTTGAATTTTGATACTTTTTAAAACTGATGCTTCAATTATAGAAGTCTGTTTAAAATTTTTGAAACTTTTTAAATTATGCCCCAATGCAACATGGCTAAGTGGCAGAGGCAGTGCCTAGTGATAGTATTAAGTAGCCTGCCTTTTTCCATTCATTCCTGCTGTCGTCAGTCATTGTAGATTTTTTTATTTTTTATTTGTTTATTTTTCAGTAGTGTTTAAACCCCGTTTGAACTACTGAGACACCACAGGCAGTGTTGAGGATTGTGTTTTAGGCATGCTGCATGAAGTGATTTGCAATGCTTTTCACAAGCAGTGTGTGAACATAAAATTTTATTTCAGGTCAGAAAACATTAATGAGGACCATGAATGTGATGATCAGTGCATGAGTCCATTGTTATAAATGATTCAGGCATTTCAGGGAAGTGCGTTCCAGTCGTTTTTTGACAGTCCCGAAAATAGCAGAAGAGTACAATATGTGTATATCAGTAGGATCAGTGAATGAAATTTTAATGACAAAATTAGAAATACATTGGGTAGCTTGGAAGTTTGCTCCCGGACTTCTGACAGAGTTTCAGAGAGAGAGGATCGCGTTTTCATCTGCCAGGAGCTTTTGGGAAGTGCTACTGAAGCGAAAAAAATTTGAAAAGCATAATAATCGGCGATGAAATGTGAGTACTGCACAAATATGAATTGAAATGGAAGCACAGTCTTCACAATGGGTCGGAAAAAATCGCCGAGACAGGAAAAAGCCGGCAAGTCAGTTTTTAACCAAATCAACTAACACAATTTCCCTCAGTCTGCATACTCATCTGAACTGTTTCTAGCAGACTTTTATAACTAAAGTTACTCTGAAAAATCGTAGGGCGGCCTTGCGCGTGATCCAGCTAAAGGGCTGTTTTCAGAAGTGTCTGCGGCGTTGGAAGCAATGTATGGGACAACACTTTGAAGTAAAAAGTCTCACTAAGTTTCAGATATATTAGAAAAATGTATTTTTAAAAAGATACGACCACTGTGAACAGAGCTCATATGTAGGGCATTCAAAAAGGTTTGCAAGCATTCCTATGCATTGTTCGGCAATAATGAATGTAAAAATGCAACTAAGATGTTGACAATGGACTAAAGCTATAAAAGTATACATCATTGCAAGTTGCAACTTACTGATGTTAGTACAAGATTCTGTTGAGTTCAGTCGAGTTCATAGCTGATGAAATGCCATAGACACTTTTAGTGAAAACATTAGCTTAGAACAACTGCACGTTTGAAGAAACTGGAGGCTAGTTTGTACATGCTCTGCTGAAAGACGATTATTGGAGTACTACGGCACCTCTGACAAATAGTTATAAGATCTACAATTATGAGTAGAGGAAATGCAGAGACGTTTGAAGGACTGTGAGGTTAAGAGCTTCAATATAATTTAGAAAATTTTGAAATATATTTATTTTATGCAACAATTTCCATACCTACAGCTTGTTATTGGCAGTGGATTCCACGGCAGAATTAATAAAGTATAGTTCAGCATTAAATAAAATTAAAAAACAGTTTCCCAGCTCTGCTTTCTAATTTAAAGAATTGCTGAATTAAGTTGTATTAATTTGGTGTATGGAAATTTATATTCAACAGGTTCTAGTAATAAAATATTAATTATTTCTGTGTACTCATTTTAACTTCTTTAAATTTTGATCTGAATGCAATTTATGTTCTGTTGACTGAACTTTATATGATTTTTCTGTGCGAATTTTTTATACATACAGAGGGTGCCAAAAAATGTATACACACTTCAAGCAAAGAAAAAACTGTGTTAACATGTTCTGTTGACTGAACTTTATATGATTTCTCTGTGCGAATTTTTATACATACAGAGAGTGCCAAAAAATGTATACACACTTCAAGCAAAGAAAAAAATGTGTTAACATAACAAAACTGAATTCACACAAACAGAAAATGATGAACACTTATCATCGTAGACTTTTACACTTACAACAGTTGCTCAAAATGCACCATCGGCCTCGATACACTTCTGAGTTCGTTGAACTACTGATTGAGCAAAGTTTGCAAAAGTGTCCTCAGCGATTGCAGCGCATGCCGTTTCAATATCTTCCCGAAGTGCTGCCAGTGTAGCTAGTTTTCTACGGTATACAACATCCTTAAGAGTTCCCCACAGGTAGAAGTTCAACAGAGTTAGATCCGGAGAACGCGATGGAAACTCAATCGGACCTCTTCATCCTATCCAGTGCCTTGGATCCAGTGCGCCGGGCTTGTTGCTGTGCGAGGTCACCCAGGTCTGCCCTTGTGAACATCGCATACGGTACCACGAGTCTCAAATTGGTCTCGAATGCTGCAATTGTTACTCGCGTTGGCGGTTCTGTTCTGCACATGTGTCTGCATTGTCTTTGAACTTCAACAACATTCTCGATTTTTCAATACTACTTCCAAATTGCTTTCCGCTGTTCAAACGACAATCTTGGCTCCATTTTGTTGTAGCAACGCTAGCATAACGTAACTTGAATCACATCTGTTTACAGAACATCATACGATAATCTTGGCTTAATTTGTTCATTGTTGATTTACGAGATAATATTAGCTTCATTTGTTTATTGTTGATTTACCTGTCACGTAGCAACGCTATCATAATGTATGTGAGTCACATCTGTTGACAGAACATTATGCTACACATTACTGTTGTTTTCGGTCAAATACATTAAATAGATGCCTACTGTGAAAGTGTGTACACATTTTGAGGAATTTGTAATTGAAAGGGAGAAAATTAGCCAAAGTAAAGAATATTACCTTCCACAGCCATTTATAAAATTATTTCTTATAACACAATATATTATGTTCTGCAGAAGAAGAAAATATTTTACAATCACAGTACATCACCCAACCATAAAGGAAAATAAAAACAGTGCTGATATATTAATGCCTTAATTACTTACCACAGCAAAAGCTGTTAGTGTGTGTTGCATGCTCACACAATTTGCCTTACCATGAGACTAAGAAATTCTTATAAAGCAGAACAGTGATCTCCATTAATTCTTAGAAGTACCCTGTTAAGAGATGAGGCAAAAAAAGGGAAGACTGGCAAGATACTTTTGAGGAAAAATGGCATAACTCCCCAAGAAGACGGGGTAATTTTTTAATGTTTTAGTTGCTTTATGCTGTTTATGAAGATTAAAAAAGAAAACTGAATTAATGGTCTTAGCTTATGTGTTGTCTTAATTGTTTCCATCTCTAACTTTGCATATTACTCATGATTCATGCCTTTGCTGATAAGAGCTCCCTCATTAATTGCCCAACTCGACTATGTTAAGGTCAACTATTTGAAAAAGGCTGTTTATGTTACCTAAATGACCTAATTCCATTACTTTAAAAATGAAGCCCTGTAGTTCTTGAGAGTATGCAGTTTTTCATAAATCATTCCTTCCAGCCAGCCAATTTCCGCAGGTCGCAATGGCCGGTCGACCGATCAAATACTCAGTGGTGTCGATTCGTTACCTCCGCGAAGATCATATTTCAGACGCCATGTCAGATTTTTCATAAAGTACTTGCAGTGCATTAACAACTGTTTTTAATGCGCAAATGACTTTATTATTGTGTACGAATGAAATTTCATTTTAAATGACACTCCGTGGCCCATAAGTTAATACTAAAAAAGAAAATATTTGCATGTGCACTTAAATGAAGACTTGCGAAAATCCATATCGATTAACGATAGCATTCCTAACCGAAAATGACGTTCTGTGACGAAAGAAATGACTGTAGAAACATTAGAACGTTCTCAAAGAATTCTACAAAAAGGCGGATTTAAAAAAGCGCAGTCATTAATTGTTCAAATTGAAACCTTACAAATTGTTGTAATTAAAAAGAATATTATGATAATAATTTTTGCTTTTGATACTAGGTTTCACTTACAAGGTTATATTTGTTCGCAAACAATTGGCACTGGAGCAATGAAAATCCGTTGTTTATTTACAACATTCCTCTTTATGATTACCAAATGTGTGCACACGTGCGCTGTGCGGTGTATGTTGGTTTGTGAGGTGTACTGTAACTGCAAGACGATGAGGATTCATATTTTTATGAGGTTTACCTAAAAAATAGAAGAGCTGCACGCAAATACTATCACAGTTTATTGAACAATTGTCCGATAGTGAGAGACAACATAAATATTTTCATCAAATCTACCATATCCCATACTGTCCGTGATTTGATAACAGAATTATTTGTAGAGGATTATGGCTCTCATGACATCCATATATTACGCTTGCGACTAGTCGGTCCTGGTGGTGTAGTGGTTACCATACTTGCCTCCTAAACCCAAGATCGCGGGTTCTAACCCGGTCAGGACCGATGGATTTTTTCGGGGCGTAAAAATCCTAAGTATGGCTTCCTTCAGAAGGGAAGTAAAGCCGTGGGTCCCGTGTCGTACATTTACGGCACGATAAAGAACCTCAAGCCTGAAAGAGAGGCCTCTGAGCAAAATTTGTCGGCCGTTTCACGCCCTGAGTTGAATGGGACGCTCATGACCTGAGATGTTAAAGAGCATCCATAAATAAATCAATACAAAAGGTTGCGACTATTATTTATGCTGAACCCTAAAGTATTGAGTATAAAGACATAACCTTCACACTAATAGATTTGTTGATTTGTTTTATTTATGAACGTCCTTTAACATCTCAGGTCATCAGCGTCCCATTCAATTCAGAGCATGAAAAGGCCGCTAAATTTTGCTTAGAGGCCTCTTCTTTAAGGTTTAAGGTTCTTTTAAGTGCCGTAAATCTACGACACAGGATCCACGGCTTTCCTTCCCTTCATGTGATCAATTGTTCATTCATGATGATGCACCATCCTTGAGCTCCCGTCCGTTCACCGTCGAACTGACTTCCAGGAATCGGCCCGATGTCTAGTAGGTTTTCCTAATTCAAAAACTTCTCTGCTTGGTTCTAATTTTTCAGTTGACCTATGTTCACGACGGGATGCTGTATTGTCAAAGCACAAAATCCTCAGAAAAGGAAGCAGTTGCGAGACATCATTTCGTTGAACAATAGAGGATCATTCTCAACATTCCACAGCTGACATATCTTCATTTCTTCTTGTAAACACCAGTCAGGATCAAAATTCCAAGAAACATTTTTATTTAATGCAAATCTATATCCTTCCAGTCCTTGTAAACCATTCGACCTACCTTGTTGGTTCACATATATACTTTCTCAATAAGGGTTACACAAAAGAATAACGTAACACAAAGCCTCCATTATCACAGTCCCTAATGAAATACCTGGTAATTATTTCAATATATCTTTTTTGCTCTGCTCTGCCTACCTGAAATTCCAACCTGAGGGTGGTAGCCCATATTTCATTCCCATTCCGAGAAAACAATAAATATCACACACAACAGAATTTGCACTAAATTGTTCTTCACCTTTTTTTTGTGGTATTCTTCATCGTGTCATTTCAAGTTTTCAAAGTCTACGTCATTATTATCACTGGAAAACCCATTGCTACAGAATCAGAAGACTGTTTCAACAATTTCTGTATCACTCCTCATTCGTTAATCCTTTGATAGAATAATAATGAGAGTCCACAATAACAAATACCAAGCAGCATGTGCATGTGTCATGTTATGCCGCGCATCTGCTTGTAAATGTCTGCGAGGCCTTAAAGAGAGGAAACATGGGTCAACTCTTTAGCTTAAAACCTTATGTAAATTTTTATAATTCTTTTCCAAAATTACGACTAACGAGATAAATTATGAAAAGTCCTAAAATTTAATTACAATAAAAGTATAGGCACTATTTTATCCCACACCTAGCCTGTCTCGAGGGCACTGCATTCGAAATAGACATTAACAACCAATCTCTTCTACTGGTTGTTACATGCCGGCCTCCAGGTAGCCGGAGCCTCAGGGAGGACCTAAACAAAATTCTGAACCTGCATGAAAATGTGTTACTAGGAGATTTCAATGCCAGCCACCCCCTTTGGAATTCGCGAAAGACTAACCACGCAGGCACTCTTCTGTGAGACTACGTTTTGAATCAGACAACGTCGAGGTGCACGCCCCCCTTGACCCCACTTTCTATCACTACGCAGGTCATCTGACCCTGATGTTCTGGATGCTGTAATCTCGAAAAACGTTCAGCTTCACCGCATCTACAAGTAGATCACAGTCTTGACTCAGATCATCTATCGGTAACCTTTGGCACCATTGGACGTCTGGATCGAACCGCGGTCCCTAGCTACCAGTCACGGCAAGGACGGACTGGGACAAATTCAAAATTCTACTACAAGGACTCATTGACCCTAGCGCACGATTTGGCAACGCAGAGGAAATCGACAAAGGCATTGCAAATTTTATTGGCCACATAAATAGTACATCAAGAAACAAAATCCAGAACAAATGGGACTGGTTTCCCGACGTGGAGTGCCTCATTGCCAGGCATCGTAGAGTGTATAAGCAGATGGCACAAAACCGGCGTCCCCATCTTTAAGTCAACTGCGAACTGGTTGGGTAAGGTAATCAACGCTTCCAAAGATGGGAAGAGAAAATGCAAAAATGCTTTCGCTCTGATGGCTCTATGTTGCAACTGTTGCGCACATTTAAAAACTTTGGCAGCGGGCACGCAGGCAACCGGGCTCTCCAGGGGCAACGGAGCGTAAAGGTCGAAACTTTTGCAGACGCCTTGGAGCAGCGCTTCCAACACAACTCCAGTCCCGATCTCACCCATGAAAACTTGGCTACAAAAATCAGTACCGGACCATGAGGCAATGTCAAAATTCAGTTTGGGTTTAGAAAGCAACATTCAACCGAAATGCAATTATTAAAATTCACCGATGAAGTCACCGAGCAATTTAACAACGAGGCCTCCACCTTGGCACTGTTTCAGGACGTTGAAGCGGCCTTTGACAGATACTGGCACGCAGGTATTCTCTACAAAATCCATGAGCAATTACCGCCACTCCGACCTTTCCTGTTGGTCAGTCCTGGTGGTCTAGTGGTAACCATATTTGTTTTCAAAACCAAAGATCGCGGGTTCGATCCCGGCCAGGACCGATGGATTTTTTTTCGGGCGTAAAAATCCTAAGTATGGCTTCCTTCAGAAGGGAAGTAAAGCCGTGGGTCCCGTGTCGTACATTTACGGCACGAAAAAGAACCTCAAGTGAAAGAAGAGGCGGCCTCTGAGCAAAATTTGTCGACCGTTTCACGCCCTGAATGGAACGGAACGCTGATGATCTGAGATGTTAACGAGCGTCCGTATATAATCCAAATCCTTTCCTGTCGTTACTACAGAGCTACCTGTTGGAGCCCCGCTTCCATGTACAAATTCCCCAACATAAATCCACGATAAGGACCATACAAACAGGAGTACCACAAGTACCATTATGGTACCATACCTATAAGCCATTTACACAAGAGATTTTCCCAAAGGTTGCAATGTACGCCGACGATACGGTATTGTACACCCATCATAAGAAATTTATCTTGCAGTTTATTTTTCAAAAAAAAAAAAAAAAAAAAATCTCGAAGTTGGAAATTGAAGTTGGTGGGAAACATTGCCGTTTCGTCGACCTACAAAACACCTCGGACTCAAAAGTGCGTCCAAAATAGTGCCAAGAGTGGACGGCAGCGCTTGAAAATGTATGCCCCCATCCTTAAGAGCAAGTAGGTACTCTGTAAACCAAATTAATTCTGTACAAAGCCTTCATTCTAAGCTTTATGACATATACCAGCTCAGCATGGGGAAATATTTCCAAATCACCATTGCAACAATCACAAACTATTCAAAACCTATGTCTATGGAAACTCATGTGCGTTCCATTATTAACTACAAATACACAACATATATCGGGAGACGAGAATGAAACCGCTAGCGGACTTTATTAAGAACAAAGTTCGCAAATTATGGGCAAAAATTCGCGTCCACCCGAGTATGGTAGTCAAAAATACGGCAGTGGTCAACCAGTGCACAGGAAGCACAAAAACTAAAAAATTCACAAGCGACATAGTCGCCCATTCCCCATATTTAGTGTACATAATAGTTGTAAGTAGAGTTCCTTGTAGATTAGACTCCCTATTATGTATACCCTAGGCTTTAAAAATATGTAATTAACCTCTACTCCCAAAAACTTACTTTGTGTTACTTGAAAGTACCACAAAAGGAATGAACTCCAAACAAAAGCAATGATAAGCAGTTCCCCTTAGAGTATGGGCCCTGCCCACTTCATGTAAGTGCTCATCAATCCTGAAAATAAAAAAATAAATAAAAAAAACAACATAAAAAAAATTAAAAAAACAGATAATGAAAAATTCAGCAAAATGTACACTCATATAAACGAATGCCCCCAAGGCCGTCCATTGCATGCCAGGGTATATGTTGATCAATAAAGAAATCTGAATCTGAAGACAGTGAAAATCACAAACGGGCCTCTTAGGCCCGATTAAGGGCTAATGAAATGAAATAAGTTATGGCATTACTGTGCGGTATTAGAACAAAATTAGAATTCTGCAGTCTCTAAGTATCACAAAGGAGAAACCACATTATTGTTATTATTATTGTTGTTGCTATTGTTATTATTATTATCATTATTTTTGTTGTTGTTGTTGTTGTTGTTGAGATTAAACTACAAAAATTAATGATATATATTAACTAAAAGAAATATATGAGACTACTGATAGACAAAACTATATTGTGTGGGAATTTTAAGCATTTTTAAATGTAACCATGTTTATGAACATATCCATTTATATCTTTACATTCACTAAAATAGGAAGAAAAAAAAATAGAAAGTTTCGAGTTACATTTTGCATTTAAGAAGATGATGTTCATATGTTTCAATAAAACAAAAACGTGTTACTAATTAAAAACAATTTCGATATACTAAGCAAATATACAGAATCAACAAAGAACAATCGAAAGTTTCATCAATTTTCATTGACTTTGAAATGAAAGTTATTGTTATTACATTAAAAATATATAGCGCAAACGTTTTCTGAAGGTTGTTTACAAAGCGCTCTTGCATACAAATGTAATTCTCAAACACATATTAGATTAATGTTTCACAGTTTCTATCTTCCAAATATGCTTTGTTAGGTATAAAACATATGCAGCTTTATAAGTACTTCGGTCCTGGTGGTGTAGATACTTGCCTTCTAAACCAAAGATTGCGGGTTCAAACCCGGCCAAGATGGATGGATTTTTTCGGGCGTAAAAATCCTAAGTATGGCTTCCTTCGGAAGGGAAGTAAAGCCGTGGGGGCCGCGTCGTACATTTAAGGCACGAAAAAGAACCTCAAGCCTGAAAAAAAGAGGCCTCTGAGCAATATTTGTCGGCGTTTCACGCCGTGAACAGAATCCTCTACTATTCAGATTTAGCTCTCTCAGACTACTTCATGTTTCCCAATACGAGGCTTACAGATAGGAAATTCGCATCAAATTAAGAGATTGTCGCCGAAACATATTTTGCACAGCTAAAGAACTCGCATTTTATGGATGAGATAAACAAATTAGAAAACAACTGGAATAAGTGTATAGATTTGAAATGAGCTTATGTTGAGAAATAACACCGTTTTTCCAAAAAAATTCACGTCTTCTTGATTTTTACATGAGCTTATTGAACAGACCTTGTAGATACTGAATAATAGTATACATTTGTTAATAAATACTTTCTATGTATTATATTTATAAATGTTATTTTTGTAAATGTGTGCTTTCTGTATACTTTGACCATAGCTTAATTGCGTTTAAATTATGTAAAGGGCAATACCACTTTTTATTCCAAATTAATCCTGAAGATATAAATAGATCAAATGATTTTATGTGTTAACTGTCCGTAATAGGTTTTAAAAGTAATACTTAATAACTTTTCGAATGAGCAAATGTGCGAGAAACAAATTACAAAAGATATAAAAAATAGCACGTATATATGCATGTATGTACCAATTAATTACACACTAATGTATATATTATAGGCGCGCGTGTGCATAATGGAGTAGTATAGTATTAATGACGATTAAACATCACAAAGTAAAAGAATAGTTGGAAATAATGCTGACTAATATTATGTGACAAAGACCATTCTTGCTTTAACAGTGCCAATACTTTACAGGCTTGCAGCTGTTCCTATCATTCTTTCTTGCTCACACCTCTTTCTCTCTCTCCCGCCCTTGTTGTTCCACTGAGAAGAGAGAGGAAGGAAAAAAAAAAAAAACGGGATAAAAGCTAAGACATGCCACCGACTTGTATATTTATGATATTGATGCAGGATTATATCATGTACAAAATAATTTTCTTACGCTTTGCTTTATACCTACCTAAAAACAATTGAATGATAGAAATATTTACTTGTTACACGTACATCTCTTTCTTTTATTTTTGTTGCCAGCAACATTTAATGTCACTAATGCATTTATTCCAAAATAAACTGTTATTGGCATTTATTTCTATTTAAAATACCTTATTAACAACATCGTAGTATAGCTGTCAGAGCTCCTGCATGATAAGCTCGGGGTTCCAGTTTCACCTCCTGGTTTTGTAATGAGAAAGATTCCCCATGGCAGCCGTGAAAAGTAAAATCAGATCCTAGGTTTAATGTCTCCTCCCAGCAGTTATAACCATCACAAAGTAGTCGCGCCTTAGGCGTCATAACCTAATTTTTTTATATAGTGCTTAACGCCGTTTTTAATGCTGGGGCATCACAGGCGCTGGATACTGATGAATTGTTACATGAGGTAAAATGATAAATTGGATATTCATTTTTTTTTATGGAAAGAAATGTTCCACGCATAATTTTAGGGTTCCTCTCGGCATTTGTTATTTATGAGGAATGAGGAAAACCTGGAAAAAACCTCAATCAAGAAGAATGACCCTTGCGGAAATAGACACCAGACCTACCGCTCACGAGTCCGCGCCTTAACGACATCGGCCACCCGTGGCCATACCTGAGAAGTTAGAAACGCTCATCTCAGAATGTGGTAATATTTCCACGAAATCCTTGTGGGCATATGTGGTAATGTTAGGAAAATAATTTTTTATCTTAATCCTGTACCACCAACATCTATAAAGAATACAAGCTAAGTGTAATATAAGTTACGTTTACAACAGGAATTATGATTTCTTTAAAAGGCCTCTTATGGCCTAAACTCTCTTCAAAGTCGGTTCTGGTGATGTAGTGGTAACCATATTTGCCTCGTAGGCCCAGGATCGAGGGTTCAAACCCAGCCAGGGTCGATGGATTTTGTCGACATAAAAGTTTTTCGTATAGCTTCCTTCGGAAGGCAAGTAAAGCCATCGGTCCCATGTCGTAGATTTGACGGGCTTTTCAGCACCCTTCTAGCTATCTTTTTCTTTTCCTATCTTTGTCTTTTCTGCTGTTCTATTAGATTGTGTATTATAGTGTTGCTGGTGAGGAGCGGCACTCTCAGAGCACCGAGAGATGGGCCAGGCGTACCTGGGAAAGAATCCGCCGCCATACTAACCCTTACGTTGCCGGCATTTGGAGGGGGAGACCCCGTCCACAGAAAGCACTGGCGCATGCGCCAATACTAGTGCTCTTCTAGTATGCAACGAGGCGATGAATGTATATAGTGTATATATGTAACTTTGTACTTAGTTGTGTGCAATGTATAAATTTAAAAAAAAATTGTGTCACCGAAATAAGTTCTGTGACAGGACTAATAAGTCACCAGAACAAAGACTATAACATTCCGGCGCTGTTCTCGAGCCCCGAGGGAAAGGACTCGTATGGGCGCTGCACAAGCCCGCACATTGTTTCCATCAACTGTACATATAATATAAACACAATGTAATTTCTGCCTGCAAGGCCGCCCCATGTACCGCTTCAGACTCATTTTCATTAAATAGAAACCTTATAAATCTTATATAAACCAAAGTGCAGCCAATGAGGATGAACGCCTCTCACGCGAAAGAACGCCCATTCGATCAGGTGGATTTTAGACTCCACTTTTGAGGGCGAGGCTTCACTCACCGACATTTCAACTTCAGATAGAGAGAGATTTTTTTTTTTCCTGTACACTCTTCCCATTAGGGGGAGGAAATGGATAGCTCTTTGGATTTGCTTCAGAGGCAGAAGATGCATCTTTCCAGTTAGTAGGGAAAAGAAAGAGGCGTACACACTCTTTGGAGAGTAATAGCTCCATAACCAATGGACAGCCTACTGTCTCAATTCTTGATACTTCTGCTGCAGGTACTAACATGAACAGGGGTCTCAGAAAACACATTCCGCAGCTCATCATGGACTCCTTACAGGGGGTCACTGGCTTCCTTAAATAAGTCATGCCCACTCTCATGGGGGAGTGCAAGGTGGTGCAGAAGGGACATACCTACATATTTCAGAGTAAATGTGTTGAGGATCATTAGATATCACTGTACTCTCTGACTAAGAGAGAAATACCTCGCTTCTCCTTTGCTGCAGACAAGACACGTGAAATCAAATGCATCATTAGAGGCCTGCTGGTGGACACTCCAATGAGGGAAATCGCTGCAAACTTCCAAAGCCAGGGTATATACCGAAAGTTGTTAAACAATTCACCAAGCATGCTCAAGAGGGATCCACTGAGAGAATTCCCATTCCCTTGTTCTTAGTGATAGTAGAGAGGGCTGATGACCCTGAGGTAGCAGTGGACAAGATTCCCTCCATATGCTATCTTGGTGTTAAGGTGGAAATGTCCAGACACCCTGGTGCTCCAGTTCAATGTCACCGCTGCTTGCAATTTAATCATCCAAGCCAGTTTTGCTCCCAAAACCCTCGCTGGCTTAGGTGCGGTGTCCCCCATCCCTACAAGATCTATAAATGCGTTCCCACAGAGTCCCTGACCTGTGCTAACTGCAAAGGTGACCATGTGGTATGTTATGGACGATGCTCAATCAGATTGCTGAATAACAGCAGAAAAACTGGACACTCTAACTCACCTGATTCAAATAGAACTAACAACACATCACACCTTCTACTACCAGCTCTTTACCAACTGCATCAACCAGACCAACACCAAATGCATCAACCAGATCAGCATAGTTTTTGTCTTTACCATACCTAAAAAATGGTTAGGTCAGAAACTTATGGACCTACCCCCATTGCTGCAACTCCAGGTTGCAGTAGGCACTCTTTTTTGAACATCATCAAAAATGGCTTAGCTATGAATGTTCAGTGTCTTCTATAAGTGTGACAATAGCAGAAAAATGTGACAGGGAATTACATTAAAGGAATGCAAATGTCTCCAGGTTCTAGAATAAATGGTTTACTGCTTATGAGTATGTTGCCTTTACCTTCTTACCAACTCTCACACTTTTCAAACTGTCTTGATATCCATAAAATTAAATTTCAAACTTTGTATCTTTCGAGGCAACTATTTAGATTATAAGATATATTTATTTTGGGCAAGATCTGTAATGCAACGTACAGAAAAGAAAACAATATTTCATATTTTAATTTTTCATTAGAGAGAGAGGGAGAGAGAGAGAAAAAGAAGGGAAAAAAGGAAGGTAATGAATGAGGGGTGGAAGGAAGGAAGGAAGGAAGGAAGGAAGGAAGGAAGGAAGGAAGGAAGGAAGGAAGGAAGGAAGAAAGGAAGGAAGGGTTATAGAACAAAATAACTCATAAGACTAAATACTAATGTTTTTTATATTTATTACAGTAGTAATAAAATTACTGCACCTATGATTCTGAAAGCACCTCACTTCTATGAATCAAATTATTTTGCTCAGCAATACAAGGTTTTGGAAACAAAGGTCAGCTGTTTCTTTATAAAAAAAAATTATAGTACTGTTTGTTTCTTTGATTTAGTAAAAACTGCTAAAATCAATAAAAATGGCTATCATATGCCATTGCAACAATTTCAAGAGAAATAGAGAGGGAGAGAGGGTATTAGAGAAATAGAAGGAGAAAAGAGAATATGACAAGATCTGTACATTGTGAATTCCATAGTCCATGTTTGATTAAGATTAACCTCAAACACGAGCCATGGCCAAGATCTAAAGGTTGCCCATTATATATGGAATGGATGACCTCTGACACAAAATATCTGATATGAGAAGGGGAAATAGAGATGCTCAAATGCAAAATAGTGATTGTGTATGAAGTAGAAGTCGCTGCAAGGGCAGTAAGTTTCTTCACTGTTTTCACTTCATATTTCTTTTCCTTTTAATGTAATTATTTATTTATGTTTTGTACATGTTGCATGTTTGCATGAAATATATTATATTTATTTACTTGTTTCGAAGATGTTTAATTTAAATGATTTTTTCTACAATGTCTTTGAACTTCTCTACAATCAAGCACATATAAAAAAAAGTTAAATTGGTTCTATAACAATGATCTATACATTTTTAGACAAAGGAAAGTGAAAAGTTTGAATAATAACTTCTTAAATATTGGTTTATGTATGTTCTATATGAATAATAGAGTAAATGATTTTGATCTCTTTGTCACTATGAAGTCAAAGTGCAAAGCCTTCCCAATGCTTCTTTAGTATAACTTGATTAATGAATCACAGAAATTTCTTTATATAGTACATGCAAAATTCAAAACAGGAGCACTGGTGGTCAAAGAATGAATATCGTTTACTTCATGAAGTTTAAAATGAAGCATTCAACTACAGTAAAAGTTAACGCTCCAAATAAATATATAAGAACCTAATTATTTTTTATGTTTCATTATAATTACAGTCAATTGATATTTTACCTGCTCCACAAATTTACAATTAGCTTTAATCCTACAGCCTCATAAAATGTACTACTTTGTTCATTATATATGTCATATATTCTAATTAAAAATCAAAATATATAATATATGAACACAGGGCTCTTTGTTATTTATTGTTCTTTCTATACTGCATTCTCTTACATTGTTTAATACAGTTGGCACAGAAGTTTGCTCAATGTTATTTGAAAGTATACATAACACTCACTGCAATATAAAGCTATTAGTCTGATAACTTTTTTTCTAGCACCTCATAAACTTTCAATAAACATTTCAAGGACTACAAGTTATTATTTTTCAGTGCTGCTGTTAGAATAGAAATCCTGAGAAGTGCGTTCAACTTTCTCATATATATTATATAAGTTTGTGTATTGTACTCACCTCCCCTTTCTGTTTTCTTATTTGGTAATGAATATTTCATTTGTAACACATTATTGTTATAAAAAAAAAGAGTATCCTTAGGTTTTCTGCTTTCTTAGCTTGTCTAATGGGAGAATGAATAAAATGGATTTTTCTGCTCATTGTATAAGCAGTTGATACTCTGATATAGATTTTTCAGACTGTCAATGGTTGTTTTTATTTATAAGAATAATTTTGTGCCATTATTATGTTTGTATTTGTTCATGGGGATGGGGCATATTTCCATTTTGTTTATTGTCAGAATTGGAACAGGTAGAATCTTCAGAAGCTTTAACCTGATGTTCTCTAAGTTTATTGCAATTTCCTAGGGTCAAGAGATTCCTCACTACTGCTTCTAATAATGTTCTGTGATGGAATATCTTCACTTTCATCTATATAAATAGTGAAATATTGTCAAACTTCAAACGATCGAATTCTTCATCAGATGTTCAGTCATCAGTATAACCACTCTCTTATTCTGTGAAATCATGATCATTACCTGAATGCATACTCATCTACATAATATAAATTAATAGCGCACACAATTGTTACATATACATATACATTTACTCAATTTATATTACCAAAATGCTCTAATGTAATTTGATGTTACATTTTACAATATATAATATATATATGAACAAAAAATTATAAAACTTACAATTTGATAGCTGTTATTTGCAAAAATAAACCATGAATTTAAAAGCTAAATACTATCATCTTCCCAATGTAGGAAGGTACTGAGAAGGAAACCATTTTGTCAGGAAAAGACAAAGAGATATGTCATTGTTGCCAAATCAAAGTAATAAATTACTTAAGATTTGTGATCCTGGTTTAATCAACCCCTTTTTAAAATTAAATAATCAAACTGTTCATTTTTATTGCTTATAATCCGTCTCCAGTTCATAACATTATTATTAGCAGCATTACTCCCCATTTGCTTTGATACCTCTTACTTTTCATCGCAGGTTCTGTTCTACAAATCACTCATGAATGAATGGTGTTTAATGCCCATTTTTGCTACAGCGGCACCACAGGCAATGGATACTGATGATATAGGAGATGAAATTATATTTTGGGAAAGTATTTATTTTTAAGGAAGGAAACGTTTCAGGGCTAAGTTTAGGGTACCTCACCGGCATTTGCCATTTATGAGGACTGAGGAAAACCTGGAAAAAACCTCAGTCAGGGAGGACGGTCCTGGCGAGATTCGAACCCCAGACCTCCCGCTCACGAGTCTGCACCTTAACGACCTTGGCCATTGGTGGTGGTACAAATCACTCGAATACTTAGTTTAAACTTCATATGTTTTTCTCATTTTGTTGCATTTCTCAGTCTAATATGCATGCCTAACTTCACCTGCTTTCATTTAAGAAGTACAGCTGTGGTTGAGTGTGAAGGTTGTTCAGCCTCTGCCCTTATGCAATGCAACCTAGTATTCATTTGTTTTATATGTGCAGCAAATAAATTATGTTTGATGTTAAAAAGAAATTAAAACAAAAAGCATTCATATTCCAAACTAAAAATATAAATATAAGCTATGTGGTCCTCTATAACTATAATATGTTGGTTTACTTTGTATACTTTCTCATTACATTTGTTATTTTTCTTAACATTATAAAATCCAACATATAAGTGGTATTCAAAAAGTTTTGCAACCAACCTATGCATTATTGACAGTAACATTATAAAAATGTAATTAAAACAGCTGGAAAATAGTATACTTTATGCTTTGAAAGTATGCACCAATGTAAATTTAAATTTGCAGATCTTAATAGGGAAGTCTGTTAAATTCAGTAATGCGTCAATAGTTGGTGAAAATGCATAGATATTTCTAAAGAAAGTATTAAATTCTACATTTCCACATGCTATAAGCTTGTAGAGCAAAAAACATTCATGAGGATTTGATAGAAGTTCATGGTAATCAGCTACATTTATTTGGCACCACAGCAAGTTGGTTTCAATCATTGAAGAAGGGCATGAAACTCAAAAGAATAAACCCTTCTCTTGTCTTCTTTAGGAAGCTGTTAATGAGAAAACAATTCACATAGGGAGGCACTATGTGTAGGAAAATCCCCATATCATTACTGAAATGCTAAGTATGGAAGTTGGCCAGTGTTGGCAGCATTGATACTATACTCCACCAACATTTAAAGCTGTGAAAAATCTTTACATAATGGCTTCCACATTCTTTAACCAATGAACAGAAGATGAGGAGGAAAGATTGTGGAAGGAATTGCTCAGAATACTTTCACTAAACAGTCTTTTAGTAGACAGACATATGCATTGACTTAATTCTATCTAATCTGTCATCTAACACATTCTTATGCTTCAATTACTTTTAAATACGGTGGGACCAGTTTCAAAGATACATCCTCTCCATTTACAACCAACTTGATGACTGGTAGGAGAAACTAACATTTATGAGGACCTGTGGCTATGCCCTCATGATGTTTTTTTATAAACTGGAAATTTGTATTACATTCTGTTGTAATGTGGAAATTCATAAGATGATCCCTATGTTTATGAATGGTAATCTTCTTCCAAGTGTCCAATTCTGTATGCCTGTGTGCTTCTTTAAGTAGCTTTATTTTTATTTATTTCTCTTTTTATGTTTTGATTATCTATCCAAAATTGATGTATTACCGCTGACCAATCTGTCTGTTTGTACTTGACATTTCTAAGATGTTCCTATAAGTTCTTCCAACATATATCTTATCACATTCTTTACATGTCATTTTGTAGATGCCTGACTTTTTCTTCTGTGGAATGTTATTAAAAGTGTTGTCCACTAAAGCATTTTTACAGTGTATTGTTAATAGGTGCCAATTTAATGTTAATAAATTTAAAAAATTTTTGGAATTTATTCATAGCAAACGGATGGTAGGTGAATTTTTTAAAAACTGGTCTCTCTTTTTCAGTAAATAATATGGTGGTATTCATAATCAATTTCTTCTTTAGGAATCTATTAAGTTTTTTGTTTATTAAATTTTTATTAAAACAATTTATAGCAGCAATTTCCTGTATCTTCTAAAATTCTTTTTTTTACTCCTCTTTACTGACTGGTAAATTTACCAGTCTATATGTTAAGTTGTTAAAAATAGTGTGCTTGTGAGCTATGGAGTTAAACCCATATAGTTATCTGTGTGAGAATCCTTTCTATAAATTCCAAATTCTAAATTTCCATGATTCTTATTAATTTTTATATCTAAAAATGGAAACATTGTTTCTGTTTCAAGTATGAAGGATATATTCCTGTCTTGTATATTTAAAAATTTCAAAGCATCTTAAACTAATTCTTTTTTCACTATACTAAAAATATAGTCAACATATATGTACCAACATTTAAAATAATGTGGGAAGGCAGAAATTATGTGAGTTTCAAATGTACTCATGAATAAATATGCCAGAAAGGGGGAAAAAGGATAGTACACAATTTCTGGATAGATAATCACGACATAAAAAAAGAAATAAAGTTACTTAAAGAAACACACGGACTTACAGAATTGTACACGTGGGAGAAGATTTACATTCATAAACATAGGGATCATCTTATGAATTTCGACATTACAAGAGAATGCAATACAAATTTCCAGTTTATAAAAAAACACCATGAGGGCAGAGCCACAGGTCCTCATAAATGTTAGTTTTTCCTGCCAGTCATCAAGTTGATTGAAGATGGAGAGGATGTCTCTTCAAAACGGATCCCACCATATTTAAAAGTAAGTAAAGCATAAGAGTGTGTAAGATGACAGATTAGATAGAATTTACATTTAACAAGCTTCACTGTGTAAGTACCAACAGAATTTTTTAAAAATGTATTATAATTTTTTGAAAGTTCATAAATGAAATATGTATTTATGTTAAAATTTGGTTTTATTAATACATCTTTCCAACAAAATCCAATACTGCTTGTGACTATTGAAAAAAATTCATTAAAAGTTTTTGTTCTACAAGATTTTCATTATTGAAAGCAAATATTCACTATTTTCCTCAACTATGAAGGGTCATTAGTGGTTGATTGCATGTCAAAAAGAATAATAATGAACATTTATGTGGTGGATTCAAGAAACTGTAGCAATGATGTTTAAAGGCAGGAACTTCAAGGTGAACTTTTGCACAAGCATTTGGTCACATAACAGATGCAAATACAAGAAAACTGTAAATGAACAGGTGCTTGACAATCATGCTATAGTTATGATCTTGCACTGCATGACTTCTAATTGTTTCCTTAATTGAAATCTGTCTTTACTATAAACCTTTTAAACAGGGGTAGGATCTTGCCAAACTATAAATTCAGCTTTGCTGACAATTTTTGAATTGGAACACTGCAGCCTACTTTGATAAGTAGTTACAGTGTCTAGATGTGAGAAAGATAGCAGTGAATGCTTTCAACAATTTTAAGTTTAAATGCTTCAGCTCAGCTAAAAACTTGAATTTTGTGGAGTCATTTGCAAAACATTTTGAATTTCCCTTGTAATTTGTAGGCAATCAATGACCAGCCCACTAGCAGTACTGCATAAATGTACCATGCAAAAGACAATTAACTCTAAAAATTCATATGTAAGAAGTTTCATTTGCTTGACTGAAGCTCTAAATTAAATTCAGGTTGCTTCTTATTAAGTTTTCTAATTGAGCCTGTACAATAAAAATCAATATATATGTCCCAAGAATAATATAAGATAAACTTGCTGGTTGAATGAACTACTTATAATTAAACAGAGAAATGTTAATGACACTTTTCTATTAACTTCTGAAATGAAATTAAGCTACTTATGCTATTCATATAAATGTCAATTTTTAGTAGTATTTTTTTTATATTTTTACACTCTGAGCATGAAAGATAGTTAGAACTAATGAAATGCTAGTAAACACCATATAAATGCCTTCTCAAAACTTATATCTGCAGTTTCTGATTTCATCACAAATGAATATAAAAAGAAAAAAGTCTATATTAATTATTTATTTAATTACTCTACAATTATAGGATCATAAATAAAATATACACTGTCCATAAAGTATGGAACCAATGGGAGGACCAATGAACAGCACATTTTCATATTTAAATAAATGCTCCACATGTCTGCCAACAATTTTAACCCACTTCCTCCTGAATCCTTTTTAACATGTGATAATTCAGGAATGCATTGCAGTAATTATACTTTTCTGGAGATAATCCAAGTCGACCATACTTCTCAGATTTAAATAGTTACCACAAAAGTTTATGGAATTGCAGTCAGGTATATTGCAATCTACCTCAGCCTTTCCCTGAATCCCGTATTTCAGAAAGATGTGCTCCAGCTATTGGTGCATCTGCTCTTCATAATCAGGTAACACACCCCATTTTGCATAAGCCATTATATAAAATTTGGTATAAAATTTCATCATCCAAAATGTGAAAGTATTTTCTTGCAGACAATTGATTTTAGAATGGCCCACTAAGTCACATCCCCATTAATCATCTCACACTATTAATTCTGAAGAGCCTAGTACTGCTGATGTGAACCAGAGCTATAATCTGAAATTCACCTTATTCATCTCACCAAAAATATAAATATTCCCCTTCATGGTGAACATCATCTTCAAGAAATATGGATTCATTTCAATTTGAAGCAGTAATAATCCTTTTTAACCCTGTGATCAAGATTGTCCATTATATTTGTAATCTGTGGCTGAGATGGAAATTTTCATTTTTCAGAATTTTCTACCCCGTGCTCCAGGAAGTCCAGTTTTAATGCTTATGCACCTTAATGATTTCATACAACTGGCATGAAATTTGGCAAGCTTCTATTCTGGTCACTTCACTTGAAAATGGTGATCAGAACATTTAATGCTCTAAGTGAAACCTGCATTTCAAATTTTATGTAGTAATTTTCTAATTGCACAATGGATAATCCAGACCTATCTGGATGTTTTTCATTGCACTTGGCCATTGCTTCTTATGTATTCATCCTTTTGACCACAAAAAATAATTGTCTTTTCAATCATCTTTCTTCAGTATTACTTCTCTTTGTAATCAGAATAATGCAATACTGATATTGGTTCTAGATATTATGGTCACCCTAAATAGCAGGCTTTAGTGTGAAAAAGACTTCCAAGATGAACAATAATTTTGGTTTTTGGGCTATTGATACTTCAATGTTGGTAAATAAAAGTGCAGAGCTACTCTGTAACTAACACTGTTTCCAGTAGTGCAGAAAAAAATATTTGCCCCTTATGTAATTATATACACAAAATCAAACAAATATATTTTAAAAATTCCACTAAACATAAGTTTATTTCAGTGATCCAAACCTAGCCTCAAATTAGATACCTATTAGTCAGGGTAAACATAAGTTTATTTCACTGATCCAAACCTAGCCTCAAATTAGATACCTATTAGTCAGGGTATAGCCAATATATATGTCAGTGAAGCTGGTTGCGGTTAGTTCTTCCATTTTATATATAAAAATGTTGCACACCTAATACAAAAGTTATGTTAGGGCACTTTTTACCTTTTATTTAAAAATAAACAATTAATTCACTTTATTTTTTTAGTATGATTGCAAAGCCTCCTGCAGTAAGTTTTACATCATGTGAAGGTCACCTCTACCACTTCACTCATAGTTATTTCTCAAATTCTCAATAGCTCTGTCACTGGAGCACTCAAGAGTAAAACCCCTAGCTTTGTATCAAAATTTTTGAACAATTTTTCATAAGAATGCCAAAACATGACACACATAAAAAAAATATTTTGCATTTTCATCCATTCTGAATGCTTACTCTTTTCCTGTATCCAGTAATTCACAATAAATTATGTTTAAATACAAAAAATTTGGTTTTCAATAGATTTTCAAGACTTAAACCTTTAAGAAAGACCATCTTCTGGAAGCAATTATGGTGAATTTCCACTATTTAGAACTTCATAAAAATTGTCATGAATATTATTATAGCCATTTTTATATATTGCAAATAAATGAAAATATAAATATTGTACTTACGAAGGTGTTGACAATGGAGTGGCAATATAACCTAAACTTAGGTATTCATTTTTTACACTAAACTCCACTCATTCACACAAAAGTAAGATTCTCCCGAAATGCGTCTTACTTTTGTATAAGTGAGTGGAGTTTAGTGTAAAAAATGAATTCCTAAGTTTAGGTTAAATGAAAATATGTTTATCAAAACATGTAAGTATATATGTATATGGTTTAAACTTTTATATTCTTAAGTCATGTGTTTTGTGTTTTATTTTATAATTTTTGTCAATAAATAACACCGAGAGTGTCAAAAAAATGTATACACACTTTCACAATAGATATCTATTTAATATATTTCAAAGTTGGACTGAAAAGGAACAGTAAAGCGTAGTATGCTGTTCTGTAAACAAATATGACTCACATACATTATGATAGCATTGGTACATGGCATGTAAATCAACAATGAACAAATGAAGCCAAGATTATCGTTAATCAACAATGAACAAATGAAGCCAAGATTATCTATTAAGTTCTGTAAAACAGATGTGATTCATATTACATTATGCTAGTGTTTCTATAAAAATATGGAGCCAAGATTATTGTTTGAGCAGCAGAAAGCAATTTTGAAGTGGTATTGGAAAACCAAAAAATTGTTGAAGTTCAAAGGCAATAGAGACATGTGTACAGAACAGCACCACCAATGCTAGTAACAATTCCATCTTACCTGTCATTCATACACTTTATGGAAATGAGGAATTTTACTTCCAACAGGATGATGCACCACCACATTACCACCGAGATGTACTTGCATATCTTGATGACAATCTTCCAAGGCACAGGATAGGATGAACAGGTCCAATTGAGTTTCCACCACATTCTTTGGATCTAACTCTGATGAACTTCTACCTATGGGGAACTCTTAAGGATGTTGTTTATTGTAGAAAACCAGCTATACTGGTAGCATTTTGGGAAGAAATTGAAATGGCATGTGCTGCAATCATTGAGGACACTTTCACAAACGTTGCTGAATCAGTAGTTCAACATATTCAGAAGTTTATCGATGCTAATGGTGGGCATTTTGAGCAACTGCTGTAACTATTGTTACTGCAAAAGTGTAAAATGATTAGTGCTCATCATTTTCTGTTTGTGTGAATTCAGTTTAGTTTTTTCTTTGCTTGATGTGTGTATACATTTTTTTGGCATCCTCTGTATATTTTATATTATAAGTAATATTAACAACAAAGATACATTTGTTTTTGTATTTACAATGCTGTTGAATGAATAAGCTATCTTGTGTAAAACTATGTTAAAAGTTTAAAATGTGAATACATAATTAGATTGTTATATTCCTATATAACAATGCTAAATGTATTGTTAATAATATTTGCAAATAAATTATAATTACTCTATGATATGTTTAATTTCTTTTATGTTCATAATGACATAAATATGGTGGTTGTTAATAAGGAATCAAATTTTAATGATTAGATGTTCAACTCTCGTGTGCTGTATTATATTGCTTATGCAGTAGTGTTTTACTGTCTCCTTTATCATTTATAATTTAGGCATTGCCTCTTTCTCTTTTGCGACATTTTCTTGAACCACCCCATGAACACCACAGCAAGAATAAATAATGAGAAAGCATTCTCTCCCAAAATTGTTCACACCGTTAAGTCATTTATAGAGACAAAAAGAAAACAAAGTCTTTGCTAATCACCAATGAACATTTTTCATTTTAAATAATTTTTTATCATTATTGAAATATTATATTTTTATACTTTGTTTTAGTCAAAATGGTGAGGTTAGCAGCACTGATTATAGCAGCATTGTGCTCCAGACAAGTATGTGCCTATGTGGATCAATGCCAACAACTTCCAAGATTGGAGATTGATGGTCATAATGTGATAGCACCAGGAAAAGTAACAGTTATTGCACTTATGGACTCTTCCTGAGAAATGTGTTTCAAGCAGGCTGGATTGTATGTATAATAATTTTATAATGCTTTGCCATTTCTACTATCTTCCTACTTCTCACTGTTCTATGGTGTATTATAACCATCACAGTTACTTCCCTTCTACCATGCAATCAGTTTTGCTTTCCCCCAGAGTGTTTTGCCTATGACCAAGCATGTCACTCGCTAGCCAGCCAGGTCTCAGTAATTAGCAAGAGGGTGAAACAATAAAACAAATCAACCATACAACAATACACAAACCAAAATGTCAAATGAGGTGTTAAAAATTCCCACATTCATTTTCCACACATTTTTGGCACCTCTGTAGGCAATTATTCATTATTTTCTATAGTCAATTTTGAGAAATCCAGACAATTTCCTGACTAATATTACCTTTGAGTTCTTGAATGGTCTGCAGGTTTGTCTAGTATATGGCATTTCTTAATTTACCCTAGAGATAATAATCACAGGCTGTTAAATTGGGGGACCAAGGGGGCCACAAATCCCTATTAATAAGTCTCTCTCAAATAAACACATTGTGAATTGCTCTCATGGAAATATTTGCAGTGCTAGCAGTGGTAGAGTCCTGTTGAAAAAAATGCATGATCATGCTCCCTGTTGGTTAACTCTAAAAAAAGGAGTTGCCATTGTAAACACATGGGGCATAATTCACTTTATGTACACTGTTGAGTTAAAAACAACATAAAACATACCCAGGAACAGCTGTGCAATGACTGTGATAGTCAGCAAGGTCAATAAGTAAGCAAGTAGGCTTGCTATCCCCTCCACAGCATGACAAACGAGTGTGGCTTGCTCATAGGAAAAACCCTTGTGGGGGAAAGTATTACTAATTACACTGTACCATTGTATTCATTTTATTTAGACCCATCGTGACTCTATCTCTCATACAAAGTCACTTATTGAAATAATAACAAATAAAAGTAAATTTATGCTATACATTATCACCTACTACACATTTGAAACCATGTACACATTACTCAAAATTGAATTTTGCCCTTTACATACTACTTCACAATCTATCACAGCATGCATTACTTCTGTGACCTGCTTTCACTGCTTTCATAATGCAATATTTTAAATGGGGAGTAGAGCAGGTCTTTTTCTCTGAAATATTCTACAGCAATTAGTACAAAGAATTGAGCTGAACTTCCTTAAGAAACAATTAGCAGCAGAGATAAATTCAGACATGTTTAGTGATACTCAAAATGCAATAAAAAAGTGCATGTTAGCCTACACCCATTGTTCTGCAAATATTGAGCTTACCAATATTAAACATAAAAAAAGCAATTTGCTTGAACCTATATCAACTTCAGTTACTTGATCCTGTACAAATGTTCCTGAACAATAACATAAGCAATGAAGTAAGTAATATAAAAGTCTTAGGTTTTTGGGTCAATTCAACTCTGACCTGGGAAACTCATTCCTAGCAATTCCTAGCTAGAAAGTTGTCTTGCTTATGTTACCTCTTTTGAGTTTTATCCTAAATAATTTCAATGAAACTCTTATTATTTTATTTTGGTTATGTATATTCAGTCATTTCCTAGAGTGTAGAGTTAAGGGGACTATCCTCAAAAGCCTCACAAATATTCTTATACAGAAAAGAATAATGAAAATTATAAAAAAAAGTCTACCTGTGAACTGATAACAAACCACAATTAAAAGAACTGGAAATATTACCATTACCATGTATTTATATCTTAAAAATATGTCCGATATGGAGTGGTCAACAGAAGTGTTGAAACAGCTACAAGTCTTGCTTTGAAACACCTGCAATTAATAAAGCAGAGTTTGAAATTTGATTTAATTTTATGTCATCTAAACACTCTTAATGCTTCACTTACTTACTTACTTACTTACTTACTTGTAAGTAAGTGAAGCATTAAGAGTGTTTAGATGACATAAAATTAAATCAAATGATTAGCTTCACTGTGTTTAGTTCCATATATAATTTTTAAATAAAAGAGTTTGAAATGCTTACTCTACAGATTCTAGTTCTGAACAACTTTATGCTGTTCTCAAAACTAAACTTGTCCTGAAGAAAGAACACACATTGCCTCAACTTTCTATAATGTTTCTTCTTGATTGCCTCTTGTAATTTTCAATTTTAATTTACATAATAATGATCTGTTATTAAGGTTCCCCTTTGCAAATTATGAATCACAATAATAAGACATGCTTCCCAAATATACAGATACCATGATCTTACCTACTGATGGCTACACACTTAATTTGTTTAGAATGCAGACACCCTTATGATTTCATTCTTTACTTTTCTATTTGGAGTTAAGGATCACAATGTTGAACCCACAGCTTATTCATATTCATAAATATGTCAAGAAACTTCTTTTTGTCTGACTGAAAATGTATTAAAAGTTGCTTACGGATGTTGATTTTCAATTATTCTTTAGTTATTAACATTTAAGGTACCTATCTTACAATTCATTTTTTTCATTCCATTCTAAGTTAAAATTTTGTGTATGCTGTGATATGACATCCTGTTTCCTCTATTATATCCCTGTTAGACAACTTGTTGAACTTGCAACAATAAATCATGCACTTTATTCATGTTTTCTTCAATTGTGACAATTTTCCAAGGACCACTGACAAGCTCATCTTCACAGATGATCTAGGTATGACATTTAAACTCATAGCATCATCTTTTTTCTATACCCTAAGACACAGCACATTCCCACAAATTAGCAGATTAACAGTGAATATCAGCAAAGTAACATGAATATCAGAGGCAGACATTTCTTTCATTTATAACACAGACCTTTCTTTATACAAACAAGTTCTCTCCAAATACCAGTCCTATGTCTAGACTTTACCACTGAGAATTCCATTGATATTATGCCTCCCTTCTTAGTTAATAAGTTTGGGAATGCAATTTAACAGAAAAATACAAAGATTCCAGGTGAAGATGAAATATATAAATCAATAATATTCAGCAGTATCTTCAGCAAAATTTTAGACAGATCATTGAAAATCAAGCACCAATATTCCCCTACATAAAATGGCTCAAGTCATCCAAAGATGATTTGAATAAATAGAGGCCTACAAGCTTGATGTCTAATCTACTGTTAATCAGTTAACTAAGAATACAGAAGAATTCCACTTGACATAATATTATCTTTTATAGACTTCCTTAAGGCTTTTAAATTGATCAAACACTCAAGCAAAAAAATCTAGGCATGGCATACTAAATTGAAACTAAGTAGTATACCAGGTCACAAGAAAAGACCTATAATCAAAGTTTTGTCAAAGTAAAATCAGAAGTAGGTCAACCATTTTGATTTGAGGGAAGAGTACACCAACATGACCCTATTTCCCCCAAACTATTCACACATGTGCTGGAGGACATATTGCAAAAACTGAAGTGAAACAAGAAGCAAATTTAGCATATATGGAAGAAGAATATATAACCTAAGTTAGCAGACAATGTGTTATTATTTTCTTGATCTCTGGGAGAACTTTAATTAATACTTCAAGAGCAATGTGAAATCAACAAATCCACAGATCTCTTGATAAGCAAATCATAGCTGTCCCAATTAAAATTATGAAATGGACATGCACTATATTTCTGAATTAGTATATTTAGGAAATACTGTTTCCCTTTGGCCACAAAATGAAGAATAAATAGAATGTACAGTTGTTTTCAGCTAAAAAGTCACTCAAATTCATATTGCTAGACAAATCCTAAACTAAAAGTATAAATTTAAAACACTAGAGACCTATGTTTTCACAGTTTTGCTCTGTAGCTAATGGTTCCCACCACCAAGCTTAGTAACACCCTTCATATATGTCAAAGAAAAATGGACAGAAAGATCCTAGATATTTCATTGAGAGAAATAATTTCAAAGAAAACACTACAAGCTATTATCAACAATGTACATCACACATCAAGCTGTCAAAAAGTAATATAAGCAGGAACCTCGTGTTGTATGACTAAGAGATGATACCCTAATGATGCTAGCAGTTTTGCACCCTTAAACAAAACACCACCACCACCACCACCACCACCACCACCACCACCACCAACAACAACAACAACAACAACAACAACAACAACAACAACAACAATAATAATAATAATAATAATAATAATAATAATAATAATAAGCATTAAAAGATGACAGATAGATGCAAAGTCTACTATGTGGAACCCCCTACATAGGAAAGAGTAATCTGAGGAACACAAGATGCAGGTGACAAGACTTCTTCAAAGAATATGTAGCTAGATGTAGGAATTAGTGGAGAGACACAAGAAAGTAACTGCTCAGTGAACTACAATCTGTACAATAGTGACTGAGTCTGATAAGGAACCAAATCTGGGAAGATTGTATAATTATTTTCAGCATATCAGATATAACTTGATAAAGACTCATATGAGTTATTAAAAGAGTTATTCCTTGTAGGAGACATTTGCCCTTAACAGGACATAACAGGCTATTTCAGTTAATTACTTTCTTGACTGCTCCATTTTCCTAATGAATTAGCACTTATCATTTCAGTAGCTGCATGTAATATTTGTACAGTTCAGGCTTTCTTGTGCCAAGAAATAAAAATTTGATGTGAACAGAAACAGAGCAACTCTCATGTATATATTAATCTGCTATGGATAATATTATTGTTTAATTTTATTTGTTTGGAAAAGAAGCCTTTATCCTTACCAGTTGATGGAATGGCTTTCAATAATGCCTAAAAATATGTGAATATGAACTGTAGAGAATGTTTTATTGATTATAAGTTCTTAAAATTCTGCATATACTCCCTTAAATAGCCATTACCACTATAAGTGCCAAAGTGGGCCAGGGTTTGACATAGAATAAGGGATTTATTTAATCTAAGCTTTGCCTCAACTCAAAAAGATGAACACAGTTTCAAGCATAAATGTACTTTAGATGTAGTGTATACCATCAATTATTGTTACAAACACTATTTGTGTTATGATTTTTTATTTATTTATTTTTTAATCTTTAATTTTTATCTTTTCTTTTTCCTAATAGGATGCAAGATCTCCGAGCCCGCTTGATAGATGGGGGTTTTCTTGATGTTGAATTTCGTATCCTTAATACAAAGTCAGCAGCCAATGAGACTGAAGGATTTTGGCAACTTAGATCTACTGCTGGCCATCCTATCATACCAGTTCTGCAGGAGATGTCTGATAAGTTAGAATGGTATGAGCTATTGGATGGAGCAGTGGACCATATATTAGTGCTGGACAGGTAACTGTGTTTCATTTATTAGTTCACTGAATGGGATTTCTCATTATTTTGCTCATTCTCTTTTGAGCTGTGATCTGTGAATCCTGTCAATCTTGAAATCCTTGGAAGTGTTCTTTGATAATATGAAATCCTGTCAACCTTGTAAACCTCCTACCCTTCAAAAAATTATTGCTTAATGATGTTTTATTATTAATTTTAAATAATCAAAAACAGATATCCATCAATTTTATTAATAGAAAGTAGGGCATGCAATATCTAAGATCTATAAGGGACTGCTCCCACATAGTGGAACTGAATGGAAGTGAACTACCTTCTGCTGCCACATCTAAGGGAATTGAATTGTACCTAAACTATAAGGAACTGAAGCATATCTTAGCATCAGAAAATTATAGCATAATAGCACTATAATTGAGGTTGTGAGTGAGTTGACCTACACACTCATTTTGCTTCACTTATTCATTCATAATATGTACAACCAGTTTCACGAACCCATTGTCTCTTTATCATGAACTCTTTTGAAGAAAGTGTAGTTCAAATCAGGCATACAATGATCTCAATTATATGATTAGCTTTACTGTACAAGTTCCAATTAATATTTCTAGTTAATAATAGCATTAGCTTATTTATATGAAAAGGCATGGAAAAAGAAAACAAATAACAGTTAAATATAAAAAAAATACTAGGTACACGACAGTTTTTAACAAGAAACATGCTTGGTGAATTTTACACACTTTATAACATGCTGCTGTGGAATGAAATAAAATGTATACAGTATTTTTAAATGAGCATCCCAAATTTGAAATGAAAATACTGGTGTCATTACTTTTTCTTAACAAGAGCATACTTCCTAATTTGCTTATTTACCCCCAAGCATTATTGCAGGTGTAATTAGGTACAGAAGTAATATTTATAACATTTTCATATACATATGAATAGTTCTTATAGAGTTAGTATTCACATTCTTCATTCATTCTTTAATCTTGGTACAACGTGGGATATTGTGCTTTAATCTCCAATAAGTATGCTGCATTGTTTTTAGATAACACTATCAATTGTTTACCTCCAAAACATATGATTACTTACAACTGTATATGAAACTAGTTCCATTCAGTAGCAGAACAAGTATTCTTTCCAAGGAATATCCTTTGATATATTGCTAAGGGAAATTCTGTTGAATATAGAGTTCACTCTCACTTAGTGTAACTTAAACCAAAGTGAAATGAAATGCCTTCTACCATTCTGATCTAATAGAATCAAATAGAACTTAACCAAGTGGAACAATGGAACTGAAGCATACTTGTGGCATCAGAAAATGGATCACATAATAGCTGCAGAGCTCCTTTGTGAGAAGAGGCTTAGAAAGAAGAAACAAATAGTTAAAGAAACAAAATACTGGTTCATGATATTTTTTAACAAGAGATAAAATTTCATATACTTTTTTTATTGCTGTGGGATCAAGTAAAGTTTATGCCATATTTTCAAATGAACTTCCCAAAATTGAAATGAAAATACTACATTTTTATTAACAAGAGATATGCATAGTGAATTTTGCATGCTTTTTAGTTTGCTAATTTCACCCCAAGCATTATTTCAGGCATATTTATTGCAGTAATAGTTATTATATAGCTATGGATAGTTCTGCAGCAGAGCTATTAATTTTCCTCCATTAATTCTTGTAACCCTTATATTTCTATGTGTAGTAATGCATTCTAACCTCCAATAAGCAAAGTATTGCACAGTTTTTAGATTGCACTAAAAATGTTTGTTTATCTTGAAAACTCCACATCTGAATATATGAAATATATTAAATTTCCACCAAAGAAGAGATCTTTTAATTTTTTTCTAAATATTTCAGCCCAAATATTCTCCTTTAACCACTGATAATAATACTCTAGTCTTGGCTGCTAAACATTTAATCCAAGGCATCTCTGGATGTCATATAGAAGAAAGATCTAAATTGTTTCCTTAATGTTCTATTTAGTTTGTTACTTCAATAACATGTGCATACCTCAAGTACCTAATTGCAAGGCATCCTTTCCATTAGATGTCAAATTGCTTCCTCTGCCTTCAGCACTTCATTTGATTGTTGTGGTTTATGTTTTCCTAGGCATGGAATTTGATGTTTCTTGTTCTCACTGAGTTTCTGCTCTTTGTGATCTTAAATCTTTTCTTCTATCTATATGCAGATGGCGTGTTTCCCATGAATTGCAGTCAGTTTTGCCATACTTAAGCATCATATCAAGATATTTTTAATTTCAAATAATGGCATGATTCTATATGTTTTGATCAATAAGACATATCATTTCAAGACTTTTGAAGTACTGACAGAAGCTGCATTTGGGCATTTACAAAGGGTTGAAGGGCAACCAATGATTAAGAGATTATGGAAGATAGAAGTATATTAATGCATAATGTACTAAATTAAATCTTGGAGGGGCTGTTTTGGAACTGTAATGTACTTCAGTCTGTAAGGTGACCTTATATTCCTTTCTCACTCACACCTCAGAGCTGAATGTATAAATAGGTCAGATCTAAGCATTCATCTCTTTATCTTTTCTATTCATCAGAAGTGCTGAAATTAAACTCTGAACACAAATTTAGAGCTAAAGAACTTATTTTAGAAATATATTATCTTAAAATGATGAAGGGCTAGTGAAATATTAACAATGAAGCATTTGATAAAATTTATTTTGTATTTATAGGTCAGAGAAGGAAACAGAATTTTAGGTTCAGTTTAACTTAATGAAATCATAGTTATACTCTGTACACTCAAACCCTACGCCTTGTATTTGCAAAATTTATTCTGGACAGGACTTCAGAACTTAAACCTTTTACAGGTGCAGCAGGTTAACCTATCAGGTTATAACACCTTGGAGTATTCTTCATTATCCATATGTCAAAGCAGCCATTTTGTCTACCTATGAGGATGATCCTTGTGGACCTTGTGCAATTCCTCTGGCAGACTTAGCAGTCTTGGTGAGTTAAATATGGAGTTTATTCATGAATAGATTTTAGATAGTACAGTTTTCAAAATATTTTTAAAAGGGATGCATGATAGAAAAAACTTCAATCATCAAGTTACAATTTGGAAGTTTTAAAATGACAACAATATTGTAATTCTATTGATATTTAAAAATTATTATTGTTTAAACTTCCCTTTAAATAATATTTTCATACTTTCTATAATTTTCTACCTTTTCTTTGTAAATTTTTGGTTCTTCAGGTGGCTATATAGGTACTCAATTTCTTGCAAATTTAAACACTTTTTTGTTTTAATTAATCTAATAGAGAATTTTTCTAACATTTAAAAAGTATTATTTATGTATAAAACACCAATATTTTACTTAAATGTAAATTGGAACTTACACAGTGAAGCCAATCATATTAATGGATATCATTGTATGATTCAGTTGAACTACACACTCTTAAAGCTTCACTTACTTTTCATAAATGTATGGAACCGGTTTCGAGAACATTTTGTTCCCATCTTCAGCCATGCTAAAGTTCAACTGTCGGATCATTCGTTGAGCTGTGGGAATGTATATTCTGCTCTGGTGGCGGTGTGATAAACTTGTAGTTTATGTTTTCATCCCCGACAATGTCGAAGTTCATTATGCTGTCTTTGTATTTGTAGATGTAGATTTTCTCCCAGGTTGCTAATTCCGTAGGTCCTTGTACTGATTTTAATAATTTTGTTTTATTTATTATGTCGTGATTTTGTGTCCAAAAATGATATGCTACTGCTGATTTCTCTATTTGCTTGTACTTTATGTTCCTGAAATGTTCCTTTAACCGTGTGCCAATGTTTCTCTTTGTTTTCCCTATGTAGATTTTTTCACACTCTGCACAGTTTATTTTGTAAATACCTGATTTTTCTTCTTGTGGAATACTGTCATTAACATTATCTATCAGCAAATTTTGAACATTAAATCTATTAATCGGTGCCAACCTGATATTAAAATCTTTAAGAATATTCTGAAATTTTTTTGTGGCCCATGGATGATATGTGAATTTTTTAAAAATAAGTTTATCTTTTTTTGCTGAAAGTGTTGTGGTTTCTTTGATATGTTTTTGTCTCTTGAATTTCTGCACCTTTTTATGTACTAGTTCTTCTTCTTCTTCTTCTTCTTCTTCTTCTTCTTCTTCTTCTTCTTCTTCTTCTTCTTCTTCTTCTTCTTCTTTTTAAACAACTAGTACATAAAAAGGTGCAGAAATTCAAGAGACAAAAACATATCAAAGAAACCACAACACTTTCAGCAAAAAAAGATAAACTTATTTTTAAAAAATTCACATATCATCCATGGGCCACAAAAAAATTTCAGAATATTCTTAAAGATTTTAATATCAGGTTGGCACCGATTAATAGATTTAATGTTCAAAATTTGCTGATAGATAATGTTAATGACAGTATTCCACAAGAAGAAAAATCAGGTATTTACAAAATAAACTGTGCAGAATGTGAAAAAATCTACATAGGGAAAACAAAGAGAAACATTGGCACACGGTTAAAGGAACATAAAGTACAAGCAAATAGAGAAATCAGCAGTAGCATATCATTTTTGGACACAAAATCACGACATAATAAATAAAACAAAATTATTAAAATCAGTACAAGGACCTATGGAATTAGCAACCTGGGAGAAAATCTACATCTACAAATACAAAGACAGCATAATGAACTTCGACATTGTCGGGGATGAAAACATAAACTACAAGTTTATCACACCACCACCAGAGCAGAATATACATTCCCACAGCTCAACGAATGATCCGACAGTTGAACTTTAGCATGGCTGAAGATGGGAACAAAATGTTCTCGAAACCGGTTCCATACATTTATGAAAAGTAAGTGAAGCTTTAAGAGTGTGTAGTTCAACTGAATCATACAATGATATCCATTAAAACCAATATTTTGTTTATAAACAATTATGTCTTTGTCTTGGAGTGTGTTAAATGAGCAGTTAAGCACCTTCCCTATTTCTGTGACAAATACATCTGTAGACAGCTAGAGTACACTAATTACTATGGTGATGGTGACTCTAAGAGTTATAAATGTGTTATTGTTATAAATGTGTTATTCTTCACATCACAGCAGATATCCTTTCTCCTCTCCTGCATGTTCACCAGATATGATGCCTTTTAAATAAATCTGGTGTATTGTTAATTCGGAACTAGCTCATCAAAGTTCTCCCACAGCCAGTACCAATAACTATGAACAAGCAGTCCAGCAGGTAATTCTCCAGGAGCACATCCAAAGCTTCTTTGATTTGATACCATGAAATTTTAGGTACCTCTTGAAAGTTGCACGAGACAACTTTTTTTTTTGCTTCTCATACTTTTGTTTCTTATCTGAAACTTAATCATTTATATGCATTATGAGTATTAGTGATATAAATTGAATTGTACTTACATCATTTCTTCATTGTACTCCAATTTTCACAACCATTAGGTCAACTATTTTCACTCTGTTACATAAATGCTATTATTATTTAAACGGTGAGTGCCTTGGCATTATCACACTTGATTCACAAGATGTTTATTTAAAATTAAAATTACATATCAAAATGTTCTAAATGATAGTTAATAAGCCCTGTTCTGCTTATATATACAATTGTAGATAAATAAATGCCTTGAAATTCAATTTTCAAGATACATAAGAAAATGCTGTGAATTTTTGTGATATTAACTGAAAATAATATTATTTTAATGCAGATTAATCCATAATGCACTAACTTGAGAAGTATTTGGATTTCAGGCAAACCTCTAATCCAACCACAGCAGCTGATTTGAATTAAAAATAATGCTTTGTTTCTTCTATTTTTTAAAATGTATCTTTCAATTTATTATCAAACAAAATAAAATACAATATTGTGTTATATAAACTATTCATGTTATTGATTCTTTATTAGAGAATGTTTCATCATGTTGCACAGGGAATGAACAGCAGTAGTGATGATGTGTTCAACATGTCCAACATTGCATTAGAGCTTCAGGACAGTTCAGCCAATGATACAGAACAAGATGCATCTACTACAGAAGCTAAAAACAATGCTATCAACATTAATGGAGCAGTAGACATTATTTCTAGTGTGGAGTTTACTTTTAGTAGTGAGCCAGAACAAAATATGAGTATTGATGTTTCATCTAGTACTTTGCAAAACAATCATGCTTTAGTACTTCAGGCTGAAGACAATATGGAAGCTCTGCCTAGTGAAAGATATGACAAAGACAAATCAGATGATATAAGTATAACAGACATGCAAATGAACACTGTCATAAGTGATACCCAAACTTTTGATGCTTATATGCATGCCAGTCCTGATCAGATCAGGGTAACATTGGCTCCTTTGATTGAGCATAGTGATGGTACAGTTCCTATTAGGGTTGTAATGCATGCACCCCACCAACACCGGCATTATGATGGTACTGTGACAGAACATGAATACCTTGAGCTTCAGACTGGAAATCCAAATTACCATGGTCATCTTGAGAATGATAATATACTGCATCATAACAGCAATGAGGAACAGAAGCATAAGCGAAAGAAGTATAAAGGTAAGTTTTCTTCTTTTTCCTTGATCACTTTTTTGTATTCCTTTATGATATGTCACTTTATTACATTCCAGATACTTAAAAATGTTTAATGATTCAATTAAGAAGTTTTAAAAAACCTATTACATAATTAGAAGTGGTTTTAAAGTTTTGCCATTACCAAAGATGCCAATTTCTTTGAAATATTGGAGAAAGGATAAGATTTTGTATCTACTACTGATAGTAGTAACATCATTTTTTTTAAATTGACATCATGTCTTAATGCATTTACACAAACACTTCACCTGTGTTAATTAACTAAATAGACTGTTTAATAAATAAGCACATTATTGTGCCTTATCTTAATGTTTACCCAATAAAGTATTATGCCTGAACTCATTTCTGTTCATGAATCTAGGTTCAATTTCATGGTTTTCTCTCTATTACAGTTAATGATGGAAACAAAGTTTAACCAATCCTGCCTGACTGCAGATCAAAGATATGTCTTCAACCTTTATATTTCAAGAACAATTGTTCAGCAGGCATGTCCATACAGGGATGTTTTTAAATATTGTTTAATGCCCATTTTTACTACTGAGGCACCACAGGCGGTGGACATTGATGATATATGAGATGTGAAGTGAATGGTGTTTAATGCCCGTTTTTACTACTGTGGCACCACAGGCAGTGAACACTGTGATACATGAAATGAAATGATAAATTGGGAAAGGATTTTTTTAAGGAAGGAAATGTTCCAGGCCTAAGTTTAGGGTACCTCCCTGACATTTGCCAGTCATGAGGACTGAGGAAAATCTGGAAAAAACCTCAGTCACAGAGGACGCTCCTGGTTGGATTCGAACCCCAGACCTCCCGCTCACGAGCCTGGGATTTAACGACCTCGGCCACCCGTGACTGATATATGAGATGAAATGATAAATTGAGAAGAGATATTTTTTAAGGAAGTGTTCCAAGCCAAGTTTAGGGTACCTCCCCAGCATTTGCCATTTATGAAGACTGAGGAAAACCTGGAAAAAACTCCAGCTAGAGAGGATGGTCCTGCTGGGAATCGAAATGCAGACCACTGGCTCATGAGTCTGTGCCTTAATAACCTCAGCCACCTGCGGTGTTCAATACAGGGATGGTTTATATTATTTTCACAAATTTCACCATGTCTGGTAGGAAATCTTGCAGCTACCTCTCTTTTCTCAAATATTCAATGTTATCAAAATAACCTATAAGAGAAACACATAAAATTAGTTTTCTTTCCATGATATAAAAAAAATTCTTTGATAGAAAAACTGGAGGCCCTATCAATGTCTGTTCTGGAAACTTAGAACTTCATCAACATTTTTACATCATGTGCAAGAAATTTTAATATTTTCTCTAAAAATCTGGAAGCAGGAGTGCTAAAGCATAATTACAGCCATCTGAGAGTTACGTCTATTACTTCACAGTATATTCTAAAGTATCTTTCATGAATGTCTGAAAATTGATAAAGGATTAAATCATCAGAATAATTATATTTAAAGGTAGTTTTCCTTTAGGTAGTTTTGGTATTTCAACATCATTTTCATACCCCCCTCCTTTGTTTCACATGGAACTTCTTTGACTTGAGTGCTCAAGTATAATGTCTCATTAGGACTATTTGAAAATATCAGCACTAACAATGATGACAGAGAACTATTGGCTGCTAATGACTCACCATGTGTATAGAAGAAAAATGTGTATAAAATGGTAGAAGAGCATTTAATGAGCTATAGTGGTTTTAATAGCTATAGTTATTCCACCATCTGAACAGTCACAATCTGGCCAATATATTGTATATCCTGGTTATTAAGTCAGTCAGTAGAATTTAAATATGTTTCAGAGAGTAGTCCTATATGAATGTTATGTGTAAAGAGAAAATCAGAAAATCCACCAGCGCACCATGCAATGATCCTTAAAACTGTCGTGCATTTTTCTAGTGGTGAATAAGGTGAGAAGTTAATTAGGTATGGGCAATCAGTGAGTTTGGAGAACATAGCTTGAAACAGAATCAACATCACTACTCACGCTATCTGATGGGTGCTAATATTCCCAATAGGCTCTTAAGCAGACAACATACTGTTTCTTGGCACAGTTACACGTACATTCATCCGAGAGCAGATGTATGAGTAAGAGCTGTTAAATGCAGTGCACTTTAAGCAGACTGCACTCCATGGAGTACTGCAAGCTTTGGAATGTGTTATGCACAACTGAGAGCAATGGCCTCTACAGTAATTCTGCGGTAAAAATGTGCATCAGATCTTGTGCTTTTACCCGATATTTGTAGTGAACCCTTCAGCCAGTAGATCAGTAGGAATGTTTGATCACTGTAAAATTACTGGAGCTGCATCACTCTCTGACTTAGAAGTTAGGCTTTTTTATCTTGTTTCTAGATTAATGTACTTCATGATAAGATGTAGCTACTTGTGCAGTCATTTCGTATCAGGTTCAAATTAATGACTTTATTTCTCTAAAATTCACCCACTTGTCATCTGAGACTGTATGCATTTTTAATTGAAAATCATGGCCAAAAAAGCAAGAGAAAGTAAGGAACTTACTGGGGCATACCTTATAGGACTTACAAGGGTAGGTCAATAAGTTTCCAGCCTCACTGATGAGGATTATCGCCTTCACAAAACCCTTATCTGGTGTTATACCTTATCTGTTAAGTACATAATTGCAGCTCTCAGGGAGCATAGAGTTCCTTTAGTTTCTAATTATTTGTTGTATTATATTTTTCCTGTTTTTTCCTTATTTTTATCTTTAATTTTATGATTGTTAATGCTTTATTTCATTCCTACCCTCTCATTCCACATATGCTTTTATACAATGTACACCTGCAACACACATATACTTCAAGCAGCACTGATATCTTGCCCTTATATTGCAATTAATAAAAATATAGTGATAAATGCATCATAACAAAATTACATTTTTTATTACTTTAACTATGTTTGATATAAAAACATATAATTATATTCAGTGAAATTTCTAGAGGTTAATAATAATAATAATAATAATAATAATAATAATAATAATAATAACAACAACAATAACAACAATCATCATCATCATCATCATCATCATCATCATCATCATCATCAGAGTTATCATGTCAGTATGCTGTTCATCACTGACATTTTCAACAGAATCTTGTAATAAATTTAAGACCAACTTTATGTCAAAACTAACACAATGAAGCAACTAATATATTCTTAATTAGCTGGTGAGTCAATTTAATACTCTTAATACTTCAAACTACCATCAACAAATCCAGCAGTCGACTCACAGCTGATGATGAGAGCAATGGCCTATGAAACATATTCTTTATAAATTAATGGTAAGTGGAGCATAGAGTATTAAATTGACTTACCAGCTAATTAAGAATATAGAATCTTATAAATTTACAATTGTTAGTTCCAAAACTTTGTGACATCCCATTTCTTTCATCTTCTTATAATTTTGCTGCATGTTATAGATAAAATTTCCAGTTTCTCTTTGTTACCTTATTTGTATATTAATGAGCACTTCCAATATTCCAGTTATTCCTATTTGCACCCCTACTTTATCTGAGCTAAAACAAATTGTATTGGATTATGGTGGCAATGGCAAGAGGGTTAGCATATTACCTCATGATCCATTTCATTGGCAATAAAATTGAACTTTTACATTTTGGATTGGTTTTGAATAGCAATACAAATTTATTGCTCAGTTCTAATTTTGGTAGTCAAAAATTCTCTCCCATTTGTTGTAGATATTCAAATTTTCTGCTAGATATGTTTGGAATTTAGTTTAAAATGTTCATTGATATGAAGGATTTTTTATTAAAATTATCATTTGAATTATGCTTCTTTCTTTCAAATAATTTAGAAATATGTTCAGAAACCAACCCTAAAATGTAACAAGTTTCATTTCCTCATCCTAATATTCCTAATTGGAAATTTTTTTCAACCTAAATATCCACTTGAGCTCTGGTACGAAGACTGTTTTTGAGGGACCTACATGATAGATGATCGGATAGCTCCCTTACCCCAAAGGTACCGTAAGTCCACTATTTTTAATGGAATCTTGCCAGGCTAACTTTAAAGCATAATTTTTATTTACTCCAGCCAAATCTAATTAAAATATTGATATTGGGTCACTAGAAGCCTTCATTTGGTGCATTGTACATAAGAATTTTAATCTTGCCACTGCAATGTCACTCTTTTTAATTAAAATTTTGCATTCATCTTTCTGCATCTGAAATTTAATTTTGCCATATTTCATTAGTGGATGAATTAGAGACTCGCATGAAATGTTGTCTTTTAAAACTTAAGTAATTTTTCATATTGTTGTAAATTCACCTTGGTCATATAAGTTAAAATAGTCCTTCATTTAGCATTCTTTTCAATATCACTTAATATTTAAGTCTCTTGGGAGTCCAAAATGCTTCATTGGGGACAGAAATACTGGAGCAGTGGTAAAATATGATCTCTTGGCATCACAATATATGCAGGATACAGTAGCCTTGTTCATGCCATAAGCTTTTAAAGTGGGAGATTGGTATCTTTTAAAGTAAAGTTTTTCTCCCTTTATGTATTTTTCCAAAAAGTACAAAGACTAAAATAATACTTTGAGCCTGATGAGGAAGTTACAATGGAAATTTTGTTCTTTACTGAGGCAAATGAACAAAACAAAGCCACAAAGAAATAAACAAAGTTTATAGAATATGCATAAGAAAAACATGGAGTGTTGGTGCATATGCATCTCCTATTATAAAGGTCCTTTATAGTGATTCACAAAGCCAATTACTGTAATGTTAATGCAAGAAAATGTTTAAATAATTCTATAATGAATATTGTTAAGTAGCGCACAGTTAAATCTCAGTTTGATCTGCCACAGGTTACAGCTTGAGGTTGGAATACATTGGAAGCATTGCACAAATTTGATTGGTTGATATATCATATTTCAAGGTCAAATTGCTTCCCACTTAGAAAACATGGATTCTCAGGAAGGGTTTGCACCTTTTAATTTCTGTGTGGCCCAAAGCAACTTAAATTAAATTTCCAGAAAAATGTGTGTGTGTAAGTAAATATAATTTCTGTTTTAGCAGGACAAAGACGCAAGGGAAAGCTACGGCCTGAAGCTATACAACCCCAAATGCAGGAAGGAAATTATGAGGAAACAAATCTCAAACATCACAGACATAAGGAGAGGCCTGGAAAGAAGAAACACAAGCTTAAAAGTGAAGGAAAAAATGCATCTGAGGAAACTGTGTCTTTATCAAATGGTGTACTAGCACAGCCCCTCACTAATCATCAGGGAGAAGATAACACAGAGGCTGCATCAATGGAGATTCCACAAGACATTCAGGAGCACTATGACTATAGGGCAAGTCCCCTTTTCAATAGCAAACAACTACATAAACCTTTGCAGGTTACTGAAACTGCTACTGCAACAAGTGAAGAGACCACAGACAGCACTTTTATATTTTTTAATTCCACATCCATTGCTGAAGAACAAGTGCATACCATTGATACAGAAAATAGAGCCACAATGGATAACTATGTAAACAATAAAACCACAGCTTTGGATAGTAACATACCTAGAGTTATGACATCAAGCTCACAGATGATTATATCTGAAAAGATAAAGGATTACAGGAAGTGGAAATCTAACCAAAGTCTTCATCCACAACAAAAAGTAACTCCTGAGAATAACAGCAATGATACAGAGTCAAAAGCAGCAGTGGAAAAACCTCATACTACTGGATATGATATTGTGTCACAACAAATATCATCAAACTCAAACCAGAAGCAGCAAAAGATTCGTCCACAAAATGATGACAGTTTACAAGATCTGCAAATACTGGAGGATGATGAAGATCTTAATATTATCAATAGCCAGGAAGATAGAAGAAAAAAACCTGATAAAGTAAGTAAGGTGATGGAAGCAATGCAAGGCAATACAAACCAGGAAAGTCCAGCTAGAGTAGTAATAAGTGATGGTGATGAGGAAGAAGAGGAGGAGAATAAAAAGAAGATAATACAACATTATAGCCAACTTTTGAAATGGATTCACTACAAACTTCCTGAAAGTGTAAACTAATTAATTCTCAAGGATTCCTCTCTTAATGTACTCTCTCTCTCTCTCTCTCTCTCTCTCTCTCTCCCTAACATAATGAAATATGTTATTAAACTGGAATTATTTAGAGAGCAGAAAGTACCGAACAAACCAAGGAGGTTGAGTGATGGGATCTAAACTTTTTTTCTCATATTATTCTCATATTAATTAGAGTGCATATTTGCAGAACATTTTCAAAATTAACCATGGCATCATTTAAGAGCCATGGAATTAGTTTATTCTCGGAAACTTATTCATTACAAATAGAAATTGAGAAAAATTGTAGAATCCTACTTTCAAACAAATTTAGAAATAAATTTAGAAATGTTTAAATTTCTAAACTGGGACATGTTTAAATAATTCTATAATGGATCAGATCTGTTAGTCGTTGAATAGTTGACAATGTGAGCGAATACCTCACAAAATATGTCCCAGTTTACTTTTAAATAAATTTTTTAAAAAGTGGAACATCAAGAAAGTATAAATGTGTTGACAAGATTTTTAAGTAGTTTTATTTTAAGTGTAAACCAGTTTTAACTATTGTTTATTTTACAAGTTATTACGGGAATTTCTGAAATTATAACAAGGGTCTTATCTTGCCAACACTAATAAAAATACACAATCTTAGCAGTATAGCTATAATAAGTACTTACTAGAATGGTCCATTTGCATACCTCTGATATATTCATTAGCTAATTAAAATTAGAAGTGAACTGTGTATTGCTGGAAAATACAATGTGCTTTTCATCACATATTTATGTTTCTTCCTTACAATAAATTTCATGCCTTCTTGGTTGCTATGAGCTGTATCCTGTTGTATTGTTAATTTATTTTGACTTATCTTGTTCATAAAAAGTTATTAAAATTAATTTGGCATCTACATTTCAGATATTTTTGTTTTAATTATTTATTATGATCAATTCTTTGTATTGGTGCTCATTTAAGCCTTGCTTTTCATCTGCAAACTTAAGGAAGATTATGATTTTTTACACATTTCTAAAGATGAACTCACTAACTCATATTATTAGGGTTGATTCCTATGCTGCACCACTAACTCATGTCAAGTTGATTTAACATTTTTATCTTACTTTTGGACATACACTCCTTGAAGGCTGTTGCACTTCTCCCATTGATACTCTTAAGATGTATACATATTCCTGCAAGAAAAGTTGTCAAACATCTGCAGTAACTTCCATGACTTCTTAATGTTAACCCCACCTTGAAGGCTTTCCTTCAGTTTTGAGCACAGGCTGAAATTGTTGGAAACTACATCTAAAGTGTAATCAGCTTGTTCAACATCTCAAACCCTGCTTTATCAATAGCAGTCATTGCAACATGAGACTTATGGCTTGCAGTACTGTCCTAAAAAGAACACACCTTGCCTGAACTTTCTCTGTTTCTCCTTGATTACATATTGTAATTTTGAAATTAAATTTTCATAATAATGATAATAATAACTTATTGTGACTTTGCACAAACAGGATAAAATGTGAAATTTTTTCATTAATAAACATCGTACAGAATGGCTGAACTTTAAAATTGTAAGTAGTTCATTTAATTTCTATTTGCTTTCTTTATACTCATAATTGTATAATATTGTATATATTTTGATAATGTCATACTTATGTATGAATCTATTGCTAACATCCCTAAAATCAGAAACCTCATCTTCTGAAATTCACAGGGTGGTAGTTCTGCCAGTATCAATTGATTCATTTTATGGTGGAACCAGTGCCTTTAGGATTAGCAGAGGGCAGGGGAACCACTTATAGTAATAAGCAATTCATTTCTCTTGGTTGATTTTAGTTATTTATATAATTAATTGATTTAATTATTAGAATTAAATCAATACATACTTATTTGACAATAATATTTTATTAATGACTAGTAGAAAAATTGTACATTTGAATTTTAATGCCTCTTATTTGTGGCAAGAAAATGATAAATTAATTCATTACTTCAATATACAATATTGCTTTGTTGAGGATTTGAAAGCCAAATAAATTAGTGGATTGGTTTCTAAGCATTGTTCTACCTAAGAAAACACACTTATTTCCAATTTGATAAAACAACATCAGAACTGTTGAATTTATCTCTAGTTTTCAAGAACACTGCATATTTCTTAAGTGATTGCTCATGGCAGCTAGAGATAAATATAGTAAATTAAACAATATGTATGCCTAGCATTATTATTGTAATCTACTTAAAGCATATATAGTATTAAGCTGAACAGTAATGTTGCAAACTTTGTGTGTAGTTACAGTAGAGGAGAGATGAAGAGAGGGGAGAAAATGATAATAGCAACAAATGCAACTCATTGCTTTTTGAGTATGTTTATTAACTTTATTTACAAAATATTTTATTCTTTGTATTCTATTAATATGAAAAATTAGTTACAACTACAAATCAAATATTTGTTTAAACAGTTAGAGAAAGCTCTCTCTCTCCCTGTGATTAATGGACTATATATGTGTGTGAATGAAAGCTTATGAATACTCTGTCAGAAACCAACCATTCTACTGGTGGACAGGGTTTGATGTTCCTTTCAGATCATGCAAATTACTCCCACTATCATGGCCAGAGACTCTTTTATAACTATATGCATATATTTTATTTTGTAAAATAAATTACAAATTTTCACTTCATATTTGAAAAAGCATATGATAAATAAATATACATGAAACATAAGGGATTACACACAGCAAAATTATTATAAGCAAACTTTTAGCAACAGTTACTTTTTTAAAATTGTATTGAAGATCAAAAATGTTGTACTACATATTATTACACTCCAAACAGAAAAATTATTGTGCACATATCAAATTTGTATTCAATTTGTCAGGTGTAAAATTTGTATACCTTAAAGAATAAAATGTTTTAATGAATATCTATCTATATAATGCACTGTATGCAAGAAATCCACTTAACCCACTTTCTGGAATAAAAATTAACCAAGTATTTGCATGTGAGTAATTTATGTCAAATCACATAAAATAGAACAATTTTTACCTTCATATCTCTGATTCTATTTATATTTTTTATTAATTATATGGGTTCAATAAACCAACATGTATGAATTTATTTCTACTTAAGCTCATAATTTTTCTAAATATTACATGTTAGAATTTCTAAAAATTATGCATACTGCAACATATAAAGTGTAATATTTCTAAATAGACTCATGTTAAATTTTTTTGAAAAATGCATCTAAAAGTTTGTAACAGTCTTTAATATTTCTAAGTAGACCCATGTTAAGTTTTTTTTTTTTTTTTTTTTTTGTCGAAAATGCCTCTATAAACTGGTAATACAGTATTTCTTTAAATGTTATTCAGTAATTTAATACATTTTTTTAAAATATGTTTGACGATTCAATTTTGAAAGCATTTATCAATGTGAACTCAATGTATTAAAAATTTGAAAAAAAAAAAAAAAAAAAATGTGATAAATGCTAAGGGGTGGTTCTATAACTTCACAAAAAATCAGTATGGGATATTTAACAGTTCAATGGAAATCATATTCTACATAATACAATATGCATCAGACTAATGTAGCAGTGGTGAACTAGGAAGTATTGATTTTACCCTGGATGCTTAGTCGTTGATTGTGGCTTATGAATCCCAATGTTGCAACAGTATGGCACAGCTTAGATGAGAGTCACTATGGGAGAATAATGACTCATGCTTGAATTCACACATTATAATATCTTCAAAATGTTTTTACATTTTGTACTTTAAACACCTGTTTCCATACATGCCATTTTAAATTTTTACTAACTCAATTTCTTTCTTCCAAAAAATTTGTTTTGCTAAAGCTTTAGTTTTTGACAACAAAATGAAAGAATGTATGGAACATGCCTGTTATTAGTTTTAGATTCTGATATCAGGCCTGCTAATTTTCAGTGCTTGTTTTTGCTTATTCAAAGGACAAAATAAAAATAAGATATTAGTAACATTTTTTGTGCCCAATAAATCAATTTTTTCTAATGTTGTTATAGGATCTTAACTAGCTTGTAGACTGGCTCTAGTAGCAAATCTTTTAAAAGGTCCTTCAACACCATCAAGCCTTCACATAAACCTTTACCACATGTTGATGCAAAGAAATGACATTCAGCACTAATTTCATAATTATCTTCAAGTATGCAGATATATTACTTTTTTTTATAAAGTAAACTGGAGTCATCAGAAAAGTAGATAATTTTCTTTATATTTTAAAATATTTCTTTAAGATATTGACTGTTTCAGATTGAAAAATCAAAGGAATTTGTTTCATGTTCCAAGGTATTAAGGAATGGCAGCAATACTTTTATGACAAATTTCTGCTCATTCTTTGAAATACACTGCATATTGTGACTTGGCAGATGTTCCAGCATTTTGAATCTTGAATAACAAAATAACTTGTTTCTGAAGCACTCACTTCAGCTGTTGACTGAGTGCTTCCAAAAAATGACCTAGTGTTATGCAAGTGGAGTTACTGTGAATAAGTTGAATACATTAGTATAGGAAATACATGCTTTGCTTGGACTCTTATGTATTTATTTTGGAGGTAATAAAGGCTAGTATATATACAGAAAGCTCCCCTCTCAGCTGAGCTAGCAACTTATTAAATTAAATTTAAAGATTTTTACTGTTTCTTTAAGTATTAATCATTTCATGAATGATTCCATATTTTGTGGTATAGAGTTATATCAGGTATATATATTAGGCAATGGAATTTCCTAAAACTTTCAGTGGCTTGCTTCTGCATTATGTGTGCAAATGGTTTATTAGCCAGAGACTGCAAGTGTATGTATGCCTTCAGAACTCCTACAATTTACAGATTCGATAATTTTGAATATCTTAGTTTACTATACAGCTGTGTTACCTACCTGTTTCAGATATTTAAATCACTGAGTTAATATTAATTTTCTTGTATTGAAAAAAATATTAATAAAAAAGCAGTCCAAATTTACTGATAGGCCTAAAGCAGTAAGAAGTAAATTAACAAGTGGAGCAAAAGAGTGTTAGTTCAATTCAAACACACAATCATCTTAATAACCTAAAATCTTAATTATATATAAACTTAGTGTACCAAGTGATTTCATATTACAGTATATATGCATAATTTCAAATAGGCATAAATAAACAAACAATTTAAATGGTGGAAATTAAAAACCATATATTTCCTTATTTGATGCCTATAATTAATTTAAAAAAAAGTTGACTTCCTATGAAAAGAATGTGTTTTGTAGTTGTGCAGTTTGATGTAGAATGAATCATTTACATTTGTTATGCAATAAAAAAAATGTATGTAAGAAAAACTTCCATACAGTTTTTCTACAAAAAGCTTCTGCAGCTATTTCCTCTGTTATGTACAATTTCTGATAAATATCTATAAATATAATGCACTTTAGTTATAATCCTTGCCAGTAATGCAGTGTTTCTTGTCTGGTCTAATAAATGTCCCACAGATGGTGGCATACTTCAATTGTGTTTTTTAAAACATTTATACAATCTTAACTTAGTAAAGAAGATACTGAAATTGTTATTTCGCCTTAGTTGATCAGGTGATGTATCAGAAAGAGATATTCTGATTGTCATGATTAAGTTCAACTATCATAATATTTCCACTTTCATTGATAATGTTTTCTTTCACATTTTAAAAGCCCTTGTTGTGCTAAATTTTGGAGTGATATTGCTTGTGAACATTAAAGATTTGCACAAATTTCATCTTCCATTTTCTTTTGTTAAAACTGTATGTTTTTGCTCTTTTTTTATTTTCATATATCAGCAGATTCAAATTTGTACACAGTATCATGAATTGCAGATCTCAAAAGAGGAAATTGATTAGGAAAGTCCTGAATAATTTGTATAAACCTACAACCTGATCTGTATTTAAAATAACATTAACACACAAAAATGCATTACTCTAGGGTAATTGTCTAACCCTCTTCACAAATGAATGTATATTACTATGTAGTAGGAAACAGGTTCAAAAATCAGCATTAAAGGACATGATAAAGAATGATGGGGAAGTAAATTTGTAGTACAGGTGTCACTGGCTGCAGTGCACCAAGTAGCCATGAGAGCAAATACTCCATGAGTAATAATTACTTTTTGTTAAATGTAGTACAGAACTCATCTGACAGAGGATATAGTTCTAGAACTTAACAAAATATAGTTTTTTGCTCTAATCTCGAACATTTACAGCCTGTCTTCCTTCATCACATGCTGACAGATAATCAAATGTTAACCTTTTTCTCTAATTTAGAGGCAAACAATCATTCAATTTCAGATATATTTTATACTATAATATACTTTTTTGTTCTATTTCTTATATTAACTGTAAAAATAAGTATTACACAGAACCATTTAATATGAATTAAAGGATATGTCAAAATTATAATTTTAAATTGCATTTACCATAATTTTTAAATGAATGTAAAACAAATGCCTGCTGCAAAAATAATCATTGAAACCATTAAAAGTCCTTCCTATTTATGACAACATATATATGTGACATTTTCTTAGTGTTTATCCTTTTCTACTTTTCTAGTTGTTGCTATTTTAGTTATATATATATTGTCATGACTAAGGTTGTTATTTAGAGGGTTAGCTCTTCAGTAGGATGATGGTAGAGACAGACTCTGGTATGCCATGCCAACTAGTTTATTGAAGGGCAATGAGTCCCCAATCTAAGTATAATTACAAATGATAGCCCTGACAGGCCCTTACCTTTTAGGAATATGTATAGTAATGCTGAGGATACACATCAAGCAGAAAACAAAGACCAAAGGCAAAAGAAAAGACCCTGAGCTGTAGCTCTGTTTCACATTATAATCATTTTATTACTACCTAGAGGGGGTCTGTACATTGTGACACAAACTATACCAAATATGGTGTGCCATCGGCTTAAATTTAAATTATTAACCAATGAGAAAGTAGTGTATAGTGTTTTACCCTTTCCATCACTGCATGACGGATCCAAGCTCAGCATGTTTTGCTCGTTACCAGGCAGAGGTTAATGTCACTATAAAATACTGTGTAAGCAGCCTATGAAGTGACTGACCACTACACTGAAATTCATTAAGGTAAAATATGAAATATTAAACCAAACGAATTTAGGTTCAAAAAATGTTAATTTGCTACTCCCCTCAACAGTACTTGTAACAATATGTTTTTTTTTTTAATGAAATTGTAAAGTGATGACTGATTTCTTATATTTTATGAAATGAAACAACAGCGCTTGGTAATTCCATAGTCCAATCCAAATTAATGTTAACAATTCTTATACAAATGAGTAATACTTTTACTCTCTCTATTTCAAATTCTAGTTCTGATACACTGGACATTGGCCAGTACACATGATTAAGCTAATTGAAACAGATGAGGCTGCTGGTTGGTAGAAAGAGAATAGCTCTACATTTTCAATGTGTAAAGATGGACTGCAGCTTTTATTTTAGAGAGCAACATTCTTTAAATAAAATGATTTACTATTATAAAAGGTGATAAAATTCTTGCTTTTAGAAAATATCAAATAATTTAGGTTATGATTCCATGTAAAATTGGTGGTTCAAAAAAGACAAATGCTTGTCCTTACAAAAGTTGTCGATTTCCTTTTAAATTTTAATGGTTAAAGTTAGGGACAATTTCTCCATGTAGTAAGTGAGGAACTTCCTAAATTTTATTTTGGCTTATAAAAAAATGTCATATAATTCATAGTATTGAAATAAACCTATTTTTATAATACAGGAACCAGTTTAAACTATGATGACTCGACCTCACAAATAGAAGTTACCCGGAAGCGCTGAACCGTAGCGAAGAAAGCCGACTGGTTACGATTTCTCACCCTCTGTTAGCACCAAATTGTTAAATGAGTTGTAAATAGAAAGTGTTTTTGCATAGTGTGTGGTAAATAAAAGGTATTTAGCATGCACTGTAGTTTAATCATTTTTAGCCCCAACTCGCTTACACAGTTCGGAATACACGCAAAACGTATACTGTTAAAAGCGCATGCCTTTTCCCGTATAATTATCATTTCCTTTACGTGTTACATTGCTACATTACAGTTTCCTATTTGCTTTCGTGTGATTAACTACTAACATGGAGTGCTTTCTTGTGTGCTTTTTTTTTTTTTTTTTTTTTTTCGTTTGCTTTTTAACATTGGTGCTTTCATGTGATTAACTACTAACATGCTTCCTACAAAATCAACTTTTCCGCATGCGTCTCCTTAAACCAAATCAAACAAATCAATATAACATGGATGCTTTCATGTGATTAGCTACTAACATGCTTTCTATAGTCAACGTTTTCGCGTGGCGTTAGCATTTCTGCGCTGCCGCTTGGAACTGCTCGCGACTTCTACTTGTAAGGTCCAGTGATGTGTACAGCTTTCACGGGTGCCGAGGTCGTTAAGGCGCGGATTCGTGACCAGGAGCTCTGGGGTTCGAATCCCTCCAGGACCGTCCTCCTGACAGGTTTTTTCTAGATTTTCCTCAGTTCTCATAAATGGCAGATGCCGGGGAGGTAACGTAAACTTAGGCCTGGAACTTTCTTCTTTAAAAAAAAAAATCCTTTCCCAATATATCATTTCATCTCATGTACTTTCAGTGTCCACCGCCTGCGGTGCCTCAGTAGTAAAAACGGGCGTTAAACACACACCACACACACACACACAAGTGTTATATGGAGGTTGAGGAACTGTAGTAGCTTTCATTAAATTCTAATAACTTATGCAGGAGACATACATTCATTCATCCTGTTTTTTGGCCCTTGTGGAAATTCTACAGCCTTTAACTACTGACTAGATAAAGAAAGAAACATGTTTGCCCACCTAAGTTTTATAAGATTGAACAAGCTTCACCCTCCCAACTACTAAACAAAAATAAGGTTCGTTTATCAAAATAATACAAACTTTATACATTGTTTTAAGTTTTGGTTGCAGGACGGTTTTAAGTGGATCTGATTTCGTTGCAAATGCTCAGGTTGTGATTACTAGCATTTGATAACTTGCGATATCAAATGAATAATGTACATCAGCTTTCAATTGAAAAAAATTTCGAAAAGCCTACTGTGAGAAAATTATTTTTTTCTCTAAAGGATTTCCCTAACTTGAATCAACTAAAAAGTAGGAGATACAATTGGTAAACTACATTTTACTGTGAATAAACCTAGTGAAGTTCCATGGATGTAATACATAAATTAATCGTATTTTGTTGGCTGTGTTTGCAATTCTGTAGCCTTCCATGGATGTATGACTGTCTACGATACATAAATTAATCATATTTTGTTGGCTGTGTTTGCAATTCTGTAGCTTTCCCCCCAAAAAATAGGAATTCTGAAAGTGTCACCAATTGAAATAACCTAAAAAGTATGTTCAAATTACAAATAGATCCAGTAGCGTAAGTCAATCTCTTATATTACACATATTTTATTATTTATTCACATAAATATTGTAATTCTATTTGTTTTAATATTTTGTTTGTAGTAACGGTTCTTATACATAAAAAATATAAAGAGCTGCCACTGGTTAAAGTTATTTGGCTGTGTGGACAGAGGTGATTAATAGAGTCCTATATAAATGAGTAATCGTAAGAATTTCTGCATACTTATATGTATCACTTCTGCTTTCAGCATTATTATTATTATTCACAATATTCCCCTCTTAAATCTTGTGCACGTGTTCACTTGATGGAACCAGTCATTAAAGCACTGCACCCATTTTTCTAGAGGCACTTCAAGCACCAGGTTGTCAAATTCCCACTCAAAGCACCAGTGTTGATTCCAACCACTTTCCTTCGGAGGGATATCAAACTTCATGAAGAGGGGTGTTGTCAAAGGCTTTAAATTTTGGTAACAATAATAATAATATTAAACCGGTACTAATATTTCTAAATGTTTCTTTACCTCTGATGTGTAAATAAATTATATTTGGTATGATAGTTTTTCGAATGAAATTATGAGAATGAATATAATAACATGCAATAACTTACATTTTCAGCAAACTAATGTGCCGAGGGCGTTTACAGCACATCTGTGAATGACGTCATTTCATTGAAACTTTCTTGTACCCTTCAGCTGACAAATTCACACAAGCTTGAAGCGCAATCTGACCCATCCCATCTCGGTAATGTTTGATTATAATACACTTTTGCTGCGGTTAGAATGAGGAATTGTGGGAGTGAAACTGCTGGAGTTAGTGAGAATGTGTTAGTGTAGAAGAAAATAAAAATAGGCTGTTGTATATGTAAACATGTTTATCGCAAAATGTTCACATATATAACTGTGCGTGTAATTACCTTGGATGTATTATACTTCCACACACACCGTGAAACAAAACATACTAGTTTTCAGCCATGGAGGTCGAAAACTAGTATTTCCCGTAATTGACAAAATTACAAAATTAGTGCATCTAACAAGTATATTCTGTCTCACTGTGTGTGGCGGAAGTATGTTACATGCAGCTATTAATGTGAACATTTTGCGGTAAATATGTTCACATATATAACAGCCTGTTTTTCATTTTCTGCTACATGAACATACACTCTTGCCTCTTAGCAAAACTTGTCGGTCGTTTCACGCCCGGAATTGAATGGGACGGCAATTTCACTCCCACAATCCCTCGTTCTATCCAAAATGCATCATGGGTAATCTAACCTATGATATAAATAGTGTGTATTAAATTAAAACATAACCATCGGATCACATTTGGCCAATAAGTCCAAAATAGCCAAAACATTTCGAGTGAACTTTCTTCTCTATGATCTCTTTAAGCTAGATTAGATACTAATAATGTGATAATAGCGTTATTTAAGCGATTAAGAATTTGTTTCTGTATGTTAATTTCTTTCTTAAATTCACGTTCCAGTTTACAATCTACCGTTTCTGTTCTTTTCCAGACATAAATTACATATGCCTCCAGATGGGAATGAGGCATTTCGTGTGTTAAAAACTTTGATAAACCCTGCCAATCACGAACGCCCTTTACCCAGGTAAATTAAATAAATACTGAACTTCTGTTAGCAAATAACTAGCATGTCTCACAATAAACAAAGTTTCTTTCAGAATAGCAAAGCCATTCTCTTGTTATTTTAAACCCAGATTTAGTTAATTATTCATGGTAATGAATAGAGAAACATCTATTGTTTTGCTTAGAATCTTTCGGAAATAGACCTTGGGATTTGCAAGGCTCATGCAAACTCGTTTGTGTTGCCATTTAAAATATCTGGAAAATTAGCATGATCAGTAGGAAATTCCTCTCTAGTACTAGTATCATCCTAAGAAGTGCATTCCCAATTTCAGTAGAACCATCGGTCTTCTCACCAGGTATCAAGATTCACACATTCATCTTCACCACTAATATTCTTCACTGTACCACTGCTTGAATTTGCATTATTGTCATTTGTTCTTAGAGAAACAGTTGTACTAGAATATGGGCTATTACAATTTTCATATATTATTTTTGAATCAATATTATAAAAAGAATATATGTTCACTAATTTTGAAACTGGTCATTCCAACTACCTCTTCTTTTCCCCATTTTTGCGCACCACTCAGATGTTGACAACTACTTTTAAGTGGTTTCGTTTCGGGATTAAAAAATAAATAATAAAACAAAACACAAAATTTGAATTGCTAGAACCAGGCTATTTTTAGTATAATATTGTAAGCGACAGGAGACCAGAATCAAACACTACGTCCAATAAAATGAGATTTCCGGGCTTATTGGCCGTGGTCCAAAAGATGCAAAAAAAATTTACATCTCATTTTATTGGATTAATGCCGGCGGTGAAAGCTTAACAGTTACATCAAACACTATGTTTCACTTCTACCACCATACTACACTAATGTAATACAGGGCTATTCAAAAAGAAAGAACAGATTTCAAACATTTCTTTCTTCCAAATTACAAGAGATAGAACATTCCTGGACAGCCAAAAGTTTAAAATTTAAACCGTCCAGGTAGAAGTTCCAATTGGCGCTGTTGCTTGTCATGTTGATTGTAGTGAAATGGCGACACAGCATTTTGTGTGCTGCAATTACAAAAACTGGAGTGCATTATTGGAGTTTAACGTGCTTTGCGCCGTCAGTTTAACAAACAACCGCTTGCGCAAAAGCAGATTTACAGTGTCATCGAAAATTCGTAGAAGATGGTTGCATCTGCAAACGGAGAAGCACATCCACGGACATCGAATGAAAATGTCGAGCGTATTCGTACAGTTTACGAAAGGACCCCCAAAATATCCACCTCACGAACAAGCAAGGAACTTAGCATTCCTCAACCAATGGTATGGTGAGTTCTGAAACACCGTCTGCACCTGAAGCCGTACAAACTGCAGTTATTGCAAGCATTACATCCTGACGACTACAAAAAAAGGTACGAATTTTGCATTAGCATGCTAGATGATATGGAAGAATGCAATTTTTCTGAACAATTAATTTTTTCCGATGAATTCACTTTTCATCTTTCCGGTAAAGTTAATCGGCATAACGTTAGAATCTGAACAAGTGAAAATCCTATGTCAGTTATTGAACATGAAAGAGATTCAGCGAAGATTAACATCTCTGTGCCATATCTGTAAACAAAGTTTATGGACCTTTCTTCTTCATGGAGAACTCTGTGACAGGACTAACCTATCTACACATGCTTCAAAACTGATTATTTCCTCAACTTGATGATTCAGAGGACTTCCTCTTCATGCAAAATGATGCCCCGCCTCATTTCTCTAAGCACGTCCGACATTACCATTCCAGGATGTTGGATTGGAAGAGGAGGAGCAGAAGATTTCATCACCGGTGGCCTCCCAGGTCTCCAAACCTCACTTCTTGTGACTTTTATCTGTGGGGTTACGTAAAAGACCGTGTTTTTATCCCCCCTATGCCTGACACTCTTGAAAGTCTGCGACAACAAATGTTGAAGCTGTGAATTCGATAACTAGAGACCAGCTGATTCGTATGTGGCAATAAATTAGTCACTGTTTTGATATTTGTCGTGTAACACATGGTGCTCACGTTGAATGCATAAAACAGTGAAAATTGAACTTTTCTCTTTCTAGGAACGTTGGAAATGTGTTTCTATATTTTGTAGTTTGGAAGAAATAAATGTTTGAAATCTGTTCCTTCTTTTTGAATATTCCTGTATATCAAAGGCATGCGTCACTGTATCTGTCTTAATATGCCAAAGCAATGGAAAAATAAATAAATACATGAATGTAACCTAAACATGCATTTGTTGGTAGCCCGCAACACAGTGACAAACAACAGACAGACTCGTGTTAATTTTAATGCGGTTTGCTGATTGTTGACATATACTGATGTGTTCACTGAAATCTGTTTTGCATGTATTTTTTTCCCATTATGACAACCTATTTGCATTCCTTTATGCAATATTTCATTTCATCTCATGTATCATCAGTGTGTATCGCCTGTGGTGCCTCTGTAGCATAAATGGACATTAAACACTATTCATTCATTTATTCATACGAAAATATTGTATTATATATCAAAAAAATACCACACATGCACAATGGGTACCCACATTCATACTATACATATTCAAATTTGCTACAACAGAATCTTCCACAATCATAATTTCCCCTATTTCCTGCAAAATTTACGCATTACTGCGAACAAATTTTTATTTTCTTCTTGTGATGAAGCACCATGGTAATGAAGTTGTTGCCACACTGTATAGGTGTAAAATAAAACAAAGCAATCTGTAACAGGACTTAAAGAAACATTATATTAAGCATGGTTACTAGTTTTCAAACATTAGCTTATAAATACCATTCTGGTGGATGTGATAATTGTAAAATATGCACAAAACATTCTCGTGTTTTTCTGAGATAAAACCATTAGTCACCACTCTACTTACCTCAGCAGTGTGCCCTTTCTGCACAATAATGTTTCTATCCACAACTCATTATTGGCACACAGTAGCAGTATCATAGCGATAACTCGGTAAACAAACAAAAGAGGCATTCATCACATACATACAAACCTGAAAATGTGAGAAAAGTCATGGTAATAAAACATCTTTGAATGAAATAACCGAGATTATGAATATATTACAGATAAACAAGATGATCCACAGCTTAAAGAAAGGAAACAGGTTATGATTACCTTATACATAATACAGTAGCAACAAAATGACTAACAAACTTGGAATTGTGTTTCTATATTTTGTATTTTGGAAGAAATAAATGTTTGAAACTTTTTTGGAAGAGAAAAGTTCAATTTTCACTGTTTTCTAACACACGCAGCTGAATCAGACCAGCTGATTCTTGTGTGGCAAGAAATTAGCCACCATTTTGATATTTGTCGTGTAACACATGGTGCTCATATTGAATGCATATTCAACTGTTATATGCATTTTCAGGAATCAGAAAAAATGCACAGCAACCAAACAAAAAAGGACAAACAAATGTAAAAAAATATAACTTTCATGATCAAGATCTTACAAGGCTAGAAAGTTAAACAATTCAATTGTTCCAGTAAAATTAAAAAAAAAAAAAAAAAAAAACACTTGTATAAGCTGCCTTTTGCATCAAACATAAGGACTTATTAATGTTTGAACAATTTTAAATGCAAATTTTATTATTTAACCACTTTATCTAAAGAAGGCAGTTAATCTACAGCATTCGCAATCCTTCTTCCTTTTCAAGGCAACTACATGTAATGTCCTCATCAAAAACATGACCATCAGTATCTTGTACCATCTGACCAATGAAGCTAAGATAAAAATTCAGTTACTCTAACCTTCCCCAATTATCACCAAATCTCTGCTTCAGTACCTTGTCTACATCATTCCTTTTGGCAGGTTTAATCTTGGGTATCAATGTCACAGTATCTAGATCACAAACATTTTGCACTGAATGTCCCCTTTTCAAAACTGGTTGGAATTTTTTAGAAGGATCATCTAATCTATAAGTATGTTCTATTTTAATGACAGCCTTTTCTGATTTCTTTAACATGAACCTCTTCACATCCCTAATGCTATCTAACTTTTTAGCACATTAGATAAATGCTTAAAATCCTAAAGTCCAATCTTCACCCAATAAATGGATGGTGCCTTCTTTTCCATAAATTTCATGGTATTCTTTTAAGTGTTTTTATTTCCGACATATTTCTGAACTCTTTTTTTGTAACTCCAAACATTCCATCTGGGGGCCAGAAACGAATGCCCCCTAACTGAAAAAAATCATTGAAATGTTCTTTATCTGTGTAGGAGAATGTTTCAAAAGTCACCATAAGCCTTAAAAATTCATAGACAATTTGACTGTTTCAGTTTTGTCTACCATACTCACTACAGAAAAGTCTTACATTGTAGTAGAAGGATCAAATTGGAATTAACTCAGGAAATCAGTTGGAAGACACTTGAACATCCAGACAGCCAACCTGGTTTCCTGTCCAGCAATAGAAGTGTGGAAATTTATTTTCTAAGTCAGTTATGCAAAGAGAATAAAATGAAATTTTCTGTGAATAGTAAGCCTCCTCTATGGAAAATTTAGGCAGAGGCTGAACTAAGGAAATATGAGACACTATTCATAGGCTTCCCCTTCGTAATTTTATGGAAGGCTTCTGCCTAAAATTGTAATGAACTAAGGCTGCTAAGTTCAGCCTTTTTGTTTTCATCAATGGTGGATTTCAGCAGGCGGGACATTCAGGCACAATAGCTATAAGTATCTGTTGTTGGAAAGCCTAATCCCAGAGTGAAATTGTTGGAAAAAATATTCTGGAAAAACAATTTTTTTACTTTGAAGTGATCTGGAACTCTGTCATTATACATCTTGAATAACTTATTAACATTGAGTTCTGAGGGCTGGTATAACCTCTTACATTTTGTATTGTTCAATTCTCTAACGATTTTATACATTATATGGAAAGAGCGGGGAAAACATAATTTCTTGGATGGACTGCATTTTGTTCTGACACATTGAATGAACTATATGCACTCTGCATCGAATATGCAATTTGAGGTCTATATTTTACTTAAAATCATGTTGTTTTGAAGAGGAAAGACACTGCTGTACTATGCCAGGTATTACCGAGAATAAGAAATCACATCAAACAGAATTTTGTCCATGAATGGACAAACTGGTTTTTGAGACGATGCTACTCAAATACACCATACTCAATGCACTGACCTCTGAATAAACAACAATCATGTATAAGCGGTGGAAATTATCTGATAATGTAGAATTACTGAAAATTGAGTTTGTCACCAAATGGGTAGATGTATGTGGAAAAAACAAAAATAGGTATTTAATTCCAAGATCTGTTGCTACTTGGATCATTTATCTTCTTCCAGTAATTGCCGATTTCTGACAAACTTTCTTAAAACATATGACAAAGGACATGTTTGTAAACTTAATACAATACCTACTATGAAAGCAGTTATGACTAGAGGGTATTTTCAAAGAAAACTATTAAACAGGAATTTATACTATGAGTGATACTTAACAGTATAATTGTTTTTAGATTTCTAAAGCAAAAACATGCATTTACACTATTAGCCTGTCAATCACAGCTTGAGAGCCTTCCAAGCCAAATTATATTTGGGGGGGGGAAGGCCTGCACTCATCACAAATAGTTATGTTTTCCTAATGACATGCTAGCTTATAATTGCTATGATTAATTGATTAAAACACATTTGACCAGTTAATTCACTTTTAAAGCAGTAATTGCCTCAATTATTTCATCAAATCAACAGTTCTAATTCTGCACAACTATCCCAGTTGGATGGATGGTCTGGAGGGTAGGAGGATACTTTCAGTACCTGAGCCATGCTCATGGCTGACCCTCTGTGCCTATACCCCCAATGGAGGCCCTCCAGGAGGAAGGGATGCGGTGAGGGAGACACTGGACAGGCAGGATCTACAGGCAGTGACTGCACATACATAAATATGGTCCCTAACAAGTTGCAAGATAAAAGCACTTTGACACCAGTGGAGCCCCTTCTTGAGTTGTATAAGCCTATCAGAAAGTTGAAAGTTTGCTTCCATTCCAAACACCAGGACAGAAACCATTTTAAAGCACAAGCCACCATTACATGATGCCAGCCCACCTCACCCTGTCACTTTTGACCCTGCAAGAGAACCAACATAATGACATATATAGGGTAAAGTGGAAAATCTGTGGAATGTAAATTTACATTTCAGCATTCACCTAAGTGACCTGGGGAAACTATGAAAAAACCATAATCATGATGACTAATCCAACAGGAATTGAATCCAAAAGTTCCATAATGCAAGTCCCAAATGTTAACGTCTGAGCCACTCCACTTGCTATCCAGGTTAGTAAACTTTCTATTTTCCTGAGAAATTTTCTTTCAATGCATTTGTTAAAGTTATTTTATCTAAACTTTCTTTTTGTGATCTATGTTTACTCATCACTGACACTCCTTTACATTCATTAATTAATTAAGTATGCTCATTTAGTTGAAACTTATTTTTATATATGTAGTTTAAGCAGTGATACTGAAAATAATAATTTTACATCACTTTTTAGAAATTTTCACCTTTGTTTCATAAGCCTTTTTGCTGCCATCAACATTATTCACATTAAAACTAAATTAATTTGCTGCTGTTTATTCTAACTGTCAAACAAGAGGATATGCACTGAAACAAAGCATCCGTCATGTCTTACATGGCCACAATATTGCTGTCAGCTTCTTGTATAAAGTATGTCCAGAAAATAAATGTCTTGTAATTGATCAAAAAATGAGCCAGAAACATCTTAAAAAACAAATTTATTGTAGCATGTACAGTGATTTGTAACTTATACCACCGTTATTGAGGCACTGTCATAGCATGGCACTAATTCCTGTATGCACATGTCATGAGTCTGTCCCAAAGACTGGAACCAAGAAGTCACCCTCAATTGAACTGCAGCATTATTTTTCAAAATGTAACCTTGCTACAAATCATTTCTTTGAAGAAAGAGATGAAAGTCATTGGGCATAAGGTCGGGCTTTATGGTGGATGGTCGATCTTATCCCACTTGAATTGATTCAAAAGCATATATTGTCATGCAATATCATTACACAATAGAATAGCCTCCACTTTCCCTGATGCTTTTTCTATATCAGTCTCTGCAGCTTCTGCAAAGCGGTACTAGTCAGCACTGATCAGTGTTCCTTAGGAGAAAAAGATCAACTTGTCGGTCATGGAAGACTGTGCACATGATTTTTCTGGAAACACATCTGCTTGAATTTGGTCCTCAGGGTGATCCACCATGCTGCCCATGCATTTACATTTGCTTGTTCTTTACAGTGACAAAAAGATTGAGAAGCTGGTCATTTTTATCATGGTACTGCTAGAGGAACGTCAATGGTGCTGCCAGGCATTTTGTTTTATGTTCATATGTCAGTTTCAGCATTCATCTTGCACACAACATAAATCCCAAAGATTTACTGCAGATCTGTGTAAATTGTTAATAAAGTCCTGAAATTGTACAGTATCAATTTTGTTCAACTGCCTGTCGCACACTTACTTACATTTCTGGTATAACTGGGATGGTCTGCCATTACGGTCTTTATCATAAGTTTGTTAATCCCCTGCACCATTGCCTCATCACACTGTTGTTCATAATGTTCAATCCATACATTTCATACAACTGCAGGCTTAGCTTCTTAAAGAGTGCATAAATCTGATTAAGGCATATACCTTGCAGTCAACGAGAGACAGAATTAGAGCTGCCATCTTTCCCTAGCACTGCTCTCTATGACTATCTCCCTTCTGAATGCATCAAATTACTGCCACATATTTCTCCTTCATGCCTGTGCACCTGCAGCAGCACTGCATATGGATGTATAGTGTTCGGAAACCAACTTAATGCTGCCAGATATATTGCTGAAATGGTACTAGAGCATGCTGTGCTTATTGCAGTTTGTTTTGTAGCAAGATGTTACAGTACATATAGCAAGTCACCACAGCCACCCCCCCTCCCCTTACAGGAACAATTCCATATTCAATGGACTGGCCTGCTAGTAGTCCTGACCTTAACCCCATTGAGCATTTGTGGGATAAGCTGGAGAAATGAATATGAGACAGTCCTTTAGCCCTCATACTCTTTGACAGCTTGCAAATTGAAGAATGGAGGAACATCCCACAAGAAGAGGTGTGAAGACTGATTAGGAACAACTCAAAGATATAGGCAGTAAATCAGTCACATTAGAGTGTATACCAGATACATAAGTGTTCCATTATGTGCAAAATTGAAATTAAATGAAAGAATTTTAACTTTAGTTTACAACATTGTCTTTAATTTTAGCTTAAAATATCCTTGTGTGAATAAGAAATGATCAAGATGTACACTTAATTAAAATATAAATTGGAACCTGCACAGTGAAGCCAATCATATAATTGAAATTATTGTATGATTTAGTTGAACTACACGCTCTTAATGCTTCACTTACTTGTCACAATGTATATAATGAGTTGAATTTTAGCTGATGATGAGAACCAAATGTTCTTGAAATCGGTTCTATACATTATGACAAGTAAGTGAAGCATTAAGAGTGTATATTTCAACTAAATCATACAATAATATCAAGATGTACACTGCTATTGAAATAAGAAATAAACAAAATGTACACTGCTATTAAATGAAGATATATATTTTATGTAAAAAATATTTACCCCCCTAAATCCACCTACAGCAGCAATATATATGTTCATACTTTTGTCCCTCTAATGTTTTGAGCAGTGTATATAACATAAATAATTTAGGGAAAGGTAGATAATTCGCTGAGGTCCTGTACAAGGAGATCGAGAAAAAAGAGGTGAAGGAGCACATAAGGAACTTAAAAGAAAACAAGACCAGCAGCATATCAGGGGAATATTGGAAGGCTTGGTGTGAAGACAGAAATAGGCTAATATTATTGCTGGCTTTAATAAACACAATTATGAAAGGAGGAAAGGTCCCAAGAAATAGAAAACAGGAATAGTGGTGCCAATTTAAAAAACAAAGGAGATATAAGGAACTCTGAAAATTACAGAGGCTGCTAGATGTGATAGGTCAAAATCTATATGTGATTATTAGCCAGGAGGCTATAAGACAAAGAAAGGAAGATATCAGAATTTATGACAGGATATAGAGGAGGAAAAAGAACAATTGATAATGCTTTTGTAATCAATACTATCACAGAGTCCAAAAAGAGGAAGATTATAAATGATTTTCATAGGAAAGTTTTTGACACTATAAATAAGAAAGCATTGTGGGTAAAAATGACTGATAAAGGAGTATGCTATTTATAATGCATTACAAAGAATTTATGAGTAAAATGAGTTCTACATGAAGTATACAAAAATAGGATGACAGAGAATCTGCAGATGTGAAAGGCTTAAGACAACGTTGCAAGTTGAGCTGTCTTATTTATTTATAAATAACAGTGGAGGAGATAGAAAAAATCTTATATCTGCCTTCAGTATAAATTAAGTGCTACCATCACTATTTTTGGAGATGACCCTGTTGTAGGATCCATTCAATATGGAGGCCATAGGAACATATCAAACTATTATAAAAAATGGGGCCCTAGAATCAATAAAAATAAAACTGAAATTATGATTTTTAAGAAATGAAACAAGCTGGGAAGAGATAAGAAATGGAGGTTGGAAGGAAAGGATATTGAAGTGGTTAGATTTAACTATTTGGGAGTGAAATTTAGCTGTAATGGGGAGTGGGTAGTTAAAAAATAATAATAAAAAAAAAAAGATTATGAAGTTAAAGGAAAATTGGCTATGACAGCAGTAAGATCTTGTTTAGGGAAAATACCAGAAATGAGAATAGCCAAAATTAGAGATAATGTACAATGCAATAGTGGAGGCAAAAATGTTTTATTGGGCAGAAATATGGGATTTGGATGGAGAATTGATTAGTATGCAATGAATAAACAAATACTTCCATAAACTAATCTTGGGCTTGCCTCAGTCATAACCTAATAAGGTAACTAGCTGAATTCGGGATGCTAGGAAATAAAGGTAAGATGATTGAGAGGTACTGAAATTTTGATGTAGAATAATGAAGTTAAATGATGTAAATATTAGAAAAGAGTGCATTATTATGCAAGAGAGCCCAAATATAAAAGGAGCTGGAGGGATCAATTATGAGAAGTATAAAAGGTATTAGAATGGGAGATATGTGGAGTTTTAAGGGAGCATAATGATGAGGGTTTTTGGAAAAAATTAAGAGGTAGGAAAGAAGATATTGAAAGACAGGAAACATTTAGTAGCGTTAAAGATAAAAGGTTCCTTGTAATGGTATGCTGGTTTAAAAAAAAAAAAACTGGGGTAGAGAAAAATATGTAGACTTCTATGATAAATTAGGCCATCATGGTTATACATGCATTGAGTTTTGAAAAATAAGGAAGGAACCAAGAAATTTGACCATTTCATAAGAGAAGTAGTAAACAGTATACATTATGTAATACAATGCTGAGAAACAAAAAGCTGGGAAATGTAATATAGCTAGAACAGTAGAATAATTCAAAAGTGAAATGATATTAAGAATGATGCTGAATAAAAGAGGAGGCACAAATAGTGCGAAATGATTTTAATTTTTTGGAAAAGTGAGGGAAATATGGTTAAGGAAAATAAGAACAGAGGTTTTGGGAACAATTAGCATTAAGTGTAATGGGGTCTGGGTAGGATGGTTCATGAAGGTTTGATTGCAGATTTAAGTAGATTAAGAAATGGAATTGTTAACCGCAGTCTAAAAATTATATATATAAATGATAAAAATTGCTATCTTGCTTCAATAGTTTAACATATGACTATTTTAAAAAATGCCACTATCTATGAAATTTATAATTAGAAGAAATAAATTCATTCAATCTCATTAACAAAAGGTCAACAGCTCAATATCATATATTTTTATTACACATTGCATCTCTCAGTATTGTAGGTTTGGTGGTCTAGTGGTAACAATACTTGCCTTGTAGATCCATCAATCCCAGCCAGAATGGATTTTTTCATGCATAAAAAGCCTAAGTATGGCTTCCTTTGAAAAGGAAGTAAAGCTGTGAGTCCTGTGTCATAGATTTATGGCACAAAACAACCTCAAGTCTGAAAGAAGAGGCCTCTGAGCAAAATTTATTGGCTGTTTCATACCCTGAATTGAATGGGACACTGACACTGAGATGTTAAAAAGCATCTGTAAATAAACCAAATCAACAAATCTCTCAGCATTTTTCATACATTAGCTATAAGGGTTTAAGGGTGATAAAGAAATGAATTTTGCATGCATAGTCAGAAGCTGAGAGTTTATTAGCAATCATGAAGGTCAAAAGGTATAAAGTTCACTAATTATGTACAGTTTGCACATTTGGCTTCATCAATTAATATTAATGCATAACTACAAATGAATTATATACATATCTAGCTCTATAACTTAGTTTCAAAAAATTCCTTCACAGTATAAAAATTGTTTAACAATAGTTTTCGAACACACTTTTTTAAATTTTTTGCTTGAAGTGCTTTTAAATGCTTTTGGTATTTTATTATACAGGATTGCACCTCTATGTGATACATAAATGATCCTTTTAATAAATCTGTGATACTGTAAGTAAATCAGCCTAGCTGATCTAGAGTGATGCTCATGATAATCTTCATTATTCCTAAAAAGTTGTTATTAAGGATACAGTCTCTAATATATATATATATATAAAGTTGTTATTATGGATACTCTCTCATATATATTGATAGAACATTTAATTCCTTAAAAATTGGTTTACTGGGAGAATGAGATAGTAATTGCTCCATTATTGTTAATATTTTCTTTTGCCATTTGAAACCATGGATGATGAACTTGCTCCTACCCAGAAGGGTATACCATAAGCTAATATAGAATATAATGATAAAGATAGCCAATTGTGTCCCTTAAGGACAAAGGGCTCCTAACAAGTAGAGAAATATGACAAATTATTGTTACGAAATCACTCAAATTTCACTAATTTTGTTCCACTTACTTGGACATGTTTCAAAGGCATTGCCTCCATCTTCAGCTTAAATAATGCATGACAATTATACATCCACTTTTAAAAATGTTAGTCTTTATTCGTAAACCTCATTCATTGCACTTGAAACTTTTTAATATTTGGGAACATGCATGGAATTACATTTTCTTTTTAACATATTAGTACAAAAATTTTGCAGCTTGTTTACTTCATTTTGATCACCTGTTTATTAACATTGAAATTTTGATTGAAAGAAATTAATACTAATTGGTGCTCAAAAATAATTCATTTTCTTTATTGCTTATTTATTTACTGTAGAAAATTATTATAATTCAATATGCATTTCTTTCTCAATGCCACTAGATTGTTACTGCTATTGTACTGTGTGATTAGTAATGCTTTCCCCCACAGCAGGGGGTTTTTCCTATGAGCGAGATCCAAGCTGAAGACGGAGGCAATCGCCTTTGAAACATGTCCAAGTAAGTGGAACAAAATTAGTTAAATTTGAGTGATTTTGTGTCATATTATAATATATTTCACTATGAAAATCTCGAATACAAAAAACTACTTAAGTAGAGAAAGCTTGCTTTTTCCTAATGTGGTGAGCTATTTCAAGCTAGTTTTTCGTATGCTGTTAAAGACACTGACTGACTGATTTATTCTTTGGCTACTCCATTTCTCACTGCACTAGTTGCTTCTTGAGAGATTTCCATTTTTCTCTTTCTCTTGATACTTTTAACCAATCTGGACGTGCATGTTCCTTGAAGAAGTCTGTGCATCTTCTTCTGGGTCTGCCTTGTGTCCTTTTTCCTATCCAGTCCCACATGAAGATCTTGTAGGTCCATCTATTCCTGCATTCTTGCGATGTGACCGCCCCATTGCCATTTGCTTCTGGTAGTTATTTATGCAATGCCTGTTGCCTGAGATAACTGGTTTATTGAAACTGTAGATATTTTGTTCTTCAAAATTATTCCCAGGATCTTGTGTTGCATTTCTTTGGCATATTTGATTTTTTTTTTAAAGTAAACATGTCTGGCACCCATAAAGTAATACGAGGGCCATCCAGAAAGTAAGCCCCAATCGCGCCTGGGGATGGAACCACTTGTCGGATAGGAATGTGCATGCTCAGGAGTAGAGAGGAAGTATGTGGGAATAATGAGTAAAGTTTCAGCCTTGTGACGGCCGTGGTTACCGCGCTGTGCAAGGAGAAAATGGCTGCTCTGATATTGTCTCCCGCCAACTGCGAGGTTTGTGCAGTCATCCGAGGTTTGCACGCTCGAAAGCAAAGTCCAACAGAGATCCATCGCCAATTGTGTCAAGTGTATGGACACGACATTATGTGCGACAGTATGGTAAGACGATGGTGCAGGCAATTCACTGAAGGACGAACCAATATCACGACGACGACCGTAGTGGCCGACCGTCCCTGGTGACGGCAAAAGTGTTGAAAAGTGTGCGGCAAGCAATTGAGCAGAACCGGCGCTTCACAATTTCAGATCTCTCTTGTCAAGCTTCCAGGAGACAATTTCGTGCACAAGGGAGCGAGACATTGGGGAATTGACAAGAGAGATCTGAAATTGTGAAGCGCCGGTTCTGCTCAATTGCTTGCCGCACACTTTCAACACTTCTGCCGTCACCAGGGACGGTCGGCCACTATGGTCGTCGACGTGATATTGGTTCGTCCTTCAGTGAATTGCCTGCACCATCGTCTTACCATACTGTCGCACATAATGTCGTGTCCATACACTTGACACAATTGGCGATGGATCTCTGCTGGACTTTGCTTTTGAGCGTGCAAACCTCAAGTGACTGCACGAACCTCGCAATTGGCGGGAGACAATATCAGAGAAGCCATTTTCTCCTAGCACAGCGCAGTAACCACGGCCGTCATAAGGCTGAAACTTTACTGCATTATTCCCACATACTTCCTCTCTTCTCCTGCGCATGCGCAATTCTATCCGAAAAGTGGTTCCATCTCCAGGCGCGATTGGGACTTACTTTCTGGATGCCGCTCGTACATAGTACACTCCGGTTTCCAGAGTCTGGAATATGATTTCTTAGTTAGCGTTTGGTCTAACAACATAAACTTAAGGGCCCAAAAATGCTCTCCAGGTTAATGAGATCCCTATTTGTACTTCTTTTTCCATTTTATCATGAAAGGAAATCTGTTGTGCTGGGTATGTATATTCACTCACATATGCGAGGACTGTTCCATCCATTTTTATTAGGGTTTCAGGTCCGTTTAACTGCATCTTCAGTTTGTTTACTGACAGCCCTGCATTTCAGCTATGCTCACATAATTGTTCCAGTATAATTTGTATTGTTTTCGGTGTTTTGGCGAATAAGACCACATCATCAGCAAATCATAGATCTGTTAGTCCACTACCATTTATATTGATTCTGAAATAATTATGCCAGTTCATTTGCCTGAATATATGCTCCATTACACAAGTGAAGAGTTTGGCAGAGATTGGATCTCCTTGGCAAACTCCTCTTTCTAGTCGGAATGGTTCTTCTTCTTCTGTTTTTTACTTTCACAAAACTTTGACTATAGATTTTGTGTCAGATAAAAATGTACCTTGCCTCTATTCCTTGAGCTGCCAGAGCGTGTAATATACTTGCATGTTTAAATGAGTCAAAGGTCTTACTGTAGTCAATAAAGGTGATATACTTTGTTAGATGGAATTCTCTACCTACATAGCCAAAATATGCTATTCAGACTTACCTTGGAATGAACACATTTTAACCTTATGTAATAAATTAAGCCAAATATCTTATACAATATAGGAGTAGGACCAAAGATATTTTGAGAATACACTGAAGGTTCCACACATAAATCCATTTAGAGTTCTGAATGTTCTCAGGCACTGGTAAATATCCAATATATTCTTAGCATTATATATACTGCAGTTATACAGTTATATTATAATATTGAGCACCCCATTTGTTCCATTCCACACATGAGCTGCAGCAACTGCCCATGACTAGAATTATTATTTAGGCATTCCTTACCATCTGATAAAATTGGAATTCATACACAAAAGATCTGCTTCTGAAATTTTTAAAATTTTTGTTTTTATTATGTATATTGGTTCATCTGTGGTGCGAGGGTTATTTCCACAGACCATTTTTTAGGGGTTCCCAAACATATAATAATCACATTCAGTAATATTTGGGGAATGTGACAGCCATAATTCTCCAAAAATGATTATCATCAATCTCTTCCATTAGAGCCTTCTAAGAATCATGGGCAGTGCAAGCTGTTGCAGAATATTGTTGAATATTCCGTTATTGAAATGTTTAAAAAAAAAAAGTGTATCTGTGAATGATATCCTCTAAATTTTAATATACTGATAAAATATTTACACCACACTCCAATCTTTCATCATGCATGAGAACTTAATAATTCTGAATTGTATGTGTTTTATGGGCTAACATAACCATATAAATAAAATCAAGTATCGCCAGAATAAATTACTAACTATGATCAGCAATATTCTGCAAAACCCAATTACATAAATTCACATGACTTATATCATTAAGTGATTGCAATTCTTACAAACACTGTGTACACTTCCAATTTTAGTCATTTAGTAGCTCTATGAACTGAGATTTCTGAAATGCCTATTTCCTGTGGTGTCAACATAGAAAATTCTTTGGGGAATGCTTGCTCTAATGTTTGTTCAGTTTCATCAAGTCTTTCTTCCATTAGAACATTTCATTTTCAATTAGGAATTTTATCACATATTGATCGTTTCCCCTAAATCTAAAAAGTATTTTTATGTAGAACTGGAACATTAGGAAATTTCACTACAATTTGTAAACATTGAGTTGAACCTTAGCATGGCTGAAGATGGGAACTAAATGTTCTCGAAACTGGTTCCATACATTTATGAAAAGTAAGTGAAGCTTTAAGAGTGTGTAGTTCAACTGAATCATACAATGATATCCATTAATATTGATTTTTTGTTATCACATAAGATCATATGTTTATATTCTCTATGTTAGTGTTATCTTGCAGAGTGTCATTTCAATATACTCAATTTAATTCACACACAATAATAAAGTCTCTTGTACATTAAGAGGAGCAGTTAATGCACTGCAAGGAAAACTGCAACTGATTTTGAATAGAGCTAATTTGGCCCTGAAATATCACTAGCAGGGAGATTATGAATTGATAATGGTTTGGTTGATCAGCTGGTTGTAGCTGACTAGGGCACATGGGAAAGGAAAAGAAAAAAACATTTATTATATTAATTATTAATTTATTACAACAGTCAATAAGAGCTAGAGGCAAAAAATCTGAAACACAAGCCTCTGTCAAAAAAAAAAAAAAACATTCTTAAGTGAACTGAATATGTTTTCTTTCTGTAAACTTTATTTTTTAACAATTTTTTTTAAGAATTTCAAAATTTTCTGACTTTTAAATAGTCTTATATTAGGGGAAAAAAAAGACAGTTTATGGATAAGTCTGGAAGACTACAGATTGTTCTCTTCCCAAGAAAATGCTATTGCAAAAATAGGTTTTATATTCATTGACTATAAACATACATTTTATTAAGCAGATAACTGATTGCCTCAGTTCTTTCATATTTTAACCTAATCTCTGCTTTTCACTTTAGGCTTTGCTAGTCTGCATGGATTGTGAACAGTAGACTCTTCCTCGCAGGAGAATCACCTGATTATTCTAGTTGTTTACCTATGCAACTTCTCTGGTGTAACATGTCCAATTTCACTGCTTTGGGTCTTCATGCCATAATGTTAAACCTGTGGAAGATCAAGCAAAGAGTAAATCAACAGAAATGGTACACTGAAAATTAAAATTGTGAAATTTATTACAAATAGGAATGGGTTTATAACTCCTTCTAAAGAACAAATGCGCCATTTTTAATATATAAACATTTATTTAAAATTGCCACATTAAGTTTCATGAACATTCAGGCTTGTAAACTAAGTCTGAAAGCCAAAACAGGCAATAAAGAGAGAGAGAGAGAGAGAAAACTAGGGTTATTAGTATTAAGAAATTTGCAATTTACTTAAATTGTTCTTAGAAGAATGTGATGTACAGGAACACAGAATCAAAATGCATTCTTGCCCGCTTCGCTTTTATGGTCGACGTATCTCAGGCACTGGACACTGGCGATACTTAAAATGAAATGATAAATTGGGAAAGGAATATTTTTATGGAAGGAAGATTCCAGGTCTACATTTAGGGTATCTTTCCAGCATTTGCCATTTATGAGGACTTAGGAAAACCAGAAATAAACCTCAGTCAGAGACGATGGGCTTGGTAGGAATCAAACCCCAGTCATGCTCACAAGCCCATGCCTTAACAATCTCAGTTTTAAAGGATCTTTCTAGACAAATTACAATGAAGTATGAAATTTTAAGAAAAATAAAAATATCACAGTTACATTGAGTTGGTCCTAAATTTGTAGTCAGGTTTAGCATGGACATTTTGGAGCATAATCAAAAAATGTTTTATAGAGCTACACATGTCAAGTTAATATTTTTATACCCAAATACTGTTTTAGAGTCAATGTGTGGCACTAATAAAATTTTAAAATCTTTATTTCATAAAATAAACTACAACTTGGGAAGGAATTCACCTGTTATTACTTAAGTGAATTAAGTAGAATTAATTCCTTATTAAAAAGTTCATTTTATTTAATAAATCTGGAAAAAACACTTAAATTAAATGATTAGAACAACGGCTAATTTACTTAAAATTTTTGCATACTGATGGGAAAAAGATAAGAAAGTTTTGTAATATTTGCTTGGGGGGGGGGGGGGGGCATAGCTAATTTAAAAAAAAAGTCATTTTGTTTTTACTCTTTATTATTAGGAGGATTGTAGACAACAGGTGGCTGTGGGAATCTTAAAATGTTTCAGTGTAAAGTTAATTTAAAAAATGCCTATTTGATTAAAATATTTGGAACTATAAATACTACAGCACTAATTGCTTCCAGTCAAAATTTCTATTCAAAAATACAGTAATCATATCACAAAAACAAGCACAAATTAAGCAGATTGGTACATTGTTTACAGTTTTATGGTACATGATCTGGTATTGAGTGGTCATAATGAATCTCAAGAAGCAGCAAACTATGGCAATTTTTAGCATTTATTGTTTTTACTCAGGAGCCCAAATACTGTGTTAAACAATGGATTAGTGCAACTGTTTGTATGTATGTTTCACATATGATGCATAATGATTATTGAAGTATACATTAAGGAACTGAGAAAAGCTATCAATGCCATTGATTTTGTTGCTGTGCAGGCTGCTGAATCAACATAAGTTGCTGCAGTTAATCTGTAATTAATTTATATATATTTTTTTTTAATCTGTTGAAAGATTTACTTTCAAAAGGTGCATGTTCACATAGACACTGCCCTAAGTGTCCAAAAAAAAAGCCACCTATAAAATAAACTCATCGCAGTAGCATATGATGCTGGACCCGTAATGAATGGTACTTCAGGTAAAATTAAGACTATGATATAGAGTATGTTCCCTCATAAATTATGTCCGTCAGCTCAAATGGAAACTAACAGGTGATCAAGGTCACTAAGGCATGGCCATCTTTTGTACAGGTATTGTCATAACATGTAAATAAACTGTTAAATCTAATTGTGTACCATCATATTGTTTGTAGCTAAATGCTCATTTGGATTGTAATTCTAGTGCTTTTTACAATCTGGAACCTTAAATAATTTCAGCTCACAAAATTAACTTAAATGTAAGTTAATATGGGACAAGAAAATATTAATTTTCAGACTTGACCCCACCAACTGTAAAATTCATGAAAAGTTAATGGATATCATTGTATGATTAGTTGAACTACACACTCTTAAAGCTTCACTTACTTTTTATAAATGTATGGAACCGGTTTCGAGAACATTTGTTCCCATCTTCAGCCATGCTAAGGTTCAACTGTCGGATCATTCGTTGAGCTGTGGGAATGTATATTCTGCTCTGGTGGCAGTGTGATAAACTTGTAGTTTATGTTTTCATCCCCGACAATGTCGAAGTTCATTATGCTGTTTTTGTATTTGTAGATGTAGATTTTCTCCCAGGTTGCTAATTCTGTAGGTCCTTGTACTGATTTTAATAATTTTGTTTTATTTATTATGTCGTGATTTTGTGTCCAAAAATGATATGCTACTGCTGATTTCTCTATTTGCTTGTACTTTATGTTCCTGAAATGTTCCTTTAACCGTGTGCCAATGTTTCTCTTTGTTTTCCCTATGTAGATTTTTTCACATTCTGCACAGTTTATTTTGTAAATACCTGATTTTTCTTCTTGTGGAATACTGTCATTAACATTATCTATCAGCAAATTTTGAACATTAAATCTATTAATCGGTGCCAACCTGATATTAAAATCTTTAAGAATATTCTGAAATTTTTTTGTGGCCCATGGATGATATGTGAATTTTTTAAAAATAAGTTTATCTTTTTTTGCTGAAAGTGTTGTGGTTTCTTTGATATGTTTTTGTATCTTGAATTTCTGCACCTTTTTATGTACTAGTTCTTTTTTAAAACCATTTTTAACTTCATGAAAAGTGTTTGTGTCTGTCTGCCCACACTTGAACTCATTGTGTCCCCCCTTCCAAATCTAAAATATTTGCATTTTCTGCAGTCTAGTTTCAAAAAATTCATCCAGCATAAATGAGATCTTTGCTTCTTTTGTCAGTAAATAGTATGTTTAGGCCCTCCACTAATGTTGAATGATAAGATAGAAATCATTCTTAATGCCACAAAGAGGATATCCATTTTGTAGAGTGTAACCAAATACATTTTGGGAAATTTCTGTACAAATTTGGGGAAGGAGTCCTAAAAAGTTAAACAAGAAAAAGCTATAAATGGCTTATGAATTATAATGAATGAATTTATTACAAAGCCAAGAAACAGTACAATATAAATACAAACCGTTATTACTAAGAGCCCCCCACCCATCTGGCCCAGACCAGTTTAAGTGTGATCCTTCACATTTAAAAAAGTTGATTACAATAATTGATATTATTGTATGATTTAGTTGAACTACACACTCTTAATGCTTCACTTACTAGATACATTTACACTTACAGATTTCAAAGAGGTTAGGTTGCATAATATGGGATAATTTAATCAGAACAGCCTTATAACATACAATTTCAAGTTAACAAAAAAGTTAGCAATCGGAAAAGAAAATTTAGTAATCTTAATCATAAGCCAAAGAAAAATCCAGAACCTAAACAGAATTATGTGGAAAAATCTATCTAATGAAAATTTCAAAAAAGAAGAATTAAAATTTATAAATAAAGGCTTAAAAACTTATGTACAATACTCCACTAAAATAGAAGATTATTTGGTAGATTTGAAAGTGGCCATTGAAGCATTAAACCAAGTAAGTGAAGCATTAAGATTGTGTAGTTCAACTAAATCATACAATAATATTAATTGCATGATTGGCTTCACTGTGCAAGCTGCAGTTTACATTTTAATTGGTTACAATAATTAATTATATATTATCTCATTTAGCTAAGTTCTAATATAACTAAACAAAATACAAAATTTCCATGTTGTTTACTTCAGTCCCCAGTCTCCAGTTCATCAGCAGCAACCTAATGGAATGCCAGGGGACTGAGTTCTGACCCATTCCCAACTCTTACATTACTAATACTAATTTTATTACAGCAACACAACACGTAACCTAAACTTAGGTATTCATTTTTTACAATAAACTCCACTCACACAAAAGTAAGACACGTTTCAGGAGAATCTCTCCCATCTTCAGTTGCTCACTGAACCGCTGTTACTTGAAACAATAGCTGGACAACTGGATGTTCCTGTGGTGGCCTCTGTTGGTTGAAGTAGGAAGTTGCTGAGTACATCCATAGGAAGAAACTCAAAATTCTTTAGGATTTCTCTATTTTTTAATATGAAAATTTTTTCCCAAGGGGATAACTCCAATGCAGATGGGAGAGATTCTCCAGAAATGTGTCTTACTTTTGTGTGAGTGGAGTTTAGTGTAAAAAATGAATACCTAAGTTTAGGTTATGTTGCTACTCCATTGTCAACAGCTTCGTAAGTACAATATTTAAACACAACATGTGCTTATTAATTTATCCAGTAATATTTACTCCAGGCCATTATATCTCTAAAAATGCATTATAAATAACAAATATATTACAAAACATACTACCAAATTGTTAAACATACTTTCCTAGTCTATTGATTCTTTCTTCTCTTAACAGTCCATTTCCGTTTATTTTTTACTTTCTCTAAAAATTTCCCTACAACCTTATACTTTTTTTCTTTTACTTAGTTTACATTACTGTTCTCCCTAATTTTTAATCTTTTCTTTCTTTTTTCCAAGTCTCAGTTTCCTTACACTCAAATATTATGTGTGTTGCATCTTCTTAATGCCCCCCCCCCCCCATTTTGAGCACTCACTTTGTGGAACTCCATTTCTTTGAACTTTTAACCTCCATATTCCTGCTCTTAACCAAGCTATCCCCCTTTCTTTCTTCATTATTAGTGTGTCTATATACCTCTCTCTTTCCCAGATATTTTTCATTTAAACATAAAAAACAAGTGACCTCTTCTCAGATAGTTGCCTCAACAATTTATGGATCTCTATATCCTCAAATCTTTTCCTGACCTTCCAGAAACTTTTGTGATTTGTTTCTCTTTTTCTCCATATATTTCCTAAACCATTACCTTCTAAATTATATCTCAGATTACTAAACCAACCTGCATTTTGTGAACTTAATTCTTGGTATTTTAAACACTGTTTTAATAAATTTTCACATAAATTCAAAATTCTGTACCAGTATTTTAATGCTCTCTCCATAACTATTTCCTTTCTTGTTACTCTTACCATTTAAATCTGAGCAACTTTATTTCCTGTTGCTATTGGGAGCCTCAGGACTTCCTTACAGAACATCTTATGAACATGATCTACAACTTCCCAGCCATTCTCAAGTCCTCAAATTTCAATCCATAAAGCATTCGGGCCTCAACCATCAAGTTGTACACCCTTTTCAGCCATTTCATTTCCATCTCAGGAATTTTATATAGGCAACCTCTCACAGCCATCATTGCTGATTTTTCTTTTACCAATAATGATTTCATTTGTTTTTCCCATTTTCCTCCCGCATCTATTCTTATTCCCAGGTATGTACAATCATGCAAAACTTGTTATTCTATATTTTCCTACTTCCATTTCTCATGTTTACTCAATTTAGTATCTTTCTTAAATACTTGAATTTGGGTTTTCTCTATTTACCTTTAAGCCCCATTCTATACAATATTTATCTACCTCTACCTATCTACCTCTTATCTGTGACTGTTATAGCTCATTTATAGTAATGGAGCCTACTAACAAGTCATCTGCAAAGACAAGATTAGGGACTTACAATTTATTTATTACTGCCAAAAGATTATTATTTTTGCTTATTTCTTCAATATATCAATAAAAAAATTGAATAAGATTAGGCTTAGCTTACAACCTTGTCTCAACCTTTTTCTTGTTATACTTCCCTCGTTATTGCCTTTCTTCATATTTTATATAAACAGTATTCCCCTTATACAATCCTTTGAGGATGGCGACCATTTGTTTGCTGGCCCCTTTCTTTGATAACTTACGTCACAACAGTTTCATCTCAATTCAATCAAAAGCTTTCTCTAAATTAATAAACATTCTATAAACTTTGCCTTTTTTATTTTTTAAATATTTGTCCACTATAGTGTTTATAACAAATACATTATCAACCATCTGCCTTCCTTTCCTAAAACCCATTTGAAATTCTAAAAGAATATTATATTCTCCTATCCATTCCTGCAACCTATCCACCAATTTTCCTGTATAGATTTCCCCACATTGGACAACAGTGCTATGCCCCTATAGTTTCTCCTCTTGTTTTATGCAACTCCCCTTTGCCTTTATAAATTGCATGTATAATTGCTTTTCTCCAACTCTCTGGTATGTACCCCTTAGCTTTCATTACATTAAACATCAGCGTTAGTACCTTAACTATATTCATATCTCTACACCATTCTTTAAGAAATTACCCTGGTATACCACCTATTCCTGGTGCTTTGTTTCTTTTTATTCTTTTAAACTGATTCACTATTTCTCTCTTTGTTATTACTCTATCCAAAATCTCTACATAGTTGTTTTCTATTTTTGGAATTATCCTCCCTTATATACAGCTTTGACATGCATATAATGTTGAAAAATATCCTAACCATTCTTCCTCAGTTATACTGGATTTAAGTACATATTTTTTATACAATGTCTTTATACCCTTCCATATTTTGTTTCTTTATTATCAGCAATAACATTAGTTAGTTTATTGATATTCCTTTCCCTTCATACGCTTCTTACTTTTTAATAATTTATTATAGTAATGCTTACTTTGTAAATACTCCTCCTTTGATTTAGAATGCCCTAATTCCCTTCATTTTACTAAATTTGCCTTTATGATGCATTTATTTATTGTACATTTATCTTCAAACCAAATATCACTTTTAATATTGTTCTTGTTTCTTACTTTCATCCATTTCCCTCCCCAATAAAAAATAAAATTCAATATGTTGATTGCTTTTACAATTTCACAGATGTCTAAATTATACACTATCCCATCCTGGCATATTTTTCCTATCTCAGATTCTAAAGCAAAATCAAAGTTAATCTTGCATTCATCCTTCTATTCATATCTAACATATTCTATTTTTTCAGTATTATTTTCCCCTACTTGATTAATAATTACATTTTGCAATTTAATGTTTATACCTGTTTGTTATTAGTGGAAAGTGGCCACTACTCATACTTATATTTGACACTTTAAAGTCACTTACTATGTGGCTAATATTACTTGACCATAATACAGTATCAATTACACTCTGGTCATTTTTATTCATGAAGGTGAATTCTCCATGCTCATCTTCTCCATACTTGCCATTTAGAATTTCAAGTGTATTTAGTTCGCAGAAGCTGATAAATTTTTGCATCCTTTCTCTTCCACCCTATCCATACTGTGTCCAATATTCTCATTATTTTCTATTACATTATTATTTTTCCACCCATTCATTAAATTTACTTCAAGATTCACCAATTATTATATTAAAGTCTCCCAATATTATAATCTCTATGTTCAAACATTTATCTCTTAACCTCTCTAAACCTTTATCTAGGATATGATGCACTTCTGGGTTATGGAACTGTGAGATGGTTAGTGGGTTATATACAATACCTATATATAATGCATTTTCATCTATCATTTTATCATCCAATATGACCCCAAAGTACTTCCTTGCACCTAGACCAAATTTCTTTGTTTTACTCAGATCATTTTAACAAAGAAACCTACCCTCCTGATCGTCTCCCCCTCCTTGCCAATGTTTCAGCCTTTCTTCCTATATATTTAAAGTCCTTTATTGTAATCTCTTCACATTTTAACCATGTTCCTACCACTGCCAAATAATTCATAGTACTCAATAAATATTGTAAAGTTCCCGTGTTAATTTTGTTTTTTAGATCTTCACAGTTCAAAAAACCTAATCTCCTAACTGCGCTATTGTAATTCCATTCTCCCCTTGGACCACAAAAACTTTTCTAGGGTTTTTTTACTTCTTAACTAGATCCCTTTATTGGGGGTTTTATCCTTGTTCACTACCAAAATACTTCCATGTGGAGACAAAACAATGCTATCTTCCCCTTCTTCCATATTCATCCCACTGCTACTGCAGCCTTGACCACTTTCTTTCTCCTCTTCTTCACTACTACCAATGGTTTACACCCAGCTCAGTTCCCCCCTCTCCACTAGATCCTGTGCTGCATCCACCTCCTCTTTCCTCCAAGATACCTCCTTTCTTCTTCCTGCTGCTGGCTTTCCTGACGTCATACCACTCCTGCCGTCTTCTCCCTTCTGAAGGCCAACTGCTTGGTTCCTGCCAGTTTCTGATGCATGTGGTGATGACGTAGCTTCTGACACAAGGATTGCTGTCATATCCCTTGTTTCATCGATTCTCTCTTGTGTGCCGGACTTTGGATTCTTTGAGATTACTGTCACTACATATATTCCCTATTGATGGCTAGGGTTTTGCCGACGCATTTCCTCCCAAATTGGTCTGCTGCTCCATATGTCTCTCTTGTTCATGCGTTCACTCCTTCAATCCACAGATGTAAATTTCTAATGTATGCTCTTTTCCTGCTGCTCTCACTTCCAACATCAGTCAAAATAGATTTTGTTTTATGTATCTTTGGGCTGGTATTAATTCTTTGTTAATAAATGTTTGTACCTTTCAGCATCTTTGCCTTTAGCAATATTTGATATATTATTAAAGTTGTTGAAAATCGTACTATAATTGGTCTTTTTCCCCCTGTGCCTTCCTATTCTGTATGCTTCCACAAACTTCCATCTATGTAATTCCATTTGTAAATTATTTTCCAATATAAATATTGTACTTACGAAGCTGTTGACAATGGAGTGGTAATATAAACTAAACTTAGGTATTCATTTTTTACACTAAACTCCACTTACTTACGTAAAAGTAAGATGCGTTTTGGGATAATGCCTTCCATCTTCATTTCCGGATGTTCCTATAGTGGCCTCTGTTGGTTGAAGTAGGAAGTTGCTGAGTTCATCCATAGGAGGAAACTAGAAATTCATTAGGTTTTCTCTATTTTTTTAATGTGAAAATTTTTTCCCAAGTGGATAACTCCAATGGGTTGTGAAGATGTTTCAGCAGTTTAATTCCCAGTTTTATTTCATGGTTTTTGGTCCAAAAGTGAGCTGGTACAGCTGATTTATCCACCTGTTTAAACCGAATATTCTTAAAATGTTCTTTTCTCCAAATTTCCAAATTTCTTTTTGTTTTGCCTATGTAACTCTGTTCACAATCTGCACATTTTATTTCATAAATTCCTGATTTCTGTTCTGTTGATATGGCATCTTTTACTGTGCAGCCTAATAAATTCTTGGTGTTATATCTGTTCTTTGGGGCTAACATTATCCCATGTTCTTTGAAGATTTTCTTGAACTAGCTGTGGTAAATTGGATGGTAGGTGAAACTTTTGAATTTGTATTCTTCTTTTGTGTTTTTCAGTGTGGAAACTTCCCTTATCCCTTTTTGTCTTTTAGATTTATTGGTAATTTTTATCACTGTGTCTTTGTTGAAAGCATTGATTATAGCTGTCTTTATTATTTGTTTGTATTCTATTTTGTTCTCTGCTTCTGTAAGTGGAATATTCATCAATCTGTGTGCCAAACTGTGAAAAACTGCATATTTATGTGGAATGGGGTTATAACTCTCATTTTTTATGTAGTTTTCTGTGTGCGTTTCTTTTCTGTAAATTCCAAAATTCAAACAATCTCCATTTCTTATAATTTTTAAATCTAGAAATGGTAGCCACCCATTTCTTTCTTCTTCTGTAGTAAATTGTATAGATTCATGTTGCAAATTAAGAAGTTTCAGAGCCTCTATCGAGTGTTTCTTCGGTATTATTCCAAAAATGTCATCCGCATACCTATACCATGACTTGAAAATTAAAGGGAAGGCTTTTGTGATGTGTATTCCAAATAACTCTGCTAGAAAAGGTGACAAAGGGCTTCCCATAGTTAGGCCTGAAACTTGTTGGTAATATTTTTTGTTGAAGCTGACGTAATTTTGTTTAATGCAAATATTGGTAAGTTTTATTACCAACAAGTTTCAGGCCTAACTATGGGAAACCCTTTGTCACCTTTTCTAGCAGAGTTATTCATGAGCTCATTTGAAATACACATCACAAAAGTCTTCCCTTTAATTTTCAAGTCATGGTATAGGTATATGGATGACATTTTTGCAATAATACCGAAGAAACACTCAATAGATGCCCTGAAACTTCTTAATTTGCAACATGAATCAATACAATTTACTACAGAAGAAGAAAGAAATGGGTGGCTACCATTTCTAGATTTAAAAATTATAAGAAATGGAGATTGTTTGAATTTTGGAATTTACAGAAAAGAAACGCACATGGAAAACTACATAAAAAATGAGAGTTATAACCCCATTCCACATAAATATGCAGTTTTTCACAGTTTGGCACACAGATTGATGAATATTCCACTCACAGAAGCAGAGAACAAAATAGAATACAAACAAATAATAAAGACAGCTATAATCAATGCTTTCAACAAAGACACAGTGATAAAAATTACCAATAAATCTAAAAGACAAAATGGGATAAGGGAAGTTTCCACACTGAAAAACACAAAAGAAGAATACAAATTCAAAAGTTTCACCTACCAACCAATTTACAACAGCTAATTCAAGAAAATCTTCAAAGAACATGGGATAATGTTAGTCCCAAAGAACAGATACAACATCAAGAATTTATGAAATAAAATGTGCAGATTGTGAACAGAGCTACATAGGCAAAACAAAAAGAAATTTGGAAATTTGGAGAAAAGAACATTTTAAGAATATTCAGTTTAAACAGGTGGATAAATCAGCTGTACCAGCTCACTTTTGGACCAAAAACCATGAAATAAAACTGTGAATTAAACTGCTGAAACATTTTCACAACCCATTGGAGTTATCCACTTGGGAAAAAATTTTCATATTAAAAAATAGAGAAAGTCTAATGAATTTCTAGTTTCCTCCTATGGATGAACTCAGCAACTTCCTACTTCAACCAACAGAGGCCACTACAGGAACATCCGAAATGAAGATGGGAGAGATTCTCCCAAAACGCATCTTACTTTTACGTAAGTAAGTGGAAGTTAGTGTAAAAAAATTAATACCTAAGTTTACGTTATATTTTCCAGTATTTTGGTTGCTTTTTGCTCTGACCAAATACCTCTTCTCTCTTCCACTTCTATAATACAAGGTTAAGTCTTCTTCTCCTTTTGTCTGCTCTTTCTAGATTCATCCTCATTCTGTCTAGTTCCCTCTTGATTTCTTGAATCTCTTTCCCAACCTCATTTTTTATTTCCTTAGTTTGTTCAGATAATTACTTATCTTTTCTCCACACCATCCAATTTTTTACAAAAATCCTGTAGTTCTTCTGGGCCTGGATTTAGTTCATTTCCCCCTATAATTAGCAACATTAAAATTATACTTCTCCATATTACACCATCCATCATCTTGCTTCCTCCTCCTACCGTTTTCTTAAATTTCTTTGTCTAAACATTCCTATCCTTGCTCTATATATCAAATTTCTTCTCCCATTGTTGCTTATGCCACATTTTTCATACACCCGGAGCTCACTATAAACACCTCTTTCCACTGCTCACTTGGCACTCCATGAATTATGTAACAAAAGATTACATTCAACACTTGAATTTCAACATCCATTAATATGCTAACTTAATTAATTGTGCTATTCATTGATTGCAAGTTGACATGTGTTGCCAAGGAAGCTAGTCTACATTCATAATTTGTTTTGTTGCTCACAAACCTTTCTTTTTTTCTTCTCCCCCTCTTGGTTAGTTTGTTTTGTACTTTAGTTTATGCTAAAGAGACAAATAATGAGTAACAGATTTCTGAATGAATTATTGGAAAAAGATTTCTCAGGAGCAATACACTGCACACTGCATTGTATTGCACTATCCAAAAAAATAACTGTAAAGCTTTAGGTTGTTTGTTTGGTCATACTTATGTTGACAATATTTTTATGCACAAATCCAAGGTATTGGATTTACCTCTCATTGGCACCATATTCGACAAATCCATTTACTTCAATTCAAGTTACTTATAGTACTCTGATTCATTGCTACTGTTAATGCACTCAAATACTTTTCACCAACTTACAATTTCAGTATCCCAATAAAATAAATGTAAAGTTATAGGCTGTTTATTATGTTCATCAAACTTATGTTGACAAAACTGGCAGATTCGAAAGCAACACATACTATGCATGAGTACAATATACCAAAATGTAAGGCTCATAGTACAAAGTTTAAAATATACATTGGAAATGGAGGAGAAATCAAGGTAGTTCATTATAAAGTACCTTGTACAATTCTGAATAAAGTCCAGTACTGAAAAAATGCTTTAAATCTTAACAGAAAACCATGAATGCATCAAACCACCACATTGGCCATTGCCGTTAAGGTGCAGACTAGTGAGCGGGAGGTCTGGGGTTCGATTCCAACTAGGACTGTCTTCTCTTACTGAGGTTTATTCCAGGTTTTCCTCAGTCCTCATAAATGGCAAATGCTGGGGAGGTATCCTAAACTTACACCTGGAATGCTCCTTCGTTAAAAAAAATTAATTTCCTAGTTTATCATTTCATTTCATGTATCATCATTGTACACCATCCATGGTGCCTCAGTAGTTAAAATAGGCATTAAACACTATAATAAAAAAATAAAAGAAAGGAAAAAGAATGCATTAGAGTACTGAATAAAAGCTACGGTTGACAGATGATTATTGTTTTTATTTTTAATACTGTTTAATGCCTGTTATACTACTCAAGCATTATAGTTAGTGGATGCTGATGATAGAGTACATTGAATGATAACCTGCAAAAGGATTTTTAAAGAAAGGAAGCATTCTATGCCTAGGTTTAGGATACCTCCCCAACATTAGTATTTATGCCTGAGGTAAAGCTGGAAACAAATCAGAGAGGACAGTGCTGACAGAAAGAAAAACCTCAGACCTTGATAATGGGTCCTTGCCTTAATGATCTTGGCCACCAGCATAAATATTGGGACAAATATTGTGCCCAGTATTTGAAATTATGCAAGAAAACATTAAAGACACATACATGTGACTTTCCAGAAAATTATACAATCATATCCTACACTAACATATTCAACATGTTCACACTAAATTTAAAATTAATTTCATGTCAGAACTAATACAGAGAAGCAATTAATTTATTTTTAATTAGATAGTAAGTCAATTTCGACACACAGCTGGTATTGCGGGTGAAGGCCTGTAAAACATGTTCAATGTTAAGTGGAGCATAAGAGTATTAAATCGTCTCACTATCTAATTAAGAATAAAATGTTCACACAAACTCCCCTTACTTACATAACGCTAAGACATGTTTCAGAAGCACTGGCTTCCATCATCAGCTGTTGACCAACTACTCAAATTGGTGGCTGGATACTAAGGTGCTCCTGTGGCAATCTCTGATTGGAACTTCCTGAGATAAACTTTTCCCAAAAGGAAAGCTCCATTAGGTTATGAAGTTTTTTTAGCAGCTTAGCCTCTGGTTTAATTTCGTGATTTTTGGTCCAAAAATTGAGCTGATACTGCTGATTTATCAATATGCTTAAAATGAAATTCTTTAAGTGTTCTTTTCTCCAAATTTCCAAATTTCTCTTCATTTTCCCAATGTATCTCTGATCACAATCTGCACATTTGATTTCATAAATTCCTGATTTCTGTTCTTTTGGTATAGTGTCTTTCACTGTACAACCTAAAGACAATTTGATACTATATTTGTTTTTTGGGGTTAACATTATGCTATGTTCTTTGAATTTGTTGTGGTAAGTTGGATGGTATGTGAAACTTTTGAATTTGTATCTTTCCTTGATGATTTTAGGAACACCTTGGGATCCAGCCACCAATTCAAGAACAGCTGATGATGGAAGTGAGTACTTCCAAAATATGTACTAGTGTTATATAAGTAAGTGCAGTTAGGGTGAACATGTTGAATACATTAGTGTAGGCTATACTACCAATCCATTTGTCTACAGCTTCATAAGTACAATTTATTTAATTATACAATCATAGTTAAAAATACAGTCCATAGCTACCAAGGGACAAATACCAGGTGACTCTCCACTCTGTGATTATTTACATGCACCAACATGAAAACCCAAATTCTTCCCAAGCTGCTTCTCTAAGTATAGTCACTGACTATTTGACAAACATAACCAGCACTTTTTAATACTTCCAAAAAACCTGTAATTCAACAAATCAAATCACTTGGTGTGAACTTTCTTTTTTTAATGATGCAGTTGCATCTCAACATTAAAAGGAAACAATTATGTCAGTTTGGTTAATAAAAAAAAAAAAACTTTGGAATATAAGCAGAATGGCAATTTTTGCCACAAGCTATGGTAAAAGCCCATTTGAAGCTCTTGGTGGGACAAAAAAGTTTAGCAACAAAAGTCAGTTTACAGCATCCATTTATGGACCAAATTTTATCAGTCAAAATTTTTACAAATTTGCAAATGAATATAAATATTTCTGAATTAAATGTTTTAATGTCAATAAAGAAGATATATGCGAAGTAAAGTTAAAGAAATGTTTTAATAACTCTGTATACATTCTTGGTACAACAGAAAACCATTCATTTGTGCTATTAAATGCAAATATTTGAGAGTTTCTTGAGAATCATCATCATTTATTCTGTATAGAACATATATAACACAAATATTTTCTTTAGAAAGTACAAATAATAAATACCGCTTTCATACATTTTCAAAATATTCTTTGAGAAAAATCTCTCTCTCTTCAACCCAGATCTTAAGTGCATGAAACTTTTTTTAGACTATGGCCATGCAACATCACTATAGCTGGAGGAATTTTTGTGCCTATGTGTAATAGAACCTTAGAAATTTTTTCTCTCATTTCAGTAGAATTCAAAGAATGATGGATATGCCGACAGATTTAACTACCAATTTCAAAAACCACTGAGCTGCAATTAAAATTGCTACATTTTCTTTCTTATCATATAGTAATAATTGTTCAGACCTAATTTCATTTAAATCCGAGATTTGATTGTCATAGATTTTCAGTGAATTTTGTCAATTTGACATGGAATTACTAATATTAATCAACATACTTTGAAAACAGATTAAAAAATTATTACTCTCTTGCTCTCTTTTGTGATGCTATTTCTGCTGCCATAATTAACTATATGTTTGTGCTACAGGCAGCCAATAGCATTTTAGTTTCAATAAGAAAAATTGTGCTGCAACCATTGCTCAGTAAAATGTTATGTTAATGAAAGATCTCATTAACATTTAAAAAAGTTGAGTTGAAATTGTAACATATACATCACTAAGATTAATATTTGACATCACTGTTACAAAAGTTCACTATATTTGATTTATTTAAAAGATCTCATAATTAAAGGAATGCCTTGTGGAATAATCAAATATTAGCAATGAGGTATATAAAAGACATGACTGTTAACACAATATTTGAGAATATTCAACAAAGTCTAGTAAAACCAACCATGAATATCTTAATGGTTTTATCATTACATTCACATTTTTCCTTCTTTTGAGGTCACATAGACATTTAAGACCATGAACTAGTTCATAATTTAATTAGCACTTCTACATCAGCTTGATATTTATGAGTAATATCTCTATGTGGCATATTTGTGTGCTAGATGGGTTAACACTTTATTTTCAGAGGATACAGTTTTTAATTTATGAGAAGTGGGAAGTACTACTAAAGTCAAATTATTCAAAATGTTTAACCTAAAGAACAGTTAAGTACAGCTATACAATGAGTCATAACACTCATACAAATTGTTGCTCACTTACTGATGCACTCAAATTTCATTATGTACTGAGATCATCTGAATCAAGGTCCTCTTCTGACATAGATGACTCGAGGTCACTATCAGACCTTTCCTCATTCTCTTGCGCAATACAATCATTTGCACCACCATTATTGGATATGTTTTCTCTGGATGAATCTTCCATGTTTTGAGAACTAAATACAGAAACATAAAAATTAAAAGAAAGCAAATATACAATAGGATTTGCAAATTCTTAACATGTATCTTCATTTGAGTTCTAATTAGTAACAGGGAAGTAATGATTAATATTGTTTGAAAAAATATTTATATGGCTATTTATTTAAATTAAATACACTTCTTTTTATTGTTCATATATATGTAGAGAAATAACAAAAATAAAACATTTAACAGAATTCATATTACATGCAAATGTTGATGCTGATACTCTGTCCCTAATCCATTTCTAGTTGATCTAAAATGTTTATTCATTGGCACAGAAGAAAGCCTGAAATATATAAATTTTGCATGCATAGTTTCAAGCTAATATACTGTTGTTTTACTTCTTAGCACTGCTGAAATGACAGGAAGTGCTGGCTCACTATGAAAATGCCAGCAACTTTGGAGGTAACGGCCATATATTACAATGGTATTGAGAATCTAGTAGAATATTCTGTGAGGTTCAGCATGCTGTTGGCACTTAAAAAATTGTCACAGCAAAAGAAAACAAAATAAAAGCATGATTTAGTGTTGCAGGATAAACCAGAGAATATCAGCAGTATAGTAGAGAGAAATGGCATTTCATATCATAATGCATATAATGTTTAACTAAAAAAAATTTTTTTATACATGTTGGATAGCTCATATAATTAAGATCATTGTATGATTGAGTTGAACTACACATTCTTATTGCTCCATTTACTTGTTTTATAATATGTAGAACTAGTTTCACAAACTCTTTGTTCACATCATCAGCTAACCGTCGACTGCTGGATAAATTGTTATGCTGTGGGAATGTGTATTCTGCTCTGGTGGAGGTATGATGAACTTGAATTTTATGTTTCCATCCCCAGAAGTGTCGAAGTTCATTAATATGTCTCTGTATTTTTAAATGTTCTCCCATGTTGCTAATTCTGTAGGTCCTTTTTCTGATTCTAAAAAATTTTTTTTATTCACTATGTCATGGTTTTCTGTCCAGAAATGAGATGCTATGGCTGATTTCTACATCTGCTGTATTTTGTGTTCCTGAAATGTTCTTTTAATCATATGCATATGTTTCTCTTTATTTTTCCAATGTAGATCTTTTCACATTCTGCAAACTCCCTGACCTGCCCCCTCTGCTCAAAAAAGGAAGGAACAACTGATTATCTTCTACATTGTACAGCACTTCAAAGTGATTCAAGAGAAGACTCATAAAAGGACGAACAGGGATGTACCGAGTGGCACAGCATCAAATGGCTGACCATCCAAGAATGGGCATTGGCTGAAGAAGAAGACATTCTACACAACTTATTTTGTAAATACCTGCTTTTTTCTCTTGTGGAATACTGTCATTAACATTGTCTATCAGGAGATTTAATGTTAAAAAAGCAAAGTTATTAAAATCAATATAAGGACCTACAGAATTAGCAACATGGGAGATAATCTACATTTACAAATATAGAGACAGTTTAATGAACTTTGACACTTCTGGGGAATAAACTTTAACATAAACTTTAAGTTCATCACACCTTCACCCAAAGCAGAATGCAAATGCCCACAGCATAATGAATAATCCAGCAGTTGACGGTTAGGTGATGATGCCAGCAAAGGGTTCTTGAAACTAGTTCTACATATTGTAAACAAGTAAGTGGAGCAATAAGAGTGTGTAGTTCCACTCAATCATATAGTGATTTTAATTATATGATTAGCTTCACTGTACACGTTCCAAATAACATTTCTAGGGATACCTCATACTGACCCCTACTCAAATGAGGATGAGAGTCAATTTTTGTAAGCAACATCTAAAGACTTTTTAGGTATACAAACAGAAATTTCTTGACAATTTTTTTACTAAAGATGAGCTATGGTCTATCATTATGATCCTAAAATCAAAATGCAATGTAAAAAATGGTCTCTATTCCCTGAGAATTTCAGGGTGCAACCATCAGCATGCAAGATCAGTTGTCTGATTTTTGGGCTGCACTCCTTATTATTCTGGTTGATTATTTGCTGAGATGAGCCATAATAACAGATCATAATATGCAAATTTAGTTTCAAAATTACAAAAACAATCAAGAAGAAATATCACAGAAAGTTTAGGCAAGATGTGCCCTTTCTTCAAGACAATGTCCCAAGACATAAGTCTTTTATTGTAACAGCTGTAATTAATAAAACAGAGTCTAAACTACCTACAGTTTCCAACCATTCTGGTATGGATGGGACTGACCAGGATTCGTATACATTGTCCCAGTGTAATTTTTTCATGCACCAAGATGCCATAAATTTAACTTTTTTTATAATATATTCAGTAGTTCAGCTGGTTGTTAGTAGTTTAACCATAAAGTGGGTTCCTGCTCACCTCTTTTAAATTTATTCGTGTGGTCACAGCTGTTAGCAAACGGCAATGGCAACACTGATTTTTATGAGTATCTATTTTGTTTTTTTCTGTTGTCTGGCAGGAACAGCATTAACAGTGAGAAGTTGGTGACTCTGGTTGAAGGTTACTAAAGTAATGTGTGAAAAACTAAAAAAAAACTGAAAACTTCATCACAGCTAGATCCTTCTTCTACTAAGATGAAAAAAAATGAAAAGATTGTGTTTTCAAGGATGAGTGGTTAACAGATAATCCAGAATGGGGAAAATGGGCTTTTAAGCTGGACTATTCAATTGCAAAAAGAGGTTATGTATTAAGTGAATCAATGTGAAATATGAAAGAAAGCTTGTAGTGCAGTGACTGCATAAAAAAAGCACAAAGATAGTTTGGTTAATGTTACAAACCCATATTTTCACAATTTTTATAAGTAAACAGTCTAAAGAACGTAATCCAATTACAGTAGCACAAAATTGTGTTGGCTTATCATAGTGTTGCTCATGGTATAAGTTATAACTACCAAAACTATACAAATAAAATGTTGCCAAAACTGATACCAGATTCTGACATTTCCTGTAAAATACCATCTGGTAGGACAAAACCTGCAAATATTGTTGAGAATGTTTTGGACCTACATGCTTAAACATGTTTCATTCGAGATGTAACAAGCAATGATTACTTTTAAGCATTGGTTTAGATGCTTCAAATATTGGGAATCAGAAGTTTTTTGCTTTAATTCTACATTATTTCAACTACAAAACTATAAAGCCATGAAGTTTTAGGATTTTATCAAGATGACAATGAGTTCAGCGACACAATTTTTCAGTACATTTCATCAATATTAATAAAATGGTTTGAAATTAACTTGTTTCTTCATATTTGGCTGATAAGGTCTCAATTATAGAAAAAAGTATTTCAGTGTATCAAAAGTTACAGTAGCAAATGTATAATAAAGGCAAACTGTAAATGCCATATATTAAGCAACTGTGTGATATATGCCATGAAAACTTTCAGATTCTCTGGTATTGAAATGTTTATAATAAAGGTGTATAATGAATTTTCATTATCTGATAAAAGAATGAAACACTTAAAATTTTTTAAAAATTGTAAATCTTTAAAAAAATTTTCATATGGAACTAACACAGTGAAACTCATGTGAATTGATCTGTCATCTTAACACTCTTCATGCTTCACAAACCTTAAAAATATACGGCACCGGTTTCAAAGATATGTTATCTCCATCTTTGGCCGTGGACAACTGGTGTGAAAGGTTATTGTTGTGTAGTATCAGAAGTAATATTCCGCTCTGGTGAAACTTTTATGAGCCTAAAATTTATATTTTCTTCTTTTGGAGTGTCTAAATCTACATCTACAAACATAAGGATCATTTGGTGAATTTTGACATTCCAAAAGAAGAAAATATAAATTTTAAGTTCATAAAAGTTTCACCAGAGCGGAATATTACTCCTGATACTACGCAACAACCTTTCACACCAGTCGTCCACGGCCAAAGATGGAGATAACATATCTTTGAAACCGGTTGCGTATATTTTTAAGGTTAGTGAAGCATGAAGAGTGTTACAACGACAGATTCAATGAAACACTTATTTTTCCTTCATTGGAACACAACACAGAATACTTGTAAGACATGTATCTATTTGAACATTTAGTCTGTACCCTGATATTGAGTGACTTTTGTTAAATTGGAAGACAATAAGATCCTATTCTCTAATTCAAGGGGAAAATAAATATAGCATGTCATGGGCAGTTTTGAAAGAGGATGATGAAGACTCGATCCATTTGTGTGCTTTATAGTTTATTTACAATGGACTATAGGTGTTTCATGTAACAATTCAACCAATTGAGAAGTCCTTAACAGCTGCAGAATTGATGCCACAAAGTGTAAACTCAAGTCTGAACTTGAAAACAAATAAGATAATCGATTTTATGTTAGCAAAAGTAAGGACATTTTGAAGAATCATGAACGAAGGAAAGAAGTTAGGGGCAAGTGCATTACTATTTTTAATAAAGATTTACAGTAAATATCAAAATGATATAATTTTGAAGATTCAATCTTAAAAAAATTTTGTCTCTGAAGACACCAGAAATGGAATGACTAAAATTTTAGTTAGTACTCTTCAACTTAATCTTGATGAGAATAAGATATATGAGCATTTCTGCACATTAAAAGATGTAATAACTGCTCTTAAAGGAGATTATGTTGAAGCCAAAAGTGGATATACTATTTAGATAAAAGTCCCTGACTGTAATGAAATTCTAAAATCAGCATCTTTTGTTCTTTCAGTACCTGTTTTCAATGTTTATTGCAAAAGGATTTTTAGTATAATGGGTTACATATACACTGAAACCAGAAAAAGTTTGTGATAACCAACTGAAAGCTGAAATGCAAGTGAAACTAAATTTCAACATGACATGTGTTGAGTTTTTTTTTATTATTATACTAACAAGAGATAGGACTTGATTTAAAAAAAAAAAAAACTCACAATAAATACAGTTTCAAAAACTCAGATGAGGCTACTGCAAATCTTCCAACCATAAGCAGTGCTATACTCGAGCAGCCACAAAAAGTTTAAGTGTTCATTTTATATGCATAGATTAATACATTTTTTGTTATTAGTTAAGATAATTTTAAAAATATATTTTTATTTCTATAATAAGTTAAAATGTATAGTGTCCTGGAATTGACTAAGTTGGGAATCCTTGAACATTTGGAGCATATCTAGCTCAAGAAGCTTTGCAAAACTGAGAAACCTTTAAAGGAAGAAATTTTCATAAGACTATGAATTTATGGAGGCTGTTAACCAGTAGTTTGCAGAAGTTGGACAATCAATCTTTCAGGAAGCTAGAAATGTTGAGAATTGCTCAGTTTTAAAGGAGAATATGTTAAAAAATGAAATACAAATAAACACTGTAAAGCAACTAGAAATGGGTTAGGAGTGGAGTATAGGAATTAATCTCAGGAACATCTGGAAGCTATTTTTTTTTGTCTATAATTAATAAAGTAGTATTCTATTTTATCAATTCCAATTCTACTCATTAAACAAAATTATAAAATTAAATTCATTTAGATGTATATAAAAACAGATTAAGACTAAAGCTGAAAATAAACCTTTAGAAATGTTATCAAGAAATTTTAAAAAATTTTGCAATATTTGCAGCTTCAATATATGAACTAGTCGTAAGAATAAATTTATTGATCACTAATACCTTTACATAGACAAATTTTAATTTTTTTAACTTTATCTAATCAACCCTTGCCTTCAGCTCATCAGCAGTTTTCCTCTGGAATATCCAGAAAACTTGGGCTCAGCTACACCTAAATACTTTTCACATGAGTGTAAATATAAGAAAATATCAGATACTTTCATTAACAAGGAAATATAATAAAAACATTACAAATTACTCTACCAACTATAAATTAACATATGATACTAATAATAATGTTTATTAATAACCAATCATATGAAATTAACAAGTTGGAGGTGCATTTCTTTCAGTCTCTTTACATTTAACACCATGGTTGTATATGTAATAAGAGATATATTTAAGTAAACAATTTCCAAACATTCAAGTATTCATTATCATTTTTTCATAATTTTCACCATTCGTTATCACTTTTTTGAGTTCTGCCAACATTTATTACCTATTTTTATCTCACTTTTTCTAAACAGCTCCCTAACTTTTTTTTATGTTGATATCTGAGCTTAATTGAACTTATATTCTTGAAACTATTAACAGTGAAGTAGTAAAACAATCTTGATATGATTTAGTGACACTTATACCTCATTTACTTGGTTTTTAATTGGACATGTTTGCTCTTATTATCAGCAGAAAATCAACATCTGATGATGGAATGAAGGATACCAAAACATGTCCAATTAACACCAAGTAAGTGAAGCATCACCAAACCAACCAATCGACATTATTTGATCTTAAATTTAAAATTGTCCTACATCTACATAACCTATTATCGAAATCACCACAGTGGACATTTTTCTTTTCTTTTACAGATCCCTTCACTCCTGATCTGAACCATGCTAACCCTAATTATTATTTTATCAAAGATTTCAATATACTTCTCTTCCCTGGTCATTTTTTTTTTTTTATGTTTTATATAGTTTTAAAGATTTTTTATAATTAAAAGTGACCCATTATTCTTGCTTTTCAACCTCAACTAAAGGTTTAATCTCAATCCAAAAGCCTATCCTTATTCTTCTATCTGTGCCCACAGTGTTCCTATGCTGATTTTTAAAGAACTTTTCTGGATTTTTTTATAGTTATCAAGCATTGTTGACAATATTCTTAAAACCAAACCTCCAAATTCTATATCAGTATTTTAGAGCTATTACTGTTATTTTGCCTTTATATACTAAGCTTCTTAGTTCCATTGGTGCAACTCTATTAGGAGAAGATCTATGTAAACCAAGAACCAATCTACTAAATGATTTATCATTATATCACTATTTCCATCCTTCATCTGGTTCCCATATTTCACTTCAACATAACATTTTACTCTCTACAATTTAGTCATATACTTGTTTCAGTCATTTTATATTCATAGTGTTCATTTTATTTAACAAAATCTCGCCACACTCAAAAAGTTCTAACCATCTCCTACTGCTTTTCTTCTGTCACTCCAGCTTACAATACTATAAACTTTCACCCCAAGATAATTCATTTTCTTAACTACTTCAATTTCTACTCCTTCCCATCACTTTTTATCTTTTTCTAATGTACACCCTTTTAAAATACCATGATCTTAGATTTGTATTTATCTTTAAACCTCAATTTTTATAAAATTTACCTTCAGCTTCTAATAATCTCTCCAATTCCTATGTTTTGTTACCGCACATGTTACCAAATATCAACAAAGAGTAAACCTGGTATTTCATTTTAGTTGGAACATTTATGTTATTTTTCAAATTTCTTCTAAAATATCAATAAAGAATTTAAACATAAATGGGCCTTAATTTACATCCTTTTCCTAACCCCACTTATTCAGAATTTTCAGTTCTTCCCCTGCTCAAATTTTATAAACAAAATTCACTCTACTAGAAATGCTAATTGGAACTTGTACAGTCAAGCTAATCATATAATTAAGAACACTGTATGATTCAGTGGAACTACACACTCTTATTGGCTTCACTTGTTTATATGTAGCACATGTTTCACAAGCTCTTGTTCGCATCCACAGCTTGATACATATAAACAAGTAAATGGAGCCAATAAGAGTGGGTAGTTTGACTCAACCATACAATGATCTTAATACATTGATCTTAAAACTCATTCTTATTGTAAACATTTTTAGTTACAGATTTAAATAGTGGGGACTTTCACAGTGAATTCCTAATAAATAATTTGTTATATTTTTAATTATATTTATAATTTTTTTGGCTTACTCCTTTTTTACTCAATTTTAATCATAATGCTTCTCTACATATGGATGATTACTATCTCTTGATACCATGCATATACACTCATACATTGACATACAAATTTAAATATTATAGTAGTGATAGTGGTGATGGTTATATAGAACTGCAATTTTCAAGATGACAGTTTCTTCTTTATTTATTGTATGCTACCATACTCAACTGACATGCATCAAGCTTTGCCTGCTTGTTTACGAATTAACTTTGAGGCACATAACTAAAATACCTTTGCTGTGATGAGGGCAATGAGACTGCAGATAATGCATCTGTCATTTTGACCATTACAGCTGAGTGTTCTTCTTGTACCAAAATGGCAGATGTTTCCAGTTCCACTAACTCAAAATCCATATCCTCCTTTTTCAGTGAAATCTATGCAAAAAATACACACAATTAGCCATCACCTTTCACTCACTTGACTATTTAAACATAGTTGTGCAAACTTGGAGGATTTCAATGCAGTCACTCAATTGGGTATCAATGATTGATTCCAAGCCTAAGTTTAAAGTAACTCCCTAGCATTTGCCATTTATGAAGACTGAGGAAAACTTGAACGGGTGAGCAATTCTGGGGAGAACTGTCCCCAGAACTTCTGCTCATGAGTCTGTTTATCAACCTTGGCCATGGTTTCATTTACACTGACTGTCATTTTCCTGGCATTATGAGACACCATGATACTTGCATTTTCCAATATAGTTATATACTAAAGAAACTTGGTTTGGTGTCTTGTGGAAAAAGAAACTGAAACAAGTAGAGTATATTTACTTTATAATCAATCACTAAATTAAGCAGTTAGTGCATGATCATGTTTATGAGGGTCATTCCGAAACTAATGCCTCCTATTTTTTTTGTTTTGACTTTGGATGTCCGAGCCAGATGTCATTGGTGTAGTGCTAATGCTTGAACCTTCCTCTTTCATTTGCAGGTGGTTCCATTGTTCTGCGGCAGTTGGCGCCAGCAGAGGAGTGTTCCAAAATGGAGTCTGATATGGACGTACATATAAAACAGAGATGTGTGATTGAATTCCTCACTGCTGAAGAAATTGCACCGATTGAAATCCATCGATACTTGCTAAAAGTGTATAGAGACGATACACTAGATGTTAGCAATATGAGGCAATGGGTATGGCCATGGTGAAAAGGGTGTGCATGACAAGCCGCAACCCAGTCGATCCTGCACAGGCTGTCACCCCTCACAATGATGAGTATCTAGATCAACTCATCCATGCTGATCGGCGAATAATGATCAAAGAATTGTGTGCAAACTTGAATGTCGGCTGTAATGCCTTGGAAACAATTTTGGAACATCTTGGTTATTGCAAATTCTGTGCGAGAAGGTCCTGCGGATGCTTACAGAAGAACGAAAAAATCATCGAATGGAAATTTGTCAGGACCTGCTGGACCAATATGAAGCTGAAGGTGACAATTTTCTGAATAGCATTGTCACCAGAGATGAGACATGGTGTCGCCACAACGAACCGGAATCCAAAAGACAGTCCATGAAATGCAAATTCTCTGTCATAGAAGAAATTCAAGACACAGCCATATGTAGGCAAAGTGATGTGCACAGTCTTCTGGGATAGCCAGGGTGTGGTTCTTTTGGATTTCTTGGAACCTGGAGCAACTGTCAATTCAGAACGCTACAAGACGACACTGACTAAGCTGAAAGCCCAAATTTCCAGGGTAAGGCCAGAGAAGAAGACCAACTTTCACCTGCAACATGATAATGCCAGCCCCACATTGATTTTGCGACCATGCAACTCATTGCAAAATTTGGCTGGACTGTCTTATCACATCCACCATACAGTTCCAATTTAACGCCTTCAGACTTCCATCTCTTTGGGCCTCTGAAAGATGGACTACATGGCACACATTTTCAAGATTCGGATGCTGTTGTCAAAACTGTAAGGAAGTGGTTAGCCTCAGCTGGTTCAGATTTTTACAAGCACGGCATGCAGGCTCTGGTTCATTGTGTTGGCAAAAGTGCATAACGAATGGTGGTGACTATATGGAAAAATGACAGTCTGTAAATGAAATATTGCTCTATTTAGCTTTGCTGTTGTAATTAAAGTATCTCCTATAGTTTGTATGAATAAAAATAGGAAGCATTAGTTTTGCAACGACCCTCATATATTTAAAATTTATACCAAACTTTTGTAATGTGTAGGAACTTGAAACTTTTATATCTTTATATATAAATATAAAGATATATAAATAGACCAACATCCATGCAAATAAAAACTGCTACTGAAATTCATCTACACAGTTATATGCTAAAAAATGTATTAATCTAGACGTTCACATACTAACAAATATACTGATTACTTGGGATTATGATATAGTATGCATGATAATTCTATGGTCCAAAAATAATCTGGAATATGGATGAATGAATTTATTTCCCCCAATAACATTACATTAAATTTACATATACCAACAAAATACCCAAAAATTTACATACCCAAAACTACTAAGGTACCTTTGTTTACATTGCTCTTTATTCTCTAGGTTCTAGCAGTATCTGTCTAAACCCTGGTTTCCTATCTCTTAATCACCTGGTTGTATGAATGCAAGAAACTTCCCATTCTTTCCTTCATTATATTTATCTTTTAACTCTTTCTTTCTATTTCTCTCCCACTTCTACTTTACTTTTCCTAAAAACTTCCACATTTTCTGGATTTTTTCCACTCTCTTATTCCTTAACATTTTTAATATCACTTATTGTCCCAAATTTTTCATCTCCACCTTTTCATATTCCAATAAATAATCTTTTCACACACTAGCTACTCCCCCACACGTTATATCCTTCCTTATCATTTTCCCTTAATCCTTTCAAGAATATTACTCCTGTATGGGTATGTATCCATGCCCATCCCATTCCAATTTGATTACAAGTTTCAATATATTTCTCTTGTCCCCAATTCTTTTTAATTCTTTTATATAAGGCCAAGGAATGTTTATCTTCTAAACTAGCCCAAATCTCTTGCTTTTCAATATCTTCTATCCTCCATCTTACCACCTTCCAAAATCTGCTAACATTACTTTCACCCATTCTCCATATGTCCCTGTTGGTCCTGGTGGTGTAGTGGTAACCATACTTGCCTTCTAAACCCAAGATTGTAGGTTCAAACCGTGGATCCCATGTCGTACATTTATGGCATGAAAAAGAACCTCAAGCCTGAAAGAAGAGGCCTCTAAGCAAAATTTGTCGGCAGTTTCACGCCCTGAATTGAATGTGAGCTGATGACCTGAGATGTTAAAGAGCGCCCATAAATAAATCAAATCAACAATTCATATGTTTCCCATTCCTATTTAGTCGGTCTTTAGTGGTGACTGCACTTGCCTCCTACATCCAGAATTGTGGGCCTGATTCCGGCCAAGACCAATGGATTTTATGGGATGTAAAAATCCTAAGTATAGCTTCCTTCCAAAGGGCAGTAAAACATAGGGCCCCATGTTATACATTTATGGCACAATAAAGAATCTCAAGCCTCAAAATTGAGGCCTCTGAGCAAAATTTGTCCGCTGTTTATTGCCCTGATTTTAATGGGACACTGATGAACTGAGATGTCAAAAAGCATCCATAAATAAAATAAAAAAAATCTTATTTTTTCTAGTACTTTTTACTCCTCCCCCACACCAGCCCTTCCCTCCTAAAACCCTTTTTTGATAGATAAGACATTTCTTTAGTATATTTGTACCGTCTGGTTTGAAGGTACCAATACTTCACTGCTCTCTCTACAATTCCTCCCTACCCTTCCTAATTCTACCATACTAATCCCCTTCGGAGAACTTTTGGGTAATCCCAACACTTACCTGCATAACATTCTATGAACCATTTCTACCTTTCTCCATCCCTCCGAGACTCCCCAAATTTCTACTGCATCCTAGCTTCAACCACTGCCTTGTATAATCTCACTAACCATTTCATAAATAATGTTGGTGTCTTATACAAACTTATTCTAACAGCTCTCATCGCCAATTTACCTTTCAAATCTCATCCCCATGTAATCCTTCATTACTTCTACTAATTCGCTATGAATATACTATTTCTCATCTTTCCTTATCTTTGTTCCTTTTTAAATACCATTATCTCTGATTTTTTTCCATTTATCCTTAAGCCCCATTCTGCACAATATCTACTAATCTTATCAATAGGCCATGCAATCCAATCACATTATTGCTCCCATTATAAGATCATCAGCAAAACGCAGTCCTGGTATTTCCCTCATACCAACTATTGGACAAGGTCTATTTTTTCCTCTAATCCTTTCAAGAATATCACATAAAAATAAATTGAATAGTATTTGGCAAGTTTATACCCTTGCCTCAATCCAATTTTTTGGGTCATATAATCTATAATTCTATTCCCATCATTCCTAACACAAAACCTATTTCCTTCATATAATTTTTGCAGTCCCTGCACAAACTGATTACTCACTCCTTTACATTTTTGTTTATAAACCAAAGCATCGCTATTTATTTTATCAAATGCTTTTTTGCAATCTGCAAAGAAAATATAAACCATTCTGTTTTTATTTCTTAAATATTTATCCACTATAGTACAAATTATCATTTGTCTGATGTTCTACTTCCTTTTCTAAAACCTGCTTGAAACTCTTAAGTTTACCTTCCTTCTCTGCCCATTCATGAAGCTTTCCAGCCAATATATACGTATATATTTTCCCCAGTATGGATAACAGACTAATTGCTCTATTCCTCTATAATTTTTTGGTTTATTATATCCTCTTTTGGTTTATGCAAAGGTACTATCATGCTCGCTTCCCAACACTCAGGTATTAACTTCCTCTCCTTAATTTTATTTAACAGCTCTGTTAACAATCAAATACCTCCTCCATATCTGCAAATACTTTCCAAAACTCCACTGAGATTCCATCCACTCCTGGGGCCTTTTTCCTTCTAATTGTTTTAATCTGACTTCCTACCTCTTTGATAGTAAAATCTTTATGCAGACATACTATCCTTTTTACAACTCTACTCCATTCTAGATCATAACTCCCTATCCTCTCACCTCCTATCAGACTCCTAAAGTAATTTATCCATTCCTTCTGCATTATTTTATTTCCTTCTCTTTTCTTTCTCAAAATCTCCTTTACTACTGACCATATATATTTACTATCTTTAGTGCCACAGCTTCCTTAATTAATCTGGAATCATTACTTAAATATTTTGAAAATATTTTATCCAATGACTCTAGACTGTAATAATATAATATTTATTATTGGTTGTAGAATAAAAAGCAAACATGGGAAAAACACCAGCAGGAAATTATCATTCCCATCATGCAACTATGGATGAAGAGAAGGCTGCTATTAGAGAAAAAGATTGACTCAGAAATGCTAAAGAATGAGCAGTGCAGAAGAAGCAAGAACAGAGGAAATAGTGTCTTTTCAAGCAACTTCCCTATTTTTCAAAGAAGGAGCAAAAGAGCACTGTATTGCCACATATCCCAACACAAAAAATTTTAAAGTACATAGTTTAGAATCATTTAGGAAGGTTTTGCTCATGTGAAAAGTTACTGACCTCCAGCTCCAGGAAGAATTGTGCTGTTTTTAAATGTTTAGTATAGACTGTCAACATATAAACATCACCTGAGAAGAAATATCTAAGATCATATCTTTCAATTGTACCTGCAGTTAAAGGGGCAGTAGAAAACTTCTGCTTGTGAGATGTTATTAGCCATTACTGTCCAGGGAGAAAAGAGCATATAATGATAGAGACAGAAATTTGGAATGAGAAGATTCAGCAAAGGCTCCTTATAATTTGTTATAGAATGCAATCATTTCTTTAAGAAAGAACACCTATCTTTTAAAATGGGTATATCTACAATTTTTAACTGTGGCCAAAATACTGCCTGCCATTGTCCTAGACTCTGAGAAATGTTTATGTGCAGCTATCATGTAAATATACGACTTCTGCAAGATGCTTTATTGCCATTTATATCAACCTTTTCTCAGAATTTATCCAAGCATTTCATATGCCAAAAGAATGATAGTAAAATGTAACATTTTCTAACTGATAATGAGAAAAGCATTCTTTCAAAAAACAAATTACCTACATGTGCTGGAGAAGGCATAGTGAATGTAGAACTGTGCATGTTGAGAGGAAATGTAGCAGATGCAGTTAAGCTACTCAAAGAATTGACTACTATATTCTATTGCCAGGCAAGGCAATAAGGTACAATAAACTAAAAAAAAGTATGTTTTGTAAGATTAGTACGAGGGCCATCCAGAAAGTAAGTCTCAATCGCGCCTGGAGATGGAATTACTTTTCGGATAGGAATGCGCATGCACAGGAGTAGAGAGGAAGTATGTGGGAATAATGCAGTAAAGTTTCAGCCTTGTGATGGCTGTGGTTACCGCGCTGTGCTAGGAGAAAATGGCTGCTGTGATATTGTCTCCCGCCAACTGCGAGGTTCGTGCAGTGATCCGATGTTTGCACGCTCAAAAGCAAAGTCCAGCAGAGATCCATCGCCAATTGTGTCAAGTGTATGGACACGACATTATGTGCGACAGTATGGTAAGACGATGGTGCAGGCAATTCACTGAAGGACGAACCAATATTCACAACGACGACCGTAGTGACCGACCGTCCCTGGTGACGGCAGAAGTGTTGGAAAGTGTGCGGCAAGCAATTGAGCAGAACCGGCGCTTCACAATTTCAGAACTCTCTTGTCAATTCCCCAGATGTCTCGCTCCCTTGTGCACGAAATTGTCTCCCGAAAGCCTTGACACTTCTGCCGTCACCAGGGACGGTCGGCCACTACAGTCGTCTTCGTGAATATTGGTTCGTCCTTCAGTGAATTGCCTGCACCATCGTCTTACCATACTGTCGCACTAATGTCGTGTCCATACACTTGACACAATTGGCGATGGATATCTGCCGGACTTTGCTTTTGAGCGTGCAAACCTCGGATGACTGCACGAACCTCGTAGTTGGCGGGAGACAATATCAGAGCAGCCATTTTCTCCTAGCACAGCGCGATAACCACGACCGTCACAAGGCTGAAACTTTACTGCATTATTCTAACATACTTCCTCTCTACTCCTGCGCATGCGCATTCCTATCCGACAAGTGGTTCCATCTCCAGGCGTGATTGGGACTTACTTTCTGGATGGCCCTTGTACATTTTGAAATGAATGAATTTATTTCCAGCAAACACAAACAACATTACAATTAAATCTTGTTGAATTAAAAGTAAAACTTTTTATAAAAAGTTTTAATGAGAAACGTCAAGAGAAAAAGTTTTAACGAGAAACGTCAAGAGAGTTTAATATATTGACATGATTTTATAAGTTTTACTTTTAATTCAACAAGATTATGATAGTTTCACTGTGTGGATTCCTACATTCATTTTTAATTGAATTACAATTAAAATTTACATATTTACATTATTTCACAAATAACCAAATACTATTATTAGCTTTGAGCCCTGTTACTCAGTTTGTCAGTAGTAGTCATTGGAATATCTAAGAGACCCAACTACAATGCTAACCAACATTATATATATTCTTGATAAAAAAAATAATATTAACAGGTCTCTTTAAACATTTGGAAGCCTCTTTTGTAAATAAACCTATTGGCCAATGATAGCCAAAGAGATTGTAGTAAGAAATAAAGCCTCACAGAATATAAAAGGCACAACAGGAGAATTGTTTTCCACATTCAGAATAAGCTATGAAGAAGCATGACATAGGATGTGTGAAATGTCAGCAATCATGTTTATTGTTAGGATGTTGCAAAATCCAGGAAATGAGATGAGTTATGTTTTACTTTGTTTGCAAAAAATGGAGACACCAAATCCCTTGCAAATTAGTACATTCACAATTCAAAAGAATAGTTGGGGAACCACAAATAGGGATGAATCATGAAAGAATTACATAAATTGATTTGCAGAATGTGACTGAATTGTTCCAATCGTCTCTGCACAGATTCACTTGCCCAACTCTAATACACTGTAATTACCATGCCATTTTACACACTAATAATAAATACAAATGAAAAGCAATATTATTCCATTCAATAAGTTTTAAACTAGAACATTAGTTGTCAAACATTATTTGATTTGTTATCTTATAGGTAAAAAAATCCTCTTATAACAGTCTTCGGTTACTTAGTATCTTGATCAATATAATAAACTAATTGCATATCTGGATAAACCTATTCTCTGCACTTACCCTAATGGTATTCAAGAACTTAAACATGATTTCTTGTATGTCTCCAAAAACCATGTTTGGTCAAGTATGAACGGGAATGACTATCTGTAAACTTTAGAAGAATGAGATCTCAATGTGATATCCCTAAGTGTACAGTCATATGCTTTGATCTTCATTTTGCATTGTAGGAAATGACAATCTTTGATAATAATTAAAGAGTAAACTAAAAAAATAATGGTTATGAAATCATTTAACTTTAGCTTTAGCCCCTGTTTAGCTGATGTTTTGGCCCAATTACCATTTAGCTATTGCTCTCTACCCACACCCCAAAAAAGTTGCCAATTAAGGTTACCAAAGCTTGTAAAATGCACTAACCTGCTTTAAAGATTCAGCAAGAGAGGTTAGCCATTTGGAATCACACTTCTGTACCCAAACACAGTAATGTTGTATGTACAGTTGGTTCAGAATATAGCGAGGCTCACTATTGTTGAATAGCTGGTATATGTGGAGAAAACATTTCAGCACTTGCTTTTTACCTAAGAAAAAATAAACTCTATGAATGTTTGACTAAATTATATACATCATGTTGCATTATTAAAAAAAATACAAAAGTTAAAGAACTTGGAGCTAAAAAGGTATTTTTTTAAATGTTCTTTATTACTGCATGTTCCATTAATATAATAATTAGAAATATTACAAGTAGTGCTATCATTTCACTGTTACATGTTATCCTTAATACTATTTCTTTATACTATTACATTCTTATTTTAATCCAATCATATTTAGTCATATTTCGAAGATTGTCGAAATTGGCACCTTATGCAAATCAATTAGATTACTTATACCAACATTCTTAGTCAAGTGGACAGTTATGTTATTTAGAAAAATCCAATAGTTATATTCACAATTTAATACCAATGGGCATTTCTTTAGATTGCTTCACTGTTACACCCCATTTTCTAGCCTATTAGTAAGTTTGTGCTAATTTGAAAACTGTAAAAATTTATATTGTTTAGAAATTTTGAAATTATTATATTTTAGAACAAGTTTACTATTGTCTATTGGTCATTGCCTAGTTACTTTTCCTCCACTTTTCAGAAATATTTTTTGCTCCTTCTTCAAGATGTTGCAATCCCATAAGATGTGTTCCACGCATATGCAAGTGCATCCTCTGCTATTTTGAAGCGAAGAAAGTAGGCTCCAAATTTTCCATGTCCCGAGAGGATTGCATAATATTGGGATTTAGCAAGATATTGGTTTTTAAGCTCTTAGCTACAGTCGGAAAATATGATTTTGTTATTACTCTGTTTGTTGTCATTTGCCACTCTATTTCCCATAGTTGCTGACTTTATTCCTCTCTTCACATTTAGACAAGAGGTGATAATCCACAGGCAGGTCTTTGCTGTTTGCTGCTTCTTTATAAGTTGGGCTGTTATTTAATTTTCTTCATTGCCAAAGTGTGCTTTAACCCAAGTAAAATATATTTTGCAGTATTCTGAAAGTGATTTTAACATCTTTATTTTTTCACAGAGATTACTATGTTTTGAGTGGTTGTTAATTAAATCTACTGTAATTTGACTATCTGTGTGGATTGCTGCTGTTTAGTTGTTAAAGGTTACATTATCTATATTTTCCAACTGTTCCAGGGCTCTAAATATAGCAAACTGCTCGGCTTAATTATTTAAGCATTTTTGCTGTAGCTTATACTGTAGTTGATGAACTGGCATATTGCTAATGTACATTATTATTCCTGCCCCTACACCTGCAATGCTTTTGCTGCCATCAGTGTATATCTTGAATGTATACTTTTTGTCATTTTGTTTCTCCTCTATTGTAGGTATATCAGCAAAATGAGGTCATTACCTGTATGGTGTTTCACTGTTGAATAGGTCTATCATTTGTCCTCCATTATGATTGGTCTTCTCTCTATTCCTCTTGTGAAGTTGTATAAGTTGATGATTTCTTTAATTCCTGTAATAATGCAGACAGTCGCATGTGATGTTATCCTGAACCCTTTGCTATTTTGATGTTTATAACTCTTTGTACTCTTCTCAGTTTCTTTGCATTGTAAGTCCGCTATATAGTGTCTATCCGGACAGGTGTCCCGTAATAAAAGAATAGGCAGGATGGCTCCATTGTGTATTATTCTCAGCACAGAAGATCGTAGCCCCCAGTTTATTTTGACAGTTCTGGGTAGCGAATATATGAGTTTGGTACACATCTTGGTTATATAGTCTATGTGCCGATTAAATTTCAGTTTATTATCAACAGTCACTCCAAGGTATTTTATAGTATTAACTTGTACTACTTTGTTGTGTTTAAGTAAGTGTCTAACTGTTGGCTTGTCTTGAATTTCCTACTTGATATGTATATAACCTGCAATTTCTGTGCATTGAATATTTTGTTGTTTGTAGCCCATTCAGAGATCTTTAACATTTCTATATTGGCAGTTTTCAATTACTAGTTTAGTTCCTCCTCTAACCAAAACAACTTCATCTGCAAAGGAAACCATCTTTGTGCATTATTTTTGCTAAAATTTAATAAGGAATCATACTGGATAACCCACAAGCTGGGTTCACAACAAGATTCTTGCAGGCATCTTTTGCTCACAATTCTATTCCTATATTGCCTGCTGATAACATGTTTACTATTCCACTAAAATAGCTCTTTGTTAAGAAATGAAGGTTCTTTGGGCATAGAAAATCTTTCAGTGACTTAAGAATACTGGGACATCAAGACACGTCAAAAGTACCTTGAACAGCCAGGGTGATCATAGCTACATGTTGCTTAAGTAAAAATTGTACTTACGAAGCTGTAGACAATGGAGTGGTAATATATACTACATTAATGTGTTCAGTTGTTAACACTAACTGCACTTACTTTTTAAAACTTCGAACTAGTTTCGGGAGAGGTTAGGTTCCTCCCATCATCGGCTGTTGTTGACTGAATGCTGTTGTTCGACACGGGGGATGGACGCCCGTTCGCTCCTGTGGTGGTATCTTGTGGTTCTAGTAGAAACTTGCTGAGTTCATCCAGCGGCGGAAAATCAAAATTCATTAAGTTGTTCTTATTTTTTAAAATGAAGATTCTCTCCCATGTGGATAGTTCTATTCGGTTGTGAAGTTGTTTCAGTAATTTAATTTCTGGTTTTATTTCATGATTTTTGTTCCAAAAATGAGCTGCTATTGCTGATTTGTCTATCTGTTTCAATCTAATGATCCTAAAATGTTCTTTTCTTCGAATTTCTAAATTTCTTTTCGTTTTTCCAATGTAGCTCTGCTCACAATCTACACATTTAATCTCATATATTCCTGATTTTTGCTCTGTAGGGATGGTATCTTTCATTGTGCAATGTACTAAAATTTTTATATTATATTTGTTCTTTGGGGCTAACATAATTCCATGTTCTTTGAATATCTTCTTAAATTTGTTGTGGTAAGTTGGATGGTATGTGAAACCCAACTTACCAGAATTGTAATTACACTGTGCTGATATCTCTACCTATTATTACCAATGCTTGAAATGATGTTCTTATACCCAAAGACAGTCATGGAGACATGCCTTTGTCTCTATATGGATAGCTCTCAGTGTCTCATTCTGACAAGCAATTTAAATCAACATTGTAGGTCATGGAGACTTTGCAGTCTTGCCACACACAGTCCACTCTCTAGTGACTCCAAAGAAAGAAATCCGATGGAGTAAAATATGGAGATTGAGCATGCCAGAGAACAGCTTCACTGTGGTTGATCCATCTTTTGGTGTAGACATGATTTAGATAATTTATTACATACCCATAGCAGTTGCACTGCATCCAACTGGAGCCAGTGCCAGAGGAATATCTTCTAATAGACTAGCTGACATCAAATTGTTCTGGAGGAAAAAAACCCCAATGCCTGTCTGCCAGTTTGAAAATAGTACACCCTGACAGTGTGATCACCAAGAGTGCCACACCAAACACCAACATCCCAGCAAACTTGCAAATATCTTTCTCAGATCCATTGTGGATTTGCATTGGATCAATAATGCACTTTATTGGTGCTGTCAACATATATCACTCCATAGAACATGCTGGATTATATCAGGATATTCTCTTTCCACCATTCCTGTGAAGTAGTGAACTGATCTTTCTTGATTGTCTGCATGGAGATCTTGGAATGAGCATCAGCTGGTAGGTTCCCAATGGTGCACTTTCAGGATACAAAGAATGGTTGACTTAGGGATGCCTCTAATGCTTAGATTGGTAAGGTAGTGTTAGCAAATGGGAAGATGCAAAAATAAGCAGAGAACATTCCCGAAACCTTTTTTCAATAATGTCTTCCTGCCTCATTCACATTGCCTATAATATCTGCCTGGAATTAGACAAAATTAGTGTTTTCTGCTGGACTCTTGTACCTTTACATTTTCTAACAGTACATTACCAATGTCAAGATCCATCCTTCATGTATGCTTTGAAATATTTTGAAAAGTGTATTATGTTGGCTGTGGCTATGTAATACTGAGAGATGTAGGTATGAAATGCATAGGCATACTTATTATACTTAGGATCACTCAAACAGTTCACCCACTCAAGTATTAAGCAACGCATTTCTGTCTACCCATTTACTGTCAATAGTTTCCTAAAAAATTTCTAGCAATATTAAAAAATGAACAGAAAGTGTATTATCCCCCAGGTGTGTTGCACACGATCTCTGAATGGCTTAGCATAGACACCATGTGTTAATTGATACACAGGAGAAGAAAAATGTATTCGTGAAATTATCAAATATGGCAAGGAGTTGTGGAAAAATTCTCACCAGTAGGCAGAAATCTTTTAGATTGCAGCAGGCTGCATGTGTGATGGGATGTCAGCACATCTTAAATTTAAGTTCAGAGCCTCCTAACCAGTTTTTCTTTAAAGATGATGAACTGAATGAATAGAGCCTCCATATAGAGGCTTAGCTCAGGATAGACGTTCCAGATTTCATCTCAAAAAATTTATCTCCCATGGTGTTTTCATGCTAGGCTAGTTATTAAGCCCAAAAATTGAACACAGAGTATGCTGAAGGCCTTACATTACTTTGGATACACTAAAGAAAGTGCTGTTGAGTGTTATGAATGCTCTCATATGACTGAATAACAGGTCAAGATTCATTATAAAGAAGAGCACCTTTAGCCATAATATATTCCATTATTTATATTATATTTAGTTAAAAAGTACAGAGTCACTAGGTAAGTTTTGACACAGGAGCATTTGCTGACCCCTAGGCTAAAGAATAGCTGTGCAGTAAAAAATTAATTCTTGCATATTATTGCTGTTAACATTAGGAACCTCAATGATTACTGTCCATATAGTTAAAATCTGAAGTTTGTGAGGTGCTAGCATCCTGAATAAATTATGGAGAGTGAAAAGGAGCATTTTCAAGCCATGATTTTTATAAAAAGCTCAAATAAACCACAATCATTTGAATATTTATGCCAGATTTTCAGGCACTTTTCTGCATCGGTGCAACAGCATTTTGTTGGTTCGTTAAATTCAAGAAGGGATGACAATCTTTTAAAGACAAAGAGTGGAGCAGCAAGCCACAATTGTAGTGACTAAGTAAATCTCTTACATATGCAACAAATGATTAGAGAAGATTCAAAGTTAAGTTAGGAGAATTTAGGGATCAGTTTGATAAGTTTTGCTTTCATTATTTGTGAACCCCTATGAATAAAAAAAAATGTGCTTAAGATGGGTGCCCCACATTTTAACCAAAAGGCAGAAACACTTCAGGGTAGAATGGTACCAAGACATTCATCAAAGATTCAAGAGCTTTGCTGATATGTGCCATTGTCATAGGAGATGAAACTTTCCAACAAGTGGTTGACAGTTAGAAAATGGTAACTGCAAAGTAGTATATTGAATTCCCCCTTCCCATGTGTTTAGCTAAATCAAAAGATGGCAGTCGAAATTGAAATTTATTGATATGCTTAGAATAAATACAAAAAATACAAACTACCAGGGGGACCCCCTCCTATCTGGCCCAAGCCATTTTAGGGTATGCCCCCTCACAATTACAAAAAATATAAATACAATAATTAGTTTTATTCTATCATCTTTATCCGAGCTCTGATATAATTGAACAAATCAATATTTCCACCATGACTGCACCAGTCGCCGGTTCATCAACAAGATGTCAGTCAAGATCTGTGCTAAGAGGCATTTTGTTGCACCACAACAATGCTTCTGCAGACACTGCCAACACAGCAAAAACATTTATAGAGAGTATAGAAACGAAACTGTTGGTGCATAAATCTTACAGTTCCTACCACCATGCATTTTCTTCCTTTTCCTGAATGTGACGAACTATCTTCAAGGTAATCGATTTTCCAATCCTGAGGAAGCAGTTGCAGCCTACAAAGAAGAAATAGCTGCAGTGCCAAAAAAATAAATGGCATAGTTCCAGGGAATGGAGCATTATATTAACACACACAAAAAAAAAACAAAAAAAAAACAAAGAAGAGTCTTTTGAAAAGTTGTGATGAGAACAAAACTTCTCTGTAACTATTACTTATTGAATATCTCTAAACGTTGTATTAACCTATGACTGGTTCATTTGTTTCTTAGGAAGAGTGTTTTAAGTGTATGAATCAAAAGAAGAATAGATATAGATGTCATAGATAATCTGCTGCAACAGAAAAATAAAATACTTTAAATAAATATAAACAATTATTCAGAAGGATTAATTACTTAAGAATGATGCATGGAAGTTCCTAACTTTTTGTAAAATAAAAACACTTTCAAATTTGCACAAAATGTAATTATGTATTACTATTATGCATTTTAATTCAAATTTGAAATGCATAAGTAAAAGTGTATCACAGATATCTCCCTTCATTGCAAACTATTCTGGAATGTAAAATTGCATGCCATAAGAAATACAAAATATATAACTATTTAAAAAAAGGATATAAGTTAAATTTGTTCCCCATCACTACTACCAATAATGACTCTTGCTCATGCATATGCATGCATACAAATCTGAAGCTTTAGCCAATAAGCTGAAAGACAGTATGTTACAAGATTAATAGGATGCACTATAAACTTTAGCAGTGATCATCCAATTGGGAATTCTGCAGTTATTTCTACTGATCTAATGCCACAATAATATAAGTCCTTTAATCATAGAAGGATAAAACAAAAACTTCACTCACCAAGTTTCAGGACTGACTGAACATCCCTGAGTACCTTAAGAGAGAGGTCCCAGTTTCTAAATAGAGGGTAACACAAACTGCGTCTAACAAATGCTACCACCACATCTTCTAGATGGTTGAAATTCTGAAACAAACCATTAGTTCCAAGACAGAGTAACTACTGCAAATGTTTATAAAGGAGATGTATAAGTGCTTTTATAAAAAAGAAGGAATGAATAAAGTAAGAAAGAAAGAGAGAGAAAATGGAAAGGGAGAAAAAAATGGCAAGCTGATAAAAGATTTTACAAAAGCAAAGTATTGGAGAAAAGATAGTCATATGATCAAGGCCAGTTGTGGCAAGTAATACAATAACTGCACAATGATAGCCATTGCTACATGGCACAATTACATGAATATAGTTTTTAAAAAAGGATTAATCCATAGTATTAAAACTGCATCCTTGAAATCACCTTGTCACAATGCAGTAGTTTAGTATCCAATGAATCAAAACACTATAGTGGGGAAGTCTTAACTTGCTGGCTTACTGGTTGGTAAGAGTAACAAGAACTAGCTCTGTCCACAACAAAAAAACTAGCATTTGTCTCAAACTGGTAGGCCAATTTCTATGATACTCAACAGCTCCCATGGTAGAAGAAACTCTTGAGCTCTAATGGAACAGGAAGCAACGAGACACCATTCTACTGCAGATGTTCATACAAATACAAGTTTCTATTGAATGGGCATATTTTAAAACTGATTAATTATCTTTGCATTTCTGAAGAAGTACATTCCTATGAACCTAGTTTAATTTTGCATGTTTTTGCTATAAATGCATGTATTTATTTAATTTTCATGAAAATGGCAAGATTTCATACATTATTCAGTTTTGTTTGGTTTTTTTTTTTTTTAAGCACTGCTTGTTCCTCAATGAGAACCTTGTTTCCATTTCCAAATGTACTACTACTTTGAATCAATAGCTTCAAGGTTGGCAGCTCTGGATTTGGCTTGCTGGCATTCTAAGAGGCTGCTGTTTCATATTCATTGTTCATTCTTCATTTAGCATGACACAATAAGACTAGTTAGAAGCTAATGAAATTTCAAAAGAAACAAGCAAAGTGTTTTGTACAGTGAAGTTTTGGGCAGTAATTTTTGTGGTTACTATCAACACATTTTCAAAGGAAATGTTATCATTAATTCAAAATTAAAAATTTGGGTGAATAACTCTTCCGATTGTGAAAAAGAGGTAAGAACCCTTTTATTCTGTTTAAATTTTATAATTTTATATTATATTGTTTAAGGATAAGTAAGTATAATTTTAACTTTAATTATCATCAAATATAATTTTAAGATGCCATGCAGCAAGAAGTTTCAGCTGAGCCAGCACTCAACATGTGATAAAAATACAAACAACTGTGAATGGTAGAAAAGTTTCAGACCAACCATGCAGAATTATGATTACAAATAATACACATTTTCCATACTGCTGTGAACTTGCCACAGAGATAGCTGAATATCTTGTATTTTGAGAATTCTTAGAAACCTTTACAAAGATGTCTGTACCAATCAATTTGTTCTAAGGAAACTGAACCAGAACTGTATAATTCTGTACAACTGTATTAAATGTTTCTGATTTTTATGCTAGGTACCATTTTCAATCTGATCATATTCAATTCCAGTGAAATTTGATAAAGATATTACTTTATGCAAGATATTAACGTACATGAACCATTATAATAATATATGGAAAAGTTTATAAATGCTTTCAGACAAGCTCGTAAGTATTGCTCTATGCCTTTACAAGCCTTGCAAAATATTAACATAATCCTAAAATGAGATATAATTCACTATACAGCATTGATAATCCTGCAGTGAGTACACTCTCAGAATTAACCACAGATGACAGCACTCAATGCATGACTCATCATTTGTTCCAATTGTTTGTTTTGGTGTGAGTTGCATTTAAGTAGACTGAGTGCTTATGGTTCCATTCAGAGTAATTTAGTACACATTAATAGAAGTTCTTATTAATAGTAGCAGCTTTCCTGATATTGTGAACATAGAGTGTGAAAGAGAAAAATTTTTGCTGTAATCCATTTAGTGAAAAGAAACATTCTCATGTTACAGAATGTCTAAGGCCAGGACAACATGGATGGCAGATTTATATGAAAGGGCTAACATTAAGGAAAAGTGTGTTCCAATGCTGTATTATGTTTTATAAAATCAGAAAACAAAATACAAACAATTAAGAATGAAGCAATGATTTAGAGACAGCTGGGAATGCTATGATTTCATATTCAAGGGTTTCAAATGTTGCTGCTCTTCTGTTGAATAGCAGTCAAAGGTTGCAGGAACATCATAGTTAAGAAGAAGAATGATGGAGAACAATTATCAGAAGAAGAAAATAAAGATGATGAATGTAATTATTAGCTAATTGGGAATGAAGACAATACTTCTGAAAACATGATACAGAAACAATAGCACAATTAAAATAGAAATTTAAATACAATAGTACATAAAAAGTGAAAAGATACAAATATGGGCAATTTTCCCTATAAAGTAGGAGTACGAGGAAAGTACAAAATGGGTTTGATGTGTCTAACTATATTGCAGGAAATCCAAAGGAAGTATCACTCCAAATCCAAACCTGCTTAGCAATGACACAGTTAAACTGATTCATTTATTTTATAATGGCTGATGTATGACAGGAAAAAAAGAGTTTGTTTCTGTGAAAGAATAAAAAAGTAGTATACAAACAAAAGAGATTACTCCTGTACAATTTAAATGAGATCTACAATTTAAAGAATGATATCCAAATGTTAAAAATAGAATTTCAATATTTTGTGAGTTGAAATGAAGGAAATGTTATTATTACTGGAGCATCTGGAACTTATTCTAAATGTCTTGCAGCATACACCAGAATGTTAGAAGGATATTAATTGAAAGCAGGATTAAAGATCTTATAGCAGGTTCTGGTTGTGAAATAAATTCATACAAACCATGTTTCTCAAAACTCGTCTACTATTCCTCACTCTCAGAATGTCACTTTGAGTCCTGCAACTACTATCTTGGTGAAGGAAACCTAAGAGCAATACTTATTGATAGCTTTGAAACAAATGCAATGGATGAAGCTATATACAAGCAGAGGGTAACAAAAGATAGATCAACAATGCAAACAATTATCACTTCCATCAAAGAATTCCTGGATTTGTTCTTTCAAAAACTGAAGATATTACTGTGTCACTCTTTCATAGTTTCTCAACAATCTAGTTTATAAAATGAACTTAAGCTAATTTTCATTATAAATGAATATATTGTCAAGTGTCATTTTTCTGAATATATTGTCAAGTGTCATTTTTCTGAAAGCTATTCTTCTACAAGATGAGTTTCAAGCATATCATTGGATTAATGCCCAAGCTAGACATCATCCCTTTGTGGTCTATTTAAGGAGTGCAGATAACACTTCAAATCATGTTAGATATATTTCAGATTGCTTATCTCATGATACTGCAGCTGTATATCTACTACAGAAATGCATAACAACATACATTACTAAGAGTTTCAAATGAAATCAAAATACACATACTATTTCTCTGATGGATATGCATCTCAGTATGAAAATAAAAATAAATCCATAAACCTTTGCTGTCATAAGAAAGATTTTGGAGTGCATGCTGAATGCCATTTGTATGCTACCTCCCATTTTAAGAGACTATGTGATAGTCTTACTGGGACAGTAAAACATTTAGCAGTACTGCCAGTTTATGAGACCTATAGTGACCAAACTGTAATTTCCCCATCTGGTGTAGAGAAAATAGTCAAGTGATTGTGATGTAACATTTCCCAATACAATGAAGAAATCAAACTTCCAGAAAAGAGATCAGTAAATTACACACAATATCAAAACACAATGGCTTCATGCTTTCATTCCCATTAATACAAAGTGAGTGAAATCAAAAATTTATTCACATGCTGACAATTTTCAGAAAGAGGACAAATTTCTTAATGATGAGCTTTATTATGTCAGCATATCAGGATTTGCGGCCTGCAGTGACAAGGACAACTAATGAATTAGATGTGTGTTACATAAAGAAGAAGAAACAATCTAGTGAAAATTATGTTACTACACTGCAGCTGACCTTCACCATCTTATGCTTATCCTGGTTTACCTGACATCAGACATATTCCCAGGCAGTCAGTGATAATGCTGGTTTATCTGGGAGAACACACACAGTTAAACCTACAAAATGCATCTTAATTAAAAATAAACATGTAGCTTCATAGGGTAGGTCTAATCTTATCTTTGTATTAGATTTTTTACAATTACTTGAAATATGTTGGGAGTTCCACCATTAGGGTTAAGCATACATATGCCTTAATACATATTTTTTTCCAAAATTTTGAAATTGTACCTTTTGGAAAATTTGTGTTGAACATTTTTTTCTTTTTTCACACTCACAGAACATCTATGCATACAACATTATGTTCCTACATGAAAATAAGTTTTAAATGCTTTCGGACAAGCTCATAAGATTTTCAAATTATGATGTCATATGTTAAAAGTATATGTGTAAAATTATCCTTTTTAAACACATTTTTTCCATAATAAAACTCAAAAACTTATATTTGTATTCATTTATATATTTTAAATCTTGCATAAACCCCACCCTAGAAATCACATTACCTTGTAGTTGATGAGGGGATGTGTGGATCTGTGATCCTGTAGGTATACTGGAGGTGGTAATCGCTGAAAGAGTCACTCATGCCAGGGAGGCCACAGGAGAGATACCAGACAAAGAAGTGGCTTACCTTGAATAAGCCCAACCCTATAGTGCAGTGGGATTCATGCCGAGGGGGTTTAATACACAGGGTAATGTGTCTCAAATAGGGCCTCCAGATGCCAGGGGACCTTCAGAGTATAAGCCTTACCCAGACATTACAAATCTCTAGCTTCTTGTGGGACTAATAGGGAAACCACTTTTAAAAACCAAAAACTTATTTCCCAGGACCAGATCAGTTAACCCTCAGCAATAGCAACCACTTCCCTCAATGAGAAAGCTCTTCTTGAGCAAGCCTCAGGCATGAAATGGATACTATCTCTTTCAAGAGATTATGGAGGCCATTAAAGATCTGGGCAACAGAGCCTTTTTGGACTTTGGTAGAATTACAATTGTGATTCTAACCAAGAATAGCCCTAAAGGTCCTTCAAATGATCCTTCATCATAAGAAGGCGATCTTCCAGCAATGATGGAGGAATGGACCTAGCCCTAATTCAAAAATCTTGGATTAAAGGATCCAGGACTAAGAGAATGTCAAGGTAAGTTGATTCATTGCAGCAAGGGTAATCGATTATGAGTTGTGTTCTTGTTTGCAATAAAATTCAAAGCTTATCTCTTCGAGAACTTTGTTCTGATGACATCGTCACAGTGAAAATCAACTACAATGTAAGGGGAGGGAACAAAGGTCTATTATTCGGCCCTTTCTATCTCCCCTTTGATGGCAGTAACTGACCAACCAGGAAACTAGAACAGTTGGTCACACACTGCATTTAGAAAGGGGAATTATTCATCTTTGGGTGTGACACTGTCATCATGAAATCTGTTACAGTTAAGATATTAACAAAAGAGGTGAGTACCTTTTAGACTTTCTGCTTTCTAGCAATTTATACATACTTAATGTTGACAACAGGCCCACCTTGCTAATAATAAAATGTAGGAAGTTATTGACATTATTTATTTTACTGAGTACAATACTACTCTGATTACTGATTGGAGAGTCTTATATGAACCATTACATTTGTATCATAGTATATATCATTCAGTGTTAATGTAGTCAAAAGAGTAATTTCTACGAAAATCCCCGGAGAACCTGGTGGGAATCCTATATGCAGGATCTCTAAAGTAGGATTGGGCAGATTGATAGGATAAGATCTTTTGGTGGTATTGGCAAGGTAACCTATTCTAGTCAAGACTTGACACAATATCCACCCCATGCAATCCAGATAAAATCCAAAAAAGTGACATGGTAGATTAAAGATATTGAACAAAAGAGAGGCAGAGTATAACACCTCTTTAACAAGGCAAAAAGAGTTGGAGATTGAAGAGAGTATCATACAGTCCTCACAGACTACAACATAAACATATACAAGTGCAAAAGATGTTCTTGGCAAGTTCTGTCAGGAAATATCCAGCCTGTCAGAGGCAGCCAGATTACATAGAGCATTGGCTCATGGTCCTAACTGCAAACCCTGTAGGAACAATGTGTAAGCCTACAGGTTTTACATGCTCGACTGAAGAAACACTCAAAGTTCTCTATGAGGTACATTTCCCTGGTGCATATATAATGATAACACCTATGAACCCAGACCACTGCAAAACTCTAGACCAAGAGCGTCATAGAAGGATTGAGAAATTACATGTCATGTTGTCACAGCTCATATTGTTAAATGGGCAGTCAAATTTAATCTATTTAGATTGCCAGATGGAGATAATATCTTTCCTGCATTGCTGCAGAAAGGACCGGACTGGCTTCACATTCTCCTCTGCAACCTCTTCCGGGCCAGTATAGTCTTTAGCTATATTCCTCAGGCCTGGAGAGCTACCAGAATGTGTTTATCCTTAAGCCTGTCATGTCTGATGCTTATCAACCGATTAGTCTTAGATTGTTCCTTTTGAAGGCCTTGAAAAGGCTGATCAAATGATATATTTGAGGTAGGGCATTATCAGATACTCCCCTCCATAAAAAGCAATATGCCTACCAGCCATTCAAGTCCTGCATCACAGCACTACACTGTCTTGTTAGCAGACTAGAGGGCTTTATGGCCAGGAAAGAAATAACCTAGGGGACTTCCTAAATGTAGAGGGTACTTTCAATAACACCTCTTATAAGTCTATGGATCTGGTTGCACAGAAATATGGAGTCAATGACACTGTTTGCAGGTGGATAAACTTCATGCTCAGAAGCAAAAATGTTACTGTTAGCCTTCTTGGGGAAATGAAAGGGATCATCACCATGAGGGGCTGCCCATAGGGTGGAGCTGACATATTCTCCATAGAGCCAGGTGGTCTCTTGTAATGATTAAAAGCACTATAGGAACTACTTGGGGCCTAAAGTCACATATTAGCCATTGGTTATATATTTCAATGATCAAGTGTGAGATACATTACAGTACCATTGTCTGCTGGTGGAAAACATTACAAACTGCTATAGCAAGTAAATTTATTAAGGTACAAAAACTAGCATGTGTGTTTGTTACAGGGGCCTTCAGAAATACTCCAACCATTGCACTGGGGACTCTGTTGGGTCTACCTCCCATGGACATCAATTTACAAACAGAGGCTAGGCTTACTGCATATTGCTTCCTGCAAGCAGGGAATTGGAGAAGCAACTGTGCAACAATGGAACACACCTCCATTCTAAATTTCCTGGATATTTTGGTACTGAGCATGAAGTCTGACCTAATGAACTGCTCTCTTCCTCCATCAAGATAACTCTCAGATCTTGAGAAGACTGGATGAAGGAGTTATGTGTGGAAAAGAATGTGAACAACTTGTATGTTTCACCAACAGATCCTGTATACCAATACAATCAGGTGCAGGCATATATGGCCTTTCTCCAAGGATAAATATCAGTATAAGCTGTGAGAACTATTGCACAGTCTTTCACACAGAAGTATCTGCTATCCTGAACTGTGCTTTTAGAGGCCTTGAGAAAGGCTACCATGATAAAAAAAATTCTCATCCCCACAGATACAGCACTTTCCTCCAGGTTAAATCTAAACTGGTATGGAAATGCCTAAATGTCCTGATGTCTGATAACACACTTGAACTGTGGTGGGTACCAGGGCATCGGGGCATTTATAGAAATGAAAAAGCAGATCAGCTGGCCAAAAGGAACCTATGTTGGCCCTGATTCTGTGGTTGGAATCAGTACATGCATTGCTAAAACCGTGGTAAAAACATGGATAGGAGGAAAAACAACTTAAGTGCAAAGGCAAGCTAGGAAATTGGTCCTTGGTTCAAGTAACACTCTTTCCTTATCTCTCCTTATATTGGACAGAGGTGGTATAAGTAGTTGCGCTAATTACTGAACACAGTTTAGGAATCATCTACAAAAAGTGAGACTCTACAAAGATGAGCCCATTTATAGAATGTGCAAGCAGGATGAGGAGATCATCTCACACATCCTGTTTGACTACTATTCCGGGTATTTGAATTTCAATTTATTTCTAACAAACAACGTTATAATAAAATTTACATACTTCCATTATTTTCCCATAAAAAAATACTTAATCTTTCTGTAACCAGGAAAGACCTAGGACTGGAAGCTGACATTGAAATCAAAATACTGCAACTTGTTCAAGGAACAGTTTTTGGAAACAATGAAGGCACCTCTTCCAATGGGGAAGCACAATAAGCTTTTCGCTGGCATTCAGGAGGTTGACTAACTATATTTAAACTGCTAGTTATTTAATCAAATAAAATCAAAGCAATTCAAAATCTTATACAGCATAAAGCAACATCATGACCAAATTTCACTGAAATTGAAGTGGGTCATTAAAAATGGTACCTAAGCTTAATTATTTGGCATATAATGACTCTATTAATATGAATTAACAGATACTAAAATTCATATACTGTATATGGGATGCAAGAATGAGACCAGAATGACTTGTTAAAAAGCTTTTTTAATTTTAATTATAGGAACTTAGTAGACAACATCAAACTCTACTGAATAACCCACTCAACTAAGATATCCCCCTCCAGCTAAGAAACCTATTTCAGAGGCAACATTTTTCAATGTTAAATGACATGAATAAGGCTGGAGATTAAGCTCCAAATAGCATTTAAAAGCTAATACACTGGAAAACAGTTATCAAACTTCAAAAGAATACATTAATGTTGTTGATATATAGTCAGGATAGTATAATAGTTCTAATTTAAGTTGACAATTATGGTTACTAAAAATGAAAATTATTGCATGCATTTACTTCTAATTCAATGAGAACAACATTTTAATAAATTGACATAAGCAAAGAGAATGAAAAAGATGCAGTGTTCTCATACATTCCCTTTAGATGCCACATTGTTTTTTATCATATCATACACACTCCCATTTAAACAAAGGAAAAGGCTACTGTTAGGGAGGTGGGCAAGCAAACATGTGATGGAAAAAAGCTCAATCGCAAAGCAACAATCCCTTAAGAAAATGAGAGCCATTAAATAATAAGGTTATGGATAGTGAGAAAGGCTAACATTTATGTGAAAGCAAAACCATTTGTTTTAATTTTATGTCATCTAAACACTCTTAATGCTTCACTTACTTGTCATAAAATGTGGTACATATTTCGAAGACGTTCGTCTTCATCCTCGGCCACGGGATGACTGATTGGAGACTCGATTGAACCTGTAGATGTACGTTGCCTTGGTGGCACCTTGATGAACCTAAAGTTTGTGTTTCCTTCTTCCGGAACATCAAAGGTCATTACACAATCTCGGTATTTGTAAATATGAATTTTTTCCTCCAATTCTGTAGATCCCTGTACTGCTTTTAACAATTCTACTTTTTTAATTATGTCATGATTTTCTGTCCAGAAATGATATGCTACAGCTGACTTTTCTATCTGTTTGTATTTTATGTTCCTAAAATGTTCTTTTAAATTTCTTCTTTTAAATTTTTAAAAAATTTTACATTTCATCCAAGGGCAATGAAGAAGTTTCAAAATATTTTTAAAGATTACAATATAAGATTGTCACCTACCAATAGATATTGTTCAAAAATATTCTAAAGGACAATGTTGATGAAAGTACCCCACATGAAGAAAAAGCAGGTATTTATAAGATAACTTGTGCAGAATGTGATAAGATTTATATTGGAAAAACAAAAAGGAATATAGGCACACGTTTAAAAGAACATTTTAGGAACATAAAATACAAACAGATAGAAAAGTCAGCTGTAGCATATCATTTCTGGACAGAAAATCATGACATAATTAAAAAAGTGGAATTATTAAAAGCAGTACAGGGATCTACAGAATTGGCTACATGGGAAAAAATTCACATTTACAAACACTGTGATCATGTAATGAACTTTGATGTTCCGGAAGAAGGAAACACAAACTTTAGGCTCATCAAAGTGCCACCAGGGCAAAACCGTACATCTACAGGTCCAATCGAGTCTCCAATCAGTCATCCCATGGCCGAGGATGAAGACGAACGTCTTCGAAACATGTACCACATTTTATGACAAGTAAGTGAAGCATTAAGAGTGTTTAGATGACATAAAATTAAATCAAATGATTAGCTTCACTGTGTTTAGTTCCATATATAATTATTTAAATTAAATAAAACCATTTGTGTTGAGGAACAATAAACATTTACCCTCACTTAGGTTAAGAGGCTTTCCATGAAATAGTAGCAAGTATGATTGTGTTAAGTGGAACTGTTTATTGTCTGTTAGAACTACAAAAAAGTTCATAACATTGTCAGGATTTAAAATTATACAGAAAGTTCTAATAAATATAATAAAAAAAATACAATAATATCGATCATGTATGCTGGCATATGGTGCTACAACTTACAAAATTTATTACAATATATGCAGTCTTGTGGAGCATGTACATGATTTAATAAATAAGGCACAGAAATTAGATGATGTTATTATTGAGTACAAGATGCAAATTATATCTCTGCTACAATTGCATTAATGAACAACTAGCTTGCGGAAGGAATTTCAAATTTTTTTTAAATAGTGTTTAACACCATTTGAGGATGTAGTTTGGGGAGATAGGTTTGTTTGTTTTTTTTTTTTCCTTTGTTTCATTTATGAACGCCTTTAACATCTCAGGTCATCAGCATCCCATTCAAATCAGGGCATGAAACAGCCGAAAAATTTTTCTCACAGGCCTCTTCTTTCAGGCATGAGGTTCTTTATTGTGCCGTAAGTGTACAACACCGGACCCATGGCTTTACTTCCCTTCTGAAGGAAGCCATACTTAGTATTTTTACACCCAAAAAAATCCATTGGTCCTGGCTGGGATCAAACCCGTGATCTTGGGTTTAAGAGGCAAGTATGGTTGTCATTACACCAACAGGACCAACAAGAGATAGGTGTTGTACAAAATATATATATAAAGCAATGAATTAAATATTAAAAATAAATCAATTATAGTAACAATAGCACTAATTTGAGCATAAGAATGAAGGAAGATCGTACTATTATACATTATTACTACTGCTCTAACCAAGAGTTATAAGTTTCTGCCAAAAGTTGTAAATAAAGCAGAAGAGAACTGAGATCTACTCAACAACACTTCCTTAAGTTGTTCATATACTAATTATAAAACTTTGTGCATTACTTCTGGGTTCACTCTAATGCAATAAACTGTTAAGAAACTCACCTCCAACCAGCAAAGTGTGCTGCTAAGTTTGTTGATGGTCCAGGCACTCTCAACAGATGGATCACCCTCAGTGGTACGATGGTCATAGCAATAGGCAGCCAGGATATCAATAAGACCCAAGTATGCTATCTGCTTCATATCTTTATCCAGCAGGTATTCTTTGTTTGGCATGTTCTTTAGTTGGTCCAATTCCTCATTAGTCAACACAATTGCTGCAAACATTAAAGCAAGAAGATCTGCTGTAATAAAGAGCTTAGCAACAAGTCTGGTGTAGAAAAACTTATTCCAAATTCATAACATTTGGATATAATAGCAATTGAAGTTTTCTTGGGACAGAGAAAAATCTATTACATAAAATTTTGTTTTTAGAATAAATTACAAATATTTAGCATAATTTAATTAAAATCAAGCTATTGAAAAGAATTCACATGAAATATCCTTATAACAAAAATTGAAATCACTTCATTGATATATTCTAAATATTTTTGGTTTGATGAAAAAAACTACATTTTATATACATTCTAAATAATATTTATTCATTTTCTTCTCAAAAATTCATATTTTGAGCACACTATAAAATTGATAATTCTTTCTTTTTATAGAGATATATCTTTGGCTTTAGTTTCTTTGGTTGCAGAAGTGACATACTTTACAAAATACTCTCCTTTTCCTTGTTTCTAATAAATACTCTAATATAAACATATAAACAATGTATACAGTTTTTTTCACACTAACTCCATTCACTTACATAAATTTGGAACATATGTTTCGGGAGCGATCCCTCCCATCTTCAGCCTGTTAACAAACTGTTGTTAAACGTGGCGGTTGGGTCTCTTGATGTTCTTGTGGCGGCATCTGTTGGTTCTATTAGGAATTTGCTGAGCTCATCCATTGGAGGGAACTCAGCAAATTCCTAATAGAACCAACAGATGCCGCCACAAGAACATCAAGAGACCCAACCGCCACGTTTAACAACAGTTTGTTAACAGGCTGAAGATGGGAGGGATCGCTCCCGAAACATATGTTCCAAATTTATGTAAGTGAATGGAGTTAGTGTGAAAAAAACTGTATACATTGTTTATATATATACCACTCCATTGTCAACAGCTTCGTAAGTACACTTATTTGAAATACTCTAATATTACCTCAACTTAGGTATAAAAAATGAATACCCAAGTTGAGGTTATATTGCTACTCCATTGTCAACAGCTTCGTAAGTAAAATATTTACTCTAATATTACTTCCTCTAAATTTCAATGATAAGACTATTTCATTTTCCCTTTCACTTTTTTTCCTCTTGTTTATTTCACTACCCACTGGCAGTTAGTCCCTAACTCTATTCTAGTAAATTTATTTCTCTTTTAACTCATCAGCTCTTTTGGACATCAAGGTGAATGTAGTACTGAGTAAGTTGGTTCTTAACATTGTTTTCTGTTGCCTTAGGTGTCAAAAGCATTCAAAATTCCTTCAAAAAATTTTGGGGCCCATTCTGAGTGGTTATTTTCTTTTGGTATATTTCGGTAGAATTTGTTTTTCACAATGACAGATATTCAATTTTATTGGAAATCTCAGCCTAATTTAATATCTATTATGTAGTCACATAGTTGTTTGAGACTCAAGCTACTATTTGCATTCATTGCATAGTTTATTCATCTTTAACAACATGAGGCTAAAAACTAAAAAACTACAGAATTAAAAAAAAGAAAAAAGAAAGAAAAGGATTATTGTTACACAGATGGAGGTAACTTCTATAGAAGTGATTAATTATTTTATTGGGTGCATTCCTTGCTAATGCCTTCTATCATTAGATATTCCAAAATTCTGTAAGTGCGGAAATACGCTATGAATAGGGACCCAAAAAAAAAAGGTGACTTAGAAAGGTTCTTTAGCAAGTGACATGCATAAGCAATGGAAAAAGAAAAAAAGGAAAAATTTAAATTATCCTTAATATGCAAGTATGTATGTGTATATATATATATAATGAAGATGATCTAAATTCTTAAAACAATAAATAGAACAATCATAAAAAATATTCACAACTTTGCAAAATTTGATATAACAGAGACTAAGCATGATTAGAATTGTCAGATTTACATCAATAAAAAAAGAGGACAAAAAGCTCCAAAAAGAGGACATTTTTTCCAAAAATGAGGACACATAATATCCATTTAAACTTAGGATTATGTTATACTTAGATTTGTACCTATCTCCATTTATTAGTATTATTATTATTATTATTATTATTATTATTAATAATAATAATAATACAGTTAGCTACATACGAAAGCCAAGTGTAATATTAAATATTATATTAACAAAGGAAATAAAAGGGCAATTTTGCAACTTGTGATACAAGTCTATGATGAATTTCAGCCTTGTTCACACCCTCCAACCAGAGAAATGAATACTGTCACAGGTGGCCGAGGTCATTATGGCGCAGACTCGTGAGTGGAAGGTCTGGGGTTCGAATCTCACCAGGGCCGTCCTCCCTGACTGGGGCTTTTTCAAGGATTTCCTCAGTCCTCATAACTGGCAAATGCCAGGGAGGTACCCTAAACTTAGGCCTGGACCACTTCCTTCCTTTAAAAAAAAATCCTTTCCCAAATATATCTTTTCATTTATGTATCATCAGTGTCCACTGCCTGTGATGCCTCAGTAGTAAAAACCGGCATTAAACACTACTCAAAAAAGAAGAGAGAAATGAATCACTGCTCATTGTTCCTGCAAACTGATAGCTGAGAAGATATTTTTACACTGTAATAGCTAGAGGGAAAATGGTGTGAACAAGGTCAAATACCACATCAGTGATTGCATTTATACCAACTCTAAGCACCCATATGCAGAAGACAGTATGACTATCTTAAAGGTGTGTTTTGGTGAAAGTATAGATAATTTTGATTTGCCCTTGCAGTAACAGAAACAAACATCTCAAACATAGTGTGTACATTTTAACTAAAGAAGCAGAGATGAAAAATTTAACGGCAAGAGTGAAACATTAAACATTGACACCTAATCAAAAATAGTTAAGAATCTACATTATCGTAAGCAACATCTAAGACATTTCTCGATTGACAAAGAGAAATTTATTTAATCATTTGTGATTATGGATATGTCGTGTCTATCACTATGATTCTGCTATCAAAATGTAAAGTAAGGAATGAAAACATAAGGGGTGTCCATGCCCAAAGAAATTGATGTGCATCCATCAGCAGGAAAGATCATATTTTTGAATTATGAATAGTGTTTAACACCAATTTTTACTACTGAGGCACCACAGATGGTAGACACTGATGATATATGGGATAAAATGATAAATTGGTAAAGGATATTTTTTTAAAGGAAGGAAGCATCCCAGGCCTAAGTTTAGGGTACCTCCCCAGCATTTGCCATTTACGAGGACTGAGAAAAACCTGGAAAAAAAACTCAGTCAGGGAGGACAGTCCTGGTGGAAATCGAACCCCAGACCTCATGCTCACGAGTTCATGCCTGAACGACCTTGGCCACCCATGGTGGTAAAAAAAGAAAGGTCACGTTGGGTTTTTGGTTTTTGGGACACATGAGGTTATTCTGGTTGATTACTTGCTGAGAGGAACCGCAATGTCATTATTATATACATTTCATTTCAAAATGACGAGATGCAATCAAAATGCAGAAAGTTGAAGGGATCTGTGCTCTTTGACAAGGCTTCAAGCCACAAGTCTTGTGTTGCAATAGTTGTAATTGATAAATCAAAGTCTGAACTGCTGGAACATCCTATTATTCCCCAGATCTAGCTCATAGTGATTTCCAAAATCTGTAAGAAAACCTTTAAGGGAGAAAAATTTTATAATGGAACATCCTTATATTGGTAAGCTGTAGAAATGTTACAGTATTGTTTGGACAAGCATCAAACTTTAAGCAGAATATGTTTTAATGTGAAATATAAATAAAAATATTAGAACACTAAAACATGGAAGGAACATAGGAATCATCTCTTGTAATAAGGGGTAATAAGAGAAAAACATTGTAGTTGATTTTTGGAAACATTATTGATATATAATAAATGGAATAGGATTTAAGAATGACAAAAGATAAATATTATAATTTTACAAGTGCACCTTTACTGCACTTTGGAATGATATTCATGAGCAGTGTTATAGGAAAGAAGTTGAAAGCTTTTAGCAAGTATCTGGCTCAAACATTACAACTCACAACATTACAACAGAGGCCACACAGAAACATCTGGGTGTCCAGCCATCGTTTTGAGTAACGGTGGTTTGGTGAGCAACTGAAGATGAGAGAGATTCTCCAGAAACGCATCTTACTTTTATGTAAGTAAGCGGAGTTTAGTGTAAAAAAAGAATACCTAATTTAGGATATATTACCACTCCATTGTCAACAGCTTTGTAAGTACAATATTTAATTATAACTCACATTTAAAGTTTAACAAAAATTTGCCTGCATTTTTATACCTTCTGTTCCCTCCCTCAGAAGCTGTTCCCAAGGATTTTTGTAGTCCAACACAGGTCCTACAACTTCAATTTGCTCTGCAAAGTCTGCCAAATAGTGATCATCATTGAAATCGATTCTTTCTTGCTGCATCCTCAGCCTATGACGCTCACTCTCTGCTGTTGAATCTGGTTCAGTAATATCCAATATACCCAATGGTTCACTCTGCAAAAGACTACATGGTTTAGTGAATTTTTACTGCTATTGCAGTCTGCTTCAAACATATATTTTAATTTTTAATATGAAAATGTCTGTGACTTCAACTAATAACCAAACTCCAATTATGCACTATTAACAACTGAGTTTCTATTAGTATATGACCGACTCACAGTTTCGGTAATGGCTAATTTTAATTAAAAGTTATTATATCTCAAACATTCAATAAGCAGTCTTACCATAAAAAAACTACAAACTTTTAAGGAGTGGTGTATAACCAGTTATTACAGTTATTTTCAACCTTTGGTGCTATGTTGTGGGATAGTAATTGTGAATTCAGTTACAGAAGAGAGAGTGCATTGTTAAAGTTTTCATCATTGTCTGGGGACTTATAAAAATCCCAAAAGTAAATGCACCTTATAGGATTGTGAAATAAGCCTCTGAGATTTTCACAATCTTAAATCAGCAGCATCAGCAGTAGGGCTTGCACACTGGACCATCATGCTGTACTCTGAAAAGAGGACAGTGAATGATTGCCAAGGTCACCCATGCAAGAAGCTGGTTCAAGAGTGACAGCTAACAATCAGTGAAATCCAGTTAGGAAACCGTCCATACTTAGCTTAAATGATGGCCTCTTGAGTGTTAAAACACTAAACATGCATAGGAGCATTTCCTTTTACTACTTCAATATTGAGAACTCTTAATCTTGCCAAATGACACTTTGAGGATCCTTAGGGGATCATCAACCTGCCTCATTTCAATTTGATAATGACAAAACAAATGCTTGTTTAAAATTATTTGTTTATAGTCTGCATTAACACTATGTACAATTAGTGTTTGAATAAATTGCAATTGTAAATTAGAGTTTTATGTGATTATATTCTTAAATGGTATTTCCTAAGATGCTTGCCTGAGAATGAATACATGAAATCATTCTTCAGTAAATGTACGAAGTAAGGAAGCTCAATGCTACACACAAATATACAGCTAAAATTCAAATTAATTTTTCATTAATTATAATGAGACTTACTTCAAAGCACTTAAAAACTGCAGGTGCATGATTTCCAAACCCATATTTAATGAATTTGAAAAAGTAATCCTATTTTGGAAGGTCATTTTATATCCACCAGAGGTCACCACATACAACATAATAGCTTCCATGGGACTGACACAGCAGCAGGAAACAGTAGGTCAACAGCTGAGGTTGGGAATGTGCTAACTTAAATACAGTAAGTGAAGTGTGTAAGACATTTACCTACAATGTATTAAATAATACATGAAATCGTTCTTCAGTAATTGTAACAAGTAAGGAAGCTCAATGCTACACACAAATATACAGCCAAAATTCAAATTAATTTCTCATTAATTATAATGAGACTTACTTCAAAGCACTTAAAAACTCCAGATGCATGATTTCCAAATCCATATTTAGGCCCATTTATTGATAGCTGTGGTTCTGGAGATATATGCTGCTGCACAAGCCACTCTGAGTCATCTTCACCCTCTTTAACTTCATCATTACTACTGCTTTGATCTTCTTGTGCTCCATGATTTGTACCTGAAATTTAAACTTATTAAGCGGATCATGTAAATAGAAAACTATTACAAACTGTTTTAGTGTTTCATTAAAACTTTGTAATAGAATTTATGATATGATTATAGTGCTAGTTTTTTACTTGTGCTATTGCTGGAGATTATGTTATTATGCAGTGGATTTTGCACATCAATAAGCCTGCCCTTCTCATTTAGCAATTTATTTACCTAAAACTTCAATGCTTGGTATTTGATGGTATTTTTCACGTTTTTTTGGTGGTACAAGAAGTAATGTTATTAAGTCCAAGTCAGGGAAGTATTCCCCTTGCCTCTTCTTGTCCACCACTATTACAAACTTCCCTTCATCGGCATCGTAGCTACCTTGTGAAGAATCTGTCTCCTCTACTGGTCCTGGTAAATGTAACCTGAAATATTACCACCTTACATTTGAATTAAATTATCAATTAATCTGTAACATAAGATATCCTAATTAAAATGTACATTGGAACTTGCACAATGAAGTTAATTGATATCATTGTATGATTAATGAGATATTCTATTCTATGCCGAGTAAAATCCAAGTTCCATTATGCCTGCAAAACACAATAGCTTATGTTATGAATGCTTTTTGCCACTTAGAAATGAAGCAGTGCAGAATGCAAACCTTCAAGTTGGCTCAGTATTGGTAACCCCTGCTCTATTCCATTGAACATTACAATATCATCATTAACTCTGTAGTTCTAAAACAGTATGTTAAAATCTATATAAATGTTGCACTATTGCTTCTTTAAGGATAAGGATATAAGGCATTTGTTAATAAACTGAATTTTATATTATTGTTTGATTAGAGAACTTCTTGACTTTGGTTTCATAATTTTCTTGGAGAAAAACATGTGCTCACATACATCTGTATACTAACATTCTTACAGTCAATTGATATAGTCTTTGGAATCTATACTGGGTAAAGTTTTCACAAAAATAATTTAACCTTGTTTTTTTAACCACCTTTTTCTTTCACATCCGTATGAGATGGCAGAAAAAATTTAGCTTTGCTTTTCACATTAATATAGTGATATTGTGAAACAATATTTAATAAAGGCCTATTAGCAAATTGTTAATGATCATGTTACACATTAGCCATATGGATTACAATATTAAATCTGATCAATTAGCAACTCAAAATGCAAACTATCACTTGTCTTAGAATTGCACGTACTTAGCTTATTCACTTTTTTACTTACTAAGAATCCTTTCCAACATGTTTATATGCCATTCTCCAATTTCTGTCTGACATTCTATTGGTCTTTTCCTCTACGTACTACATGGAGATAAGAAGCCAACATCAATAACCTTTATTCTACATTTAATGACTCCAATAAATCAAAACAGTTTCTTCAGTGCTTAAAGAATAACCACATTATTAACCTATTCTTTATAAAGTATAACCCCTCTTTTATACTTTTCAAGATACAGAAAGAATGCTGGTCTAAACAGCAGGAAAGTATAAACCATAGGAAAATGTGTACATATGTAAAAATTATGTGGAAAAAGAAGTAAATTAATTTTATCCTACATTAATGTGTTCAAGTTGTTAACACTAACTCCACTTACTTTTTTAAAACTTAGGACTAGTTTTGGGAGAGGTCCCTACAAACGGGATATAAAAACGTACTTAAAATTAAAAATTAAGAAGAGACACATTGAGGCTAACATAAATTTACTGAAATTATGCCTAAAAATAAGAAGAACTTAATGAATTTTGATTTTTCGTTGCTGGATGAACTCAGCAAGTTTATACCGGTACCACAAGATACCACCATAGGAGCGAACAGGTGTCCATCCCCCATTTCGAACAATGGCATTCAGTCAGCAGCTGATGATGGGAGGGACCTCTCCCGAAACTAGTCCTAAGTTTTAAAAAAGTAAGTGGAGTTAGTGTTAACAACTTGAACACATTAATATAGGATATATTACTACTCCATTGTCTACAGCTTGGTAAGTATAATTTTACTTAAATGAATTTTAGTTTTTCAATTTTAATCCCTAATGCTTACCTCAAACAAAGGTCCAATGCAGATTAATTATTGCTTCTATGCTGCCTTTGTAATTCTGTTCAATCACTGATCAGAATTAGGGCAGTCAGAATATGTCCAATATATTCTTTTAATTTGCTTATCTTTCTTACTATGAGTATGCAGTAAAGCAAGATGCAAAAACCTTCCATCCTCTGGATGAAACATTTTAATTTTTTGTTCTGCCATTGTATTTACAATATTAAAACAGATGGAAACCAACACAATCACTAATGTACTTACCTAAACATTGACAGGCATCAATTTACTACCCTATTTCTCTTCCTCCTCCTACTGACAACAAAAAATGATGCTACATTGCTCTTCCACAATGCAATTGATAATAGAGTAACCCTATTTTATTAGCTTTCTCTAGACAGATACTGCTTTATCTTCAAAAGTTCTATGTGATATATTACTTTAAAAAAAAAAAAAAAAACCAATTTGTGCCTGAAAATAAGATTTTTCATTCTCATGAACCTTAAAATAAAATTTCTGCTATAATGGCTGAGTTTTACCAGGAGAGCAAAAAGGTATATAATGAGCAACTTGAAAACTGAAATAAATATTGTATTTTTATGTCCTCTACAGCACATTCATTGATATAATAATACAAGCATAATAATACTAAATAATACTAAAAGCAACAAATACAAAATACTGTATAAAAAGAAATTCAGAAACCAAAAATTGCAAATTATGATTTTTGATACAAACCTCTGTTAATAAATGTAAAACAGCATGGAAGATGATAAAGGTTGCAGCTGGGAAAACATACAAACTAGAGAAAAATTTTATAACAGCTAATGAATTAAATAATTTTTTTCAAAAATTATGTTCCAAATTCAGATAATCTAAATATTATAATAATGACTGAGATATCTCTGGTCAGTTGTTTTATGATTTTTTTGTCATACCATCACATGCTTACCAATAACTGTCAAAATAGGACTATTAATGGAAATATATTTACCCTGATACAGTACTGAAAATAATTGGGTGTACAAAGCTGTTCAAAAGCAAAGAATGTTATAGTACATCTAACTTTATTACAAGAAATATTATAGATGTAATTCTTACTGAATTGAACTGAATGGGACGCGATGACCTGAGATGTTAAAGAGCATCCATAAATAAACAAAACAAACACATAATCATGATACAGCATATATTTAGAAAATAATGTTTACAGAATATCCAGGACATACAGGATGTGAAATGAACTAGATCAAAATAATTTGAGAGAATGGGGAGGTGTCTTAGACAGGTAATTTGAGTTAGAAAACATATGGCCTATCTGTTTAAATTTCAAAGCTATGGCTATAAATTTTTACTGTATTTTGTGACTATGGACAAAACATGGATTCATTACTATACACCAGAAACAAAACAGCAATCTTAGCCAAGGGTCACTCGAGGAAAATGGATCTGAAAAAGGTGAAAAGCATTCCATCTGCTAAAATGATAATTGCTCCTTTTTTGGGGGGGGGGATGCAAAAGAAATTCTCTTGAATAACTATTTGGAGAAGGAGAAAATCATTATTGGAGAATACTAATCATCACTTTCAGAGAGAATGAAGATAGCAATCATGGAAAAATGTCCAGGAATGGCCAGAAAGAAAGTATTGTTTCAGCATGACAATGCATCAGCACATTCAAGCCACATTGCTAAGGACAAATTGACCAAACTATGATTTTAAATGCTTCTGCAGCTCAATTCACCTAATATTGCTCCCTCAGATTACCATCTGTTCCTGAAACTCAAAACTCTCCTAGCTGGACACAAATTGAAGAGGTCATACAGAAGGTAAAAGAACATTTTGAGGGTCTTGAGAGAGAGAGAGAGAGAGAGAGAGAGAGAGAGAAACTTAAGAGAAATGGATTACTCCATTTAGATTATGTCAAAAGTAAGTATGTTGTAAGATTGAATTTATTCCCCTCAATATCAAAACAACTTTGATAATATTCCATTACTAAAATAAATAAATCTAAAGAAAAGAAAATGTATATTTAGAAGTCATCTATACTTAAATATATAAAGCTGATTATGGTGGTAAGAGAGAAGAATGTTACCATAATGCTGCTTTCTATGGTGTAAATGAGTGACTTTTTGAGCAGTGTAAGTCACAATCAGACAATCTTTTCATCCTTACATTATATACCAGTAAAGTTAAATCTTTTTATATATTGACTCCCCTCTTTCTCTCTCATGCTACTACAATGGTGCCAGATCAATTGGTTTCACAAATTCACTGCTCAATAAATGAACAGAATGTTGTTCTTCTTTCGTGCACATTATGAGTTGAGCAGTAATTTTTAAACTGGTATTGTTTGTCTGCACAATACTTTTAATTTCATTTATTATTCACCATTTATGTACAATTTGTACAATTGACTTTGTCAGTTTATATTAATACTTTATTACAAAATTATTATATACATATTTAACTCAATAATTTAGTTTCCATGAATTTATCCACAGTATACAAATTATGTTTTAATAATATGTTTTTAACCCCTTAGGGGCCCACAGAGGTGGGTATGGGAGAGGCAACCCCAAGGTACCTGAGCTACCCAATGCATGGAAGTATAACAGGACAACCCTTTCTCCAGGAATAAGAAATATGAAGCTCTGGTCTTTCAGGCTAGAAGTTGGACTTAAGGTTAACTATCCTTCTAAATGAAAAAACTCTAGTTTTAAACTTCAACTGAAGCCTTGGATTGTGTACAGAAGGAAAAGGAGAAGACTAGGCATGTTAAAACAGACATATGAATTGGTACATGGAACATAGGAACACTTTATAAAGTTGAAGCCCTAAAAGACCTTGTTGCACAAATTAGCTGATATAAAATAGGTATTACAGTGGTACAAAAAATGGACTGGAGCTGATATAATGGATGCCAGAACACACAAATATTAATGGTAAAGGAGATGGGAAACATGAATATGGGGTTGTCTGTATAGTGGAAAACTCATTAAAGGATAATATATTGGACTTTCATGCCATAGATGAAAGAATATGCACACTTAAGATAAAATCTAAATTAAATAATTCTACAATTAAAAATGTCTAAGCATTGACTGAAGAAGTGGATGAATAGATCATTTTTTGATAGTGGTTAAGTACAGAGGTAGAATAAATATAATAACAAGTACCATATCCAGATAATAGAGAATAAGTACAGGTATACTAAAAGGCCCCAAAAAGAAAAAGAAACTTCAAAATACAATAGGAATTAAAATGTTGGCATTACAAGGAGGAAATCTAACACAAGGTGTGAATAACCAGTGGGAAAAGATAAATACAATGACAGAAGCTGTACATGAAGTTATAATAAGTCAGTCAAAGTTGAATAATAAAAAATGCTTTGATGAAGACTATAAATTAATGATGAATGAATAAATTTATTTTTAATAATTAACATTACAGTTTAATGTGTATTCACAAACAATGCCCTCAAAACAATTAAAATCAAACAATCAAAATTAAAATATCATTATATACACTATTAATATTGCACTTTATTCTCAAGATCAAGATTCCCGCAGCATCAATCTAAACACTGTTTCCTATCTTCTTAACCTCAGGTTGTATGGCTGTAAGAAACCTCTTATCCTTTCCTTCTTTATTTACCTTCTTTTTTCTTTCTTTCTATTTTGATCCCACTTCTCTTTAACTTTTCCCAGTAACTCTGCCCTTTTCAGTGCTTTCAACACCCTTATTTCATAACATTTTTTTAATCACTATATCCTCCTGTAAATTATCCCGAACTTTTTCCCACCACCCTTTGACCTTAATAATTAAGGATAGAATCTTGCATATGAATGTTATCTTAGTAGACATACATTAAATAAGAGAACAGAATATGAGTTATTACATAAAATTGCAGACAAATTGTATAGAAGGAAAAAACGAAAATTTAACAAAGAGAAAGTAGAAGTTGAAATGAAATTTAAGTGCCAAGATGTAAGAGCCACATATAAAAATGTAAAAGAAATGAGAGAGGATTTAATCTTAGAACAAATTTATGCAGAGATAATGAAAGAAAAATAATAAATAATTCCAATAAAATCAAAGAATGTTAAAAGACATTTTTGAAGATGTGTTAAATATTGAACCAGTGCATACAAGTCTAGAGAACCAACAGCATTGGCCAGAAGAAGAAAATGAAGAAAGAACAGATTCTCCAGATTTTCTGGATGTGGGAATGGCCATAAATAGTATGAAAAATAGTAAGGCTCCAGGCAGTGAAGAAATTCCTGCAGAGAATTATTAATATGGAAGAAATCAATTAATGAGAAGTGTCCTTAATTTGGGAAGAGGAAACAATGGCAGATGATTGGAGGAAAAGCATTATATGTCCATTTATAAGGGGAATAAACTGAGATATGACAATTATAGAGGAATATTCTTGCAATGTACAGCATACAAAATATTCACAACATTTCTAGCGGTAAAAATAAAACCATATGCAGAAAAAATATTGGTGAATGTCAAATAAGATTCTGACTAGGGAGATCAATTTTAGATTTAAGTTTTAGAGTTAAACAAATTAGTGAGAAATTCATAGAATATAATAATTAACTTCATGAGCTGTTCTTCGATTTCAAACAAGCTTGACTCCATAAGTAGGACTAACTTGTATGACACTATGTCTGAATTGGGAATTCCTAATAAATAAGATTATTAAGGGCCGCAATGAAAAACACACAGCTCAAGTTGAAATTCAAAGGGATCTAACGGAAACTTTTGAAGTTAAGGAAGGTTTAAAGCAGGGTAATGACTGATGTCATTACTTTTTAACTTAACATTGGAGTAAATTATTCAAAAAATTAAAGCTTTGGAACCAATGAACCAACAATGATGTACAGAATATTAATAGAACAATTCTTCTTGGAAAGAACAAAAAGAAATTAAGAAAACTAATTTGGAAGATCATAGCATAGAAATGATAAACAGCTATACATATCTGGGATTTCTAATTAATTCCAAAAATGATAAGAATGATGAAATTAATAGAATTTTTCAAACAAATAGGGCCTATTTTAATATGTTTGATCTAATGAGGTCCAGATCAGTTCATAGAAATAACAAAATAAGACTATATAACAATTATACAACCATTATCTCTTACGGATGTGAACATGGACACTCACTAAAAATTGGATGTTTTAAAGGGAAAAATTTAAAGAGAATTTTGGGCCAAAGCAAGAAACGGACAGAGGAGAAAAATATTTAATTAAGAAATCTACAAGTGTACAAGGACATTAAATTGAATCTTCATTAGAATAGAGAGACTCCAGTGAGTGGGATATGTGGTTAGTATGGAGGAAGAGTAGGTGCCTAGGAAAGCATTGGAACACACTATTATGGAGAGAAGAAGCAGAGGAAGAACAAGGAACAAATGGGAAGATGTCATACAAGAGGATGCAAGGAAACTATTGGGTATAGGATGATGTGACAACAAGGGCAAAGAATAGAGAAGAATGGAGGCAAAAAATTGAACATGCCAGGATTCAATTTGGACTGTAACAAAGAAGAAGAAATTTTAATACATTTCTTAAATTTTGTGCTTGAAGTGCTTTTAAATTAGTTTGGTAGTTTATTATAGAGGAGTGGACCTTTGTGCAACACATAATTAATGTTTTTGTAAGACTGTGATATTGTAAGTATATTAGCCCATTTGATCTAGTGTAATGCTCATGCAAATCTTCATTATTACTAAAGAGCTGTTTTTTACTATTATGAACAAAAGATACAGTTTCTAACATAAGTATGTGTGGAAGATGTTAGAAACTGCCACCTACAGAATATTCCTTATAGTATAGGTAACAGACTACCAACTTAAAGGATGACAGCAAGTTTATGGTTCTGGCTGCTCAGAAATATGGAGTTAATGACACCATGGTATAAAAACTCCATGCTTAGGAACACACATATAACTGCTAATCTTCTTGGGGAAACGAAAGGAATTGTCACCATGAGGAGCTGTCCACAGAGGGGTATTTTTCCCCCAGTCTTTGGAGTCATGTGGTCCATAGTCTACTCCAAGATATGACTGTAAGGGTATTATATAAAGGCTATGCAGAAGACCATGCATTGATAATTTTTGGAAAATTTCCCAAAACATCTCAGACATGATGAACAATGGGCTGAGGAAAATTCACAGCTGGTATATGCAAGAAGGTCTATGCATAAATCCTAGCAAACAGTTGTCATTCCATTTACTAATAGGAAGAATCTCAAAGGCTTAGACAATCTTAACCTTGGTAGTTCAACCCTGGAACATTGCAGCTATATGTCAAAACAGTCAGGTGTCAGATATCTTATGATGCCATTCTCTGGCCATGGACAATTTTATAAACCACCAAAGCAGAAAAAGTTTACTAAACTACAGAGATTAGCATGTCTATGTGTTATAGGGCCTTCAGAAGGATGCCAACCATTGCACTGGAGACTCCACTGAACCTTCCTCCCACAGACATCTATTTACAAGCCAAGGCTAGGCTCGTGGCACATTGCTCAGTACACATAGGAAATTGGAGAAGCAGCTATGCTGCAACTGACATACTTCCATCCTAAATCCCCTGAACATTCCAGAACTGAAGATGAGATCAGACCTAATAAATACTAGTTACAGCAATTTCTCTACAATAAGGTTATTCTCAGAATATGAAGACTGAATGAAAGGAATTACATACACAAAAGAAGTAACCAATTTATATAGTACACTGATGGGTCACGCAAAGGGATACAATGGGGTGTAAGTATATATGGCTGATATCCAAGGACTAATGTTAGTATAATCTTTGGCAAATATTGTACAGTTTTTCAGGCCGGAGTATTTGCTATCTTTGAACTGTGCTTATAAAAGACTGGAGAAGGGTTATTACCAAAAATATTTTCTTATTCTCTCAGATTGTCCAAGTGCTTTAAAAGCACTTGCCTCTGACCAGGTGACATCTAAACTGGAATAGGAGTGTCAAAATTCCCTGTCGGGCATCCCGCAGCAGACTTGAACTGCAGTGGGTGCTGGAGCATCAGGGCATTTATGAGAATGAGATGGCATATCAGCTGGCAAAAAGGGGTGCTGTTAAATCCTTTTTTGGCTCTGAACCCATGGTCGGAATCAGTACCTGTACTGCCAAGACTGTGACAAAAGCATGGACTAGGGATAAGCATCAACTAAGGTGGCAAACCTATCCTGGACAGATTCAAAATAGGAAACTCAACCTCGGTCCTAGCAATAATCTCTCCACATCCCTTCTCCAATTGGACAGAAAAGGAATAAGGAAAGTAATTGTGTTACTCACTGAACATGGTTAGTTCAGGAAACATCTAAAAAAGTTAGTCTCTATAAAGATGAACCTACTTGCAGATTGTGCAAACATGAAGAGGAATCTGCCTTGCACATCCTGTTTAAGTGTCCAATCCTGGAAAGAAAGAGATTTGTCCTTTCCATAACCAGGGAAGATCTGGGAAAGAATGCCAACATTGGAACCAAAATACTGCAACTTGTACAAGCACAGATTTTGAAAATCACTGAAGGCGTCCTTCCCAATGGGGCAGCACAATATGCTTTATAGGCTGATGTGCTGGAGGATGATAAAACTCCATTAATCCCCCTAACATCCACTTATTTATCTAAGGATAACTACACAATATTTTAAGGTTTTCAACTGACCTACCCTCAATTTACTGTTTTCCATACAAGTTTTCACTTTCATTAAATTACAATTCCTTTTATGTGCTTTTGACTCTTACATCCCTACAATTTATATTTGCATTTCATTCTGTAATCCACATACTTTTCTTTCACCAAACTAGTAGAAAATGCCTTCTATTTGAATATGAATTTATTTATCAATAATATCTTTGCATAACAATTTTCAATTCACTACCCCCCAGTACCTTTGGTCTTCAACTCATCAGTGATTTATTCACTGGAAGACTCAGGTTCAATTACATACAATATTCATAAATATATAGAAACTAAACAAGATACTATTATTTACCATTTTTTGTAATCATTTATGAATATTTCATAAATTAACATACTTAACCTACATACATCTAATATCCAGTTATATGAGGCCTCATTACACACAATCCCCAGGTTATCTGCAAAATGAAACTCTCCATTTCTTGTATTTTCCTTGTTAGCATTATTTTTCAATCATATCCTAATTCTCTCATCTTTCTCAACTATTCTAATCCATTTTTCTCTTACCTAAATAATCCCACATCATTTTATTTCTCTTTGTTCCCTTTATCAGTTAACATTCTATGTGCTATGCTTCTAATATGCCCTTCCTCCATCTCTTTACACTTTAATAAACAATTAAATATTCCTTCCTGCTCTTTACACATATACCACACCCTTCCCCATTATCTCCTCTGAAACTCTTTAAAAACAATGCTCCTGCTCACATCCAGGTCAGGCCTTCCCTCTCAAACTTATCACAACAATCTATATGTTTATCTCTCCCACACTTCTTTTTAATTATTTTGTGCAATTCTATCTCTAAAACTAGCCCCAATCTCTTGCCTCTCTATATCTTCAATTCTTTGCCTTACTTCCTTCCAAAACCCTTGTCTACTTTTATCTTCAAATTCCCAAAGTTCCCCCATCCAAATTTCTTGCAATATTGCCCCATTTCTCCCATCCAGCTGTTATCTCTCATTTGTTCCCTTTGATATTTCATACACTCTTTTAGGACATTGTGGTACCCTAATTTTACAATCCTGTATCAATATTTTAAAATTCTCTCCACCACTATAACCTTCCTCCCTACTTTCCCTAACGCTGTTAAAGCTACTCCATCAAACTAGTATATTGGCAATATTGTCACAGACACAATTGAGGGATGCATAGCTTGGATTTTCGTCTGGTTGGACATTCCAAAATTGTACTTAAATACTTATACAATTCTAATTCGCATACAAGTTATTACTTCATAGTCCTTCAAGACTTAGGGGGTGTAGCAGAAACTGTTCCACCGGAAGATCGCGGGTCGCCACTTCCAGTGACGAACCCCAAGGGTTTTTCTGTTACATCAGCTTCCTGGGGGCGACGTGCAGAATTGCACACCTCCATGCGGAAATGTGATCATGATACGTCACATAGAATGTTCTAGAACAATTTGAATACTTTACCCTGATTGTTAATGTCGGGGCGTAGTCCGACCACATCGGAACATTCGATGGCAGAATTGCCAAGACCCTCTAGGCTAAGATTGCCTATATAATGACGAGTCGCAAGACTCGAAAGTGGGTCAGTGAGAGAGTCCGCACGTTGGCCGTTGCCCAGAGGGTCGACTGGAAGGCTACCATCTATCTCGACGAACGTCCGTGGCATCGCCTCGAAGGTAAGCCCGTCTTGTGGGGTTTCATTAGTACTATGGTGTACTCCGGCACCTACTATTGTAGTGGGCTTCACCCGCCATTTAAAGACTATTGTAATGGGCTTCGGCCGCCAGTGTTAAAGAATGTTGTAATGGGTTTCGTTCGACAGTTTAAAAATTTTGTAATGGGCTTCACCCATCAATAACAAATCTAGTGTAATGTGTATCACCCACTGTTACCTTGCACATGAATTAGGCCATAGCCTGGGAATGAAACACGATAACGGCTGCTGTCAATGTGTTGTATAATGGCCGGTTCACTTGGCAATGGACTGCCTAGCCAGTGGAGTCCTTGTAATATATATGAATTACGTGATTTGCTAAGTCACCACATTGATTTTTACTTGCGAAATAAACCAGTGAATCTGTGGTAATGGTTTGCTTGAACCGATTGAGGAGTGTTATGTTGACAACTCCTGCTGCAACTTTAACACTTGTTTATTACGTGACCACGCTTCCTGTGCTACAGGTCAGAGCTATAATGTCACATCCTGTAGGCCGAAAATTAAAGGCACGATGTGCCGACCTGCCATTTCTGAATTTGATATTGCACATCTCTGTGATGGTGTTTCTGAATTCTGCCCGGAAGATATTTATAAAATAGGCGGCACCAGTTGCAAGAAGCAACGAGCATTTTGTTATAAAAAGACATGTATCACCCGCACAGATCAGTGTCAAATAGTGTGGGGACACACTGCGAAAAGCATGGATAGGCAATGCTATGAGAATAATGAGCGCGGGACGATCTGCGGATGACTTTCCTTCTGATCATTATTTTCGTTGTAATTTGAAAAATTTGTTCTGTGGAGTATTACAGTGTAGTTGTCCAAATTATGAAATTCATTCGGAATACATCGTTATGCTAGAATTGGAACCACATTTAATTACAAAACGAATGAGAAATGCTCTACTGTTATTGTAGATTTGGGTTTCGAAGTCCCGCAGCCAGGAATGGTACCAAACGGTGCTAAATGTGGGCCGAATAAATGGTGTATTAATCAGACCTGCATACCGGTTGCTACCATCGATGTTCCAATATGCCATTGCAGAGGGCATGGGGTTTGTACTAAAATCCCAATGTCATTGCGATGCTGGTTATGCACCTCCATTTTGTACTCGAATGGTGATGCATAAACACTACAAGCAATGATTTCCCGATTGCTAATCCGTCAACTTCGCAAAGTCGTGTAATATTAAAAATTTCATTTTACTTCATCCTATTGGGAATATTTCCGGTTATTGCTATTATGTTTAAGTTTCGACATTATGTAGCACGCAATCTATTTTCCCAATCAAGTGCTATCTCCATTTCGCAGGTGGAGCTAGGTGTTACTTCTTATGCCCCAATGATGCTCCCCTGTGGCAGGCCAAACAACCCCCTCCACCTCCGCCATTCCCTCAACGTGGCCTATCGTAGGCCACCCCTTTTTTTCCCCTCTCTTCATTTGCATTCCTACACAGCACATACACATGTTCATATAGTACGTTACTTCTGCTTATATTAATCTCATATCTCCTGTTCATATGAAGGAAAGCAAAACGCTTATTTTTAACACCATCGCTACAATTTAGCCCTTATTTCTTATAGATAATATACTCAATTATATTTTGCAAATCAATCTTATGCTGTAATTCTAAATTGTGTTTAACGTAGTGTGATTATGTTTCTTGTTTTGTTTTCAGATGAACTGGAAAAGTACGGAGCAGGTGCATATATTTCCAGATTTGCATCTACAGGCCCAAAAAGCTACACCATTGAAGTCAGGTGGGGGGAAAAGACGCACTCTGTCTGTAAAATTAAAGGCATCACCCTCAACTCGAGGAATTTGAAGAAGGTAAACTCAAACGTAATCATCAACACAGCAGTGAGGGAAAATGCAATGTCGGTAGTACTTGAAGGCACTCAGATATCTAGGAAATTTCTAGGTTCTGTAGTAACCGAGCCTTCAAAGAAAACCTATAGAATGGTGGTTAATAAGCGAGTACAAAGTGAAAACTTTGATTCCTATCCGTACGGGTATAAAAGAAGACGTAATTAATCACTTTTACGACAGTCGCCCAAAATGTGTGCAAACCAACACTTTAAATTTAGTTTTCCATGTACCATGCTAATTGCAGGTACTTCGCGGTGTGGTAAATCAACATTTGTTAAAAACTTAATTGGTAATGCAGGTGAAATGTTTGATAGGCCTTTGAGAAAAGTGTTGTGGTGTGATCCAGCAGAATATTCTCCTAAACCAAGTCCGTTCTTCGCGACCCACGCAGGCATACCAGATTTGGAGACTGTGAACGGAAGGAGATCTGGTTATTCTGGACGACCTTATGTATGAGTCGGACGGGTTGAACGTGTCAAATTTTTCCACCAGAGACTCGCATCACAAACGTTTCGGAATTATTTACATACTCCAAAACGTGTTTCCACAAGGAAAGAAGTTTCGAACTATATCTCTGAATGCAAACTATATTGTCGTGTTTAAAAACAAGAGACAAAATGCAAATTGACAGGCTTTGTCAACAGATCGAACCAAAGAACTCTAGGTTTCTGCTAGAAGCATTTGAAAAGGCTACCGAAAACCCCCACGGTTATCTAGTGTTGGATTGCACTCAGTACACGCATAATCAATTCAGGTATCGAACCGACGTCCTTCCGGGTGAAACGTGTTCTTATTTCATACCCAATTGTTGACCGCATTCTGAAGGTTTTCGATGCCACTTAAATAGGCGAACAATCAGCACACTACAGTCATTTTAACATAAGTACATTCAGGATGAGCATTGCCAGGTTGAGTAGCCCGGTGATTGCGAGACAGCACGCAAACATGACAGTACTTGCCAAAGCCAAGCCCTCTTTGTGACAGAAATTGTTAAAAAGCGCTAGCCCCGAGCTAATAAAAGCCATTTCAGAGTGTATACTTAACGTGTGCAGAGGGCATGTCAATTTGCCTGTAAATTGCTTGAAGCGTTTAAAGAAACACAAAACTTGCTGGAGAAAGTTAATCAACAAACGACTTTCCTTAAAGAACAAGAAAAAATTCTTGTGCAGAGAGGAGGCTTTTTACCTGCTTTTCTCTTTCCGATATTGGCTTCGCTGGGCAGTGCACTCTTGTCAAAATGAAGTACGGTAAGCAAATTATAGTAGCTTCACAACCTAAAGCTGTCGAAAAACTTCATCTCGTAGACAAATCACTTAAACAACTCATCAGAAAAATGAATAAAGTGCACCGTACACAATTGGCAGCCCCCGAGAAATGGCGGTTGATAAAATATAAGTTGGGGAACTATCTCGATCTTATGTCACAAGTGAGAGAACCATACCTCGAATCAAAAGAAGAAGAAGAAGAAGAAGAAGAAGAAGAAGAAGAAGAAGAAGTGTTTGCAATAAAGAAGGAGGAACCTGTAAAGGTTAAAAAAAGAGTCGAAAGTCCTATAGCCTTCGCAAACAAGTGTGGGAACAACTATGAACGCGTTGAAGAAAATTTATTTCAATCCAGAACATTATGCAGGTTTTGGTACAGCAGAGAAACTTCGCAAGGCCAAAGGCATACCAAAATCGAAGATCGAGTGCTTTCTTCAAATGCAGGATAGTTATACATTTTACACACCAATAAGGAAAAGATTTTCCACCAGAAACTATCATGTGACCAACATGCACGACCTTTGGGAGGCTGATCTGAATGTAGTGACCAGCGTAAAAAAATACAACGCACCTTTTGTTTACATCTTGACGGTGATCGGTGTTTCTCCAAATATGCTTGGGCTATACCGTTAAAATCTAAAGCAGGGACGGAAATTAAACATGCTTTTAAAACTATATTCTCACATCGCAGGTGTTGCAAACAGATAAAGGAACCGAGTTTACCAACAAAACTTTTCAAACATTTTTAACCAATAATGGTGTAAAGTATTACACAACAAAAAACAATGCCAAAGCCAGCGTTGTAGAGCGTTTCAATAGAACCTTAAAGACGAAAATGTGGAAATATTTCACCCATAAAAAGAAATGTAGATACTTAGATGTCCTTCCCGCCCTTGTAAACTCGTACAATAGTTCATTTCACAGTTCAATAAAGATGGCTCCAAAGGATGTCGATGAACGCAACATTTTACAGGTATACGAAAATCTTTACGGTCAGAGCGCTATCAAGCCGAGTAAAATTTTATGATGGCTTTGATTTTACTACAGTTGCCGCAGCGTTTGTAGCATGAACCTGATACTTCATTTGTCCAAACACACGAAATTTTGAGTGGCCCCCCTAACAAAAATTCTTTATTACTCTGCATTACTATCTCCAATGAATTCAATATGACTTCGGGATTCACTTGGTCGAACCTACGGACACTCATATTAAAGGGCCTCTCGGGATGTTTGGTATCATGAATCGTGATTCTCATGAAACCTGGCTGGTTCTTTAGCAGATTGTCGTTAACAAACGATAAATAATCGTTAAAAACCCTAGCAACCCATTGGTTAGGATCTGCATCTTTGGGCGCAGAACTAACCATAATTTCAGTCTCGGCATACCCTGAGTAAAACTTTTTAACCGATCTCTTTTTATGCCCTGTAATTTCAAAAGTGGGCTGCAAGGCAACACCCACCTGTGGTTCATCGCCAGCAGCAACATCGTTGTCTCCCCCAAGAGTTATCTCACGCTCGTTATTTCTCCTGGCAGAAGAAGAAGAAGCAGCAGCATAGTTTATTGCGGGAATGAAGCCTTCGATTAGTTCCACCTCTTCCCCGTTGTCCTTTCTGTTGAGGCTAAGGTTTGTCATTGTGACAAGTAACCGGTCGTCGGAATTGTTCGGTCTTTTTATACACCCCCCGGAGAAAAACGAATTTCACCAAGTATAAAAGATACATTCGTTGTGCCATATTTAGAGTGTTCCTGGAGATGGGACATTTTCTAAAAGCACAACTCATCAGAGAAACATGTCACAACAGGTCTGACGACGTCACAAATATGTGGGTCATAACAACTTTCGCCTCGCAAAAATAGCTGGTTTCACAGCGAAGTGAAGGTAAATTATATATTTCCCCGATCAACATCAATTTTAAACTTAGCTTGTGAGGAAATACTTTTACCGGAGTAAACAGGTTGTTATGTCGGAGAGCGCGAGTTGGAGGTCAGTCTGTCATTAGCAATGTTGGTCATAACAACTTTCACCTCGCAAAAATAGACAAATGTGTCTATTTGTGTCACGGCTGCTTCTACCATGGTTGCACACGTTGTTACCCTGCAAAACCGACGTATTTCTCCTGAGTCCTTTCCGACCGAGTTCTACATATATTTGGAGCACTAAATCTGGTCATCAAAATGGATGGAAGTTGCATATCACTGAGCATGGAGGAGTGGGACACGCTAGTAAGCCTACAGCGTATTATTACCGACATCATTTATCACAAGCGGAAGGACGAGATAGAAGTACAAAATCAAATAGCTGCATATCGCAATTATTTGCATCACGCAGGGGAGAAAACGAATTTCACCGATTATACAAGATACATTCGTTGTGGCACATTTAGAGTGTTCCTGGAGATGGAGCATTTTCTAAAAGCACAACTCATCAGAGAAACATGTCACAACAGGTCTGACGACGTCACAAACATGTCCGGACATGTTGGTCATAACATTCACCTCTCTAAATAGGTTATCTTCGTGACAAACAACTTTCACCTCCGCACATACAAAAACCCAGGTCGCGCTGATGTAACATCGCCAGTACCAAGAGTTCGACAGAGCTGACACGATCCACGACGCGTTACGCCAACTAGCTGCAGTAGCGGCCAACACGGAGTATATCTCGGTGTCTAAGCTACAGCCGAACGTGCCTTACGTCGTGAAACGAGTCCGGAGCATCTCGACAAAGAACGGCCCCAGAACGCTTGTACATCTCGAGAACGGTCAAGAGGTGTTTCTACCGACCAGATTCAACAATCTTTCTGAAGAACTCATCGACCAGCTCAACACTTTTGACTTTTACATAGTCTACGAGGGCGAGGAAGTTCTCAGAAACGGATACCGCAGGCACGTCGTGAACTTTTCACCATCATAACATGGCGTGCCAAATAGACCCGGTGGAAATAGGCAACAACCTCCTTGTCAAGCTCCGATTTAACAATCAAAATGAAGTCACAACTAGCGGCGAGTATCCTGCTTACATCAAACTACACTCCACAGAAATCTCATTCTTTGGCGATGACAAAACTGTCACCGTCAAACTAGTCACCAACAACTCCGACATTGTGAAAGTCCAATGTTTGCCTTCAAAAGCGCAACTATACGGTATAGACGCACGCTGCACTATATACCTCGGAACCACCCCGGCATTACACTACAAGGTCACGTCGACAGGCTGCTTCCACACTGCGTCCATCAACAGATTCGTCGTGCCCATGTCCATCCCGTCGACCCGGCAACATCTCAACAATAACTTTTCCCACATACTACTCACATGCGTCACGACGCCTCACGAGGAGGAGGACGGCGACGACGACACCGAAGACAGTGATAGTGATGTGTCCTTTACCAGAAAAACATTCACTACATATTTTAAAATAATATTTTACAGTGAATCCCCGCTAAAACAGTGACTGGGGGACAGTTATTAAACATCTTAACAATATGTCTGTGCCGCCATTTGTAATTATATATGTGTGTGAAATGCATTTTTTTTTTTTTTTTTTGTATCTGCGTATGATAAATAAACCCGTTATGGATTAAATTAATTTGTTTCACGTGTGTTTTGTCAACCTTTACGAATTTCCTTTCCACTTGGAGTTTATGACACATGTTGTGAAATGGACAAAAAGTAATATTACAGTAACCTTGTCTGGTAATCAACATCTATAAAATAAATACGAGCATTGCAGAGGAATTTCTTTCCGATCGAGTTCTTTCATTTCAAACTGTAGGTTAAGGCTGAACGTTGAATATTTCGCACCGGCTAGAATATATAAAATCATATTAAACTTAGTTTAACGCAGGCAGACCTTAAAAGTACAAACCCTTTTGCATTATATTTTTCCTGTATGGTTTCACAGCGAAGTGAATGCAAATTATATATATTCCCCCCAATCAACATCAATTTTAAACTTAGCTCGTGAGAAAATACTTTGACCGGAGTAAACAGGTAGCAATATATTTGTTTTGCGAGATGTCTAACGGTTGTCCGCCAGCTGGTTGGAGGTCATTAGCAAGCAGGTAGAAGACCGTAATAAAGCGGTCGAAACATAAGGTAAGATTTTATTACGTGCTGCAATTGTGTGTGTGTGTGTGTGTGTGTGTTGGTTGCTTTAATTACATTAAACTTGCAATTAAACAGTACACTTTGCATTTTTTAACAAACAAATTGAACATTACAGTAATGCGACACACTTTTATACATTAAACTTGCAATTAAACAATACACTTTGCATTTTTAACAAACAAATTGAACATTACAGTAATGCGATACACTTTTAGCGTTTAATAAATACAGTTTGTAATTAAAACAATACAGTTTTTACCCGCACAAAAAAAATATATGCTTAACAGCGGCACCATTTTGACTATATCATGTAGCAATGTAAGGTTGTATTTAAATATTTTTCCCCCATCAGAGAAACATGTCACAACAGGCCTGACGACGTCACAAACATGCCTTGGAAAACGAGCTCCGACATGACCATCTTGACTCATAGCTGCATTTAAATATTTTTCCCCGCCCAAAATGTATAGTTAATAAATTATGACTGTAAGGTTGTATGCATATTTTCCCCTCCCTGCGGCGTCATAATAAAAATATGATTTAGCAAGTAACAATTTTTCCCCTTAAGGCGCCATTTTCTTTTTAATACAATGTGATTTAGCAAGTAAGGATATTTTTCCCTGGCGCCATTTTGTTTTTATGATGTAGCAACGGCGCCATTTTGTTTTAATATGATAAGGTTGTATTTCCCCTACCAAAAAAAAAATCCGCGGGGGGCCGAGTGGATCATGGTTATCTCGTTAGGATTATGGATCATGGATAATCGATAATCCCAGGGGATAATCCGAGCGACACTAGCGCTCTGGTGGCGGATTTATCGTTAATCCGTTGGCTTAATCTGTAATATCCACTACTGACGCTTTATTGTTTACACCTTGCGAAGTTAAGTTACTTAATGGCATGACTGCGGCGGAAATGAACGAATTTTGTCCCTTTCAGTGCCATACTGCTAATAAGATGCTGATAACGGAAATTGCACGAGATGAGTATGTTATCACTCATCCCTTGGAACCGTTTCAATTAATATGCACTAATTTCACTCGTTTGATTCCAGGCTTGCCGCCAAATTCGCCAGGTGCTTTGCAGCTTTCTCTTCCATGTTCTTGTGAACTTAAATTGGGCCAGGTGGTGTATATACCCAAGCGTTTTCCTTGTCTGGACTTTGCAGCTCCAAAACCGCAGACACTTCATCTTATTCCGGCGGGCTGGTCCCCTGGGCCAGCTCGGAACATCTAACTTTTACTAATCTTTCACAATGCTTGAATTTTTAATTGGTCAGTGGAGGTGCCACACCTTAATTTGTCTCACCTCCCATAGGTAAGTCCTTTATCAGGGTCGGGCTCATCGGCACACGAGTCCTATTCTTTTATGTATTTATTGTTCATATGGACAACATTTTTAACTATTGTGGTAGCGGTCTATTATTCCGCCGCCCGGAATTATTAATTACTACGCGACTGCCGGGTGTGTCGGCTTCTGGGAGTATTTCAGGTGCTTTTTATGATATTTTTGTGATTATTCTTGGCATTTTACTTTTTATTTTTCTTTGTGCTGTGACTTATCGCATCTTTAAGTTGTGTTGGCAGGTGACTTACCTGCGTCGGAGAATACGAGGACCAGCAAATAATACCGGGTGTGATCGAGCAGCTGAGAGTGTTCTTTAATTCACAACGCCTCCAGTAGCGGCCGGAAGCATGCCACTTTCCTCGTTGGAACCTATAGTGGAAGAGGCATCGGCATGATCTATTGATTTTATTGGTATTTTTTTCTCGTTCTTTCTTCCTTTCTTTTCAGCCTTCTTGTATTCGCATCCGATGGCGTTATGCACCTATGTCCCTGGGACTTTTCATAGGAAGTCGCTATCTCGCCGCTTCCTGTTATTCTCCTCGGAATACACTTGCCACTCCTAACATTAGGTATCGATTATATTTTACCAACAATTCTGGTTTTATTATTTTATTTCTACATCTTTAGGGCTTGTCTGATAATTCTTCAAGAATTTTATTTTTACTGCGTACTGCAGGACTCGGTGTGGGCGGATTGCTGTTGTCCATAGGTACATCGCGAGATCCTATAGACTACCCCGCCTAGGATTAGTTTGTCCCGTTGCTCTCCCCTTTGCGTCGTCCAGCGGTGTACCGCGGGGTTCCGTTGGATAGCACATGGAGCAATTGTGAATGAGGGACTTCAGACAGTAATTTTTTTTTTTTTTTTTTTTTTTTTTTTTTGTTGTACCGTGCACGGTTATTGATATCGACGTGGATTTAGGTATATTTGTTTTGGCGTGTGGATGCGCTGGTCGCTCCATTACACTACGGGTTTTCTGAGACTTGTTTTTTTATTATTATTGTGTCCTACAAAGTTTCCTGTTGTGTACAGAGTATTATTGTTTGGTATACATGTCGGCGAAGATGGCCAACACGGGCATAGTATTGTGTATCTTACTGTCCCTGACAACCCTTGTGAATGTCAGAAAATTATTGAGAGGCCTACTATTGAGGTGACGGCTGGCGGCGACTTTTATTCGCTGCCAAACATGACGATTTAAGAAAATTCGGTCCCAGTGTTATTCTTTGCTCCTCAATGTCAGATTCACAACTAATACATATATGATGCGCCATTTAAAACCTTCGATTCTCTCACCTTCGTCTTTGCGTACTGCTTTGGATTCGGTATTGCGCAACAATCCCGGTTTCCGGTTGGTATGGGACAAGACAGCCTTTGGTAAATATTACACCGCACCAATTGTGGATTGTCTCTTTTCCACGAAAATTATTATTTTGGGCTTCCAAATCCCTCTCATTCGGGAGGACGTGCGGAAGGCGGTAGGGCGTTTTTTGAACAAATTGATGCTAACCATCTTATATACTCATAATGGTTTTCGAATGTTGTTGCCCCAATGTGACTCGTCCAAATCTAGTTTGTGCTTGGCGACCCCAGCTTATGGTGTTTCGGCTTTGTTTACGGTCTGCGCCGCCGCCATCTTCCAAGGTACGTTCGTTCCAATCTATCCCGGGTATGCCCTATGTCCTGCATTGATTCTCACAGACCCACGGTGTCTCCTTTTGACGTTTTTTTCTTTCACACTTACACACGTGCCTTCATTTCAACTGCAATGCCCCGACTCGCTATGAACTTTCCATTTAAGTAGTGATATCGGGGCCTATCGTGTTCGGCTTCCATGTCGCTGTAACATCACGGCTTCACACTATATACTTATGCCTCCGAGGCACACCCCTCTATTGAATTCGGCGCCTTATTCCGGCTCCATGGTCGTCTATTGCGACTACTATATCTGCGGCATATTATGCGGCGGCCTACCCTACTTATACCTCACTAGAGGAGTGCTATAATCCTAATTGGCATCCTCGAGATCATTTGACAGTCACCACCATGACCTTGATTGGACTGCTTTTTGGCGTTAATGTGCTCGTAATTGCCTATTTACTTTGGCTGGCTATAGCTACTGGGATCCGCCCAGTCTGCTGGAGGAACCTTCCTCACTGGTCCGGGGCCATCCCTACTCACAGCCCCGGCCGGGCTATGGGGATGTCACCCTTCGTGTTTTCCCCTCTGCCCCCCATTCAATAAAACTTGTGCTCTCTTGTGCTCACCTGCGCCCCTGTACAAGCAATCTGGTCGGGAGGGGGATGCTTATTTGCTTCCCCGACCTACGGATCGTACTTATGTTCGGCATAGTCAGCTGGATACGGCCCACTCTGTAACCTCCATATCTCAATTGTAACCTGACCTTGGCTCTGCTGGGATTCTCGGTTCATTTACACCTAATCTATGAACTACTGGTGCTTATGTTTCATGTACTCTACGTTACTATTTTATTGTACATTAGCATGTTTAAGGATTGGCATCGGCATGGCAGTGTTGTGTATAGCGGCAGAAAAGACTGTCCTTAAAATTCTAATTTTGTCTCTTCGAGCATATGTTCATTTATCTTGCTGATGCCTCTCCTCCCTTTCATGGTCCTGTGCTTTGGTTGCACTGGAATTATTGTATTCTCATGCTTATCTTTTTGCGGAACCAGTCAGTTTGTTAACCCGTGAAGTAACCATTCTCACTTTTTCTTATGGTTGGTATTTTTGTATTTCAATCATATATTGGTATTTTATTCATATTATTGTACTTCCCAACCTTCAGGTCGTTCTTGTTCTTTATTCATTTTATTTTTTTGTTTTGTATTTTTATAACGGTTGTATCTTTGTAACTTAGCATCCCATATCTGGTAGCACCTTCCTCTGTCTATCCTTCCCCTCCTTCTGCTGTCCTGTGGGTGCCTTTCATTATTTGGTACCTCTAGCCACAGCATTTCCCTTTCCTGTACCTTCTATTGGCTCTCTTTTCCATTTCTCCTTCCCATTTATATGTTTTCTGTGGTCCCTGTCCTAATGTTTTATCTGATTTTTAATCCCTTTCCCTTATTTCTTTGTTGCACATTTTGGAGTTGCACCTTTGCCCTATTTGACACCTAGCGCGTTTCGACGGCCCTCGGGACGACGCCCTTGACTCCTGTCGCGCCGCAGTGCCCCAAAGACCCAGCTGTGCCGTTCTGTTTCCTATCCAATACTATGGTTATCTATAGGTAACACTTCAGGCAGGCGCATGTGATGGGCAGGGGTGCCTATATGCATTCACCAGTGGTGGTGATGCCCGGGGATGGTGTGGTGCCTGTGTGGCTTATCGCCTTTACGTTTCACTTCTGGACTTTCGTCCCACCGTCGCCTGGACTTTGGCCATTGCATTCCTGGATACATACATTGCTCATAGTGGCAAAATTCTTGTTGGTATGGACTCGTCCCAGGATGCCACTTGTACCAGTGTGCTCCCAATAAACTGTTGGTGACACTTGTGGGTGACCGTTTTGATGGACGTGACTGCGTGTGAATGTGAGTGCTTGTGAGACATGTCCCAGAGGGTGGACTTGATATGACAGTCTGTGGCCTTGTGCTGTGGGTGTCTGAACTTTTGGTGTATGGACTTGTGCTGCCCGGTGCTTTTTGATCCCATGTACCCCTTCCTATCTGTCGACGGGTTCCCTTTTTCCTCTCTTTTGTTTATCTCCTGCTCCTTCTCCTGCTCCTTTTTCCCTCATCATGCCATTCTCTCTCCTTCGTTTCTTCCAGGTGCTATGACTTTGGTAATATATCGTTGTTGCGCCTTCAGCGCCTTTGTCTATTGTATTTTTCTTGTTCCTTAAGCGCCTTGATGTCATTTTAAGTAGCTGTTTTGGTTTTTATTGTGATTTTTATGTGTATCGCCGAGGGCGGCGACTTTATAGTCGTCGGGGATATGTCACGGACAATATTGAGGGATGCGTAGCTTGGATTTTCGTCTGGTTGGACATTCCAAAATTGTACTTAAATACTTATACAATTCTAATTCGCATACAAGTTATTACTTCATAGTCCTTCGAGACTCAGGGAGTGTAGCAGAAACTGTTCCACGGGAAAATCGCGGGTCGCCACTTCCGGTGACAAACCCCGAGGGTTTTTCTGTTACATCAGCTTCCTCGGGGCGACGTGCAGAATTGCACACCTCCATGCGGAAATGTGATCATGATACGTCACATAGAATGTTCTAGAACAATTTGAATACTTTACCCTGATTGGTTAATGTCGGGACGTAGTCCGACCACATCGGAACATTCGATGGCAGAATTGCCAAGACCCTCTAGGCCAAGATTGCCTATATAACGACGAGTCGCAAGACTCGAAAGTGGGTCAGTGAGAGGGTCCGCACGTTGGCCGTTGCCCAGAGGGTCGACTGGAAGGCTACCATCTATCTCGACGAACGTCCGTAGTATCGCCTCGAAGATAAGCCCTGTCTGGTGGGGTTTCATTAGTACTGTGGTGTACTCCGGCACCTACTATTGTAGTGGGCTTCACCCACCATTTAATGACTATTGTAATGGGCTTCGCCCGCCAGTGTTAAAGAATATTGTAATGGGTTTCGTTCACCAGTTAAAGAATATTGTAATGGGCTTCACCTATCAATAACAAACCTAGTGTAATGTGTATCACCCACTGTTACCTTGCTCATGATAAACTAGCTCATGGAAACATTAAGGTCTATTATTGTGTGTGTAACAACTACATACCTTCCCCTTCCCGTCATCCTCCCTTGAGGGTGACAATATGTCCTTCATTGCTCCATGATGCAATTCGATATTTATTTATTTTAAAAAATATCACAGAATATATACAACTCAATGTAACACATCAGTTCCAGCTTCCTTCACCCTACCCACTTATCTGATGCTTATAATAGTTTACTATTGATTAATCTGCTCTTTTTCCTTGGCTCCAGAAACTTGTGTATGTGTTATGAAATGGTGAAATTCTCTACTGCACAATTAGTGGCCTCCAAGATGATAAATGGCAATGTTTCTATGAATTGCTTTATGAATGGAACAGCCTTACCTTAAATAATATGGTGATGAATAAAATCTAAAATCATTGTCTTCCACATACACTTCTGTATCTGCTATGTTTGCATATGGTGCATAAATGATAACTGTTATATCCTTTTCAGACTGTTTCAGCTCAAATCTTGGAGTGATCATTGCATCACTGTGGACCTGCAAACAAAGAATGTACAATGTCAAATATTCATACATAATGAATAATTCTTTTGAGATCTGCAAGAAATTTAATTAAATATACATATACAAAATATTAATTATGATATCACAGTAAATGTTTAACTGAACACCATATGATAATAACAGATCTAAAATGTGTGCAATTAAATAATTATACGTTGTACTATAGTTTTCGTAGGAGTACTTTAAACTGTGGAGCTGCGATAAAAACAAAATGAAATACAGTAGCATAAATGTTGACTCATTTTGTAAATAGCAAGATTTTCAGTGCTATGCAATGAAGGTGGATATAAATGAAGATTCTTTTACTATCTTAGCTATACAGATCTCCTTTGGGAAACATCTCTACCTTCATGAATCAGAGAAAACAGCATCATTTCTCTATAAAGCCAATATTAACTTAATTGTTTACAGTGATTTTAATGTGAATATCTCAATTTTACAATGAGTAGGCTTACTTCTAGAGACTTATAATTTAGAATATATAATTAACTTTCCAACAAGAATCTGCACAGACTCTGCAACATCTATAAATAGCAATTTTTTTATAAAACGAAAATTAAAATTTATTTCCTTTGTCAATTGCCCGTCAGATTATTGTTGCTCAAATGTTAGTAATAGCAAACTGTCACTAGCCAATTAAGAAACAGGCCTGTAATACAATTACATAAATGAATAAAGAGCTAATCAATAAATTTAAACAATATCTTAGGAACAAATTTTTATTATCTGTGTATTGCAGCAATCTAGTGATTGACAAATCATTCCACGAAAAACAGCAAAAATGTCAATAAAAAAATTATGACAGTGTTTTTCAGTTAAAGACCATCAGTTTAAATCTTATATCTAACTTTCTAGTTAATTAGAAAAATGTTAAATTTAAATTTAATTAGTGAATTTTAACAACTTTTTTTTACCTATATATGTTTGCTTAGCTGTGTGCAATTCTGCTTCATTTGTTCATAGCGCCAAAGTTGATTATATTGTAACAGCTGAATAAAGAATAAAGTCAATTTTAGTTTTAGTTAGAAATTAAACTGTACATTGATCTGTTGCATCCTGATGCAAAATTTGCTCAGTCAATTTTGAAGATAGGTAGCAGACTTAACAAGCAATATATATAATCTGTTACAAAAATGAACAAAATTTATTGTGTAAACAGAACTGAATTTTCACAAGTTCGTTTTTGTTTAAGCAAGCATAACCCTTCCATTAAAACCACGGTAAAGGATTTTCACTAAATTTATTTCAAACTATTAGTGTAACTGATGTTATATTTCATAAATTCACAACATCATTTTGTAAGATAATTTTATATTATGCTAGCTCCTGGTTAATGAAATTACTCTAAACCTCAGGTTATTTGGTTTTTAATTAGGAATGTATTTATTATTTCCTGCAGATCATGAAAAAAGTGCACAAATGTAAAAATATTGCACGAAAAAACTCGGGGCTAAGGAGGAAAACGAACAATAAAAGGAAAGAATACTTGGAGAAAGATGGACTGACAAATAGAAAGAATTGAATCAAAGAAAAGGAAATTTGCAATAAAGATGAAACTGCTTTAAAACTGAAAACAGAGAAAGTTTCAAATGATGGTACAGTCAGTTTAAAAGCAACTCATAAAAAATTGCAATATTTCACTGTGTACAATTTAAGTCACTTAGCTAATAATTTGAATATTTCATATACTCAATGGAATACTTATGCCCCTGGTCATGGTAAGTAAATAGTAATGCTATTGGCAGACAACTGAAGAGAACCATTCGGGTAGCAATCAGATCAAGCTCTGTTACAGTGACTAAGGACAAAAATCTATAACTGTGATAGAGATCTACATTTGTACAGTTGTCATACTATATATTCAAAAAATGCTGTGATTGAACAGTTTCCTTTGTAAATGAAACGTGGAAGGATGTAAGAGAAATTCAGGGAATAAGGGAATTTCACCCTTTTTAGAGGGAGGCATTACATCTCATTTGGATATTCCAAACTAACTAAATCTGCTTTCAGTAATGGTAGGAGGTACTTATTTTATAATGAAGTGTATACAAATTCTGAGTAAGAAGCTTGCACTGGTTCAAATCCTTTCCTGTGCCTACTATTAAACTGTTGCATTAATCCATGTATGTTTTGGTTACTTTCAAGATAAATAATAAACCTGACTTATACAAGAATAATGGTTTAATTAAATTTGTCGTCTAACACTCTTCATGCTTCAGTAACCTTAAAAATATTTGGTACAGGTTTCAAAGGTACGTTATCTCCATCCAAATATTTTTAAGGTTAGTGAAGCATGAAGAGTGTTAGACGAAAGATTTAATTCATGTGAGCTTCACTGTGTTAGTTCCATATGAAATTTTTTTTAAAGTTTTTACAATTTTTAAAAAAATTTAATTTAAAAAAGAATAATAGTATCTACTAAACTCAAGTTAGGAATGAAGATAAAGATTATGTTGATTTTTTAAGCTACACAGGGGGGACAGGTTTTCTAGTACAAACACTTCGAAAAAATCAAAAGCTTCTGGGGAATTGAACCCCAGAACTTCTGCTCACCGCACTATAACATATATGCTCTTGATTCAAAGGGCAGAGCAGCCAACAGAATCCCAACAATTGCTAAAAGACAAAGACCTAGAATTGGAACTCTTCCAGTGCATGGTTATAGGTATTTGCCTGATATGATTCAGAATTTAGAAGATGATATGGAGGAGGAACAGTGGAAGAAACTGACAACTGTGAGGGACAACCTTGATGAATTTGCCAAAGCTACACACCTAAATTCATTTTGAGGAAATTCCAGATGTGGGAGCTTTTGCAACTTTCAGTGAATTCCCTTTCTATGTATTTACAAAATGTGCTCCTTTGGTTTTAGCAGATGTTGAGTGGAGCTTCTCCATATATAAATCACCCAAGCTCAAACCACCAGTAACTAACATTTGAAAACATAGGAATGATGTGCTCAATTTAATATAACAAATTGGTTGAAATTATGTAAATACCACATTTATTTCCTAAATATGCGGCAGACATCTTCAATAGCCTGGACGAAATCTCCTTGGAAAAAAATCACTACATCACAATTGTGGACGAAACATCTGGGATTCTAATCTCCACCAAACCATGACATAACAGCCCAGAATATACCTCTAGTTACATCTGCTAATCCGGCTGTGAAACCCTGTGTTCCCTTATATTCAAATCATATTTCTTAACTAAAGCTGACAGGAGAACTCCTAGAACTGTTTTGAATGTTACTGCACTTAGTCTACTCCAAAATGCATATCCAAAAATTCAGTATGAATTTAAAATAAATAAATTTGACAAATTATTGTGTCATTAAAGAGCAAAAGCACAAACTACTGGGATGGACAAGCACCAAATTAAAACATTTTTCTCATAAATTAAGTGAGTCTCTCAGCCACATTTGTAAATGTTCATTCTTGACAGGGATATTTCCAGAAAGAATGAAGCTGGCTATAGTTGAGTCTCTATACAAAAAATGAATAATTATATATCTATTTTACTCTTATGAGCATTTTCAAAGGTGGTAGAGAGGACTATGTGCAATCGAATGGTAAACTATCTTGACTCAATTGTCAACTACACTGAAACTCAACTGAAATATTATCTACTTTAAATAAAAAGAATTCCTCTGGGAATATTTTTAAACTTGTCTAAGGTTTATATCCTAAGTAATAGATCTACAATAGCGCATTTTGTAGATTTATTTTTAATAGTGTTTAATGCCCATTTTTACAGCTGTGATATCACAGGCAATGGACACTGATAATTCATGAGATGAAATGATTAATTGGGAAAGTATTTTTTTTATAGGAAGGAAATGTTCCAGGCCTAAGTTTGGTACCTCGCAAGCATTAGCCATTTATGAAGACTGAGGAAAACTTGGGGAAAACCTCAGTCAGGGAGGATGGCACTGGCGGGAATTGAACCCCAGAACTTCTGCTCATGAGTCTGCACTATAACAACCTCAGCTACCTGTGGCAGATGTAACCAGTGTGTTTATTACTGGGGAATCATATACTCAGCTTTCAAACTTAGCTACAGATCTAAATATTTGATTTGAAGCTAGTAAGCTTTCATTAAACTTTGACAAAGCATAGTTTATTCCTTTTACAACTAAAAACAAGTAGGCATAAGAACTATAGTTACACTAATATCAAAATTTTAGGGCTATAAATTGACAAGGAATTAAAATGGAAGAAACATATGGAGACTAGTTCAGTTCTGACTGCTTTGCCCTGAGAAGTTTGGATAGGCTTGTGAATCAAAATGCATTAAGATCAATTACTGTGCATATTTTCATTCTATCTTGAGATATGGTATAGCTTATTGGGGTAATTCTGTCCATAGTAAGAAATATTCAACTTGCAAAAAAAGAGCAATAGGAATCCTCTGTGGTGTTAGTTCTTGACAATCATGTAGAGCATTATTTAGGCTCGGTAATTTTACTCTTGCTGGAGAATACATATACTCTGTCATCAGCTTTGTTGTTGAAACTTTGATGATTTTTAATATGAATCTCTCTAGATATAATTACAATAATAGGAATGCTGCTGACTTCAGTTATGAGGGCATGTTGAATAAAGACTGAACATAACTGTTTTACAGGCATCATTTCTCATGCTAAAGTTTAACTTCAATGTTTTTTTGCTTAATGTATACCTGTTACATAATTTTATTGTCTCCAATTCCAGCTTTCACCTGTGAGAGGTATACAAGTTAAGACATGTTCAGTTCCTTCTACAGCAAAATGGAAGTGACATGTACAAACAATATTCTGCTTTTAAATTCTGCTTTCATCTCAGTAAATCTTCAGATAATGTTATAGGAAGCTTGTGGAGAGCTGTTCTTTCCTATAGCACAGTTCAAAGATGGTTTAATGTTTAAAGAAAGGCGGCAATCAATTTCAAAGGAAGGTGGAACTGGCACTTCAGTTTGCTTTTACAGATGAAAACATTAATACCCCTGCTGCCATTGTGAGAGAGGATCATCAAATATCATTAAGAATAGTTTCAGAAATGCTGAAAATTTCACTAGGTATCACTCACATGTTAGTGACTGAAAGTTACGCATGATGAGTTTCAAGAGTGCTGATTCCCAAACAAAAGCACATTTGCATACAGGTTTGCATGCAGTTTAAGATAATGTTACAAGAAGATGTTGAGTTTCTTTCGAAGAAAATCACTGTTGATGAAACTTGCCTACATAATTTCAATTCTGAGAGCAAACAGCAAAGCTCTGTGTAGAAATCCTCATCAGCAACACCAAAAATAGCAAAAGTGGTTGCTTATGCTTGAAAAATTATGGCATCTCATTTTTTGATATCCCAAGAATGGTTTACCAGCATCTGTACCTGCACCCACAAATGTAACTCAGCAAGGCTTAGAGATATGCATAAAACTCTGCATTACCATATCACACACAAAAGGCCACAATTCTGTACAACAGATGAATGTTGCACCATGATAGTGCATGACCACACATTGCAAATGTTCTTGCTGAATATCTCACAAAAATCAATATGAAGCAATTTTCCCACCCTTCCTGTAGTCAAGATTTAGCCCCATGTGAATTTTTTTTCTGCAAATTTAACATCTTTGTGGGAGGTATTTTCCAACATCAGAAGCAGTGGTGAAGGCTGCTGAGGTGATTCTGAAGTGCCTGCAAAAATTGCTTCCAGCATGTCTTTGACGACTGAAGGAAATATTGGGACAGATGTATTACATCCAATAAGGACTAGTTTGAAAAAGATTATCAAAATTATGGAGTCACCAAATGTATATTGTCAAAAATAATTATGATCATTCCTTAGTGAACAGCCCTCATACATAACTCACAAAAGCACACACTTTTTAAGAAAAAATTTTAAAAAGTTTCAATACTTCTATAATATGGATGAATATTTAAATTCATGTGTAACATAACTAATTTATTATGCTATTCAGCTATGTGAGCATACATGCAAAATGTGGTGGAGGGCCTTTTATCAAGTAATGGCTGATAGTTATATAGCTGCATGGCATAAATATAAATGGTGATGGTTTTTTTATTGAATTCCTATGTCATATTTGAATATTTCATAAGATACATGTCATTAATTACTTTCTGGGATCTAAAGAGCAATCAAAAAATAATTTAATATGCAAACTTCCAAGAACTTGGTTTAATTTTGCAGCAATTCCTATAGGGATCCAAAAGTTAACATTCCCTTTCATTTTGGCGTAAAAATCGTAAGTATGGCCATTTCAAGCCCTGAGTTGAATGGGACGCTGATGACCTGAGATGTTAAAGAGCGTCCATAAATCAATAAATCAATCAATCAATCCCTTTCATTTTAGGGTACCGAATCAATAGTGAAATGTGTACTTTGTGCTTGCATTTACAAAAAACTCACTGCTTCTTCTTCAATTTTCATGCAAAATACAGTATAATTCAACACGATCTGCTTACCTAAAGCCTAGATTTGGGTTTCTGATTAATTGCTGAAAGAAAAAATCCATGGGTAAGTTTTTAATGCTAAATGTTTATGATTGTATTCCTCAGAATATTACAAAATACATTTCTGCTCAAAGTATACCCACTGTCTACAGAAATTGAACCAATTTTCCATGCAAATTACTTACTTCAAAGTTAAATAATTGTACTTATTTTCTTTCATTTCTCTTTATACTGACATTTAACTCGCATTTGAATTTTCAAATTATAATACAATGAAGATGATAATAAAATTAGGTCCATAATGTACATGAGTATATTTTGAATTATTTAATAATCTTGCATTTTATAATTTATAACCTGACAGTTTAAAAAAAAAAGTTATCAAATATCAGAACATTAAGGATTTGTGAAATCTGCACTTATGAATGAATAGTGTTTAATGCCTGATTCTGCTACAGAGGCACCACAGGCGTTGGACATTGATGGATGATACATGAGATGAAATGATATATTGGGAAAGGATTTATTTTTAAAGAAGGAAACTTTCCAGACGTAAGTTTACCTCCCCAACATTTGCCATTTATGAAGATTGAGGAAAACCTGGAAATAACCTCAGTCAGGGAGGACAGTCCAGCAGGGTTCGAACCCCAGACCTTCCGCTCATGAGTCCACACCTTAACGACATGAGCCACTCGTGGCAGTAACTTGCACTTAGAAGGACTCTATAGGTCCCATAGGAACTTTATAAGAAAAAGTATTTTAACATAAACTATAATAAACTAATATTAAAAGTAATAAAAATTGTACTTTTAGAAATAAAAACAATGTATCAGAGTGGAAAAAGAACAACATAGAGTGCCTCAAGGGTCTGTTCTGGGCCCTCTTTTTTCTGATCCAAGATGTAGGAAATACTGTTCTCTGTTCTATTTACAGATGACACAAGCACATTGATAAATTGAAATAGCCTTAATGATTGCACCATTAAACTAAATTTAGTTCTGAGTTCTTTTTGTGTAAAGTTCAAAGCAAACAAATTGTCTCTAAATCTAGATAAAGCAAATGTAATGAAATTGTCACTCACAGATTCACTTTTACAGATAGGATATTACGACATTGTACTTCTACGAACCAAATATATTAAATTCCTTGGTTTAATAATTGATAAACGTCTGAATTTGAAAAATCACATTGATCACATCATACCTAAACTTAGCAGAACATGCTATGCAATAAGTGCAATATAATGGAATCAATTAAGACTTTAAAACTAGTTTATTGAGATTATCTTAACTCAATAATGAATTATGGTCTTATATTTTGCGGAAACTCAGTTAAATGCAAGCGTATCTTCCTATTACAGAAAAAAGCCATACAAATCGCTGATACACATAACAGACATTCATGTAGAAACCTCTTTAGGCAATTTGAAATTTTAATTCTTCCATGTGAATATATATATATTATCCCTCATGAACCTTTATATAAAAAATAACAAAAAAGTTGTTCAAAATTAAAATATACATGACGAGAATACTAAACAAAAAGCAAATCTACATAGACCAATTTCAACACTTTCCTGCCATCAAAAAGTTTATTATGAATGCATTTCCCCTAGCTTAAAAGTCTTAATAAACAATAATAAATCCTTTAAATCTACTCTTAGAAAATACATTAGTAAAAAAGGCCTATTAATCTGTAAAGGAATGTATGAGTAACAATATTTTATACTGAGTTAAAAACACTGCAATAATTTTATATTAATGCATATGTAAACATGTATATAATAAAATTTGTGTGATTGATTTGTCTGTTACTGTTTCTCTAGTTTTTGTTGAGCTGTTCTGGGTGTTGCTTTTTCATTTTTACTGTAACTAATTATACAGATGAACACGGATGTTTTTTGTAAATATAGATTGTGTGCTACTGTGGTAATTATCTATGTTCATAGGTCTCTTGACTGCTTTGCAAACTCACTGAATGCTCCAGGAATTAAACTAAATGGACCTAAACACATTCTGCCAGAGGGCACTGTTATATCTGTTAATGCAACTCATTAACTCAAACCTAAGGGGTCATTTAGTTAAGATACTACATTTGTACATATTGTATCTTAATCTTAAACATACATCCCGTAGATTAGGTTTAAGTTAGAACTACCCCGTAACATCAAAATTGTGGTTAGGTTTGGTGTAATTCCGCACGGCGGTTCTTTTATAGCGACCATTCGCCTCGCAGCAATACAAACCTTTCAGGCACTAATGTGCTAACTGTTTAATAATGCTAAATGAAAAGACTCATCTGCTAATCCTTACATATGCGGCACCTTACTAATTTATTGTGCAATTTATGGGAATGCAACAACATTTAACCGTACAGACAGCATGTTCCGACGGCTTAAGTATATTCGCCAAACGTAATCTCTAATACTGAAATCGTAACCAGTCAACTTACTTGATGTTTTGTTTTAAGTTTATCTATGACGTTACGAACCGCAGTTAAGTAACAAAGTTTGTGTATGTTTTATGTATATATTAATTTAAACTAACCTAGCCTATGATAAAGTAACATTTATTGTATTAATAACCATGTAGACAAATTATGAAGATTGCAAGAGAGGAAAAAGTAACATTTATTCCATTAAGAACAGTGTAAACAAATTAAGATTACAAGAGAGAAAAAAGGTTACAGGTGAGGAAAAAAGTTAGGATTTGCGTTCCCATTACCTGCGTAACTACAAAACAGTAAAGAAAATATCCAAATTCTTGACATAGGCTTCCACTCCACCATTATTTAAAACACCCATTTAAATATTTCCTTCCATTTTCACAATTTCTACACAAAAATCCCATAAAATGGGAAAAGTCCCACTAGCTGGCAACACTTACAATGAATTGCATGTAACCAACCTAGGAGATATAAATGCAATTTTTTGTGACCAACATAACAACCTTTGCTGAACTTTTCTAACAGTATGAAGCTAATATTACATACGGCTCTGATGAACGAAAACAAAATTTATCGCAATCTGCATTAAGATGCTATGAGATTCACGTGCTTTTTGGAATCGGTTTACCTTCATCAATCCCTTTTGTCACTAAGCGTTATGTTCATCCCCAACTATTCATGCAAGTCATTCGCCTCTTTCTATAAAATGATATTCTTTTCATCTTCAGTATTGTATCCTCCCCCCCCCCCCCCACCCGATCCTTTTTGTCTAACTGTTAATATTTTTTCAATATTGCTCTTCCTATCCGTCCTTTTAAGTGCATTTTCATCCCCAGCTTCACTTTCCTTTCCGAACTATTTTAACTATCTCTCTCAATAGCCCGAGTAAGTTTTTCTTCTCGAATATCCTTGTTTCCAATTTGGCATCCTCTTATCTTCTCCCATTTCTTCGTTTATTGCCCAATATGCTCCAGAATAAGTTTAACATTCCATTTCCCTATCTTTACTGCCCTTTTCTATACGTCGTCATCTTCCAGTGGATCTATTTGACTCGAGTTACTATTTATTCACGAGTCAGTTTTCTCTTTAATTTGTTACTTGCTGGGTCGCTGGAGTGGTTCTTAGTTTGGACCAGGTTAATGCAACTGGATTGGTGATCTTGGAACCCATATCTCGAGACTTTAGATCGCGCTTTCTTCGCTGCAAGATGGAAACGTAATGACATCTCATTGAATTCCCCTTGCAAAACCAGATACAACGGATAATTAGGCCCACCTCAAACATACTCTTTGCTACAAAAAAAATCGCATTCCGCTTGTAAAACCTGATACAAAACGGAAGCCAAGAAGATGCCTGTGATAGGCGTACGATTGCTCAAATTAAGAAACACCCCGCTTACACAGTTCGGAATACATTCAAAACTTATTCTATTGAAAGCGCAGATTTTTTCTCCTTTAATTGTCATTTCCTTTATGTGTTACATTGCTACATTACAGTTTCCCATTTGCTTTGTTTGATTAACTACTAACATGCTTCAGAGTTACTTTTGGCAACTAAGATTGCTTGTTACTGTGCCTTATAACCATACGACTGTTACGTCCGCTCCACATGGATGCACTCACAACTCCAAATTAACACTAAGCAGGCGAAATTAATTTTTCGGCTGCCAATGGGGAAAGAAGGCGCGTATTTAAATTAATGTAATCACCAAAGTAACAAAATAATAGGAAGAGAAAGGATAGCAAATGAAAATAAGTAGTAAAAGAATAGAAAGTTTAGAAGAAACATTAAACAAGACAAAAGAAAAGAGGAAAGGAGAAAAGGAGAGAGAAAGGACACTCACCAACCAACGGAAATACAAGTAGCGTAATAAAGTTAAGTCACATAACAGCTTACAAATCACGGAAATGAAGTTAAATTGGCAAGGGGAAGTATTGCACCAAGCCAATTAGAAAAACATACCAGGAAAAAAAAATTACCCGCTTCCCAGCATATCTTTATTCATGGAGGAATATCTACAAGAAAAAAATAATAAAAAATATACTTACTAAACCTTTACACAAACTTTAGACCACCATATTTATTTCCGGCGCCTCCCATCATCGTCACAGCCTCCTCTCACTTGGTTGGCTATAATATCATTTATCTATAACTATGTAATGAACTGTGGCCGTATCTAGGGGCATTGCTAAACACTAATCTAAAAACATTCTGAAATTAAACAATATCATAAATAGGAAAGTATCAGGCTTAGTTATATGCTGAAAATATAAACATTATTTAGACATTAAAAAGGTAGTCTTTATAATGAATAGTTACCAGCTATATACATGATGGGCTTGCTAAGATGGATTCCCAGGATTTTTGGGCATGCGCAAACTCTAATTTTGCTTATGTACTTGCAATCTTTCCCCAACTACCATTCCTGCCTCCCTTAAGAGCTTATAATGCATTCCCCACATCTTTGTTCCCTTGCATGCCACAACAAACATTTTAAATGAAATATTCACTAATTCTGAGTTTTTAATAAATTTGTCTTAAAGTGAAATTTTCTTTGGAATGTAGCTACAAGCCGCCATATAAAACTCTCTAACAAAATTAAACAATATCTCTTCATCATAATCACTTTCTGATATTTTTTCCAACTATAAAGTCCTCAGTTGCTTTCTGACATTTCCTCTTTTTGAATTTGACACTGTAAATTAAATTACAAGCAAATTAAACAGAAGGTGGATTAACAAATCCCACCAATAGGTCAGTTAGATTATGAAGTTTCCTTCTTGGAAGACATACAGCTGGAACATTTTGTTGCAAAAACAAATTTACAGTGTTAAACATTAAGTGTACTCTGAAGGAAATAACAATACCATTTCGTTTATGGACCATGTAAGAAAGTTTTTTCAATTCCAAACTGCTTGGTATTTTTATTATTATGCTGCGGTCTATTCCAAAAAAGTGACAAAGCTTTCAATCGATGAAGATCTCGATTAATTGATTTAAGGAGAGAGAGCCAAGAGATATTAAAATTCCTCAAACTTTTATAAGATTCCTTGCCATGCATATATAGACAAACTTTTAATGCATTTTTCCTTTTAGAACTCTTCAACATAAACAAAAAATAACTGGACCAAAGTTCTTTACACTTATTGGCAATTGGAGAGCTGATTTTTGAGCTCAGCTGTGACAGGAACAACCCAGGAATCTAACCTATTAGATTACAAATATTATTTTCAGATTTTGTTCATGGAATACATTTTTTGTTTCACTGAAACTTCCCAATTCAATTCAGGGTGTGAAATGGCCGATAAATTTTGCTCAGATGCCTCTTCTTTCAGGCTAGAGATTCTTTTACGTGTCATAATTTTATGAACACAGGACACATGGCTTTACTTCCCTTCCAAAGGAGGCCATGCTTTGGATTTTTACGCCCGTAAAAATTAATTGACCCTGACCAGGACTGAACCCACGATCTTGGGTCTGTGAGTTAAAATGGTTGTCACTAGACCATCAGAACCAACAACTGTAAATATACAAATGATATAGTGTTAGTGAAAAAAAACTGATATTGATGCACAGTAGCCAGGCAGTGTCCACATAACAGAATAGCTATCGCTGATGCAGCTTAATGGATATTTCTGTTTGACTCACAATTTTGTATATGAGATAAGTCCATGGTTGTTAACAACTTTCAAAAATATACAAAAAAATAGGAGCAGACTTTTAATACCGCTCATAGTAATTAAAGAGTGATTATTGAAAGAGTTTTTGGCCAATTCAACAGTGCTTCCTGATTCTGATGATGCTCTGTGTAAAGACATCATTAAATAAGCTCCTTCAAATAATTACATGCTGTGCAGTACTTCACAATGTAGCAAAGTAAAATATTACTTTAAGGATGAGTGGGATTGCAAAGAAATGACTTTCAGTAGTTATCGTGATTATTTATTTTGCAGATATAATATAAAACCTGGTTCAACCCAAGTTCTACACCTGGCCAATATTGAAATTTTACAAACACACTGGTGAATAATAACAATATTTTTAACATACAAGTTACCCTGAACAAACACAATGAAACACAGGTCAATACAATAATTTTATAAACACACTGGTAAATAATTATGCTATTTCTACCACACTATTTACCTTGAACAAACCAAATCAAAATCAAAAATCCTCTCTCCTCACAGACCATATCCATTTAACTTCAATCATTTCCCATTTATTAGTTGTTGTCTCCATTCCCTAGTTCCTAAGCATTCAAACATTGACAAACTCCTTTTCAGTACTTTGCAGTTCTATAACCCCAACCTCAACTTCCTCCTCTTACTCCTCCTCCTTATGCTATGCCGAGTCCACTCTATATCCGAATTCCTAGCTTCTTACAACTTCTCAACTCAATTCTCTGCATGCATTTGTACCGTATTACCAGGCTCAATGATGCTATCCCATAATGTTGAAACAACATTCCCACTTGATACTTTTCTTTCTTCCTACACCTCGTCCATCATCCGCAGTTCAATCTCTCATGTGCAGTCCTTGTCCAATGATGTCCTTTTGGATGAGATGTCATCCTGACCCCTCCATAATCTGGAATTACAGATCCTGCTCTTGCGTTGACCTCAACTCTCCCTTCTCCTCATTAGGCACACACACAGTCCATCCCACCTCCAGTCTTCCATTTCTCAGACCACCTTGTACAGTACTTTGAGGTATTAACCTGCTGTTTATTACTACCATTACCATGTTCCCTTTTATTAAGGGTCACAATCCTTCCATCTACCCATAATTGCATATTCCTCTTAAGTTCTCTTTCCTCCTTTGATAAATCCTAATTAATAAAAATATTTGTTTCTTTAATTTTATTTGGTCTATTCAATATTTTGGGTGCACAATATTCTTTGTGATGAACTTCACTACAATTAGCCTTCTTCTTGCTTTTCTTCCCACCCGATATGTATCTACAATTTGTATCCATATACACTTTTGTTTTACTGGACCACATATACTTTTTTTCTGTGAATCGTTGCACCCCAACATGATTCAAATTATATAAATATATAATACTAAGCAAAAAAATTTGGCCACGTTTTTGTTTATCTGTTTTATTGTCTTTTGCTCAATTTTATGATGCTGATTATGGTTATAAAGTAGTTTTTCTTCGATGTACGAGGGCCATCCAGAAAGTAAGTCCCACTCGCGCCTGGAGATGGAACCACTTGTCGGATAGGAATTCGCATGCGCAGGAGTAGAGAGGAAGTATGTGGGAATAATGCAGTAAAGTTTCAGCCTTGTGACGGCCGTGGTTACCGCGCTGTGCTAGGAGAAAATGGCTGCTCTGATATTGTCTCCCGCCAACTGCGAGGTTCGTGCAGTCATCCGAGGTTTGCTCGCTCAAAAGTAAAGTCCAGCAGAGATCCATCGCCAATTGTGTCAAGTGTATGGACACAACATTATGGTAAGCGATGGTGCAGGCAAATCACTGAAGGAGGAACCAATATTCACGACGACGACCGTAGTGGCCGACCGTCCCTGGTGACGGCAGAAGTGTTGGAAAGTGTGCGGCAAGCAATTGAGCAGAACCTGCGCTTCACAATTTCAGAACTCTCTTGTCAATTCCCCGATGTCTCGCTCCCTTGTGCACGAAATTGTCTCCCGGAAGCTTGACAAGAGAGATCTGAAATTGTGAAGCGCCGTTTCTGCTCAATTGCTTGCCGCACACTTTCCAACACTTCTGCCGTCACCAGGGAAGGTCGGCCACTACGGTCGTCGTCGTGAATATTGGTTCCTCCTTCAGTGATTTGCCTGCACCATCGTCTTACCATAATGTTGTGTCCATACATTTGACACAATTGGCGATGGATCTCTGCTGGACTTTGCTTTTGAGCGTGCAAACCTCGGATGACTGCACGAACTTCGCAGTTGGCGGGAGACAATATCAGAGCACCCATTTTCTCCTAGCACAGCGCGGTAACCACGGCCGTCACAAGGCTGAAATTTTACTGCCTTATTACCACATACTTCCTCTCTATTCCTGCGCATGCGCATTCCTATCCGACTAGCGGTGCCATCTCTAGGCGCGACTGGGACTTACTTTCTGGATGCCCCTCGTACATATAATAATGATTCCTTAATTTTTCTTAAAAACAACCAACATTAAATGCTTATTTAATATTAGTAGGGACATACAGAGAAATCAACATATAATACATTCTACAATGTTTGAATAAGTACAAAAATACTGAATAACACTGAATTTTCAATAAAGTGTTACCACTAAAAAATATGCATCAGAATGGCTTTTCTCTTTATGTGTTTTGACCCCTGTGTATGTACTATGTCTAGGGACCTGCAAAAAATGAGGTTATTTTTACTGAAAAATGGGGTTATTTTTATTAAAGTAAGGCTAATTTAATCATTTTTTTTACAGGAAACAATTTTGTCATTCATGTTTGAATGTTGGGATCATTTACTTTATCCAGTAGGATGTTTGCTTTGATAAAAGCGTCTGTTATATCCCTGGCAAATTCATAAGCTGCATCCTTTTTCTTACATGTATTTAGAACAGCTATAGATGCTTGGCATTTAGTTCCTCTCGTATTTAATGAAAGTGCTAGTATTTCTCCAATTCTTATGTTTATGCAGGAATCCTTCTGATGACACAATTACATTGCAAGATTTGCAAATCTCAGCTATCATTTGTGTAAAGGCCATGCTTGCCGAAGTCCCTCTCACAATCTCTTGTCATTACAGATGGTTGTGGCATTTTCTTTATTCACTGAGAACAAACCGAAATTAAATGTCTTATATCAGAAACACAATACATCGAATAACACTGCTATCACAACCACGCATGATTACACAGGCCGACTCAACCTAAAGCTCAGGTTCTGGATATTCTAAATGATTCAAAATCTCAGCAACTAACAAGAAACATCATCACAAGATGTATTATAAGAAAAATAAATAATAACCCATGCTAAGAACTGGGAACCTGTGCATACCAGCCAAATAAGCACATGAAAGTGACGAGTTTTATCCTACACTCCGATATATACAGTGGGTGGCAAAAAAATGTATACACACTTTCACAGTATATATCTATTTAATATATTTCAAAGTTGTACCAAAAAACAATACTAATATGTAGTATGATATTCTGTAAATATATATGACTCACATACATTATGATAGCATTGCTAAGTGACAGGTAAATCAACAATGAAAAAATGAAGCCATGATTATCGTAAATCAACAATGAACAAATGAAGCTAAAATTATTGTATGATGTTCTGTAAACAGATGCCACTCACATTACATTATGATAGCGTTGCTATAACAAAATGGAGCCAAGATTATTGTTTGAACAATGGAAAGGAATTTTGAAGTGGTATTGGAAAGCCGAGAATGTTGTTGAAGTTCAAAAGCAATGGAGATGTGTGTACAGAACAGAACTGCCATTAGACTTCCACCAATGGGAACTCTTAAGGATGTTGTATACCGTAGAAAACCAGCTAAACTGGCAGCACTTCAGGAAGAAATTGAAACGGCATGTGCTGCAATTGCTGAGGATACTTTTGCAACCTTTGCTCAATCAGTAGTTCAACGTACTTAGAAGTGTATCGACACCGATGGTTGGCATTTTGAGCAACTGTTGTAACTGTAAAAGACTAATGTGATTAGAGCTCATCATTTTCTGTTTGTGTGAATTCAGTTTTGTTACATTAACACAGTTTTTTCTTTGCTTGAAGTGTGTATACATTTTTTGGCACCCTTTGTATATAAGAAAGTAGCATTATATAGTTTAAAAAAAGGAGGGGGGAAAATGGTGTTATTTCTCAAAATTGCTATAAAAATCACATTTTGCCTAAAATTCCTGTTATTCATACTTAAAAGTTCAAAATTTGCATAAAAAAATTTTATTGCAAATGCAAATTTTGCATGTCCCTAACTGCGCCCCATGCATAGTCTCCCAACATTACCAATACCTTCTTTCCATTATGTGAGTGTCCGATGAAAGCATTCACCATGTTACTAACTTACACTCCTAAATTTGGTTTCAAGAAATCAATATGAGAAAACAAATAGTGCATTTTTATAGATATTCTATGCACAAGAACACGGTAACTCTGTATCAAATGTTCAGTCAGTACCTTGTAATTTCCACTTCATTTGTTGCCCAAAAACCATTGCAGTGCCATTCTATATGCTTCCCTAGCATTAAATTTATCAAGTCATTACATCTACAAGTTTCATAGACTTACATAATTTGAATCTAAGGAACTGTAAAAATTCTACATTTTAATTTTGCTTCAGAGTCTCAGTTACTATTCAAAAATTTGATAAATTGGTTAACAAGTTCATGTTTTATATACAGTGCAGGAAACAGATCTTCTCTGGACACCAGGAGTTAATTTCTTACACGGCACACACTGGCCACTAATGACTTTGCTGTTTTGCACCCTTAAACCATAATCATCATCACCATTTCTGTAGCAAATTCTTTTCTTGCTGTCCATTCTTTCCAGATATAATGCTGATTATGTGCCCTGTTATCCCATAGGCAGAGGAAGCAAGAATACTTGGTGTAGCCATTTTGAAGAACCAGAAGAAATGCCAATATCTTAAAATCACCAAAATGCCCTACTTGTAGCATCCATAATCTAGTTTTTTCAAGAGAAGATTTTCATAGGTCTCTTTGAGGTGAAAAAAAAAATTATCCACTGTAATGGAATTCACTTGTTCCCTTTCTGACCTAGCCCAGCAACTTGTACTTGATTTATCTATAAAAAGTTGCCACTGGTCATGTTCATCAGGAATCCATTGTGTTCAAAGAGACCATTAACATTGCTACAAACATAAGATTTTTGCTCATTTGATAGAAGAATCAAAAATCCTAATGCATTAACCTATATTTTATTATTTTGCAGGATTTATTAATCACAATGGGATGCCAGGAATTTGGCCTTTGCTTTGGCTCATAGCAACCACCTTATAAGGTTATCCAATTTCTCTGAATAAAGAACTATAGATTCTTTGAAATGCTCTCATCATTAATGCTGCAATCACTGTCACTATTTAAATTTTTTTTTACCTAATGTGCAGATATAGCACATTAAGCAATCAGTTCTTCATTATGCAGTACTTGAGCCATATGTAACCATGCTAGGATATGGAATATTTTTCTATTTTTGGAAATGTATAATATCCATTATACAAATTACAGCTTTGATGGTTTGTAGGCTCTCTCCTTATTTAGGGAACTGTAAATGGAATTCTTGTTCCATGTAGGCAACCCTCTACATAAAAAGTTACAAGACAAGAGTAGCCCATGCAACATTTTGATCTCCAACCAGTTCACCAAAATAAACTTAAGTCATAGAACTTTGTTACAAACACAATTTTATGCTTTACTTGCACAGACTTGATGCAATGATTATAAACATAACAAAATGTTCTGCTCCATTTATAATTTCTAGGTACTGACATTTTTCATTCAAAAGATATTAACTGTTTTTGTAACCATAGAATCTACAAACAGCAATGACATTTTATGCAAAATACAGATATATATCAATAGCTTGTTAAAAAATGTCTATTTATTGATACAATCTAAACTGCATCCCATTACTTCCATCCTGGTGTAAACAAATGCAAATGTATCACCCTGCAGTGCATGACTCAGGTTGGTTAAATAGCAATGTCTGATCTGAGTACATTTCACAAACCTTATTAAAAACATTGAGCACGATAACCTTGTTGCCACTTTCTAACGACTTCCCTTGACAGTGTTTTACAATTGTAGCAGGATCAGCACCGTTTCCTCCATGGTACCTCTTTCCAATGAAAGTGACTGCCATTGCACTCTAGGGAGACTCTTAGAGTTGCTCCCTAAATGTGCATAAATGACACTGGTCTGTGATGATTTTGCTGTCACCTGCTGATTTAAAAAATTTCAGTTTTTTTTCATAACATACACATATTTTTTATAATTTGACATATTGATTATACTGATGTTGCAGAGATGTAATAGCAAAACATAACTTCAGCATACACATTATATATAAATGCTTATATGAAATATAATGCAGAATACAAAGCAACCCTTATTTACATAACAAATTATTATTAAGGAAATCACTCAAATTTCACTAATTTAGTTCCACTTACTTGGATATGTTTCAAAGGCGGTTGCCTTCATCGTCAGCATGATCCCAATGTCCGCTTCCCCACGTGGTATTCAGATGTCGCTCCGTAGATTTTATGAACTTTGTGATAAGGTTACTATTGTTTGGGAGATCAAAATTAACCAAATTTTCTTTGTTTTTATTTATGAATCTATTTTCCCACACTGTCAATTCTATTGGTTTTTGAAGAGCTTTTAAGAGTTTTGGTAACTTTTGGAATACGTGGTTCTTTTGCCAGAAATGGTCTGCCACTGCTGATTTTTCCATGTGTTTATATTTTCCATGTGTTTATATTTTACATGTCTCATGTGCTCCTTAAACCATATGGAGATATTTCTTTTTGTTTTGCCTATATATTTCATATTGCAATCTTTGCAAGCAATTTCATAAATGCCTGATTCCTTTTCTGGAGGAATTTTGTCTTTTGTGTTCATTTTTAGGAGGTTTTTTAAACTACATTTGTTTACTGGAGCCAAAATGATGTTTGCTCTTTAAAAATTTTTTGGAATTTTTGGTGTGCCCATGGGTGGAATGTGAATTTCTTATATATAATGATCCCCTTTGTAGCCTTTTAGTGTGGTGATATCTTTTATTCATTTTTTCTTTTTGAATTTTTCTATTTTCTTGTTGACCAGATCTGTTGTGTAACCATTTTTCTGTGCTATTTCTATGATTTTTTGGTACTCCAATTTGTATTCTGTCTTGCTTATTGGAAGATTTGTTAATCTGAATGTGAGGCTATTGATTATGGCATGTTTATGTTGTATTGGGTTGAGGCTGTTGTTTTTTATGTAATTATCTGTGTGGGTATCTTTTCTGAATATGCCAAATTCCAGTATATTGGCATTTTTTATAATTTTTATTTCCAAGAAAGGAAGAATCCAGTTGTTGTCTGATTCCATTGTAAATTCAACACTGCTGTCTTGCAGGTTGAGCAGTTTTATTGCATCCTCTTTCCATTTTTCGTTTACTATTTCAAAGACATCATCAACATAATGGTACCAACATTTGTATATATATGGAAAAGCCTCAATTAATTTTATTTCTAAAAAACTCATGTAGATATCTGCTAAGAATGGTGATAATGGGTTTCCCATTACTAGACCCTTATTTTGTGTATAACTGTTGCCTCCAAATGTGAAGTAGGTTTGGTTGATGCAAATTTTGGTGAGGTTCACATATTGTTCTATTACTTCTCTAGATAGGTTTATTGAGGTTAGCCATTTCTGTATCACCGTTATCAGATTTTCTTTGGGGATGCTAGGAAACATAGAGACCACATCATACGAAACTAGTACATCCCTATTTTCCAATTTCACATGTCTAATTTTATCTATCAGTTCTGATGAGTTCTTTTTGCTTTGGCTTTTGTATTTCGGCAAAGTATTAAATTTTTTTAAAAGGCAATTGGCTAAATTGTATGTGGGTGAATTTATTGTATCTACAATAGGTCTATTTTGTTGCCCGGTTTATGTATTTTTGGTAGGCCATAGATTCTAGGTGTTGTAGGGTTGTCTAGTATGATCTTCTTTTTTTCTTCTTCACTTAGAATTGTTACTTCTATTAGTAGTTTTTTTACTGCACTCATATATTTTTGTGTAGGATCTGTTTGCATTTTTTCATAATCTTGGCTGGTTAGTAAATTGTACATACTGTTTTCTTAATCTGTCTGATTCATTATCACAATTTTGTTTCCTTTGTCAGCCCTACTGTAAATGACGCACTTTTCTTTTAAAGATCTGAGTATCCTGTGATATGTCACTTTTTGGTTATTTTCTTTTTTTATTATTTGCTTTAGGGCTTTTGCACATTTTGATCTTATGATGCTTTTTTCTTCTTCAGGTTTGTTAAAAATCGCTATTTCTATATCTGCTACACATTCTTCTGTATTTCTGGAGTAATCTATACAAGAATTTAATCCTAGGCTTAATACTTGCAATTCTTTTTCCGAAAAGTTTTGGTTTGACTTGTTTATGACATTTTCTATTTTGTTGTTTTTCATTTCTTTCCTAGTTTTAATATTTCGCTGTTTCTCTCGAAGGTTGTCCATTTTTGTTTTACCCGGGCGTTTCTAACCTCAAAAAAATTTTCTTCGAGATTTTTCCAAAAGATTCTGCCTAATTGAGGTACCAGTTTTAAATGTAGCTCATAAGTTTTTAAGTCCAAATCGCTTATGGCTTTGTATTGATTCATTTTTTCAACTTGCAACACTTTCCTTTCGGCAGCTATTTGTATTCTGCTGTAATTGTTTTGTTTTACTATCCTCCTTATGAATGTAGGCGTTAAATTTTCTTTTAGGCAAATGTTGATGAAATGTATATCTACGGATCTTAACATTTTCTTAATTCTATATTTTAGAAATTGTTTTATTTTGGTTTTAGTTCACTAAGCATGTTATTGGAATGGAAGTTTATTAATGGTAGCGGCATATTATCCATATTGCTGTTTTTACCATGTGGTTCTGGCTTATTTGGAATCTTATTTTTCCCAGATAAACTGACGTTTCATAAATAGTTTTGAATTGCGGGAATTTTCACAGTGAAATATTGTATTACATAACAAATTATTATTGAGGAAATCACTCAAATTTCACTAATTTAGTTCCACTTACTTGACATGTTCCAATGAGGCGGTTGCCTCATTGTCAGCATGATCCCCAATGTCCGCTTACCCGCGTGGTATTCAGATGCCGCTCCGTAGATTTTATGAACTTTGTGATAAGGTTACTATTGTTTGGGAGATCAAAATTAACCAAATTTTCTTTGTTTTTATTTATGAATCTATTTTCCCACACTGTCAATTCTATTGGTTTTTGAAGAGCTTTTAAGAGTTTTGGTAACTTTTGGAATTCGTGGTTCTTTTGCCAGAAATGGTCTGCCACTGCTGATTTTTCCATGTGTTTATATTTTACATGTCTCATGTGCTCCTTAAACCGTATGGAGATATTTCTTTTTGTTTTGCCTATAGATTTCATTTTAAACTACATTTGTTTACTGGAGCCAAAACGATGTTTGCCTCTTTAAATTTTTTTTGGAATTTTTGGTGTGCCCATGGGTGGAATGTGAATTTCTTATATATATATGATCCCCTTTGTAGCCTTTTAGTGTGGGGATATCTTTTATTTGTTTTTTCTTTTTGAATTTTTCTGTTTTCTTGTTGACCAGATCTGTTGTGTAACCATTTTTCTGTGCTATCTCTATGATTTTTTGGTACTCCAATTTGTATTCTTTCTTGCTTATTGGAAGGATATAGGCAAAACAAAAAGAAATATCTCCATACGGTTTAAGGAGCATATGAGACATGTAAAATATAAACACATGGAAAAATCAGCAGTGGCAGACCGTTTCTGGCAAAAGAACCACGAATTCCAAAAGGTACAAAAACTCTTAAAAGCTCTTCAAACACCAATAGAATTGAGTGTGGGAAAATATATTCATAAATAAAAACAAAGAAAATTTGGTTAATTTTGATCTCCCAAACAATAGTAACCTTATCACAAAGTTCATAAAATCTACGGAGCGACATCTGAATACCACCCGGGGAAGCGGACATTGGGATCATGCTGACCATGAAGGCAACCGCCTTTGAAACATGTCCAAGTAAGTGGAACTAAATTAGTGAAATTTGAGTGATTTCCTCAATAATAATTTGTTATGTAATACAATATTTCACTGTGAAAATTCCCGCAATTCAAAACCCTTATTTACTTTCCTATCAGTTCCTCTGATATGTGTAAGTTTCCAACATGACTGGAGCTTATCAACGCATGGGCAGGAAATAAGGGGAAATGATTGCATTGTAGTCTAAACCACAAAGGTGCCAGATAAAATTCATTAGCCATAGTAATCAGTGGTGTATGTTTTAAATATTAATTCAATTTGGAATCGAACACAGTGAAACAACCATTAATAATCTCTTCTGAGTTGGATCTTTAGAACTCTTTATTGTTTCACTTGCATGAGAATTATCCATGACATTTGTTTCATGGAACTTTGGTCCACATCATCAGCTGAACGATTGCTGGATCATTCGTAAAAGCTGGGAATGTAGGTATCTGGGTTGATTCTGGTGATCTAGTGATAAACTTATATAAAGTGCTGTCTCCTTTCGCCATGTAAAATTCAAAAGGTTATGCTCATGTTTTTGTATATAAATCCTTTCCCATATGTTCAGTTCTTTTGGTTGTTGAATAGTTTTTAATAAGTTGATGCCTTTTTCTATTTCATGGTTTTTCATTCCAAAAATGTGCTGCCACCCCCATTTATTTATCTCTACCCAGCTCCTATGAATGGTGCAATAATCATTTAACAGCTGATAATGTGGATGACAGTTCCACGAAACATATGTCCTGAGTAAATCTTATTTAAGTGAAACCATAAAGAGTATTTTAATCATCCAACTCAGAAGAGATTATTACTTCAGGTTGTTTGATTTTTTCCAGTATTATCAATTGGTCCTAGAGGTGGGCACTATTTAGATCCATAACATAAAAATAAAATTATATTAGGATTCCACAAAACATATCTTTGACTATCCCAGAAGTTATGAGATATATGATATTCTGTTATAACTAATACGTGATTCCAATATACAGGGCTATTCAAAAACAAGGAACAGATTTCAAACATTTCTTTCTACCAAATTACAAAAGGTAGAACCATAATTCCAACATTCCTGGACAGACAAAAGTTTAAAATTCGAACTGTCCAGGTAGAAGTTCCAATCACGACTGCATTGGCACTATTGCTTGCCATGCATGATTGTCCATAGTAAAATGGTGACACAACAGGAAAAAGCATTTTGTGTGCTGCAATTAGTAAAACTAGACTCAACATGCTTTACGCCGCCTGTTTAATAAACAACCACCTGCACATAAGCAGATTTACCGGTGGCAGCGAATATTCATAGAAGATGGTTGCATCTGCAAATAGAAAAGCACGGGAAGTCCACGCACATTGAATGAAAATGTCAAGCGTATTCGTACAGTTTACAAAAGGAGCCCAAAAAAGTACACAGCATGAGCAAGTAAGGAAGTTAACATTCCTTAACCAATGGTATGGCGAGTTCTGAAACACAGTCTGCACCTGAAGCCGTACAAACTGCAGTTATTGCAACATTTCATCCTGACGACCGCAACAAAAGGTACGAATTTTGCATTAGCATGCTAGATGATATGGTAGGCAATTTTTCTGAATGATTAATTTTTTCTGATGAATCCACTTTTCATCTTTCCGGTAAAGTTAATCAGCATAATGTTAGAATTTGGGCAAGTGAAAACCCTGTCACTTAATGAACATGAAAGAAATTCACCAAAGATTAATGTCTTCTGTGCATTATCTGTAAACAAAGTTTATGGACTTTTCTTCATCATGGAGAACACTGTGACAGGACTATACTACACATGCTTCAAAACTGGTTATTTCCTCAACTTGAAGATGATTCAGATGACTCATTTTCATGCAAGATCGTTCCCCACCTCATTTCTCTAAGCACATCCGACGTTACCTGAATGACACCATTCCTGGACGTTGGATTGGAAGAAGAGGAGCAGAAGATCAACTTCATTGCTAGTGCCCTCCCAGGTCTCCAGATCTCACTCCTTGCGACTTTCAATTGTGGGTTACATAAAAGACAGGGTTTTTATCCCCCCTATACCACACACTCTTGAAAGTCTGCAACAGTAATATTTTGAAGCTGTGAATTCAATAACTAGAGACCAGCTGATTCGTGTGTGGCAAGAAATGAGCCACCATTTTGATATGTTTACGGAATGTCGGAATCCATTTTGATATCATTTATCATTAATCCACCATTTTCATTTGTCATGTAACATATGATGCTCATATTGAATGTATAAAAAGTAAAAATTGAACTTTTCTCTTTCCAGGTGAACGTTGTGTTGGAATTGTTTCTCTCTTTTGTAGTTTGGAAGAAATAAATGTTTGAAATCTGTTCCTCCTTTTTGAATAGCCATGTATATATATATATATATTCTTGCTATAGGACTCCACGAGTTCGAAATACAGCGATCTCAAATATGACTTTTCTTAGTGTTTTATCCTTTTCTACTATTATAATTACTGTTAATTTGTTTCATTGTTAATAGTGTTACTTTATTTTTATTTTTATTTTATATTATATTATACATATAAAAACAAATTTTGGAGGAGGAGAAGGAGGAGGTCTTTCAAAATAACTCCAATTGCTGCTCTACTTTTTGATGATTTATTTTGCCGAGTTAGAAATAGCAATTTTAACAACCATTATTTTATATAGCACATTAATTCTCATCTTCAGTCATGTTTAAGCAGCTTTTCCTCTTTCTCAAAAAGACACTTATTCAGTTTGACAAACAGCAGTACTACTATATTTTTTATGTTTATATTCCCAACACCAGCAGATATGAAAATAAAAACTGAACTACAGAATTAGGTACAATTTCCATTGCTATTTATTTTAAATTTCCTATAAACTGTTCTAAGCAATGTGATGTGAACAGCCATACTGTTATGCAAAACAGTTATGCTACAGTTTGTTCAACTGCATAGCACAGTAAACCACTGTACACACAATATAAGGATTATTATAATAGTACATTATTAAATTTTATATATTTACATGCAACAACATTATGGGTGGCTAATACACTACAGTGGCATTTTCATTAATTTTATTTGCTGATGTTCATTTCCACTATTAGGCTACAACATTTTGTACAATATTATCCTTTTATTTATAGCACAAAATATAAGTTATTTTGAACAGATTAAATGCCTAAATATGGTATTACAATTGTGCATATGTCAGTATCTATATTGAGGTACATTCCTGTAAACTTAACAGAATTTAAGAGCTGAGCTACAAAGACAATCAACAATGAGCCAATATTTTTAAATCTTCTAAGTTGCATTAATAAAATGTGTGTGAATTCAATGCACTTATGGAATGTCTTACCCTCCATATTAACCTTTAAAATTACATTGGTAATAATGCTCTTATTTTATTGTTGCAATTTCAATCTGGTAGCAAAAATAATCTTTGCTTATAACTGCTCACAATTTATCACGCATAATTTGATAAAAGAAAGTTGTTTTAATTGAATAAAAACACATCATAAATCTATCAAGGTTGGACATTGTTGCAAAAAGCAGAACTGTTGCGTCTAATGTTTTCTTCTTTGTTATTCATTCATATATTTATACCTTGTTTACTCTCATTTATAAAGGCTATTTTCAGCAACCAAAGTAACAATTCTCTTCTGAACTTTAAAATATCTATTTTCTGTATAATTCCAAGTGTATAAAAACTTAAAGTATAATAATTTTCTTCTTACAGATTATTTATACTGAAAACCTCCCATAATCTATACACAATAGTAAATACTGTATAATATGACTTTTTAAATTGGTGGCTGTTTTAAGTGGCAAAAGTTTAATACAAAAGTAAATATTTTATGCTTAGAAATATGAAAATAGTCTATATGCTAAATCTCTCTTTTTATAAACGAGTATATTTCAAGCTATTGGAGATATACAGGAATATTTCTTTGTATCAATGCCATAATTTATTTTATTTCTCCATATTCCAAAAAAGTGCAACACAAGCAAAAGTAGTGGGCACTGAAGGCATGTGTGAAGCGTATATATTTTATAGATGAAGTGAGGATAGGAATATTCTTTTAATGCTGAAAACACAGAAAACACATACTGAGAGAGGAGAGAAAGAAACTGTTAAAAGATTCAACAAAAAGTTTGTGTATGTGTTAATTCACTGTTGACTTATTTCTGCATGTAACTGTGGCTCTCTTGATTTTTGTTACAGACAGTTCTTCTTTATGCTACTGCATTTGCCTTTTTTACTTATGTTTTTCAACTAGCTCCTTTAGCTTCTGTGCATTGGCTCCTGAGAAGGCCTCTAACTGCAAATCAAAGAAAAATTAATGCTTAGAACATTATTTTAGCCTAAGAATACATTGAATTTCAATGATTCATCTAACATATATTATTGATTAAACTGTTGCTATTATTTCATAACTGCTTCCTATTTAGGAAGCAATAATAACTGTTTAGAATGGCAGAATGTTACAAAATACACATCTACTCATTCCCACATTATACAATGTAGAACAGGACCCATATATTTTTTATTATCTTGAGAAAGATCATGTTATTTAAAGATTTCTCTTTAAATAAATAATGCCATAATGTTATTAATTCCTGAAACAAGTACAGTTTTATTTGGCACAATTTTGCAATGCAGTTTAACTTTTTTTGTTTTTGTATTCTTTAAGCTTTCAGGTCCTGCAATGATGCTACTGGAACCTGAAACGTCTGGATTGTGCTGTGACCATAAGTTTAATTCTAAAACTGAGATTTTGCAAGCTACTGTAGCATGAATCTTCATTAGAATGTTCTTGTCCTATGGTTCCAGGACAAATGCATAATGATTTAAGAGTAGAAAATTGTTTTCTCTACTGGAACAGGTTTGTAGTAGGCAAGAAACAATTAATAGCAGAAATCAAGGAGGTGATGGGAATGGTTGAGAATTGTTGCTTTTCAGAATCAATTTTTCCAAATATTAGTGAAAGGAAAGATCTTCTCTCTGTTCATGCTCCACCAAGTTCAATTAATCTTTTGTTCTGCCAATTAGTTCTGATTTGTTGAAAAGTATGCCATGGCTTTAGGGAAACTGGCTCTTAAAAATCAACCATTTTCAACCATTCCCAACCTCCCTCTTTGACATCTGACATTAACTGATCCCATTCTGCCATTAACAGGTTCCCAGCACAGAGAATCAATAATTCTTATTATTTGTCCTCAGAGTGCACTGAAGATGGAAGTTAAAGAAGTGTGTGGAAGATTTGATTTAGAATTGAACCAATGATCATAACAGCCCTGTAGTCTTAGAATGTAATAGTAATTGCTATGCAGTTACAGATGAATAAGTTTATAAACAAGTTCTGACATGATATCCATTAAGGGACTATTCCAAATGAAACTTTGACGTAACATAACATATACATTAGGGTTGAAGATCTCATCACTTAATGGTCACAATATCCTTCACTGACATAAATATTAACAAATATAAAAAATAAGTGACTTTTGCAGCCCTTGTTATGATGTGATTTCATCTTAAATGGATAACATTTCAAGATACTCCGCATTGCTCAAGTGTGTCATCTACAAACTGACATTATTTGTTTCATACTAACAGATAACAAATACCCCAATTTGTAAGGAGCATCCAAAAAATGGCCCTCTCACGGGATCATGCACTGTCAAAGCAGAAGAATCAATATAAGCGTTTTACTCCAAAATGTAAATATTACTTTCTTAGTACATGCTATGCATAGGGTGGCTGAGGAACTTAAAAACAAATTATTCTCAAGTGCATGATGCTCTTGTATCAAACACAATTTTTTGTCAAGGATGCATGATGTAAAGTGCTCTTTAAGTCTATGGGCTCCAGGTGTTCCATTCGCAAGAAAAATGTCATCACTCAGTAAGTCATCTGGATTAGTTCAGGCAGTCCTGGTGGTGTAGTGGTTACCATACTTGCCTCCTAAACCCAAGATTGCAGGTTTGAACCCGGCCAGGACAGATGGATTTTTTCGGGTGTAAAAATCTTATGTGTGGCTTCCTTTGGAAGGGAAGTAAAGCTGTGGGTCCCATTTTGTACATTTACGGCAAGAAAAAGAACTTCAAGTCTGAAAGAGAGGCCTCTGAGAAAAATTAGTCGGCCGTTTCATGCCCTGAGTTGAATGGGACGCTGATGACCTGAGATGTTAAAGAGCATCCATAAATAAGTAAATAAAAAAAAAAAGGATTAGTTCAGCAATTACTTACAACCATTTACTGGTGGTGAGGCCTGTTATTGATACACTCAATACTAACTCTTTTAGTGCTATTGATGCTACTTTGACACTATTTACATGTAGTGAAACTGAAGGAAGGCTGGCTTTTACAAAGGCAAACTTCAGTTCCTTAACATATGGAATCACAAGTTTACAGGAAAAAGGTACAAGCCTCAAAAGTATTCTAGTTTTAGTTATAATAAATTGCATCTGATTTGAAAGACTTAGGAGATGAAAAAAGATATCAACGAAAATCGATAGCACTTTAGACAAACACTCTGAATATAAAAATGGCATTTCTCAAGTACAAACAGGTGAATCATTTGATAATTACTGCAATGAAGAAAACTTAATGCCATTGATTTTATGAATTTCAAGTATGCTCCAGTTGTGTAAGCAGTTGTTCAGAGAAGTTTCTCTAAGTACAAACTGTACTATCAGACTACAACTGTTCTATACTTTACTTTTAAGAACTTCTGCTTACTGATTAACACTCTTTTTATACCTAAAATTTGCATACATCTTTAATTAATCTGGATTCTTAAAGCAGACAAATTTTCAAGTTTAAGTAAATTAATTACAATCAAAATATTTAATCATTCATTTTTAATTTCAGTTCTCATTTTACAGAAGGAACTTGCTGTACTAACTTGAAATTATGACAATAGGATTTTTAAGTAATTTTAGATAAGTTTTCATATACTTCAACTCATGTATACACATTCTTACACTAACTCCATTTTTTTTTTTTTTTTTCCACTTACTCTTAAGTAAGACGCGTTTCGGGAGACTCTCTCTCATCTTCAGTTGCTGACTGAACCTCTGCTATTTGAAAATATGGCTGGACAAACTGCTGTTCCTGTGGTGGCCTCTGTTGGTTGAAGTAGGAAGTCGCTGAGCTCGTCTATGGGAGGAAACTCGAAATTCATTAGGCTTTGTTTATTTTTCAATATGAAAATTCTTTCCCAAGTGGACAACTCCAAAGGGCTGTGAAAATGTTTCAACAGCTTTATTCCCGGTTTTATTTCATGATTTTTGGTCCAAAAGTGAGCTGCCACTGCTGATTTATCCACCTGTTTAAATCGAATGTTTCTAAAATGTTTCTAAAGATTTAAACAGGTGGATAAATCAGCAGTGGCAGCTCACTTTTGGACCAAAAATCATGAAATAAAACCGGGAATAAAGCTGTTGAAACATCTTCACAGCCCTTTGGAGTTGTCCACTTGGGAAAGAATTTTCATATTGAAAAATAAACAAAGCCTAATGAATTTCGAGTTTCCTCCCATAGACGAGCTCAGCGACTTCCTACTTCAACCAACAGAGGCCACCACAGGAACAGCAGTTTGTCCAGCCATATTTTCAAATAGCAGAGGTTCAGTCAGCAACTGAAGATGGGAGAGAGTCTCCCGAAACGCGTCTTACTTAAGAGTAAGTGAAAAAAAAAAAAAAAATGGAGTTAGTGTAAGAATGTGTATACATGAGTTGAAGTAGATTGCCACTCCATTGTCAACAGCTTCGTAAGTACAAGACTTAAAAGTTTTCATATGTTTACATTATTTTAGTTCCTTTTTCAGATGTTTTTAGATCATATTTATTAATATTTTTATATAATTTTACAGATCACTTTTCAAATGTTTTCAGTCATCAATATTCAGTTCCTGCTGGACACTTCAATACATATTATCTTCAAACACATTTATCGTTGAAATTAAATGTTATAGGTAATCCTTTTCCTTCCCCTATTTTCCAAAGAATATTAATCAGAAGCATTTACATAATCCAAAAATATACAAGTTTCTAAATTAAACTTTCTCCTTTTTTGTATTAACAGTTTTAATATAATAATGCAGTTTGAACAAGATCTCACATATTCATTCTTTTCCTTACAAGAATAATTTCTCTTTTCCTGACAAGAAAAATTTATGAATTGCAGTTAGCTCTAAGGTTAAAATTTTTGCAAAAATGTGATAGTAAGTATTCAATAAATTTGCTTCCTGTAGCTGTTCCATCTTTTCTATTACACTTTTTTATAGAGATTCAATTTGTTTTTCTGCATTTATTTGGAATTTGTGTTGTAGACTAATATATAAAAAATGCTTTGAAAGCTTATGTTTAATGTAGCATATTTTATAACCTTTAAGCTCATTCCATAACTGCCAGGGGCATTCCTATTCTAAACGTTCCTATAATTTCATTTAGCTCTTACAAAGTTATTGAATTTGCTGTTTAACAAAGTGTATGAAATTTTATTTTATTAATCTTTATAGCTGTATCAAAGGTATTTGAAAATTTAAGCTATTCACACTGCATAACGTGGTTAAAATCCACTATCTTTCATTTATTTAAATACTAAAATTATTTTATAAGCATTTCCTCTTGCTTCTTAAATATTATGCTTCAAAGGCTGCAGAAAGTTTTTATTTTTCATTTTGCTTTGTATTTCATTCACTGTATTGCATTTTAATTTAAATAATTTTCAAGCAACATATCAGCAAAATTTGTATCTTTAATTGCTGAAAATGGGGAACTCACAATTAGGCTTGTCATTTCTGTTTCTATTAATGGAGATTTTATTCATTTATCTACAGAGCCTTCATTTGGGCTTAATGGGGAGTTGCTCACCCTATTTCTAACCAGTTCTATTCCCCTTTCACTTTCCTTCCTTTCCATGTACTGGCTAATCAGTTGAAGCAAAGTCATTGTGCGTATACAATAGAAGCCAAAATGTTATATGGGGCAGAAATATGGGGTGTAGAGGAGGAAAGATGTTGATAAAATAAAGAAAAGCTTTTGTAAACTGATCTTAGGTTTACCAACAAGATTGAAAATGGTGTAGCACAGCTAGAATTAGATAGGCATTCCCAAGATAAACGTGTTATAAGAATTATCAAATACATATATAAAATTACCATACTGGAAGAGAGTGATATTAAAGAATGTTTCAGTATCCAGAAGAAATGTAAGTGAGAAGGATCATGGTATCTCATAATGCAGGAAATGTTTAATGTAAGCAAGCAACTTTAGAAAGAAAATATCTAGAGGAGATAAGTAAAATTAGTATTAAAATGTAAATTGGAACTTGCACAGTGAAGCTAATCATATAATTGTTATCATTGTGTAATTTAGATTTTGAGTTGGATTTTAGCCTGGCTGATGATGAAAACTAAATGTTCTTGAAACTGGTTCCATACATTATGACAAATAAGTGAAGCATTAAGAGTGTGTAGTTCAACTAAATCATGTAATGATATCAACTGTAAGATTAGTATTATTTTATTTTTAGATTTTATTTTATACTCTGTTGGTTAATTTTCAATAAATTTTAAATTGCACTGTACAGAAGTTGAATGTTGTGAGACCACTGTTTCAGTGTTATAGTTTATTAGTGCTGTTATAAGCCAAAAAGTTTGTTAGCACACAGAATCTTCATGTATGACTCCTATGTGATAGCAAAGTCTTGTAGAGAAGTGAGATGGCAATTTATAGACAGTCCCTGCTGTTTGTGCATCTCACAGAGAAACAGTTGGTAATACTGTGAAAGATTTAGGGAAACACGATCTGTTCTTGATAAGAAACAGAAAGTAAATTGCCAGGTTCTTCTAGAGGAAAAACTAGATGACATCAAAGAACAGTTAGGACGAAGTCCAAAGAAATCTGTGAAAAAACTTGCATAAAAATCAAGAATTTTAAAAACTTAAACGTCCAATGCCACTAACATTTTAAAATTAAAATCCTGTAAGATATCTGTAGTTCATGAATTCAACAATTGGGTGTTAAATAATTTAATTTTAATTTTTTTTAAATTAAAGCATGGCTTTATTTACATAGCCATATACAGACACAAAACAATAGACATTGGAATGCGGAAGAACCATATATGAATGTATATATGAAATGCCATTATATGACCAAAAAGTTTGTGTTTGGTGTGTTGTAAATGCTTTCAGAATTATGAGTCCCATATTTTTTGAAGATGCAGTAAGTGGGTAGAGGTACAGGGATAATAATGATACCATTCCTAGAAAAATTATGTGACATTGAACGTATACACAGGCAACAAGATATTACTACAGCATACAGCTGACCTCTCGTTAAAATTAATTGAAATTTTTAAGGTAGGATCATCAGTAGGTGATTATGACCAGCATGATCTCCAAATCTTACGGTATGCAATTTCTATTTATAGGAGACCTTAAAAAATAAAGTGCATCAGAATAACTTGCATATGCTGGAAGAACTGAAAGAAAATATAAAAAGAGAAATTGCTGCAATTTCAGAAGAATTAAGGAATGTTAATTCAAAAGGTGTGAGAGATGTTTGGTGGCACAACAACATATTTTCCAACATCATCTATGATTAAGGTATGTGGGTATTGCATGAGAAATAATCTATGTGCCTAAATTTAAGGGGCTATGAATATCAGACCCCCCCCAAGCAAATCCCCATTAAGGCAGCCACATGTCCAAACAAGAGTTCTGTATTAGTTTGTCTAGCAACAATAGCGCAGGCATTAATTCTGGTGATTATGATACATACAAATATGGTAGTAATAAAGTATCTACACTACAAGTTACCAAAAACTGAGCATAGAATGGTCCTACATACCTTGCTTTTACCTTTGAGGAAAACAAAGGTAGGCATTGCTGTGATTTCATAGTCTGCAGCAATATCTTCACACTCGTCAACATCCACTTTCAGGAACATAACATCTGGAAATTCTGCAGTCATTTCCTGCAATAAATAAAAAAAAATTTTAAAAAAGTCAACAAACACTCATACATATTTAAGAGACTAGCTGGAAAAAAATAGGGAAGCTTAATATGCACACAAAACAGGAATAAAATCTTGTGAAACCAATAATCACATATGAAGCAGAATCACCAATAACAGCCACACATAACAATGAACAAACTACAAACAGTACAAAATAGAATGCTCAGACTGATTATTGGAGCATAAAAAGCTATGACAATGTTCAGAACTAACCTCTAAATTGAAAAAGAGAGAGAAAAGTAGGATTGCATCATGCACATGAAATAGTCATTCTACCAATAACATTATAACCACAAAGTATCTGGCACCATAAAACTGAATTACACAACCAATGCTCCTACCTGAAATGGGCTCTCTCATCTGAAAACACCTTGTAAATAAAAATTAAACAAAATCTGCAAATGACGCTGAATCATCTAGACAGCCATTGCATAATGCTATCCTCTCAATAACTGATGTAGCTGAGAAAAATTATACAAGCCCATTAATTGTCAAACAACTAAGAGTCAATGTGGCAACATAAAATTCCCAGAACAATACTGGCTCAGGATGCATTCAAAATGGAAAATGAAAATGCAAGAGCTGACGACATTCATTCCAGCAAGTTTAGGAATACATCACAATGGATATCAACAGCACAGTTTTCGATGGAGAAAAATTAACAATCACATGATGAGGCACTAAACCTCGTCTTCCAGCTGAAAAAGTTTACAAAGGCAGTATTCAAGCAGACTTCAAGGATGCAATATATGCAATAACCTCTAACTAAACTCACTCGAGAGCCTGTAATCCCCAGAAAGTGCATCCCCTGGGTAGTAAATAGGGAAATCCCTAACTGACTATGTAGGCTGGCATATGGAAAGTGAACCAACAACAGAGTAGATGCAACTCTTAAGCTGAATTGAAAACAATCCATCTAGAAGAACTGTGATATGCAACCCTGTCCTCCAGGATAAGGATTGTGCAAGATCCCAGTTAGTCTCCACAAAGAAAAAGGTGACTCATCAGTTCCAAATTAGACAACTGCAACTGGATCTTGGATGCTGACAAACTTTATAACAAGGCAACAAATCTAGGACAGTTGATTTGGTATTACGAAACATGTAAGAATAGTAACATGGAATGTCTGAGGGTTTGCAAATAAAATTATGGAGCTTGAAAAATAATTAATGACCAGAATTTATTTTTTTTATTGGTTTATTTATGGATGCTCTTTAACATCTCAGGTCATCAGTGTCCCATTTAAATCAGGGCATGAAACGGCCAACAAATTTTGCTTAGGGCCTCTCTTTTCGGCTTGAGGTTCTTGGCATGGGACCCATGGCTTTACTTTCCTTCCAAAGGAAGCCATATTTAGGATTTTTACACTCGAAAAAATCCTGGCTGGGATTGAACCCGCAATCTTGGTTTTAGAAGGCAAGTACGGTTACCACTATACAATCAGGACCGACTAATGACCAGGAAAGTAGATATGCAATACTAAGTGTAACTAGAAAAAACTCCCAAGTATCCTGCTACTATAGTATTCCAAAGGAAGAGAGAGCTGCAGCAGACTATTGTTATTCTAGTGTCTGAATCTTGGTCAAAATGAATTATGAGTGGATTAATGCATGTATTTTAAACTAAGATTTTAAATTCACAGAGGATTTCTTTTTACAATTGGAATATATTCATAGGAAGGTCAATACGATGATTCAGAAGAAATATTTGATGAACACAGAGAATAGTAAAAAGTTACTGCAAATGACTAACTTACAATTTCGAAATTTTAATGCATGAGTTTCACTTACTAATATTGTAGATACAGAAGGTGAATTGTTGATAAATGAAAATGGTAAATTATTAAGAAGTTTTTGCTATTTTTAACAATTTGAAAATAATGAACACATTCTTTCATCACAAGGATGTGCACAAATACACATAGTCAGCCAGAGGGTAGAGACCCATAATTGATTATTTTGTAGCAAATGTAAATAAAATGACCAAACTTTTTGATGATGCTTGTGTATATCAAAACATGAAATTAAGAATGAACACTTTCTTGTAGAAGCTAAAACTAAATACAAGACGGGGGGGGGAAAAAAAAAATCAACATTTCCAAACAAACAAATTAATTGGAAAATTTATCTGCTAAAGGATTTCTTAAAAAAAGACTTGTGTCAAAGAAGAATGACAGAAATTGCAAAACAGTACAAAGAAAGTGATATCGAAAAACAGTAAGTACAAATATTACACACTTTTGAAAAATCAGCATAAGAATATTTAGGGAAAAGATGCAAAAACATAAAAAGAAAGTTTACAACTAGACAGAAGAGCTTAAAATAGTAACAGGTGAGAAGAAAATGCTTTATCAGAAGTGGTTACAAAATAAATCTGAAAATGTCTTTATCAAATATATATAAGGAAAACAGCCGATGTTAAAAAAAAAATCCTGCTAAAAACAGCATAACGAGAAAGTTGGGAAAATTTCCTTGCTAATTTTGAGAATTACATTTATGATAAAACAAATGAATGCACATAAAATATTACTTGGGTTGAACCAGGCCATATTGTTGTATTGCATCTGACACAATAAATAAATATAAGAAAATTTTTCAGAATTCATGGTTATAAAATATGCTTCAAAACGAGCAATGAAGAAATTTCTAAAAGTTATAAATAAATGCTGGAAAGAGGCTTTAACATTTCCTTTTTTTTTAAAAAAGGAGACAACAAACTGTAAAAATTATAGAGGGATAAGCCTATTAAATGAAGGATACTGTAAAAGTTACACTAGTCTGCAGTGAAATTACTGCCTCCAAAGTTTGAATGTTTTTAGAGTGTTTCTAGTATGCTAAAATCAAATTCAAAGCCGGAAAGTTTTGATAACGCACTATATTTTGTTATTTTAATTTTCTTACAATATCACATTTTAAATATTATAAGGTAATTATTAAAACTGTAACATTTTAATATATGTAGTTAGTATGTCAAGATATGAAAACCAAATTAATTCCATGCATTTTTAAGTTATTTTTAGTAAATAAAAAGATAACACAAGTTTCTTATCTGATTTGGTGCAAGCAAATCAATAAGTTAAGAGTGACAGTGAGATTACGCACATTGCCATTATGTTTTATTTGTGGGAGATAGGATGTCAACCACCCACTTTGTGAAATATACATCTTTATAAGCACATACACATCACATAGGCTTCCCCTCACATTTCATATATGGAAACACACTCAGTTTGAAGCTTTATTTTGGAGTAGAATGTTGTGAGTTTTTAGCAAAATAGATATTCAAGTGGAAATATCTAATAAAAATTATTCTAATATAAAAGAAACGGTACAAAAAATAAAAAATCTATCAAGGAAGGAAGCAGTTGCTCATTTTAGACTGACCTCTGGACATGATTGTCTGGCGGAACATTTATACAGATTTGGTTTTATGAATGATAACACATGTAAGATCTGCAATACGGACAAGATTCTAAACGGAGAACATCTATTGGAATGCACAGAATTGAGGAAAGCTGCACCTGACTGGAAAATACACAAATTATATTGGCTGGCCAAGGAAAAATTGATGGATCAAAATCCTGCACATTAGATCAACAACATGTTCTGAGTTTTTAGATCAGTAAGAAAGTACTTACCATGTCACAACCAGGATATATATATAAACAATACAGACCACTTTTGTCATATATGTGGGAAATTCACATTGCCTAAGCAGAGGCATAACATCAGATTTTGTGAAAAAGTCATGTCATGCTTATTTTGGGATCAAACTTGGAGACCAAAGTAAATTGGGCACCATAAAAGCATGTAGAGCATGCACTGAAGAACTTTATCATTGGATATGACAGAAAACTCGCCACTTCGAGAAAATCTGTTAGTTGTTTCTAACAGTGTTGTGAGCCAAAGCCTTGTGAGTCTTTTAAATCCCTGCTGCTACTTCTCCACATTAAGCTTGGCTTAAAGAAACAATTTGTAAATGCTTAAAATAAGGAAGGAGACTGTTTCAAGTATATATGTGAGAAATTTCCACTACTATCTATAGCAAAATAAAAGAACATAAGTTGTTGGTCCTGATATTAGAAAACCAATGTCTGATGCAGCATTTAAAAACACTAAGAATGAAAATGAGAAAGCAGCAGGAGTATCGCTCTGTAAAGTTGTTTGAAAAATGGTTAGTAAGAACACGGTTCTAGTTACCTAAACATTGTGGCTAACATGCTTGAAGCATACAATTGTTGTAACATGAGTCAAAATTCATTTTCTATTTTCTAACCTAGATCATTTCCCCAAAAATCTAGGATTTTTCAGCAAAGAGCAAGGCAAATGTTTTCCCAAGGATCTGCAGGAGTTTGAAAGGAGATACCAGGGATACTGAAGTATGAATATAGTTGCTGACTATTGTTAGATGTTAAAAGCATGAAGACAAACAAAGGAAGAGGGGCAGGGCTCTCTAAACTAAGAAGCAAAAGCTGTGTTTTAATACGATATATTGTGCTAATTTATACGTCCAATAGTCAAGTAAACAGGGCAAAACAAAACCACTCTATTGACATATATGAACAATCATATACAACAGTTCAGCAAGTTGTATTTTTACATATATTTTGCATTGGAAATAAAAAAATTAACTGAAAAAGTTTATGATGAAATTTACATAGTTATATAATACATTTGAAGTGATTCTGCAAAAAATCCTGATGCGATAGAAATAAACTGATAGAAAATTTGAATTTGGCACATCAAGATTATATAAAATCACTTTATTTACTTTAGCTAATCAAAAATTATAAATTCACAGCTATTGTTGTCACAAAATGAATGCAAAATATAACAGAAGTTACTTTATTAGAAAAGTCAGGTTTTAGAAAAAGAAAATCCTGCATAGATAATGCATTTATTTAAAAACAACTAATTGAAGTCCATTGGGAGTTTTAATAGAAAACGTTTTATTAGTTATTAATTATGTAAAGGAATTTGACAATGTAAATAGAGACATCTTATGGAATATTATACATCAAAGAGGTATACCTCAGCATTTAAAAATGGTTATAAAAGAAGCCTATGAAGGAATATAAAAATAAAAGGAAAAAAAACTCTGCCAATATAAATTCAGGCACATGAATGGGGCATTGACTATCACTGTGCATTTTTAATACAAGAGGGACGCCCAATAATTAATGCCCCATATTTTTTTCTCAAAAAGTATTCCACAAAAATGAAAATTATACATATATAAAAGAATTATGTTTATCTACAAACTTCATTTTTCCATGCACTCTCCTTTTAGTTCTATGAGTTTACTCAGCCAGACACAAGGACATGATGCCCTGTCGGTACCAATCCTTGTTCTGGTTATGGAGTCAGGTTTTCATTGCACTCTCAGAAAGCCTTCCACTAATGGCATTATTTAGTGCCCCAAATAAGTGAAAGTCCGAGGGAACCAAATCAGGGCTTCAAAACATTGCAACAAATCAGAAGTGTCTTTTATTTCAGATTTATGTTCCACTGTAAGACATCGTGGGACCCATCTTGCACACACATTTGAGTATCCAAGAATGTGGATAATTATATCTACATTTCCTTTGCTGACTGACTGCAACGGTGCCAAATGCCGAGTCTTAAGGTGTCTGTCTTCATAAATGAAATCTACATGCTGCAGCACATCAGGTGTGAGAGCCACAGAGTTTCCTTGCCTGCAGCAAATTTTGGTAGCTCAGCAGAAATGACTTCTGATGCTCTCACCCTCATAGGCATTTAACTGCAATATGTGGTCAAGAAGTTCCTGCATTCTTGAAAGTTCTTCTGGTATTGAAACAATTGACTAATTTTATTTGTTACAGATTTAGAAAGCTGTATAGTAAAATAAGGACAAACACTGAAAGATAATTTTTCCAACCTAATTTATATAACAAGTCCAGCACATGGTTTTCATTGCATTGTTTAAAATACAAAATTCTTTCCCATTGGCAGATCAATCAGTTGTTTCTACAAATAAAGTTTTTGTAAAATTCTCACCAAGAGTTAAGCTTTCAAATTCAAGAGTACTTAATAATAAACCTTGTGGATTGCAATGGATAATAAACTAATAATTAAAATGTTATATGTCTAGGAGTAGTGTATCATCCATCGGAATCTTCACAGTGCCATAAACCTGATCTGCTTAAGCAATTGGAAAGGGATATAGATAATTTAAGACAGAAGTATCTGAATGCAGAGGTGATAATAATAAGCGATTTTAACATCACAGTAGGTGAGGGAGACATGGAAATTGGGACTGATATGGTAAGGAATAATGAAATAATGATGAAAAAAGATACAGTAAGGCATAGCAAAGATAAGTATAGTGATAGAGGTAATGAAATATTTATTGAATTTTGTAAAGCAAAAGCACTAGATGCTTTGAATGGTCAAACTGGTGAAAATGTATTTGGGAATTTACTTTTGTAATAATAATGTGCTATTGACTACATGAGGCATATTTTGAGCAATTTTAAGATACTTAATTTTAACTCATGTAGTGGTCATTTCCCACTGGTAGTGGATATAAAAATTCAATCAGAGTATGAAGTGAATAATTTAGGTGAAAAAAAAATAGTACTAGACAAATATACATTTAAATGAAAGGAGGAACAGAGAAATAAATTTAAATATACTTTGGAATTTAAAGTATGGCCAAATAAGGCAACATGAAAAGTTATATGTTAACGATTAATGAAGTACAAAAGGTAACTAATAACATAAATACATTAATGCAAAGTGCTGGAGATGGGATGAAAATGGGGATGGGAGTTGTGGAAAGAGGCAAAGAGTGATATGATGATGAATGTAAAGTAACAAAAAGTGTTGAAACAAATGTTGATAAAATGAAGAGGGCAGGAAATGAGAAGTTGAAGAAAGAATATTTTATAATTTGCTGATAGACAAGAAACATGCATGGAGAAGAAAAAATTAGGAAAATTTAATCAGGATATTAAGTGAAGGAAAGTTAGTAGGATATGGAAAATGTTAAATGTAACCTATAACAAATATGTAACTAAATCCAACATCAATCCAGGAGAGTGAATAGGTTATTTTAAACTCTTTTTGGTGAGCATAGCAGTTTAAAAGCAACACCAAGGTTAGAAGTAGGAATGGGCTATGTAGAAATGTTGGATAGTGCGGTGAGGAATGAAGAAGTAGTTAAACAAGTGAAATTAAAGAAAAAGAATAAAGCAACAGGAATAGATGGTATCTCACTAAATTTATAAAAGAATGGTGTTGTGATGTAAACAGAGTTAAGTTAGAACCATTTAACTTAATTATGGCAAAGGAAAATATACCAAAAAATTACAGAGGTATTGCATTATTATAGAATGTTGGAAAACATTTTACAGGCATTTTGGCATATTGGCTACCAAACTGGGTTGAGGAATATAAAATTATCTCAGAATCTCAAATGGGATTTTATAGGGGAAGATGCAAGTTAGATAATATATTCATTATAAAAACATCTGTGGATAAATACTTATAAGACAAGAGAGGAATACTGTACATGACATTTATAGAATAGAAACCATATGATGGCATAGATTTAAAATTAGGGGATAAATTACGGAGTAAGGGAGAAGTTTTTTCATATGGTGAATATTCTTAAAGCATTATACAAGAGAAATGCCTTCTGTGTGAAAGCAGGGGAAGGAATGATAAGAGAAATAGAGAAGGGGTTAAGGGTCAAGGGTCAAGAGAAGGGGTTAAGGCAAGGGTGTAAATTATGCCCAGTGCTATTTAATTTGTTTGTTGATGACATTTTAACAGAGATACGAAAGAGTAACAATTCATTGCCAGCTAATAATTATGTAACAATCCAGGGGTTATTGGATCCAACTCAACAATTGGCTTAAAGCAATCCTTGAAGCAATAGACAAACACTGTAATGATTGGAGTTTGAAGGTAAATCAGGAGAAGACTCAAATAGTAGTATTCAAGAAAGAAGCAAAATTGAGTGAATAAGAGAAGTGGAGGAGGGGAGATAAAGAATATAACATAACTGGGCATTGCATTTATTTGGGGGTTAAAATCTATGGGGATGGCAAATGAGAGAAGCAGAAAAAATTAGCTTTGGCAAAAGGGAAAGGACCAATGGCAACAGTTAGAGGTTGTAAATGTAAAGTACCAAATATAACTGTTAAGTAGTTACAAAAATATATAATATGGTGGTTGAGGCAAAAATGTTGTACGGTATTGAACTATGAGAACTGGAAGGAGGATGGGAAACTGTGGATGATGTACATAAGATGTTTTGTAGGGATATATTAGGCTTACCAAACACAACAGGAAAGGAAGTTGAAAACTGAAATGGGAAGAGTGGCAAGGAAAGGTGTGATTATAGAGAGAGCTTTTAAATATTGGTTTAGAATTCTAAATTTAAATGAAAGAAATTTGTTAAGGAAATGGTTAGAATTTCAAGAAAAGAGCCTAAGGAACAATGGGTGGAGTAAAAGTCTTAGGATAATTTTGGAGCACAATGGAATGGAGGATATTTGGAGGAGGAGGGAAAACAATATAAATGGTTTTTGGAAAACTAAAAAAGAGATGGGAAGATATAGAAATACAAAAACTGTTTAGCAAGATAGCAGGTAAAAGATCCTTAGTATTTTATATATCGATAAAAAATAAATGGGAAAGAGCAGTATATTCATAAATCAAATAAGAACAAAGAGAGAGCATTGCATGGTCAAAAGCAGGTGTGGAGATTAAAAGGAATAAAGAAAGGATTTCCTAGAATCTCTGTCCAATATGTGGGGGAAAGGGAGATATTGAACATATAGCATTTGAATGCAAAAAGGACGGAACTTTAGAGGAATGAGATTTATAAATGAGAAAAGGTTTAAATTAGATAGAAAAATAGTCTTAATGAAAATCTTCAGTAAAGATAGCAGGAATGCAGGGAGTAAAGTTAAAAATAAAAGGAATGGGATATTAAGAAGGAAAGTAAATTAAATAATTCAAGGGTTGTATCTTGTTCAATTATATTAGAATTTTATATAAAGATGATTATAGCTGGGAGTGGAAATATATTCATTTGATTAAATTAATGAGGTTATGAATAGAAATTGTTTGAACGTGAGTAAATGTAGCATTTTAGAAAAAAGAGGAATCAGTAGTTGGTAGAGACTAGCTAACTAGCTAACTAGCTAACAAAATAATAGCACAGATAGAGTAATTGAAAATCTTTATTTTAGGACCTTGGATTGGGTCAGAGCCTGGTTCCCTGGAATTCCAATAGGCTGCTGATAAACCAGGGACTGGGACTGATGCAATCAAGGTAAAAATATTATTTTATTTAATTATATTAGAATTTAGATAAAGATAATAGTACAAAACCAATTTTGTATTTTAAATTTTTTTGTAATTGTGAGGAGTCATACCTAAAATGGCCTGGGCCAGATAGGCGGAGGCCACTTCATAGTTCGTATTTTTTCTTAGCATTTCAATAATAAACTTCTACCAGCAACTGTGTTAATGCATGGGAAACATGGCTCAATGAGGTCTTTGTTATGCTCTTTGATCTCCAGTGATATTATGCCACTCTCAGAACATGAGTTAAAAGAGAATCTGTTTTTATATCTGTCCTAATTTTTTCTTGTTTATCAAGAATAATCACATGTTGTAAAATGTTGAAACTCCCTTTAAAACGTACTGCCCATTTTTGAAGAGACAAAATTAACGAGTTCTGCCCCTGGCAGTATAGGACAAAACGAAAAATTAATAGCAATTAATATACTCTCAAATCTGATTAACAATGCAATATTCGAAACATTATTGAACAAAAATTTATAATGACCATAAGATACTCACCTCTCTTTGTGAAGCAGTGAATATTTAAATATACCCTAATGCTGATGCACCAAGCAAGTTTAGGACAAAAGAAGTAATTTTCAGCTGAAAACAGGTAAAGTGTTAGATATGAAATGCAATTCATTATTGATTTTTGGCAATGGAACTACTACTGCTTCAACTTCACAGGAATAATGTAAGTTTATGCCAACATATTTCTATTATTAAGGGAAATAGATTTAATTCTTTAAATTTAATAGTGCATGTTTTTATTAGCATATTACTGAGCTTTCTAAGGACACACATGCATGCATATTTAGTATTTTTGGGCATAAACTTCCAGGCCCTATCCATAAACAGAAATTATGCTTAAATTGATAGTTCACCGTTTAGATATGAACAATAGTAATTGCACATATCATTATTGAGTTCACAGAGGAACATGTTATTCAATGCATTATTGATGGACACAACTTTCAATCTACACATTTCTATAAATTTAAAAAATGACTTAAGCCCTAAGCAATTGCATAAAACTTTGACTGGCACTTTAGCATACTTTTGCCACAGTTGGGGACCAGCATTTTTAACAGTGTTTCATGCCCATTTTTACTGCTGAGGTATCACAGATGGTGGACACTGACAATACTGAGCTTAAATGATGAAGGGAATGGTAAAGGATTATATTTTTTTTAAGGAAGAAAATTTTCAGGCCAAAGTTTAGGAGACCTACTCAGCATTTCTAAGGCCTGAGGAAAACTTAAAAGCCTCAGTCAGGGAGGATGGTCCTAATATAGGAATCAAAACTCAGACTTCCAATCACAAGTTCATACTGTAATGACTTCAGCCACCAAAAACATTAGGAACTAATACTCTATATACAGTAATTGCAAGACTGGTGCTTTGAAGACTGAAGCACCATCAACACAAGTGTTTGAGGGAGATGGAAATGAAGCTTTGTCAACAGGCCTTGTTCAAAGTCCAGTTAATGTACTCTGCCTTTCTTCATAGCTGTGGGTTAAATGCCAGTTAAGTATTAGTCACTTAGATCCTATTTTTTAAATCCAGATGCAATGAAAGTTTTCATACAATGGGTACCATTGACAGGAACATTCATCTTACAGCTTGAAATTAGCACTGCAATATCATATGCTGAAATTAAGTAGCTGTTTTCTTTAGGCTTTGCACAAATAAAAAATTGAAACAAAATAATGACTAGAGCAATTTCTAAATAAATATTTTTCTACCATCATTTACAGTCTATATATTTAAATCTTTAGTTTCAAAACACCAACTTGCATGCCACATATTTATTTTTATTTGAAGAAATATTTTCAATAACATAACTATTATTGCACATTTTAAGGCATGCAGAAAATGAATATTCTGACCATTTATGGAGCTAAATTATATTTTAGACTACCCTGTGTTAAAGAGACAATTATGAACATAGAGCAAACTTAGTCATACACTTCAAGTTACTATAGGATCTATTCAGATCAAATTGATTTATCCTTTTGATCACCACCCTTCAGTTGCAAGCAATGTATTAAGCTAAATTATGCACATTGTTAAAGTATTCTAATTTTAAACATATGGGAAATGTGAAGCAAAATGAATGAGATTTAAAGACATTGTCACAACAGATGGCAAAATTCATTTCTCTAAGGTAGGCAAAGAGTATTATTGAAAACTAGTGCTATTAAATGATGCAAGACTTAACTGATCCTACACTTTATCAAATTAATGGATCAAAAGCAAGCAAAATTAAACAATAATTCCTGTCATGCTTAATAAGAATAAAAGTTTGCAAGTAACACGTCAGTTTTCACAAACATGAAATGGGGAAAATTGAGGAGGACACCTATGAGAATGTTAGTGAAATTGAATGTTATAAATGTGCAAGATTGACAATGTGTGATTTTAAACATACATTTCCAAAATACAACTCACTATTCTGTGAAAACAGTCACAGCTTTAAGATGCCACAATACGTTCAACATTTGTGATTCATGTACACATTTGGATATCAATAAGTGAAATGTTACTATAGGGAATTACATGTGAGTTACTCACCTTTTCTTGTAATATTATTGCATGTCACGCAGTCATCCAAGTCAGATATCATCAGTATCCTGCAAATGTTTATGCAATGAAATAGTGAAGTCACTATTAAATACAACACCACAGTTCAATGTTTTCAAACCACTTAATAATGCACTTTGAGCTTCAACAATTGGTTTTTAAAATTGTCTATTTCTTCTATACTTGATATGACATCTTTATGCAATCATTCCCATTTTCATTATCTCCATCACTCCTTTCCATGCTACTGTCTTCAATTATGCTCTCAATTTTTTCTTCCATTACATAATCCTTTTTCTCAGTTCTCTGGTTCTATTTTTTCAACATGAAGGCATATCTTTACCCATTCCATTTGGCCTATTTGATGAAATTTTTGCTGACACAACACTTCAACTTCTTTTATTTTACATTTCTGCCATCAACTCATTACTTGACTTCTCCCCATATTAATTCAATGGAATTCAGATATGGCACAGTGGAAGCCTTAAGGGTGTATGGTTGCGCTTAGACAACATTTGGTCAATTACATAGATTTTTTGATTTGGCCATTTAACTAAGATTAAATAGTGACATTTTGATTTTGTGCTGTGTTCATCACATTGTATGTTATGATTCTGTAATCATATTTGCACGTATTTGAAATGTGTTTAGTTATGCATTGTCAATTGCTAAACTCAAGTTAGAAGATAAATTTGGGATTAATAAAGCCATTTGACATAATTATTAGTATTCATTTTCAAAGTCTCCAGTTTTCTGTTATTATCAATAAAGAGAGCACTTAGCATGAATCTAAATGTTCCACCATCATGGACAATTGCAAGTCATTCTCCTTTTGATGTGGATGCCATAAAATCTGAAGTGGTGTCGTCAGACCAATTTTCTGAAACAATATGATTGCTGCTGCAGGGATGCTGCTATGAGAATCTCATGTATCTGGAGCAGCCTCTCAGTAATGAGGCAACTTGAGAATTCTAGCAGTCAGTATACAGGTATCAACAAAACAGTCTTGCACCATGCATAATACCGTTGAGAAAGGAAGCTTACATATGTGATGAAAGAGCATGAACATGAAAATATTGTTTCTCAATCAAGATAGGCACTACTGTTACATATGGCCAGACTTTGCTGCTTGTGAGAAAGAATAATTCTTGATTCAACCATGCTCTCATCGGTACCATTGCCAATGCTATTTCCTTGCTCAGCATGCCACATTCTCCTTGCAGCAGTGAGAGTGAGCAAGTCAGGATGCTGAGATACAAGCAAGACCGAACACTTATTTGACTGGCTTTTCTGCTGTGTAAGTAAGTCTCATCTTTATATTTAATGAGTGTCCCTTAGCTCTGTATTTTCGAAGACAAATAAGATACATTTCATGCAGTCAATAAATGTTGTCTTTCAATTAAAAAACTGTTGTTGCTGGTTTGGTTTTTGTTTTTTTTCCCATTTAAAGCCGAAATCTTGACTACAGTACAAAGGTTGATAGATGTGCTAGAAAAATAATCCAATTGCACAATTTCTGCAATAGTCTTCTTAATAATTGAAATCACAGCATGACTGAGTCAAACTAAACACTCTTATTGCTCCACTTACTTGTCTATAAATGTAGAACCAGTTTCACAAACCTTCATTTGCATCATCAGCTAGAAAGCCAACTGCTGGATACTTCGTTATACTATGGAAATATGTATTCTACTCTGGTGGAGGTATGATGAACTTAAAGTTTATGTTTTCATCCCTGAAAGTGTCAAAGTTCATTAAACTTTGTATTTGTATATGTAGATTTTTTCCCAAATTGCCAATTCCTTAAGTCCTTGTACTGATTTCAATAATTTTGCTTTATTCAATATGTCGTGGTTCACAAATAAGTGGAACAATAAAAGTGTTTAGTTCGACTCCTTCATACTATGATTTCAATTATATGATTGGCTTCACTGTACAAGTTCCAATTAGCAATTGGAATTAGCTTCTCTAGTCTTCTTAATGTTTGTACAGAATTTTATTTTGTATACGACTTATGTATACTACTAAAATTAAACACTTACTGAAATCTTAATATTGGTACTTATTTTTGGAACATTGTGTTTTTTCACAGGAATGCCAGAAGACATTTGTTCATGTCATTGGGAACAATGTGTTTGTTTCCCAGGAGTGACAGAAGATGTTTGTTCTTCATGTCTTTGCTTTTACCACAAAATTATGATAACAGTGCTATACAACACTTCAATGGCTGCAACAACTCTTCTTGCACGTTATGAATTTCCTGAAAATTTTTTGCTTTTCATGCATTCATTAATACTGGCAATGATCTCATTACTATGACTACACAATGTTTTTCCTTTTAACTTTGAAATTATAAGAGGCATGATCTCAACATTAACACACACATACTTAGTAGCTAAGAACACACTAACACCATCACACAATCATTTAGTCAGATGTACTCAACAGATAATTAAGAGGAATGTTTACTTACTTCAAGCTAAACAAGGTTAGGAACTGGATGCACATGACAGGCAGAACTCAGAAAGTCACCAAAACAATCTGTGTTTCCTATTAACCAAATATCAGGTGTCCCATTTATATTACTCACCCAAATACCTTTTTTCTGATGCATCAAATGAAAAATTGTTTCAAATAAAAACTTTTTAACATCATGGGGCAGTTCTTGCTAAGGGTATACTTTTTATGTACCTACATTAATACAGGAGATGCAGGATAGAACTTACTTTAAATGGCATCATGTACATTTTATTCAAGAATACATTTACTCTCTTCAAGAGCTATTCAGAAATGTATCATCTGCAATATTTTAGTCTAGAAAACAGTGGATATGGAAATGATGGATGACTTCTTTTATTTAATAGCACTGTAGTGCATTTGTTTAACTAAATCAATAAACTTCTTCAATAATGAACTCCAATAAATCATTTTTTGCCAACTTACATTCCCTGTATATCTGCAGCATTTCTACTTTCTCACATCCATAAGAAAAATGGTAATCACAATAGCTCAGTGCAGTACTAACTTACTCTGATGAATAACTACAGTATGTAAGCTAAAACAACGGAAATCTGAGGGGTAAGGGAGATGGGTTATCTACCCCCACCTACCTCTTAGGGCCCCTGTGTTTACATGAATCAGAAATCATAAACAAAGCCTGAGTTCTACTATAGTACTACAACAGGTATGTAATTTGTACAACTAAGGCATTAATCAGTTCAGTTTCTTCAATAACTTGCACTTACCATTTGCACATCTACTGTTTTCTTGATAAATGTGGTGCAGTGCGATTCTTTTTTGAATAGCTCTTGGAGAGGGTAAATGTATTCTTGAATAAAATATACATGGTGTCATTCAATATACAAAGTTCTAATCCATTATTTCCTACATTAATGAAGATGCATAAAAAGTATAACCTCAGCAAGAACCCCCCATGATATAATAAATCTTTGTTTGAAACAATTTTTCATTTAACACATCAGAAAATTTTGGGTGAGCAAAATAAATGCGACACCCTATGTAGTATTATTATTAAAAGACAGTTGAACCAAGTGTTTTCTGAAACTATATATTTTTAGTGTTTGTAAACATTTTGAATTTGTATATTCAAACCCAAATTAAAATAGAATATTTCTATATCATTGGAACACAGAAATTTCAAAATAAAATTTGCTCATCACTTACAAACAATGTTCCTAGTTTTGAACAAAAACACATGAGACCACCAGGTCAAAATGAAGGATGTGTGCATATGAAAAAACAGAATGAACAATGCCAAATTCTTGTATACAATTAAGATTTCATGTGTGAGAATGACACTAACCTCAATTTTTGGAGCAATCATTTTGCATGGCCCACACCATGTCGCAAAGAAGTCAATCACCACCAACTTTCCTTCAGCCTCACTCAGCTTGGCCTTAAGATCCTCCTGCAAAAGAGATACCCATATTTAAATATATAGTATTCTGAAAAAACTAATAGAATGGATGCAGGGAGAATTTATTGCTCTTTAACTGTTAATCCCCCTCTGGTATTAGGACTTGCAAGCCAATGCCCGGGTAAGTAGCCTGGGATACACGATAACTGTAATAAACTTAATACATATGCTTTCTCTTTAGCATATTGTTGTCCAATGCTCAGAAATCTGGATTTTCTATAATCTTCTCCCTAGAGCCTATGATTTCTTTTTTGTTTTAATAAAGTAGATTTAAATTTCCTGATGGGTATATACTGATAATTATAATTTTTAAACCTGTTTGGGATTATGTTCCTTTAAGCCAAAGTTGTTAATAACGATGTTCTAAATTGAAAAGCCAACTCAGCACTACAAATTCCTTTTGCATGGTTCTTTGACAATAAATTACCTGCCCAATCCTCATGAAACTAAAACCATTTTCATTCCTACAATTAGGAAAGTGAAGAACCTAAGCATAAAATCAAATGAATTATTTAATTTGTAAATATGTGAGATAGGATTAATGCTTCTATTCCTAACTGAACCAGTTAGGATCTTAAACAAAAAAATTACTTGTGTAGCCTCCAGGCTCACAAAGGCACTTTCTTCAGTAATCTAAATTATGGAATATTTCAGCAATTATTTCAATATTTATTTAACAAGGCCTCCAGATATAAGCTACCTTTATTTACCTTTGGGCAGGTCAGCCTGTGAAACTTACATGAACGGACCCATTGGCATAAAAAATGTACTACACCAAAATATTTTTGTGAAATGAGGCCCCAGTGGGCTACTCCTAAGGCTAAGCATGAAGTTTTATCTAACTGCAAGGAGTGCAATTGACTCCATTTTTCTGTGCAGCCAGAACCATCGACTTATCACAGGTGTTATCAAAAGCACCCTATATATCTATAAAAGCTCCTAGAGCTGCTTTTTTCCTAGCCATCGGATCCTCCAGTCTGCTAACTAGACAGTGTAGCACTGTTATGCAGATTGGTAGGCATACTGATTTCATTGGAGGGGAGTGCCCTTCTTCAAATATATCCTTTGATTAGTCTCTCCAAAGTCTTTAAAAGGAATGATGCAAGACTTAAGCCTTATGAATAAACCCGACTGGTAAATGTAAATTATAATTAATCTGTCGTCTAACACACTCCTATGCTTCACTTACTTTTAAATATAGTGGGACCGATTTTGAAGAGACATCCTCTCCATCTTCAACCAACTTGACAACTGGTATGAGAAACTTAACATCTATGAGGACCTGTGGCTCCGTCCTGGTGGTGTTTTTTCTTTATTAACTGAAAATCGGTATTACATTCTCCTATAATGTGGAAATTCATAAAATGATCCCTATGTTTATGAATGTAAATCTTCTCCCAGCTGTCCAATTCTGTATATCTGTGTGCTTCTTTAAGTAACTTTATTTCTCTTTTTATGTCGGGATTATCTTTCCAAAAATGGTGTGCCACCTGACCTATCAGTCTGTTGTACTTAACGTTCCTGTGATGTTCCTTTAACTGTGTTCCTATGTTTCTTTTAGTTTTTCCAACGTATATATCATATCACATTCTTTACATGTTATTTTGTAAATGCCTGACTTTTTCTCCTGTGGAATGTTATTAGAATTCTCTCTCTGTGTGCGTGCGTGTGTGTGTGGGGCAAGAAATTTAAAAGGTATTCAACCCTTTCCTTAACATCTTGACTGCCTCAGATGAGTTGGCATCACTCCCAAAGTTGTTCTGTTCCCCTTTGTATGTGCCATGTGTGACCAACTTTTCTAGTTCCCTAGTGGATGGGCTGCTGCCATCATAGGGGAGATAGACAGAGCTCAGCAATAGATCCCCTCCCCCTAGAGTCGATCAATTTTCACTATGGTGATTCTAGAAGAGCTAGGCATTGAATTCCATTGCAAACAAAAAATGCAACTTCTAGGTCGATTGCCATTGCTGCAATGTATAAACTTACCTTGACATTCTCCTTGGTCTTGGGATTTGGCCCCTGCTAATCCAGAGTTCTTGAATTAGGGCTAATCTATCCCTTCTTCATTGAAAGTTTTACAGAAGGCAGCAGAGGCTACTTTTTTATGTTTGAGGTTAATCTGAGGACCTTTAAGGCTATCCTTGGCTAGAGTCACAATTGTAACTCTACAGAGTCCCAAAGGCTCTTTTGATCATATCTCCTAAGAAGTGATCATGCTCAATTCCATGTATGAGACTTGTTCCAAAAGAACTTCTTCATTGGGGAAAGTGGTTGATGTTGCTGACGTTTCACTAACGTGATCCTTAGAAGTGGGTATTTGGTTATTAAAGTGGTTTCCACTGGTCCCACGAGAAGCTAGGAATTTATAAGGTTTGCCCAGACACAGCTAGGCATACCTGGGTAAGGCTTATACTCTAGAGGTAGTCTGGTGTCCGGGGGCCCCATTTAAGACACATTTATCCTGTGCCATGCACCTCCTCAGCATGGGCCGCACTACTTGGTTTGGACTTGGTAAGCATGTTTTTGTATGGTATCTCCCCTTTAGCCTCCTGGCATCAATAAACCTTTCGGTGATTGTCACCTCTAGTACAGCCCATAGAATCACAGATACACAAAAGAATGAAAATTGGTTATGTGTGTATTCACAAGATTATTTTAAATTTTTTACATTTTAATAACTTTTAAAATACTATATCAAAGTTTTGAAGCTAATTGTTCTAAGAAAAATGTAACTAAATTCTCCAACCAAGAAGGTTAACCTTGGGTATTAGAATGTCTTGTGCTAATATAATCTAATTATGTTTTGCAATATCATATTAGCAATGACCAACATTTTAATTAAATAATTAATTTAATTAATAATTAAAAAATATTATAAATGATACTGTAACTCACCCAGTAAAGTTAATCACTGAAACTAAATGAGATATTGTTCATATTTAACTGTGGCTGAAGAAGAATGGTTAAGATGTTTTGAATATTACTGCACTTGGCCTACTGCAGAAAGCACGCCTTAAATTTCAATATAAAATTAAAATAAATCTCTCGATCTTATTGGAAATTGAACAAAATTGTCATTAAAGAGTAAAAATTTACTTCCTTGGAATGGAATTAGCACTACATTTTTAAAAGTATTGCTCATATGAATTAAGTGGACCTCTCAGCAACCTTTATCCATCATTCTTAATGGTGTAACTTCCATATGTAATTAAGCAGGATGTAATAATTAAATAAATTATATATTAAAAAGATGATAAATCTGTACCCTTCAGTTGCAGAACTATTTCACTCTTAAAAGCATTTCCAAAATTTATTAATAAAGTCAGATATATTTGCAATGCAAGTTATCTGGACTCAATATTCTGTTAGCATCTCAATTCTACTTTAAAATGGGTTAATAATTAGCATCTCACTCCAAATGAAATACACAAAATTCCTTTGGGGATATTTTGTGACTTGGCTGAGGCTTTCAATAGCATAAATCATAAACTGCTCTTACAGAAGTTGACTTGTATGGTGTTGCCAAGCCTTCTTTCAATTAACTTAATTCTTATCTAATAGAAACCATAAAAAAACTATAAATAATTGTGAATCAATTGCTAGTATTGCTAAACTTGGTATTCCACAAGGCTCCATTCTGAATTCAATGCTCTTTCTGATTATTTATCAATATTTTCCTTGTAGTCTAAATAATGAATGTAAGACAGTATTTGATACCAGTGTATATTTCTGGGCAGTCATATCTCAGCTTTAACCCTTAGCCATAAAAGTATTTGAAGAGCTAAATACCTAGTTGTTTTGAAGCTAGCAAGCTTTCATTAAATTTTGACAAAACAAAAGTGTTATCCAATTTAGAGTAAAAATAAGCAGCTACAAGAACTGACAACAGCCAATTTGTAAAAAATATAAGAGAGACCATGTTTCACAGGCCTTTGGCGGTTGATTCACTGCTGATGATACAGTCAAAGGCCCGTGAAACATGTTCTGCATAATTCCATGGAAGTGGAGCATAAGAGTATCAGATTGGCTTACCAGCTAATTAAGAATATATTTAGTTCCAACACAAAACTGGTTTTAAATTTAATAATAGAGATTACAGTTTCTAAGCTCAGCTCTGCATGCTTTGCTTTTAGAAGTTTGGATAATCTTGTGAACCAAAATGCATCAAGATTAGTGTATTGTGCATATTTTTATTCCATTTTGAAATATGGGATAGTATTCTGGGGCAGTTCTGTCCATAGTAAGAAAGTGTTCCTCTTTTAAAAATGAGAAACATGAATTCTCTATGATGTTGGTTCTCAACAATGATGTAAACCACTATTTAAGAAGCTCATCTTCTTACTTTTACTGGAGAGTGCATCTATTCTCCCACTAGTTTTGCTGCGGTGATGAAACTTCTATATTGGTATACCACAAGTAAAACTTTAATACTATCTAGAACAGAAGAGTGAATATAAACATTATTATGAGATGTGAATGAGTTGAAAGTTACTGCCACAGGTGGCCAAGGTCATTAAGGCACGGATCATGAGAAGGAGGGGTTCAATTCCCATCAAGACCATCCTCCCTGACTGAGGATTTTTCCAGTTCTCCTAAATGGCAAATGCTAGGTAGGTACCCTAAACTTAGGCCTGGAATACTTCCTTCCTTAAAAAAAAAAAATCTTTTCCAATTTATTATTTCATCTCGTGTATCATCAGTATTACCACCTGAGATGCCTCAGCAGTAAAACAGGTGTTAAACACCATTAAAAAAAAAGTTGAACCACCTGGAAAAAGTGTTGAATTTTAGAGCTCAAATCGGACCAAGGAGAAAATGGCATCATTGCATGCATCATGAAATGCTCTAGATAGTGTACAGCAGAGGCATAAGGGGTAAAGCTGGATAAATGGAAATTTCTAATCAGTTTATATACACGCACGCACACACACAGATCTGGAGCTAACCTTAAGTGAATCCTAGAAACCAGAGGACCCAGTGGTTTACTGCAGCTCTCTTAGGTTTAACAGCCTCCACTTGCCTCTTATTCGATGGTAAAGGTAAAATTATTTAATAGTTGGTAACTCTAAAAAATAAAAAGGAACCGCTGAAAGTGATGCATAGAAACACCCTTGTAAGGAAAAATGGAAGATGCACATGCTAACATGATGGTGTGAAGTTTTGCTACATTACTAATGCACATCTTGTCTATTGACGGGTGCTTGGCACCACAGATTCCAAATTGTTCACATCATGCTGTAATAATGTTTCCACTTATTCTCCTGTTTATTTTAAGTTAAGTTTGTTGTGCTTGTGCCCATATGGAAGTTTCAAATATATTAATGTCAGAACAACTTATTTAATGGATTTGTCATTTTATTAGAAAGGGTAAGCATTTTGCAAAATGGCGGAAGAGTTTTACAAAGTTATAACTGACAGTTATAAAGCTGCAAGGCATGCTTCTTATTTGAAAGTGTTATGAATGGTGATGTTTGTTGTAGTTTTATGTCATGTGTTTGAATACTTTATATGCTGTAGTACATGTTCAGTGTCCTTCAGCTTTGCTTACTATTAGAAAAACAAGAACAAGAGCATTTAATTCTATTATTGGCTTGTAGATACATGTTAAATAAATAACTTTCTCTATATGCTTCTAGTTTCTCATCAAGTTATCCAAAGTATAACATTTTTTGCAGTGCATTGCAAAATGCAGAAAGATTCTGACTGCAAATAGTTCCACAAACTTGCATTTCTTCTGAAATTTATCACCAATCTTATGCATTTCAGCAGAAAACGAAATTTTTAACAGTCCATAAAGGCTCTCAAAAAATCATTCTTAGTCCACAATTCAAATAGATTAATTTGTTTTCCTTTAGGCTATCAATTAAAGAAAAGTCAATTACACAATAGAACATTAATTATACTTCATTTTGCCTTTCCAGCTCTCTGTGCAGAAGTTGACCTATCAATCATTTCATCATTGAATCTTGCTGAAAGATGTCATTCCTACTTTGACATTACCTGCTCTTTATTTTTTGTGCTGACCAGGAAGTTTTTATATATGGACTATTTTTTGACCATTTTCTTTCACTCCCTTTGGCAATCTGTGGGGTGGCATCAGCAAACGAAAAATCACCAGGAATATATTCTATTTCTGAATATCTTTCATGTACAATGCATACATTTTCTGCTTCACTGTGTGAAAAAGAAGTTTGATTGGTGACAGCAGATAAAGAATCACCAGTAATATATATAATTTATTTCTGGATAGCTTTCATGTTGACTGTTTACTCTTTTCTGCTTCACAAACAAGAAAAGCTTTATCAAATATGTAATCCCCATCATCTTTCTCATTAACGCTTAGAAAAGCCTCTTCAATTCACATTTTCTCTGCTCTTAGTAACTATATAATAGTAGAGAAGTGAATTAGTGCTCGCATAAATCATGTTAATCTGCAAATGTATTGTCTATAATTCCTTAGTTTCCCAGGCACAGGCCCAGAAGAAATGATTTTAAGACAGAATGTATTATCTGTCTAGCAGGTACTCAGTTTCAATTATTAACCCTTGAGACCCTTAAGGTGTAGTAAAGTGCACTATTATGGAATTTGCAAAAGCAACATTATTATTGTTCATATAATTAGCTCTCTTCCTGCATCCTCTAATCAAGTTTTCAGCAATGGCTGCTATTTATGATCAATAGTATGGCTGAAGGACAACTTGGGTAGCAATTATGATATGAGCATTTTTAAGCCAAGTGATGGAATCGCTGATATCATAAAAAAAATGGAAAAACTGCTGATTTCAGCCAGGAGGAGAAAGTTGTTAATTGTTGGTAGTGCATGTAATAGGCTTGAAAAATAATTATCAGGTCAAGCAAGATCTTAGTGACATCAGAGCTAAAAGCAGGCATACAAATGTGAAATTTCTGGGAATGACAAACCTCAGCTTCATAGGAGTGTGAAGAGCACAAATCTGAAGTTTGAAGGTGCACTGATGACACCCAAAAACTCTCAAATTTGCATGATTGATGTAAAACATCTAAGTAGAGGTAACTTTACTGCACATGGCCTTCATTAAATTTTCTAGATGCAAAAAGCACCTTTCGCTCCTTATTGCTGACAGAATCAAGGATAAGATTCCTGTAGTTATCAATGGCACAAGGTCCCATTTTTTTAGGATCCAGGCCAGGAATTCATCAAGCCAAACTTGATGGCAGTGAATGTTAACTCAAATGACATTTGTATTAATGATTGCATAGAAAATGAAGTAAAATTGAGGAGTATTCAGCAAACAAAAAAAATAACTTTTATATTTTATCAAAACATTAGAGGACTGAACAGTAACCAGATAAATTATTAAATAGCTCAATTTGTGACAATATAAAATCATAGATTGTCTGCCTATCTGAACATCATTTGAAATTACAAGAATTATCACAATTATCATTACATGGTTATTGTTTGGGGGCCAAAGCTTCAAAGAAAAACTACATAATGGAGGAGTTTGCATTTATATCAGGCTGGATGTAACATATAAACACTAGATACATCAAAATTTAATTTGGAACATAATATTAAATTATTCACAATCCAATTGGATAGCAAAAATACAAAAGTACTTGTTATTGCTATTTATCACTCACAATTTGGAAACTTTCTTGATAAAACTGAATATACCTCAAACATTTTATCTACGCCTATGTACAAAATAATTATATGGGGATGTAAATATTGATTACTTAATGCCTAAATTTAGAATGAATCGATTAAATTCCCTTCTTACTGCATATAATATGGTGCATACAATTAACTTTTAAACCAGGATTGATAAAAACTCTAGCACAGCAACAGATGATATCTTTGTAAATTCAGACAAACATAATATTCTGCATTTCAATTGACCAATGGTCTGTCTGACCATGATACTTAAATAATAGTGAAAAACTCTCTAATAAAACTCAAAGAACGTTATAGATATATAATAAATATATATATTAATGTGCAAACTACAGTAAAATGGTGGAGACACTTCAACAAGAATCGTTGATTAGTGTCTACAGTGCAAATGATGTTTACAGTAATTCAGCAATTTCTTACACACTTTTAAATTGCTTTTTGAAGCATGTTTCCCATCAAAAATTTTAAAAAGAATGAATAGACTTTGTCAACATAAAATACAATTACATAATGAGCTAAGCTTATTAATCACCCTAAATTAAAAATACATTTTAAAAAATATTGTAAGATACCTAGGAAAGTCATAAAAGTAGCAAATGGCCTCCATTATAAAAAACATATCAGTCATTCAAAAAACAGGTAATGACTGCTTGGAATACAATAAACATGAAACAGTTAAAAAATTGCAATAAGACAATGCAATAATCTTAAGCATTAACAAATGAAGAGATACAACACCCTGCAGATGTAGGAAATGTGTTTAATGATTACTTTCTGAATGTAACAAAAATTTCAATTTACATTTTGGTGATAAAAGAGATGCATTAAGGATTTTACAATCATTATTTCCTGGTCAAAATAATGATTTCAAACCAAGCTCCACTAATCCACTAGAAATTAGTAATATCATTAGGAAATTAAAATCAAAAAACTCTTCCAGCTATGATCATATTAATGCCAAAGTCATAAAGGCCTGACAGAAAATTAGTAACCCCCTTTGTCATTAGTGCACAGAGTCTAACATCTTGCATATTTCCTGAAAGGATAAAATACACAGTATTGAAGCCTCTGTTCAAAAAGGGAGAAAAGGAATGTCTCTAATTGTAGAACTATTGCTATTTCACCTACATTTTCACTGCGTTTGAAAAAGTAATGCACAACAGGTGGTGTACTTTCACAAACCAAATATATTAAATTCCTTGGTTTAATAATTGATAACAGTCTGAAATGGAAAGATCACATTGAGCTTATTACACCAACTTAACGGTGCATGCTATGCAATACATGCATTAGTAATGTTGGAGTCAATTAAGACTTTAAAACTAATTTATTATCCTTATTTCAACTCAATAATGAAGTATGGTCTAATATTTTGGGGAAATTCAGTTAAAAGTGAACGTGTCTTCCTGTTACAGAAAAAAGTCATACAAATAATCGCTGGTGTGCATAGCAGACATTCATGCAGAAACCTCTTTGGGAAATTTGAAATTTTAACTACTCCTTGTGAATATATTTTCTCTCTCATGAACTTTTATGACAAATAAACTAAAATTGGTTCAAAATCAAAATATACATGACAAGAATACTAGACAAAAAGCAAATCTACATCGCCCCAATTTAGTACTTTCATGTCACCAAAAAGGCATTTATTATAAATGCATTTTAGTAGACAATGCTCTTCCCTCTAGCCTAAAAGCCTTAATAAACAATCACAATTTCTTTAAATCTACTCTTAGAAAATACCTAAGTAAAAAGGCCTATTATTCTGTAAAGGAATATATGAGTGACAATATTATACTGCACAACATATCAACGTATTATGTAAACATGTATTTAATAAAATTTGTATGATTAAGTGACTTGTCTGTTTTTGTTGTTTGGTTGAGTTGTTCTAGGTGTTCTTTTTATTTTTATTGTAATTATTTATGTAGATACAAGCAAATTTTTGTAAATAAACATTGAAAGCTACTGTGGTAATTGTATATGACCAGCTCTATGTTCGTAGGTCTCTGTGACTGCTCCACGAACTCACTGAATGCTCCAAGAACTAACAGGCTTTACCATTGGCTTGAAAGTTAACTATCGCAACGGGTGGCCGAGGTGGTTAAGTCTCGGACTCGTGAGCGGGAGGTCGGGGTTCGAATACTGCCAGGACCGTCCTTCCTGACTGAGGTTTTTTCCAGGTTTTCCTCAGTCCTCATAAATGGCAAATGCCCGGGAGGTACCCTAAACTTAGGCCTGGAACAATTCCCCATATTATCCTTTCCCAATATATCAATAGTGTCCATCGCCTGTGGTGCCTCTGTAGCAAAAACAGGCGTTAAACACTATTCATTAATTGAAAGTAACATTTTTCTAGTTAATACTCAGTTTGGGTTTAAAAACGGAATTTCAACAGAAAATGCAATCTTTAAACTCACTAATGAAAATTTAACTACATTCAATGAAAGAGTACATGTAGGAGGAACTTTTTGCGATTTTGAAATGCTTTCATGTGTCACTCATGAAATTCTGATAAATTAACTTACTATGGAATAAAAAATCAATATTTAAAATTGTATATACCTTGACAAAAAGGAAACAAAAAATAGTATTAACTGTCCCTTTAAAAATAAAAACAATGCATTAGAGTGGGGTATGATTAGCAATGGAATGCCTCAAGGATCTTGTCTGAGCCCTCTTCTTCTTCTGACGTGTATAAATGATCTCTCCTTATAAATCCAAGATGTAGGAAATGCTGTTCTATTTGCAGATGACACAAGCATAGTGATACATGGAAATAGCCTTAATGATTATGCCATTAAACTAAATTTAGTTTTGAGCTCCTTGTGTATATGGTAAGCAATAAATTCTGTAACATATACAAAAAAAAAGTTATGCATTTCATTACTCAAAGATCTCCAAATACCCTATTACGGGTAGGATATTGTTGCGGTGTACTTCCACAAACCAAAGATATTAAATTCCTTGGTTGTTTAAACATGTTTAATATTGCGTTATCGTTATATTTATCAGCTTTACCTCCCCTACCTGTGATTTTAATTCATTTATATTTCGTATCTGCCAACAAATTAATAGTTCAATTTGGTATACACAAATGCAACATAAATGACAAAATTGGCAAGACCTTTTTTATTACAGATTTTTCCCTCGAGTATTTTGGTCACCACTTGTGCTACGTAAACTACGGCAGCAACAAAAACAGTTCCATACTTGGTATGTTATGGAATTAACATTTTAGGGCCCTAAGAAATGTATATAAGCATATTTTTATCTTCGATATCAAAATTTACATTACCTGATCTTTAACATGATACGTCATTTTCGATGCTTTGCGTAACTGCTGCAAACCTGAATTCTGACTACACAGTAGTTGTACGTGAAGTACTTTATATTGCTTATTTTCCTCCCGCAATCACTTTTCCTGCCACACGCCTTTTTTACTTCCTCCTATGCCTATGCCTGTATGCGCCTGTACGCTATGCGGTATGCCAAGTTGCCAAGTCACATTTCGACATATGGTCATACTACCACTATAGTCAACGGCACTCCTTCCTTAAATGTCATTTTATAAGTTTGCAATGCATATAAGCATTATTAAAACGTTAAATGACATTATGATCATTCATTGTTTTATGAAACATGTTAATTATAGAATCAGGACTTTATGACTGCATTACAAAGATGAGTTTGTAATGTGGCAAATCCACGTTCATTAACACTATATATTATTAATAATACCTATATTCAACAAATAGAAAGTAAGAGGAATCCTAATTGTGGACAAGAATGGCTATATGAAGGTGAATGCTATAAATAATTATTATGGTCAGTATTGAAGATTTAAATATTTCGATATTCCAGGATAGCCTTGGCAATATGATTATTATTGACGCACACAGTGCGTGCGTCAATATTTTTCTCAGTATCCCAAGGAAAGTGAATCAGCTGCTGCCAACCAACCTTGGTTTCGAAGTTAATGGAGTCACAGCAGGATAATCGGGCACTATTGCGTTCTTTTATAGAAATAATACGTAACATATCACTCTCCCAGAATCGTAGGAATAATTCCATCTTTAAAGTAAATGAATAAAATAGAACGCAATTAATAAATTATAAACTGTGCATATTTTCTTATGAAGCCCTGCGGTAATCTGAGGTCAGCAAAAATAAAATACTTTGGGTTTATCGTATTTTAAGGCTCAGCAGGGAAAAGAACAGTAATTTATTGGTGTGTTTCACCTAAGAAAACAAGAGTAAATGTATTATAAACAATGTGCACCTCATACTCAATTCTTTTTCTTTTCTTTCCCCCTTTCTTAAACGTGCTTCTTTTTTCACATCAGTGAATATGGTCATAATTCCCCATCTACTGCTATTCTTTTTTTCCACTGCTCTTTCCCATTGATGACACACATAATAGAATTCACATTTGTATTACATTATAAATATTGTTACATGTTTATTTGCCACTGTACTTGAACTGTATGTAGCCTTTCTTGAATACAATAATATTCACATATGAGGTCACCAATTGTCTTGGCATCCATTAGTGTTCCTGATCGATGTTTGTTTTAGATGCAAATGGTCACGTCTTCAGTTTTCCCCAGCAAGTGATGAAGCATAAATATTATTTTCTCTTAATGAGAAATGTCTGAAAATAGCAACAATCCGTTTTATAATAGTCGCCCTCTTTGGGAAGAGATGTATTTTTCCTGAAATATGCCATGCATGTCTCACAGTATGCCAAATGTATTCTCTATAACATATCGAGGTTGAGATAGTCTTTGAAACGGAAAATATACGATTCAAACCCCAGGAGCCCATAATTGATACTCATTTTAATTATATTGGATTCATAGGCTTGTTTTCATATATATTTGTAAATCGTACGTGTTCCTACAGTGTGTACTTAAAACTTGTTCTTTGGCAGGTATGTACATGCACACAAATTTAAACGTAACTATTGTCTTTCAGGATATATACACAACCCTAAAATTATGAATAGACCAATCAGATATAGAAACAACATTAAGTTAAGAAAATTGACAAATGGCAAACGCCTAATAACATCAATAATGCTATCTGGAGCAAAACGCGAGACCGACAAATGTACCAAATATACTTTCAATGCAAGATTAATAAATTTTACATTCAATCAAACCTCGTCATGGAAAGCAGTTCGCGTAATCAACAGTAAGAAATCTATCGTCTGTTATTTGAAGATGCGAGTTCGATTCCAGTTCACATACATAATTGCCTCATTTGAATTAGAACGCGAGTATAATTAAATGGAAACATAACACGTCTAGAAAATGCGTGAAAGTATTAGGCAATAAATACGCGAAAATCGTAAAGTTAAAGTAAAACTAAATATTATCGTACCTTTCAACAGAATTAGAAAGATCGTATTAATGATCAGTTTTGCTAGAGGAGAAATAGGTATACAATCACGCCTGTTTCGCGATTTGTTCTACATATTGTAACATTCCAACAATCTCCCATTCCAAGAATTGTACTTATCGAGGACAACAATAAACTTGACATATTATTTAGCAACCCATGTGATTTGATTAGTTCCATTATTCACCCTTTCGCCCTAGATAATAAATCTGAAAATACCCAGTTAACAAAATAGTAACAGCATCTACCGGGAACCAGGAAGTCGTTGCAGCTGCTCCCAATGGTGGAGTGGGAACAGAAATTCGTTACTCTCATCGTCGTGCTAACTTAACAAATTGAGAAGTAATTCGCATTCTTACCAATTGCCACGTCACACATTGTGTTTACAACCTGGTACCAAATCTCATCTCATAAATACCACTTCATCTGTTATTAACACGTTGCCTTTCATAATGGCAGTTAAGTTCGGATAGCGCTTCACCAAATTAACTTTCTTGCATCTTAGTAAAAAAAAAATAACAAAATGTGGAATACAAGGGAACTCCCCCTTCTGACACACGTTCCAGCTCCAGGTCTTATTCTAATTGTAGAAAGTAAGCTTTTACGGCCAGGGTTAATTATGTGAACTGAGTCTCCCGCCCTTTAAGGCCGTGGTCCAATAGGAGTCTTCTCTTTCATCTTCCCAGACGTTTCGTCCACGACTGTGGTGGGCACCTTCAGTGATGTGGTCGCCGTACTGTTCTTGAAGACGAATCAGTCACTGCATGCAAGCAAGTTGTAGGTACACTGGATTAGTACCCAGCCTGTGTATAGTTACTGTGTATCTACGCGAACTCGGGTTTTACCACAGAGGGGAAAGAGGGTATTAGAGAGTTTTATTGTATTTAGGGGTAGCAGAATTGATAGAGAAAGTGAAGAAAGTCTCTGAGATGTGATCCTTGGATTTCTGTAATGTGTTCATGTTGATAGACTAATTTGGTTGTCAGCGTGTTCACATTAGTAGCGGATTTTTAAATATTGGTGTAAAGTGCAGCCGGAAAGTATTCAGATTTAGTAGCATGTGTAAGATTATTGTTATCCTAAACCTCAGCATGCCACCCGCAGCACTTTATATCTGGGCTTAGGTCTGGAAAGACAGTCGTAGTTGCCCAGCGATCGGATAAGAGCACTCTCATATTGTGGTAAACTGTCGTGAGATTTAACAGCCCGGCGTCTAATTTCATCTTAATATATGGGAGGGAAGAGATTTCACGTAGTAATCGGGTAGTAAATCATCCGTGTACAGAATAGATAGCTCTAAGCCCTCTATACTGTGTCCTTTATAATAGTAGCAGCAAACTGCTGGATGCCGTGCCCTATTTTTTGCAGGAATACAACATAATGGGGATAATAAAAACTTTAAAAATGTGTATTTTAGGTGAGCAGGCATTCTTTAGAACTGAACTCAGGGAATTGCTCTCTGAGCCATATGAGTAATTCCAGTGATGTGAATTCTCAGGCAAGAGAGGGAATTCGCTCACTGAATCCCCTGCTCAGTATGTGAGTGTGGGGAAGTTTGCGGGTATGCGGCGTTTTGTGAATTTGATGGCGTTGCTTTTCGCCAATGTGATTGAAATGCCCCAACGCCTGCACCACCTTCCGATTAGGTGTAGCTTTGTATGGGGTTAATGGCTCTGCCTAAGTGTCTGTCTGCTTTGTAAACCAAGATGTCATTTGCATATCGGGCAAGGCTGACGTCTGGTGTGTGGGGAAAGTCTGCCATGTAAATGTTAAATAGAATTGGGATGGTACACAGCCTTCTGATACTCCGCCGCGAATTGATCTGAATGTTGAGTTATTTCTCCCCGCCGCAAAATTGAAAATGCAATGTTTGAGATATGCATGTAATAGATTTGTTTGTGGAACCCCAAAGGAGATAAGTTTATGACGGAGCCCGGCTTGCAAGTTAGAAGAAAAAGCATGTTTCACGTCCAGAGATACCGCTAGGGTGAAAGCTTTGTCCTGAAAATGCAGGGCTGCAGCTTCGACTTCTTCGAGCATGTTGGGCGAATACCCACGACTGAACCCAAATTGATGAAAGGGAATGACTTGGGCCCAGAAGAGGAAGCAAACGGGAAAAGCAAAGGTCTTTCAAAAATCTTAGATAATGTTGACAGGAGGCTAATGGACTGGTAGATCGAAGGGTGAACTGGGCCTTTGCCTTGTTTCAATATGCATATCACACGAGCCTTCCTCCATTTTACCGCCTGTGGTGCCTTAGCAGTAAAAACGGAAGTTAAACACTATCTAAAAAAATCCATCCACTCTCGTGGAAAGTGGCCCAGACTGCCACACACATTGAAAATCTTAGTCTCAAGGAGCACAAACTTGAATGAAAGATTGCGGAGCAGTGGTGGGGTTAACCCATCAGTTCCGACAGTCTTTTTGGGAGGGAGACACTATAGTGCACCTTGAATTCACAGGGGTGGAAGATGGGAATACCAGCGCCCGCTTCATCCGGTGGCTATTGGATAAACCGAAGAACGTTTCGACGAAAGCGCTATGGTAAGGTTTCGCCTAAAGAGCTGTTCCAAGTAGTCAACTAGATCATTAGCTTGGATTTGGGATCGTAGACCAAGCTCTGGTGCCATGAATTGGATGGATGTTTCTATCTCGTTGCCAAAACGATCTTCCACGAGTCATCATCGACAAGATTCGTTCTAATCACCGTGTTCTCACAGGCGAAATATTTATGTTCGCGAAGACGGGCACTGCTTTCACTGCGTAATTGCCGTAAAAGTCATAGATGATGCAACGTCCGGTGTTTTTGATAGAGTCTTGAGTAGCCAAGGATCGGCAAAATAGGTGTTATAGGTCTAAAGTTATGACATCTGAATGTGGGGGGGTTAGGTAGTAAAGCTGTGAGTCACTCGAATTACCGCATGTTTGAAGGATAAGACTGCTGCCTCTAAGGTAGGTATGTTTGTGATATTTGGGTTTGGAGGGATAATATTGGTGAGGCACTCCTTCACACTTTTCCAATTGATCTCAATGATTAGACCTGCGACATCGTGGCTGGCAACCTCAATGTTGATATCTGTTAACACGGAATTATGACAGAAACGAAGTGCATTGTTCAAAGTAAAAGTGAGATGGTGTAGAATGTGTTTGATGCTCGCGAAGTGGATGACATATGGTCGTCCTCTACTAAACGGATGATGCGGGGACTCTGTACTCGAAGCTGTGGGTCCTGGTCAATCATTCTAGTGCTGCATTGTCTCTTGTATCTGCAAATTCACTACAATGCCAAAATGCTTGTTTAGCATTTGTCACCAGTCTGTATTACAATAGGCTGTAGGGCAAGCATAGAAAAGAAATCGGCCTCCACGAATGCTCTGAAAGGGGAGTGATATGTTGAAACTAGCAAAATCTCCCTGTCCCCGAGTTCAACATACATGGCCATGGCCTCTAGGGTTTGGAGGTGTGGGATCTGAATTGTTCTATGGAACACACTTCGAACTAATATCGCCGTACCCCCTCCTGGGCCATTTGCGATCTGTTCTGAGACAATTGTAGTCCCGAAAATGGAAGTGGTTGAATTGATGAAAATGCGTCTCGCTAGCTAAAATGGCACCTAGGGCGTACCGGGCAGCGAAATGCTGAAGTTCGTCCCTCTTTTCCATATGCCTATTTGCATTCCAAAATGCAAGCCGGATTGATGTGCGGGACTACATTACGCTCGCCATTTCGGGTAGCCAGGTCTCCATTGAAAAGAACGAGATAGCCTCAGTTGTTATTAGCATCTTTCTAGACGAATCCGGTGCATTGAGAAACAATTGGAAAGGTCCCTCAGCCGCTTGCCGCACGTCTTCAAAATATTGGTCAGTCACTGCAGAAACTTCAGTGTATTTGCACTCGTTAGATTGGAGTTGGTTAGTTCTGGTGAACATGTTGAGTTGGGAGATGGTTTGGAAGGTGTCAGTCGCTCTTGAGTATTTCCAGTCGTAAGGGTCACAGATGCATTTGCAGAACCAGCCACTGCTATCCCTTCAGCAGGTGTGTTTCTCGGTTGTGAGCCGCTTCCTCTTTGGCTGGGGAGAGGGTATTGTCATTGTTGGGGGTTCTTGAGCTGTTAAATTGGGAGTTGTCTGTATGTGAGGCACTCACATCATTACGCGCAGCAGAGGGCTATGTTTGCGTCATAACTGCGTATGTAGATGTTGCTGCGTCGTTGAGTGTTCGGTTTGGCCAGGACTTGTCTGGTTGATTCATTTGGTAAAGAGCTAGCAGAAGTTGTGACCAAGTTATTTGTTCTACTTGAGTAAGCTACGTATGGGTTAGAGTTGTTAAGTGTTGTTCAGAATTTTCAATCTGACTGAGCATCGTCCATAGCATGCCACATGTTTACCTTTACAACTAGAGCAGGTCGGAGACTCCGTGGGGACTCGTTTACAGATCTCGTGGGGATGGGGGCCACCGTGCAGCGAGGAATTTTGGAGCAAAACTGGCTTATATGATTAAAACTCAAACAGCGATGGCATTGAGATGAACCATCAAGACTTCGGGACATTTCCACCTTAACACTAGAACAGCATATGAACGAAATCTTGTCCAGTGTAAAAACAAGGGATTGAGAATTCTCTTAGAGGATCCTTCTTGAGAGGCCTTGGTGAATTGTTTAACGACCTTCGGACATGTGCCCTGGCGCTGGTCTGCAGCGATTTCCCCTACTGGAGTATCCACTGGCAGTCCACTAATGATTCGTGTAATATTACTTGTCTTGCCTGCAGCAAAGGAGAAGTGCGATGTTCCGTTCTTAGTCAGTGAGTACAGTAATCTCTGACCATCCTACGTGCATTTGGTCAGGAATCTATAGGTATGTCCGTTCCGCAGCAACTGGCACTTCCCCGTGAGACTGGGCATGACTTCCTTAAGGAAGCGCTCACCCCCTGAAAGGAAGCCACGATGACTGGCAGAATGTGTTTCCTGAAACTCCTATTCAGGTTAGTGCCCACTGCAGAAGTATCAGAAACTGTGGTAGTAGGCTGTCCGTTGAACGCAGAGCTATTGCTCTTCAAAAAGGGTGTATGTGCCGTTTTCCTATCTCCATTATCTGAAAAGATACATCTTCTACCTCTGAGGCAAGTCCAAAAGAGCTATCCCCTTTCTCCTCCATATGGGAAGAGAATACAGGGGAAACAGAAGATTTGTCTGAATCTGAAGATGAAATGTCAGGGAGTGATGGATACCTCACCCTTAAAAATGATGTCCAAATCCACGTTTTGGCGTGATCGAATGGGTGATCTTTTGTGCGAGAGGCACTCGTCCGATTTGACAGCACTGAGAAGATACTTATCTCATTGGGTGATAAGTTTACACTTTTTGAGATTGGTTTCATGTTATGTTAGATTAAAGAGGAAATTGGTTTAGAATAGGCACTGCACTGCACGGAGACAAGTAAAGCGGAACTCCGCGAATTTCTCAATAGACCTTAAATCCCTATAGCTTTCATAACGAAATATAACTGTCACATCATTATCTCATTGGGTGACAAGTTACACTTTTTGAGATTGGTTTCATGTTATGTTAGATTAAAGAGGAAATTGGTTTAGAATAGGCACTGCACTGCACGGAGACAAGTAAAGCGGAACTCCGCGAATTTCTCAATAGACCTTAAATCCCTATAGCTTTCATAACGAAATATAACTGTCACATCAGGACAAACTCACATACCAGGATACAAAGTCCTCCGAGCAGACCGCGACAGACGTGAAGGGAGAGTCGCACTCTTCATAGCCAGTCGTGTTGCCCATTTTCAGGTGTATATACCATAGCTCTCACGAGTGGAAGCAGTGGCTGTCAGGGCCACACAGATTCGCTGGACTTCATAATAGTTGCAGTACATAACGCGGCTGGTGACATTATACTCTCTAGTATAGATGTGTACTGAGATTAAGCCTACATACAGTGCTGGTTAGCGATCTTAATATTATATACTTGCACTAGCATTTATTTACACTAATTCGGATGCCTATTCCTTAATGATGCTTTAATAGCACTGCATTTAAGTAATATGTATATGTACCAAACAAATCAATTTTTGTTCCCAGGATGCCCGGACACTTCCCCGTATATTCTAGATATTGCATTGATCATTTTTTTATCATGACGCTTTAGCATGCAAACAATCAACGACCTCTTCTCGGATTATTCTCCAGTCATCTTAACTATGGAAAATCCCTCTCACGTGCCCGGGAGGCTTTTTAGGCATATATAGATAGCATTCTCTTGCTAAAATTTTCAGACTGACGAACATGGCCTAAACTCGACAACTCGGACGCCAGTTTTGTATCAATATCATTGACAACATCTCAACAGTGAAATTTCCCTTTCCCCGCAGATATTAATCACCTCGCTGCACTATGAAACAGAAACCCTTAAGCAAAGGCAACGCAAAAAACATCTTGCAATTACACACAGTTTCATCAGCTCAAAGCTGAATTGTACCAGTTAATATGTAATTAATGACCATATTTCCTGACATAGATAATATATACGCATCTCTAAATATCCTAACTCGCACAATAAACCCAATTCGCTGCTGCACACCGATGATTATCAAATGTTGAAACGAACACGGATAAGGTGAAACTCTGGCTCCTCTAGCAGTTGCCCATGCACTTTGATGCCAAATTTAGTCCCATCATGCCCGCGGTTCATCAACCAAACTAAATCCTCGACTGCAAACCTTTTACCTCAACCTCGCACTTCGAAGTCAACTAATTAATTAGATACCTCCACAAACACTAAGTTCCCAGATAAAATACCCAACGCAGCTGTTTAAAATCTGCCCTCTAATGCGGTGCAGTTTTTTTGGCATATATAATCTTTCAATAGAGCATGACTGCTTTCCTCTGCCTTTGGAATATAGCTCACTTATTTTATTGTCATAAGTCCGACACGAACAGAGCTAATTCGGATAACTACAAGCCAATTCGCTGTTAAACTTATTGGCAAGTTTTTTGAAAATATTTCACACGCATTAATGCACGCATTAAGCGAAATAGCATAATTAGGCACTACCAATTTGGGTTTTCGAACTTAACATTCCAAGACGCCAAAACTATTGCCAACGACTGAACACACAACACATGATTTTAACATCCGTAAATCGACTGGGGGTCTGTTGATTGATATTGAGCGAGTTTTTGACCACCTGTGACAGTAGGATACAATTGGCTTATAAATTCTCTGATGTTAGTGAAAAGAAAGAAGAAAACTTATCGCTAACTCCCAAATGACAGAAAATTTAGATCTGTGTAAATAGTACTATATCAACCAACATATATAATGTACATACAGTTTTCTGCTTTGGCGTAAAGTTCAGCATTTGGTGATCGCTCTTTCGTCAGTCTGAAATGCTACGATAGTAAATGCACTAATTAAAAAATCACGCTGTCGCCAGTTACTTTATATTGTATATCACAAAATGTTTAAAATAGTTTAGCACACTAGGTTTCATGCCTTTTTGTCAGAATTTCAGCAAGAGAATCTTCCAATTTCACTTATATCCAAGTCGCTGTCTGATGCTACTTTACTGGAACTTGAATAGTTCAGTGAAATTATAACTTTTTCCACCCACGCCTTCTTTGTTAATCCCTACAACATTCTGACACAGCAAAGCCGTTGTCTGTTCTATGGCCTCTTGCAACACTCGTTCGATCTTCGAAATATTTTTTTTTTTTAATTCTTTCTGGCCACATGTCCTTTAACGTGTGCCCAGATAAGTTCAATTGCATTAAGATGATAATCGTAGGACGAAAATGATGACCATTTTTTGGGAGGAGGCAACTTTGGTTGTGTGAACAGGGAATGGAAGCTTGTCTGAAACACCATTTCGAGTAATTCCGCTTTCCTCAGGTCTTCTTGAAGTAAATCACAATGACGTGTTAACCATTCAGCAATTTTCTACTTTCGCAAAGCCATCTTGTGTGCTTTGTCTACAGTTATTGAGTGACATGGCCCATTTTCCGCGATAAAGATCAATAGCTTTTTTTTTTTAATTTACCATTAATTTACCACCCTCTTCGAAAGTGGTCGTAGTTCATCTTTTGTGATAACTGCGGGTTTTCCTGGAGCAAAGCACAGAAAACAGTTCCTGACCAATCCCGCTTAAGTTCCAGCGTGGATAAAATATTAATCCTGGAGCCTTTGCCAACATGTAACACCGTTGTTCCAGGCAATGTATCATCCATTCCTTTTTGTGATGTGTTGGACGTTTACCCAGGTTTCGTCTAACCATACAATATCATCAAAATATTATTTCAAAATTGCTCTGATATATCTGTATCTGCAGGCAACAATATCGGCGCGTTTCATAAGTATTTTACCACCGTTTATGGTTTTATATTTGAAACCTAACTCCTTAATAACAGTTCATAGAGATGAATTGCTGTTGTTAAACAGATTTGCCCCCTAAAGAGTTACAGCACGATTCTGAAGTGTAGGTACTATTTTCTTGCGTAATAATCATACAGTTGACGGCAAATGGCGTCTTCCTCGAAAACATCCAAGTTGGTCATCCGTTTTTCTATCCTCCTCTTCTTAGTCGGCATTGGTAAATTAGAATAGCTACTTTGTTGTTTTTATTTCCTTATATTCACTATAGGATTTTGTGAATATGGAGAGTTGCTACGGTTCTATCACTCTTTCTATGGACAACAAAAGACCTCCATTGTTTCTTTCTTTCTCAAAATACGATCTGACAGAGCGTGCATTCTCATGTGTCTGGCTATATAGAGATATAATTTTCCAAAAATGTGTTTTTCATTCAGTGGCTGCATCCTAGGTCGACCCCTTTGATATCTTTTCTAAGTTTCTTTTGTGCCGCAAAACTTTTTAATGTAATATTACGATATAAATGGTATAGCCGGAAATAAATGCAGAAAAAAGAAAACTTAAAACCCAAACCTGCATTGTGCTTTACAGCAAATCGCAAAACAGTTCAAGACTTTGGAAATACAATTAGAAGGTAATGGCAAGAAATTTTGATATTGCATTTCTCCGACCAGTGCAGCAAGCGGCCTATTCTTACTAACTTGGTTCCTCCCCAAGTCCCCATCACATCTGGAAATTGCTGAGTTTCAAAAGATAACAAAAAGTGCCGTTGGCTGCTGTACAAAAACTGCTGCATTGAAAATTGCATCACACCGGAACTCACAAGATTTTAATTTAAATCTTAACATCAGAAATGTGTTGTTTTGATTTTGCTAGAATTGTGTCTTTTGTTACTTCAAAATTAATAAAAAGGGGAAACTTTAATCCATAAGCTATGGTTCAAAAATGTGCATTGAAGAACAGGACGAAGACCAGACACTCAGAAGTGAAAGAAAGAAAGAAAGAAAGAAAGAAAGAAAGAAAGAGCATTCCTATGTAAATATATATATATATATAAAACAAGTTTCTTTGATAATGTATGGCCGTACATTTGGCTTTTTAATTCCAGCTCAAAGAGGATACAAAAAAATTGAGCTATGCAACAAAATGTACACGTTATTTTTTAAAAAATCATGAAACAAAATCACTTTTCATAAAAACAATTAACATAAAACTCGCCTTAAAAAGTGTGTGATCGAGACAAATATTTTAGCAATACCACATTTACTTCTTACGCCTTTCCCAGTTCTTTTAGAGCTGATACTTTATTCTGTAATTTGAGCTATAATACGCGACACGCTTTGACATCCCGAACAGCGTATTGTACATTGATAAATCAGGCTGACAAGATTCTTTGGTCACTGATTCAGTAAAGCTAAGAAGATTTTCACAAACTCTTTGTTCTTTGAAGCAGTTATTGCAATCTGCTTCCCTCAGTCTGATACAAATATTACTTTATAGAAATATTTAATTGCCAGTAACGTTTATGTATTTTCTAATACAACTTGTGAAACATTTTTGTATGCATATTGATACACCTGCTAGCCAAAGAATGGCCAAGGCTTCCATTTACAATAGGAACGAAAGCTAGTGCCTTCTGCACCGGACAATAGAGCTTTTTGTGTCTACAGTCGCGAAGCAGAGCGCTGGTTCCATTAACATTCCAAAGATACTGTATCAAGGTGATGCTTTACTGGTCATCGGAACACACTATTTCGTAGAAAATCACATAGGGTGTAATGTTGAAATTAAAAAGTGGAGCCTAAAAGTGAATTTTCACTCTCAATGAGAATCACATATTTTAAAAACTGAGATGCCGTGGGTTCAATCATGTAGACCCGGGTGAACTCATGGCGCGAAGCGATCACGTGCGAAGAAAATATAAACCAGGAAATATTCTCTCATGTATTCGCTCTGCTTCTTACTCGAAGTAGATGTAGACGCAGAAGCAGACAGTAGAAGTACAGCACTCCGATACAGACTCTTATCAGATCCAAACACAGCTGCTATCTTTAATTTAAGGCAAGTGCGTCTTCCTAAGTCTCCGATGCTGTTCCACCGCCGGCGATGCCAAAAGCTCCGCGGTCCGGACAGATGTGTGGAGAAGCATAGTCGAAAGCAATGTAAAATCAATAAACATGAATTAAGTAGTCAGAAAATTATCGCTATTTAATTTTTCATCATTCCTCTCCAACCCTTCTCCCATGCAAACCAACGCATAAAACAGCGGTATTGAGCCTCGCGGCCATCGTCCATCCGCGACGTTAACTCCGAAACATACAAATGGTTTCATCTTACAAATTTTAATGGGTGAGAAGATTTGAAGAGTAAACACCTGTAGACACAAGAGATGGCAAATCCAGATTATTTAGTAGATGCAGCAGATATATTCGAAACGCGGTTGAAGGACGATACCTTTACACAAAAGAGGGGAAAAAACATCATTTAGTAGAGGACGAAAGCTTCAGGTACAATGTAGGTGAACAAAAGTAGATTTCCCTACAACTGTCTTTGTATATTTATAAATAAGTTGAAATTGCCTTATTCTGCTTGCTGTCTAACACGCACTAAAAGTCGGTTCTGGTGGTGTAGTGATTACCATATTTGCCTCCTACACCCAAGATCGCGGATTCGAACCCGGGCAAGGCCGATGGATTTTTCCGGGCGTAAAAGTCTTAAGTATGGCTTTATTCGGAAGGGAAGTAAAGGCGTGGGTTCCGTGTTGTACATTTACGGCACGGAAAAGAACCTTCAGCCTCAAAGAGAGGCCTCTGAGCAAAATTTGTCGGCCGTTTCACGCCCAGAGTTGAATGGGACGCTGATGACCTGAGATGTTAAAGAGCGTCCATATATAAATCAATCAATTAAAAAAAACGCGCTTAAAGTTTTGGAAATTATTGCCGCGACATATACTGGAATTCAGGAATAAGTCCTGCTTTTTAATACATAAAATTCAGTCTATAAAATATCTGAATAAAAGGTTTGAAAATTAAAATTAAAATCTTAATATTGATTTCAACAAGAAATTCAAGGGAAATAAGCTTCTGTTTGAATTAACAAACTAATCGAATTAAAGTGCCCACTGTACATATACTACAATAAGACACAGGGTCTATACCAACTTTAAGACGGTGATCACTTGCTCTGGCTCATTTCTAAAAATTAACCTTTGTTAATCTTTCCTGGAGATGAAAGAAGTGGATTTCTCAATCTGCGATTTTTAAAAAAATTGAATTAAGATATTAATGTTGAAATTTATGTCAGGTGTCTTATTCTAAATATATGCACAAAAGTGTACCTGTCGCCAACCATACATCTTTGTAAATGCGTGCTATGAAAAAGGACAAACTTGACGAGTAATGACTGCAGTTCCTTTCGATGGCAAAAGAAAAAGAAATTTACCATTTTCAAATTGATTAGATGGCACACAGATTATTTTTGACAAACGTGAACTGTCCTCATAACCATTACACACTACATAAGACTTAAGATGATTAAATAAAATATACTCGTATATAGATCGAGGAAAGCGGAGAAGCAACGCACATCTACCCGGGCAGATAAAGCTTATCGGGGCTCTATAATACACTTCTAACCCACTCACAAATACTATTTCAGTCACATTATTACTAACTGTACTCACTAACATGAAAATTTAGCCACATAATTACTAACTAGATTCACTAACATTACCTTTAGTCACATAATTACTAAGTACACTCACAAACACTAAACTTTATTTACACCACTAAAACTGACCTATAATAACTAATTGCACTAACACTAACTTTAGTCACACATTACCAACTATACTAACATATTAATCATCTTGAAGTTCTTCGTCTGGCACTCAGGGTTATATGCCAAGTTTGCTACATGGGATCCCCTCCATTGGAAATTGGAATGCTCTTGCAAGCATACTAACCAGGGTGCTGATGCGGAACACTATACGAACCTATTAACACAAATCCTTTGCATGGTGCACCTGAATTCATGAGTTTGCAAGTCGGGCGATAGCTACTACTTTGAAAAACACATCCACGATGTTACAGTTGGTGTTTGATGCTGGCTGAGCTGAGTTTCTCTCGGCTCGACTAGGAGTCCCCACTCAGTATCATTCAAAAAAGTGCATGTATTTTTATAGCTGACATCGGACCAAGAGGAAGTAATGACGGTAATTAATATAATTATAAGTAATTAATAATAATATATATATAATTTCAAACTCCAATGAAGGATGAAGCAGAAACAATCCTAAGAATAGTCAGTCACTTAGGGAATGAAAGAAGGACTAATATTTGCACAAGACCTATACTGCACACTTGATGGGCCAGATCATAAGAACAAGACAATTGTTGTACTCGTGGACAAAGAAGGATTTAAACTAGTAAACAATCATGACATATTGCACTCAACAGCATTAGACCTAGTGTTTGTGGAAGGAAGTGAACTGAGACCTAGATCACAGGATGGACTATGGAAGTCTGCACTCATCCCAATAAGGAAACACATACCCATCAGAGCAATCAATTTTATACCTACTGAACAAAGACCACAGAAAACTCATATAATAGAACAACTTACAATAGACATAGAAGCACTGGAAAAATTGAGACATAAAATGAATAAATCCAGAGATCAAATAGAAAAATTAACAATGAAGTAGTCATAAATACAATAAAGGAAACAAATTAAAGCAGCAGCATTCTCATATAGAGAGACAAAGGCAAAGTGCTGGTTCGATGAGAATGCTTTCAACATAGAGCAACCCTGCAAGCTCTCCACGAGGCCAAACAGAATAATCTCCTCATCTTGTAGAATATCTCAAAGAAAGGAAATATTATAAGCAAATGATAGAAATGAAAATAAACAGAGAAGCAGTACAAATAGCTGAAGTAGCAAATAAGTATCCCTTTGTTGCTTAAAAGAAAAAAATTGCATCAAGAACAACATAATACAAATGGATACATAGAAAAGTCACTTTGCTGCCATACTTAGTAGGAGGCTTATAACCCCAAAAGTTATAATGTCCACATTGACATTTGTGGAAACTAAAATAAGCACACAAGGGAAAAGTTAAAAGTGCTAATACAAAAAACACAAAACAAGAAGACTGCAGGCCCAGATGAAATATGCTATGAACACATCAAAGCTTCAGAGAATCACCTCCTAACACTATGGACCAACATTTTTAACATATAGTTAGCATGAAAATACATTGGGATGGAAAAGGGCAGCTATCAAAAACATGTATAAAGGTAATCATTTAAGAGGATCACCCTAGAAAACAAAGATCTCAAAACATTCACTAAGTTAGTTACTACAAGGCTGATACATGAAATAGATAATCTAATTCCAGAGCAACAGTGCGGCATTCAGACTATAATGTAACCCATCCAAGCAATAGGGAACTTAATGAGAACTAGCACTGCAACTACAGTTTTCATAGAAAGATATTTGACATGCTAGATAAAAGTAACACCATTACAATCTTGCTTCAGAATATCCTGGTCTACAACATAGTAAAAATTGATACCATCACACTTTCAAGAGATGTATATCAGACCAATAAAGTAATGCAGAGGGATCCCATCAGCCCCTCGCTTTTTAATATACCAATGGCAGATATAACAAGAATACAATGATACATCTTTCTTTACACATGTTTGTGGTATTGACTGTACAAGTCGGCCAAGCCTCCAGGAAGTGGTAAATAAACATGAGCTGAAGAAAAATCTCTTGAAATAAATAAGACTAAACTGGTACATAAGACCTCCAGAAAAAGTGGAAGAATAATACAACATTGTCCTAGATTCCCAGAACAAGTTTAGTCTAAGTTAACTTCACAAAAAAATTAATTGAAACAAATAAAAAAAAAAATCAGGAATATATCAAATAAAATGCAAGGAATTTATCTCTTCAAGTCAAAGATGCAATGTTGTGCTCCACAAGTAGCATGTGAAAGCTGGCTCAACAATCACCAACTGAATGCCAGCAGAAAGCACATAGATTGCACTGTTTGAGAGTAAAACTAATATCTACATATTAAGGATTAGTGTAACAATTGTAACAAGGTGAATGCTACATAAAATGGCAGGCAGTGAAAAGGTAAAGCTAATATGATTGTGAATAATTTAAAGAAACCAAATGGAAATGACAAAACATTGTATAAAAATAGTGCAATTACATATAATTGAAATAAAGGTGGTTATGAATATGAAATCCTGCCAAATACTGGCAGTGTTTTCTAGAAAACTGTGAGAAGTTCTAATACAGAATGTGAAGAAAACAAAGAAAAAAATAGTCACTGCAAAAGTAGTAGACATTATTAATAATGTCTAAAGGATGCATGCAGGGAAATACAATGGCTGCAACAGCTAATTATTCCCCAAGGGAAATTCTCATAAAGTACAAGAAACTGTGACATGATTAAGACAAGAAAAATAATTGAGGACCCCATCATTGAAATCTGTTTTATCACCTTTGGTACAAACTCAGAACTTCCTCAGGCATTCTGAGTGAACAAGAAGAGGATGACAGGGAAGTTAATAAAAATGTTTCTAGAATGAAAGAACAAATTGTGAAAGTGGCAATTCATGGCGATAGTCATGTTCACCATGTAGTGGTTAGGCTACACAATTACGTATGCAACATAAAAGTGTTTGGTTATGTCAAGCCAAATACTAGATCAGGCAAGCTACAAGTAATGTTTTGAAAGTAACACAATGAATATAAATATTATATCATATATATATAAGCCAAACTTATATAAAGTGGCAAAATTATGAAAACTAACTTAGATAAAGTGATTTGAAAAACTTTAAATGGTGATTTATGGATATTCATAGAATTTGGAAACAACTGTGGTTTCCTGCAGAGTTGTGGAGATGTGCATGTTCCATGTCAATACACAACCTGCATATAAGGAAATGATGCACATTTTTCTCTGCAGTTTGATTGACTAACGAGGTTTAGAACATTCTGGAAAATCATACTGCTCAGGTGTGGCATATAAGAAAAAAAAAATCAATTTTCTTTGCTCAAGTCATTCTTCCTTGTCTGGACGTTGCATAGGAATCGGGTAACCAGTGCTCCAGCAGGTGCTGCCTCATCACGCATCATATTTGGCTTCTTTAGAACTCCTCTCTCTGCATTGTTTATTGTATATTTGTTTACTTTTATTTACCTTGGTGTCTGGCATTTCACAGCTTTCATTAGAGTTGATGTTTAGCATTTTACATTTAAAGTCGTCTTTTGACCCCTTTATTACTCCTAAATTTCTGCATACATTTCCCAACCATGCCTATAATGAATGGGCAACATTCCTGGATTTTGGATATTTACTTTTAAGTCTTGTACTAAATGTCTAGTTCATGATGTGGTGCTGATAGAGTAACTAAACCCATATTTTGACATGTGATAATAGAAGGTTCCAAAGAGTTTATAACAATAAAACAGGAAAAATGTGCAGTGAATGTGAAAAATGATAACCGCTGACCCCAAAGACAAACACAGAGTTATAGTAAACATACCTCATAGATAAATATGGTGGACTTTTGTAACAGTGATGTTTAATATAAGTTTTTTGAAGCTAGGATCTATTTCAATATTCATTTCTACAGAGATAATCAAATACAAAAATGAAATTAAACTTTTCAAAAAACTTCATGAAAAGAAACGAAAAATAGCTGCAGACATACGCTTCCTTAATCTTTGTCGGATAAAAATGTTACGCCAAAATTTGTTAAGAGAATAATCAAAATTGATAATATAAGCAAACAACAAAAAGCAGCTGAGAAAAAAAATCCTAGAAATAGAAAAACAAGCACTACAAAAATAAAAGCGAGACAGAACTAAAACTATACAATTTACATCTGAAACTAACTAAAGAACTAGGCAGTATAATTTGGGAAAAATTAGAAAACAATCTTTTGGTAACACTAAACCGTAAAATGAGAAATAAGACATTGAAACTAAAATAGAAACTGGAAAGTTTATGCCAAAAACATGAGGGGAAAACAGCATCTAAGTAAAAGACTATACAAAATAATGTTCATAATGTTCTTAACCTCTTTAAACAAAGCTTCCCGAAAATGAAATTGGATTTTTATGTAAAGGATTAAAAAGATGCATAAAATTCTCCAATAAAATTGAAGACTACACCGCAGATATACAGATTGCTACTAAAAATCTTGTAGAAATAGAGAGAAACACAATACAAAATCAATGTTGTAATATTATTGAATAAATTAGAAGCAATAGGAAAGTTAACCCTCACACAAAAGTATTTGGAACATTAAAAAGCAAACCAGTTATATATGTAAAAGCAGATAAAGGAAACAAAGTTGTAATTTTAGATAAAACTGACTACATAGATAGAATGGAACAAATGTTAGAAAACAAAGAATATTCGACAATAACAAAAAATCCCCTAAACATGTGCAAAAATGTATTAAATAAAATGATTAATGATTGTAAATTAATAGATAAAAAAGAACAATACAATATTAAAGTAAATAACTCCACACTACCTAGAATCTACGGTCTTCCAAAAGTGCACAAATCAGGGAAAACAATGAGACCAATCATAAACAACATAGATGCCCCGACATACAAATTAGCCAAATGGTTAACATACAGATTTTCTTCCTTTCCAAAATTTGAAACCAGAAGCATAAAAACCTCCTTAGAACTAATTCAAAAAATTAAAAATATAAAATACAAAAAACAGATACCTTGGTTTCTTTTGATGTCATAGCTCTTTTTCCAAGCATCCCTACACAAAATCTACACACTTATATAAAAAATTGGCTGCTAAAAGCAGGGAAAACAATAGAAGAAGCTCAAGAATACATTACATTAACTAACCTGTGCATAAAGCAAAATTACTTCACCTTTAATGGAAAATATTATAAACAGAATTTTTGGTACAACAATGGGTAGCCCATTATCACCAGTATTAGCAGATCTCTTCATGAGTGCATTAGAAGTTAGAATTATGAAGAGTTTCCCCTGGTTGTTTAAAGCATGGTATCGCTATGTTAACGACATTTTTGCAATAGTTCCAGAAAAACACCTAGAAGAGCACTAAAGTTACTTAATCTACAAGAAAAATCATTAAAATTCACTATGGAAAGAGAATGTAACGGACAGCTACCCTTATTGAACCTTAAAATAATTAAGTTAGAAAACCACTTAACATTTGGCATATTTAGAAAACCTACTCACACTAATAGCTACATTAAATATAACAGTTATAACCCAGTTCCTCATAAACATGCAGTACTAAATAGTCTTGCGCACAGGTTGGTAAATGTCCCCATGAACAAAGAATATGATTTAGAAGTGAACAAGATAATAAATATAGTTATAGAAAATGGTTTCAAACAAGAAGTGGTATATAAGAAAGTAAACAGCAAGGAACAAAAAGAGAATCAAAGACATCAGTACTCTTATTCCTAACAAGGAAGAAAATAGAATGTACTAAAAATTCACATACCATCCATCAGCCTTCTACAAATTCCAAAAGATTTTAAAAAACATAGCATTATTTTAGCTCCAAAAAACAGTTACTCCATAAAAAATAATCTAAATTCTAAATTAAAAGAAGATATTCCTCAAGAGAACAAATCAGGAATGTATCAGATGGAATGTATCAATTGTGAAAAAATTTATATTGGAAAGACTAAAAGAAATATAAAAACACGAGCAAAAGAACACATCAGGAACATAAAACAAAGACAGGAAGAAAAATCAGCAGTAGTTCAGCATTTTTGGAATGAAAAACATAATATTAACAGGAATCCCAAACTACTTAAAAATATTACAGGAAAAACAGAACTTACAGCCTGAGAAAACATTTATATCTGGAAGAACAAAAGTAACATTTTAAACTTTGAAATCTGCGGTGACATCTTAATACAGAAATTCATTCAACCGCCACCAGAGACAAACCAAACCACCACGAAGAACAAGGCCAGCAATCGAACTGGAACTGAAGATGGGAGCAATTAGCTCCATAAACTTAAGTTTTCCTTTTTTAAACTATTAGTGATGTAAGTGTTACAAATTCGACTCAGTCATTCAAAAAAATACCTGATAGACATAATCTAATGTGGAACTCATGTGTAAGCAAATAGATATGGGTAACCAAAAAACTCCATATGCTGTGAGCTAGATTTCCAAATGTAAACATGATTGACATTGGTAACAAAGCTCTACATACAACCCATCTACTTGAACTCAAAATAAGCTAGGGAACAAATGACGGTACATCCAAATGGTACTGTAACAGTTACACAGCTGGAAAACTTAATGCTTTCAAGAACAGCAGAGATAATGTCAGGAAAATATTTTAAGAATACAATCTTTTTGATCTTAATAGCATTTATAAATCTGGAGGTCCTGAATACATTTACAGTAAGGTCAAACTGTCTGGGTAACGTTTTTTTAGACTTTTTCCTTACCCTGAGAAGGCAAATGCCACATAGTTTTAAGGTGCCATTAATTTCATTCATGATTAGAGATTTACACCTAGAGTATTTGCTTCTAATCTACAGATGTAAGAAGACCAATGCACTCAAAGCTACAATAAAAAATGTAAATAAAGAGAGAGAACATTTACCATCTTCTATGTTTCATCAGCCACTAGATATACACAATTTCTCTCACATTTTGATTTAGTAAAATTTACCTTCTACATCACACTTAACAAGCTATGTTCTTAAATTGGTATTGCTAGAGTTGGTATCATAAGGTCAATGGCAGAATGATAGACTAGCTGAGGAAAATTCCCATGCATAGTGAAAAAATGAAATAACACAATTTAATAAAATTAAGCAAACTGTATGACTAAGTACAAACAGAATATTAATTTCATAAATCACTGAACATGGAAAGAAAAAAAAAAAAAAAACCCTGAGGCAAATAATATGACAACTTGCACTTAATTTTCTTTAAATGGATCCCTTTTCAGAACATCCTGAAACAGATGACTAGTCCATACTCTTTACAGGCTACTGTAGCACTGGAAGCTCATTGTTATTTCATACTAATATAATGGAGGTCTTTAATTCCTTGCATACTGCCTTCCATCTCCATAAACTGACTTGCATAATACATTCTCCATAGGGTTTAATTTCAGAGATTGGCTGGCCATTCCGAGGTGCCCTTCAAGAAGTGCCTGAAAGTGTCTAACTTTCATATAATCTATGGGGAAAGAGAGATGTACCCCAGTCTCCTTGAAAACATTTTCTGTTCTTTCCGAATATCATGCCAACCATCAGAGCATCTAAGTTGATTTTCTTCTTATTGCTGAATATTATATGCTTCCATTCCTCTTTTCTGGGGATGTGTTTTTTAGTCCAGTCAACTAATCTCTGTTTACATTGAGCTGTCAAATGAGACTGCTGCTTCTTTTCTTGTGTTACATGTTGGTTGTCTCAATAGCTTGAATAACGTAGAGTGGTAAGCAACAAAAGTGGAATAACAAAAAAGTTATTGCAGAAATGATGCACCAACAACTGGGCTTTCTGATCACTTGCCTCTTTTGTCTAGGCAATGGTTCTAGTGGTCTCCCAGGTATTTATTTTGTTGCACAATTATTTCTTGGCTTCAGAAAGTTATTTATCATACATGGTGACCTGCCAACCCTAGTTATATTTCCTGAAAAAAAAGTTCCTCATACACTTTAATTTGGCCTTGCTCAAAGCTGGATAATTTTCTGTCTCTACCACTTCATCTTGAACTCTTCAAAACCACAGCAGAGAGCAAGTCAATCATTCCACAGATGCAGCAAAGTATAAGCATACTAATGCTATAAAGAAACAGCATGGTAATATAATTTTGCAATATCAGACGTCACTGCTTTCCAGTTCTGAAATTATCAACAATAAATATTAACTTCAAAAGTACATTAGGTTTACAATATTTATTTTTATGTAACAATTTTGTTTCCGCGTGAAAAAAATCATTTATTCTACAAGAAAAAACATAATAGTTGCTTCACTGCATTGGTTCCGACACGAAGTTATATTTAATGGTTCTTATTATTTTACAATGACCCTACATACATATATAGCTCTCAATACTTAAAAGCTCTAAATGATGATGAGAAAATTATGGGATTATTCCTTGATCTGTCAAAGGCATTTGACTCAGTGTCTCATACAATATTATTGGAAAAAGTGCAAAAATATAGAATTTGGGTAAATCCAGAGAAATTCTACAATCACATCTACAAAATAGCAAACAATGTACAGCAATTCACTGTAAAAATGGAAATGTAGCAAGTTCAGCTAAATCAAACCATAAAATAGTTAAAGTTGGAGTACTTCAGGGATCTATACTGGGCACATTATTATTTCTGATATTATAAATGATTTGCCTAATTTTTGCAAATGTAACTCAATATCATATCCTGATGATACAATCCTGCTGTTTTCTTGTAAACCTGTTATTGAATTAGAACGAATTATAGCAAAACAATCAAATACTTTATAAACATTTATTAAGTAATAATTTAATACTAAATGTGCAAAAAACCAAAGGACTTATGTTTCACTACTGCAATAATACGCATGAGAATCTAGGCATAAATGTTATAATTAATGGAGAAGCAATAGAGCAGGTTAATCATATAAATTTCTTGGGAGTCATTGTTCATGATCAATTAAATGCCATAATTATATTTGTAACAAAGTGAGCATTTGTATATATTTTATTAAGGAAATTATCACAATATTTAAATTTAAGTGTCTAAAATTGTTATATTATCCATATTTTTGTTATGCAATTGAGGTTTGCAGAAGTACATGTGGTGTAAATATGAAAAGACTACTAAACCTTCAAAAACGTTGTTTGAGAGGTGTGTGTGTGTGTGTGTGTGTGCGTGCGTGCGTGCGCGCAGGCCAGGAGTGTCAAGTAGAAGTATTTTTAAGAAATCTAAAATGTTAACTATAATATAAATTATATGTGTAAAGAGGTAGTTCTATTTCTTAGCAATGAACAAGAGAAGATCCTAAATAAGGATTGCCACAACTATAGCTCTGAAACTCAGAATATTTATCATTTAAATGTAAACAAAAAGCTACTGAAAGATATCAAGAAATCCATTATTGGTAAAATTGTTTATAATAAATTGCCAATAACAATTAACAGTCAAAGAGGGAAAAAGTTTCACACAGAATTGAAAAACTTCTTGATAGAAAAATTACATATAGAATAAATGAATTGTAAATATGTATATAAAATGTAGTTGAATGTATTTGTTTATGGATAAATGGAAATGCCCCATTATTATTAGGTAAATTTGCCTCTTGTTTTAAATTGTGTTTGGTTTATCAATGTATTTTCTGATAATGATGAAACTCAAGTGTAGAGTCTATGGTCTGCAATAATAATATACATTACTTAAGTTAACTAGAAAGTATTGGAACTTGTACAGTGAAGCTAATCATATAATTGAGATCAATGTATGAATGAGTCGAATTACACTCTCTTATTGCTTCACTTGTTTATAATGTGCGGAACTGATTTCATGAACCCTTTATCAGCATCATCAGCTAACCGTCATCTGCTGGATAATTCGTTATGCTGTGGGAATGTGCATTCTACTCTGGAGGAGATGTGATGAACTTTATGTTTATTTTCATCCCCAGAAATTCACATATCATCCATGGGCTATGAATAAATTTCACAATATTCTTACAGATTTTAATACCAGGTTGGCACCTCTAAACAGATTTAATGTTAAAAATCTCCTAATAGACAATGTTAATGACAGTATTCCACAGGAGAAAAAAGCAGGTATTTACAAAATAAGTTCAGCAGAATGTGATAAAATCTACTTTGGAAAACAAAGAGAAACATAAGACACACATTAAAGGAACTTATAAGAACATTTCAGGAACATGAAATACATGCAAATGGAAAGTCAGCAGTAGCATTTCATTTCTGGACAGAAAACCATGACATATTGAATAAAGCAAAATTATTAAAATCAGTACAAGGATCTACAGAATTAACAATGGAGAAAATCTACATTTACAAATACAGAGGTTTAATGAACTTTGAAACTTCCAGGTATGAAAACATTAACTTTAAGTTCATCACACCTCTGCCATAGCAGGATACACATTCCTATAACATAACAAATTATCCAGCAGTCGACTGTTAGCTAATTATGCTGATGAAGGGTTTGTGAAACTAGTTCTACATATTATAAACAAGTGAAGTAATAAGAACGTGTAATTCCACTCAATCATACATTGATCTCCATTTTTGCTTAAGTTGTTAATTTAGAAGACACAAAGTGGAACACAATGTAAGCTTTGGCCATTAGTTTCATATTTTACTTTAAATACAGCATATGCCTGAGGAACAGTATAGACTAATTACTGGTACTTACCCATTATCTTCAGAAATTTGCCCTTAATGCTTGTAATTTATGATTTTTGCTTACAACTTTCCACATGCTTTTTAGTGCATTTCTGGGCAATAATAAATGCATCAGCATGACATCCTGGCATTACTTTAATTATTGATCATTAAAATTTAAGAAGTTAATTAATCTATGATATCCTTTTGATTCTTGTTCAAATAAACAAATTCCAAAATGTTGTACTTGCTAAGGGAACTAAAACAGAATGCTAAAGATTTTTTAATCATGTATAATGACTATTTTTATTTGTGAGACTTCACTGGACAATAGATACTGATGGTATGAAATAAAATGATAAACTAGAAAATTATTTTTTAAGGGTGGGAAGGAAGCATTCCAGGCCTAAGCATAAGATAGCTTCCCATCATTTGCCATTGATAAGTATTAAGGAAAACCTGGAAAAAACTTCAACCAAGAATGGCAGTCCTGGGGAAATTAAACTTCAGACCTGTATTTCACAAGTCTGCACCCTAGTTATTTTGGTCACCTAAACAAGATTAATAATAATCAGTGAAGGAAGAAATGCTTTTATAATAATAAATAAAAGTTCCGTGTACAAATGTAACATTTATGTGCATATGTATATATTTATTTTACAAGCATGTACATTATCAACTAATTTCAAATTATGCACCACTGTTAGCCTGCTAATTGATTGGCCAAGATACTCACCACCAGTAGATGCTACACTGGGCTGACATTTGATGGAAACATAGGAACACAGGAATGAATTTTGTATACAGTAGTCATTTTTCCAGTCACTGTCAATACATAAACCACATCATGGGCAGTAATCAAGAGCAGCACTAGACAACTTGGTTTCTTTGGAAAGAGAGTTAGCTCTCTGCAAAGATTCGCAGGTAGTTGGTGGCAATGTGTGGACAGCATGCACTATTACAAAAAATTGTGTATAACCAGCTAGAAGGTTGAAATAAAGAGTGCATGACTGTTTTGGGAGGACAGTGGAAGTGACAGTGACAATCAACAGTGCTAAATGAAAACAAGTTCATTATGTTCTCAAATGCCAACAGACTTGATACAAGGCATTCTACTTAAGTGGTTCCAATAGGTCCTTATAATAGGCTATTACACCAGTGATGTAAATATGTACATCTATGTACACTTTATTGAGGAGGTGAACATATCTGATAATTTGGAATTCCTCTAAGGTGAAAAAAAACAACCTATAAACTATATGTTACATTAATGCTTTCAGTTGTTAACACTAACTCCACTTACTTATTTAAAACTTTGGACTAGTTGTTCCAAAGAACAAATACAATATAAAAAATTTAGTAGACTGCACAATGAAAGATACCATTCCCACAGAACAAAAATCAGGAATATATGAGATTAAATGTGCAGATTGTGAACAGAGCTACATTGGGAAAACAAAAAGAAATTTAGAAATTCGAAGAAAAGAACATTTTAGGAACATTAGATTGAAACAGATAGACAAATCAGCTATAGCAGCTCATTTTTGGAACAAAAATCATGAAATAAAACCAGAAATTAAATTATTGAAACAACTTCGCAAACCAATAGAACTATCCACATGGGAGAGAATTTTCATTTTAAAAAATAAGAACAACTTAATGAATTTTGATTTTCCGCCGCTGGATGAACTCAGCAAGTTTCTATTAGAGCCACGAGATACCACCACAGGGGCGAACGGGCGTCCATCCCCCGTTTCGAACAACGGCACTCAGTCAACAGCAGCCGATGATGGGAGGAACCTCTCCCGAAACTAGTCCAAAGTTTTAAATAAGTAAGTGGAGTTAGTGTTAACAACTGAAAGCATTAATGTAACATATATTACCACTCCATTGTCTACAGCTTCGTAAGTACAATTTTTACTTAATTTACTTAACCTATAAACTGTTATGTACACCTCTGGCATTTTTGTTTTTTGACCAGTCCATTTATGTATTAAATTTTACATTGTATTGCTCCCTTCATCAGAACTTGAGAAATCATAATAGGCTGAAACCAACGACTTTGAGTGATTTTCATCCTTTAGAGTCTTCTTTTCTTCTGTAATCTTTCCCTTGTTACTTCCATCTACATCTTCTTTATAAATATGAACCTTATTCTGTTCTGTGGTACAGTCAGTATGTTGATTAACCTGCGAAGAATGACTTTTTTCTTGAATAGACATTACTGAATTATTAACAATAGGAAAACGTACAATTCCAACAAGTGAAGCTCGATTCTTTTCTAGTGCTGCCAACTGTCTTGCTGTCTTCTCACTGTGGATGGAAGCAGTAGTTCCTGAGCAACCTGGCAATACTGGACATTTAATGATTTCCTCTATAGTCTGCAGACGGCGTTCTGTAGAATCTATGTGAGAGAGAGAGATAGCATTAGTGTGTGCATGATAGCATTTTTTTTTTGGTGCTCATGTTGCAGTTACATGCATGGTCTATACAGAAATTATCCAGCTATTTATCCTTAGCCAGTTGCATTACTCACTTGACAGTAAGATGCTGTGAGTAAGCTGGCATATCCAGTGATTTTGCACTTCCAATGAATGTCTTGTGCAGGGCTTTAAGCATGCTGAGTAATGCTGTATGTTGCATTACTCAGAAAGTCCAGCCCTGCTAGAGCAAAGGTTAAGTTCTCTGTGATTGGTGTTTTGCAGTTTAAGAGGAACATATTTTAGACTGAACAACTTTAAAGGGAATGTAATGAAGCTGTTGTGGTGGTGATTGTTTTGAAAGTTAGAAGACTAGCTAGGATAATTATATGAAATCCCAAGGACAGTACTTAGAACAGGGCTCTGGCTCCATTGTATTAAGGTACTTATTTTCTATTACTTTTTTAATACTGAATAGCTGGATACTTTCACAAAGACTTTGTTTATAAGAATGCATGATATGTCTTGCACCATACAAATATCTTTTGAACTCTCAGCTGAATTCAAATGAAACCTGAAATGTAGGACTTATATCAGAGTTTGTATGTCACTGCTGCAGCCATCACCGCCACCACTATAACCACAACTACTACTTGTTTGCTATTTACCTTTTACTCAGTACAAGTACAAATTATATGCAAGTGTCCAAAAAGTAATAACAAACTGAATATTCTGATATAATATAGCTAAAATAACCAGCTAAAACAACAAGAACTGGAGAATTGGAAATGAATACTGATAGCACATACCAAATTGTCCACCCAATCAAAAATTATCTGTGCCTTAAATATCACAGTAGAGATGGAATTACTATAAATAATAATAATTACTCAGGGTTAAATATATTTCACCAAAACATGCAAAGTGCGAAAAATAATCAAATGAATTTAGAAATTCTCATAAATAACAACTTAAGGATATGCACATCACAGCCTTAACAGACCATTGTCTCAAAGAGGGAGAAATAGAAATTTACAATTTAGAAGGGTGTTTATTATCTTGAAGTGTGGAATTTTGAATATGGCAATCGTGACATTGACAATGATGACGTCCTCCATTCCATTGGAGGAATACAGTTTGGGAAAATATATTCACATACAAGAATAAAGATGAGTTGATTAATTTTGATCTTTCAAAACAGAATGAACTCATCTGTAAAAGTGTGTAAAAAGCTACAGAATGACATCTACAGACTACACAGGAAAGTTGACAATGAATCTATGCATAGGATAAAAGCAATGGCTTTTGAAATTTGTCTAAGTAAGTGTTTGGAAAATAGTGAAATATGACTGAAATTTAGCCAATATATGAGGTAATTATAATGCATCTTGGACATGAGGTACAAATCATAGCAAGTTGGTCCTGGCAGTGAAGTGGTTACCATACTTGCCTCCTACACCCAAGATCGCAGGTTTGATCCCGGCCAGGACCAATGGATTTTTTCGGGTGTAAAAATTCTAAGTATGGCTTCCTTCAGAAGGAAAGTAAAGCCGTGGGTCTCATGTGTACATTTACAGCACGATAAAGAACCTCAAGCCTGAAAAAAGAGGCCTCTGAGCAAAATTTGTCGGCCATTTCATGCCCTGAATAGAATGGGATGCTGATGACCTGAGATGTTAAAAAGCATCCATAAATAAACCAAATAAAAAAAATCATAGCAACTATGAATTTTTTGTTTCAGTTTGATTAAATTTCTCTTAGAAGTGGTGTGTTTTACAATGAATTGTTACTCTTTTTTCTTACCAAGTCAGTAAGTGTTGAAAACTGCAGGTGATTCAGAAAGCTAAGCAATGATGTAACATATTATATACAAATGTTGGTATTGTTATGTTAATGATGTCTTTGCAATAGTAACTGATAAATTGAAAAGGATGCAATTGAACTACTCAACTTACAACAATAGCTACACACTGATGGCAGAGTAGGTAAACAATACTAAAATAAATATATTTTCATTTAAAAGGTCTAACAATTGAGTTATATGCATAAGGATTGTATATCAGAAAAGGATAAATTTGAGGATTCTGAAGAATTAAGTAGAACACAGTGGCAAGCTGACCATGTCTTAGTGTTCATGGCTAGAAGTCTGCAAAAGCAGTGGAAGCAATCTGTGACTACTACTTCTACTGGTCCATTACGGCTGCTTATATTTTAGAACAAATCATTATTTGTGCAATTTTAACTTTTGTTTTTTGCAGCATTTGTGACCAAAAGGTGTCACCTTTTCTTGCAGAGTTATTCATGAGTTCATTTGAAACACATATCACAAAAGCCTTCCCTTTAATTTTCAAGTCACAGTATAGGTATGTGTATGACTTTTTCGAAATAATACCGAAGAAACAGTCAATAAATGTCCTGAAACTTCTTAATTTGCAACATGAATCTATACAATTTACCGTAGAAGAAGAAAGAAATGGTTGGCTACCATTTCTAGATTTAAAAATTATAAGAAATGGAGATTATTTGAATTTTGGAATTTACAGAAAAGAAACACATATAGAAAACTGCATAAAAAATGAGAGTTATAACCCCATTTCACATAAGTATGCAGTATTTCACAATTTGGCACACAGATTGATGAATATTCCACTCACAGAAGCAGAGTGCAAAATAGAATACAAACAAATAATAAAGACAGCCATAATCAATGGTTTCAACAAAGACCCAGTGATGAAAATTATCATAAAATCTAAAAGACAAAAAAGGATAAGGGAAGTTTTCACACTGAAAAACACAAAAGAAGAATACAAATTCAAAAGTTTCACCTACCATCCAATATACCACAACAATTTCAAGAAAATTTTCAAAGAACATGGGATAATGTTAGCCCCAAAGAACAGATACAACATCAAGAATTTATTAGGCTGCACAGTAAAACATGCCATATCAACAGAACAGAAATCAGGAATTTATGAAATAAAATGTGCAGATTGTGAACAGAGCTACATAGGCAAAACAAAAGAGAAATTTGGAAATTCGGAGGAAAGAACATTTTAGGAGTATTCGGTTTAAGCAGGTGGATAAATCAGCAGTAGCAGCTCACTTTTGGACCAAAAACCATGAAATTAAACTGCTGAAACATCTTCACAACCCATTGGAGTCGTCCACAGGGGAAAAAAATTTTATATTAAAAAACAGAGAAAACCCGATGAATTTCGAGTTTCCTCCTATGGATGAACTCAGCAATTTCCTACTTCAACCAACAGAGGACACCACAGAAACATCCAGGTGTCCAGTCACTGTTTCAAGTAACAGCGGTTCGGTGAGCAACTGAAGATGGGGAAGATTCTCCCGAAACGCATCTTACTTTTATGTAAGTAAGTGGAATTTAGTGTTAAAAAAATTGAATACCTAAGTTTAGGATATATTACCACTCTATTGTCAACAACTTCATAAGTACAATATTTAGAATATATGATATATTTAACAATAATGTTCAGCAGCATGTAAAAAATATGTTGCCTGGATAAGGACTTTTTTTTACCCTGAAAAGGTGAATGTCAGGCAACTATAGGTACAATGAACTCCAGAAGCATTGTAACATAATTTTATTCATTCCTTTATTGTATCAAAAGACCTTGGCAGTTGACAAGGTACATAAATGTTTGAAACATGTTCAAATAAAATATTTGTTTGAAATTACATATACTGTTTTTTTATTTTAAATAGTTATCCTTTGCTTTTCCTTTCTACACTATATTATGTACAATGTATTGAAAATGCAGTTTGTTATTCTGCAGTAATATAATTGTCCTCAATAGTATTATTCATTCTTTGGGTATATGAGGGCTGTTCAATAAGTCCATACAAACTCAAAAAGTAGTGGCACAAGATTGTTTTAAATTTTACCTTTGCAATGTGGCCACAATGAGGGATAATGGTTATAAACAGTTACAAAGCTTAGTCTGTGTTTGGGAGTAATTTTCCTGCTTAAATTGTAACCAAAATTTCAAAATGAAGAAACACAAATTTTGTATATTGATACATTACTTTTTGAAAGGGACAATGCCTACAGAAAGTAAGGTGAAGCTTGACAAACACTACAGTAAATCTGCACTTTCGCTTGGTTTGGTGAGCTTAGATGTGACTGAACAAGCATAAGCAATGCAAATTTTTCCAGACATCCTACTGAAGTAACAACTCTCAAAATGCAACACATGTTGCTGAGCAATTGTAGACTAAAGATGTGGAAGATTGCTAAAGCTGTGGGCATTTCTGCACTTTGAATATATAATATTTGAACAATCATTTACAAATGTAAAATCTATCAGTAAGGCAGATGCTGCATTTTTTAACAATTATCAAGAAAAGAGAACAAGTTGTTAATTTAACACAGAATTTGCAGCTATTTAAATGGAATCCAAATGAATTTTATAGATGGTATGTGACAGTAAATGAACCTTCTTGGTCTGGTGGTTAGCATTGCTAACCCAAGTTTGATTCCCAGTACATGCTTAGAAATTTTCTAAATAGGGAGATCTGGAACAGAGTCCATTCAGCCTTGTGAGGTAAATTGGGGAACTATATGATAGAGAGATGGCATCCATCAATCTTAAAAGCCATGTGATGGCAAATGGTAGGGTGTGCATATACTGAACACATGCCTCCCCTGCAAGACTGTCCTCTGCCAATGATTTTGCAAGACAGAGGTAGAGGCTGCAGTGGTCATTACATTACGCCTTGGCCTGCATTGGGCTGTCATGCCAAGAAAATGGTTTTGGATAATATTAACAATAACTCTATTGATCTATATTTAATTTTGTTTACGAAAATACTGTGAATGTGTAGAAGTTAAGAAATAACAATCACACCATTGTTAAAAAAATGATCAAACATTTAATGTAAAAAGTATTTTTTCAACAAACTGCTTAAGTCCACACAGCTTATCTTTTATTAGCCTTAATTCAGGAAATGTTTGAGAGGGTTGCTACAAAGGGATTGTGCCCAGAGCAATCCCCAGATACAATTTCTGCATACCATTTCTATTAATGGAAAAACTTTAAAAATAAAGTACATCATAATAGCTGCATATATTGGAAGAACTGAATAACAATACAAGAAGAGAAATTTAGTAATTTCGCAAGAAGAACTAATGTGTGTGAATGTAGACTTTTTAAAAGGTGTGAGAGATGTATGGTGCCACAAGAACAGCATTTCCAACATCATCTATGACAAAGGTAAGATGTTATTGTAATTGTAATTTTTTGAGATCTATGCACTTGAATTGATAAGTCTATCTGATTCAGCTGGCAGACAATAAGCTTCAAGCATAAGCTTCAAGTTTATTCATAAGGTTGCACTCTTATGAATAAACATCCATTTGAATGCACTACGATTTGTTACCTTGACTGAGATTTTAATTTCCTTTCCATTACCTGGGTTTTCCTAATTGACTTATTCTCTTAAGCTACATTCAAATGAATTTGGAGATGATAATTTTAATGTTAAATTTTTTGAATGCTCATTATTATAATCTGATTCTAATATGTTCCAATTATCTGAGTTACAGACATCTTCAATAGCTAAGAGCTTGGCCCATATTTCTTATTTTTTTCTCCTACCTAAGGATAAGAAAGAAAGGGAAAAGAGTTTCAGAAAAGATGCACTACTTCCAATAACGCCTATAATTTACAAAAGAAATTATTCTCTTCTTACTAACCATGTGCAAAATATACCCCCAAGTTTTGGAAGAAGGTGCTGTAAGAAAAGAAAAAAACACAAAATACACACTATCACCTTCACTGCTTTGAAAACAAATGACTGGTAATAACATACAAATAATGAAAATAGTTGTGTCATTGCCCTATGGTTTAGCATTAATGTAACGCTGTGCAAAAAACTTATGCAGACTAAACTTACTCCTAGCAGAATGCAGTGATAACAAAGCACCCAGCTTTGCATCCTCCTCAGATTCGGGCAGTAGAGGTAAGCAAAGACTAGACTTTGCTAGAAGTTCTTCGTCCTTTGTCTGTTTTGCCTGTAGTTCTCGCCTCTTTACCTAAAACAAAGTGGAAAACTATTTCCTCATCTTGACTAGGAGCAAAATTATGCAGTATGAGGGGAAGGGGGGCTGCCAATTCAGAGAACTCAAGAAATATAATTTTATTCCTCTACAGCCTACTACAAAAAATTGAAATATATGATTACATGTACACATTTTGCTATAAATTATTCTTCCACAAAGATTTAATAATATGACTTTACACAGAAAGAATCTGTATTTTACATTGAGCATATTACACCAATGCATTACAAATGCATTACAAATTGTTAAATTGTACTTTTTCCTACTTCATCATATCAGCATCCCACACCAGATGGGCAGCCATTCAATGCATGTGCTGTAACTTTGAACTCAGGTGGTAAGAGCAACTATATTTTACAATAATGAAATAGCCATTCACAGCAATAATTTCACATAAAATGTATATACTATTTACAATCAGAAGACTTTTAGTAAGACAACTATAGCTGTTATATATATTGATGATTTTCCAACCCTACAGGAATCCATCCCAGGAAAACAGTTTTCATATTTCCTTACTCCAAGACTAAGCCTTTAATTGATGTGCTCTTTTTGCTGCAATTGAACTCAACAATATTAGGAAAAATTTAACAGCAGCTGCATTATCAAGTGCAGTCCCTTTTAAAACTTTGTAACAGAACTTACTGGCCTAGGTGTATGTAATTAATTACTTTTTGAACATTTCTATTGTACAACAGTGAACTCACAGTCCACATGTTCATAGAGAGTGTTGTTGATCAAGCTCAGTTATCTGGTAGTGTTTGGGGTAGTCAGATTAATTTTCTATAATTACTGTGGAACACTTATGTCCTCTTGGCTCTCACATTCTTATTGAATATCAATGTTATATAGTGAAGTATAGTGCACATATACTCCTATATCTTAAGTTTATGTATTTCTTAACCTTGTTGATTTAATATTACCCCATTAGATTCAGGTTTTGTATACATAAAATATGAACAACTTTAAGCCAAAGTATGGAGCTCAAAAGAAGAAAAAGTGAACAGAAGTAGCAAAGTCCATTTTAAAGTTAGTCAAAATTGATTTGGTTTTTCACAGAAATGTAAACATTACCACTGTCACTAGTACTTCTTATCATTACTACTATAAGTAATAATAATTTTACTATCTAAATTTTGTAATATAAAATGATGTAGTATTTTCCACTAATGCTGATTTTCTGGACATTTTACATAATAAAACCAAGAAATTTATTTTTTACCATGAACTTTATAGACCACAAGAGTGTTTCCTAAAGATTCAGAGCACAACAAAACTGGTTTAAAATTACAAGAGATTGGCTTTGTTGTTCTATAAAAGAAGATTATTCATATTGTGAACAATGTTGGCTGTTTGCAGATTATAGTTCATGTTTTCAATCTGCTTGGATAAAATGAGTATGTGATTGGCAAAGGTTATCAAAGAAATAAAAATTAAATTTGCAGTTGATATTTAAATGCAGGTGCTGTTTTTGATATGTGGATAAGAAATGCAACTATAGATAAGCATCTACAATTTGAGTAAAGGAAGAAATGAACAAGTGGTAATGGACTATTCAGTGTATTGTTGACATCACTCTTACATTAGTGGCATCCAACCTTGCATTTGAGGCCACAGAGAACATGTGGGGAAAGCATATAGCAGGAGCTTTATAACAATCATGCAATTATTATCTATATATATATATTCCTACATCATGCACAGAAACAAAGGCAAAGCTGGACACACATAGTGAATTTGCACCTTCGCTTAGAATGGTGTATAAATGGTTTGGCAAGTTTAGATGTGACCGAACCATTTTGAGCGTTCTATCAAGGTAACGATTTCCGAAATTATTTTTAAAATATCCACGACATGGTGCTGAGCGATTGTAGACTAAAGGTGCGGGAGACTACTAAAGTTGTGGGCATTTTTTTTAAGATCGGGTGTATGATATTATACACAATCATATTTGCAAACGAAAAAGCTAACGGGAGGTGAATGCCACGTTTACTAACGATTGACCAGAAAAGAGAACGAGTTGCTGCACAGAATTTTGAGCTTTTAAATGAAATCCAAGTGAATTTCGAGAAGAAGTGTGACACGACGACGAAACGTGAATGCATCACTACACGCCGGAAATGAAGGAACAGTCCAAACAGTGGGTTGCAATTGGAGAGCTCTGAAGAAAACAAAAACAATCCCTGCATTAGGAAAGATGGCTACTCTGTTTTGGAATTGCCAGGGCGTAATTTTAAATGCCTTTTCAGAAAAAGGAAAAACCATAACCGGTTAATGTTACGCTATGCCATTGAAGCAATTAAATGAGCGATCAAGAAGAATCGTCGCCATTTGGAGAAGAAAAACGAACTGTCTCATCACCACTGGCGTATGTGTTATGGCGCAAGTAAGTTTGTGCTTGCGACCTCAAAAGTTTGACTAAGAAGGTACGAAATTCCTCATTTCCCCTATTTTCGTAATATGCCTACCTCCTACCACTTCCTGTTCCCCAATATGAAGAAATGGCTAAGAGGAAAGACATTCGCATGAAATGAAACGGTGGTCGCTGAAACAAGTGCGTATTTTCCAGAGCTGAAGAAATCGCTTTTATGAATGGAATAAACACATTAAAAATCGGCTAAATAAAAGGAGATTATGTGCATAAATTATTTTTAAAAAAAATTGTCTTCTTTATTTTTGCACGAACATATTGAACAGTCCTTGTATTATAGTTGAGAACGATCTCTCTGGGAAGCATGTTGAAATTAAAACCAATTTTAGTATTAATATTTATTAAATATATTGCCACTGGATTGAAAACAGATTCTAAAATGTTTTGAGAAAAACGAACTTTCACTGTCAAAATGCTGTGCCCAAAGATATGACGGCAGTGGCAGCTTGTGATCCTTTTTTTTTTTTTGTGCAACCCTACCTTCACATAAGGAGTTTACTTTGAAAATAATATTGAATATCTATTATGCGGTTTGAGTGTAAAAATGTTTTGATGTACACAATAAAGTAATGTCTGAGAATAGATCACCTTATTTATTTCTTTTTTGTTTCACAGAGCTAGGGGGAGACGATTGCATGCAAAGAATCACAGGAGTCAAAACAAGTTATTTTCATTATCTAGCAATACTAAGCTAGCACCATGTCCAAACAACATAACCATTGGCGCTGCGATTGCAGTGGATTGCTGCAAACACTTATAAAACCAAAAAGTACCATAATAACAAACATATAAGCACTAATTAATTTCACAGAATGTGGGTAACACCTCCAAGTCCATTTAGAGTTTACCTAAAGCTGCGTGAAAGTTTATCGTTATTGTTTTTGTTCGGATCTGTGATGAATTTAGAGGGTGGCTGGTTGGAGTTGGGGGCAATCCTACCGAAAACTATAAAGTCCCCCTCTCGAAAAGTTAAACGTATTTGTACAAGAATATAATGATATTTATAATTAAGTCAAAATAATGTATGAATTTAAATCTTAGTCCGTTTTGATTACTAACGTTATGTGTAGAACGCCTGGGCTGGTGTAATAAGCTTCCATTGTTGTAACGAATTTCAACTTCTTGCTGTTTCAGCTATATTAACTGCTTGTCAACAGTTTACTGTGGAATAGTTATGCTTGTGCGGTCTTATGTAAAGAAGCGTTACCGAAATATGTCTAAAAAACAAACATTGTTTTCTTTCTTTTCTAATAAAAGAGACCATGTATTGCAGAAGACTCGTCTAATGAAAGAAATGTTAATCATGGGGTTGCTAAGAGATTCTTCGGCTACTCTTCCTGAAAAGTGTACTATATCTGACCCACCCCTAAGCCGTTATCCTGAACAAAGTGTAAATAGTGTTGAACACGAGATTAAGAACCAGCAAAAATCGAAGTGTAAATACATTTGATTGTATTTTGATCGCGATTTAGTTGGGGCTTTTGTGCGTGCGCGTGTGTGTTTTTTTTTTTTAAATATCTTCTTTATTTACTGCATGCTCCGTTACTATAATAATTAGTAATACTACATGCATTGCTATCATTTCCACTGTTAAATACTATTTTTGAACACCGTTTCATTCTTATTCTAACCTAATCATATTTGAAGATTGCCTAAATTGGTTATATTTGAATGCTTTTACATTATCATTCTCAGTCACCACATTTCCTATCCTATTAGTCAATTTGTGCTAACTTGAAAACAGTCAAAATTTATACTGTTTACAAAAGTTTTAAACTGTTTATTATATTTTAGAACAAGTTCACTATTGTCTATTGGTCATCGCCTAGTTACTTTTGCTACATCTTTCCGAAATATTTCTCGCTCTTTCTTCAAAATTTTGCAGTCCCACAAGATGTGTTCCACCGTTTGCATACCCTCCTGACATATACATGATGCGTTCTCTGCTATTTTGAAGCGATGAAAATAGGCTCCAAATTTCCCGTGTTCTGAGAGGATCGCTGTAAGATTGGGGCTTAGAAGGATGTTGGTTTTTAGCCTTTTAGCTACAGTTGGAAAATAGGATTTTGTAATCGCTCCGTTCATTGTCATTTGCCACTCTGTTTCCCATAGTTGCTGACTTTCTTCTTTTAATTCATTCCTCACTTCACATTTTGGGATGAGTTGATAATCCACTGGCAGGTCCTTGCTTTTCGCTGCTTCTTTAGCGAGTCGGTCTGCTATTTCATTTCCTTCATTGCCGATGTGTGCTTTAACCTATGTAAAATGTATTTCCCAGTGTTCTTGTTGGAGTGATTTTAACTTCTTTCTTATTCTTTCACAGAGGTTACCATGTTTTCTGTGGTTGTTAATTAAATCTAATGTAATTCGACTATCCGTGTGGATTGCTGCTGTTCGTTTGTTGAAGGTTGCATTATCTATATTTTCCAACTGTTCCAGGGCTCTCAAAATGGCGAACTGCTCGGCTTGATTATTTTAGCATTTTTGGTGCAGCTTATACCGTAGTTGATGAACTGGCATATTATTAATATACATTATTATTATTCCTGCCCCCACACCTGACTCGCTTTTGCTGCCATCAGTGTATATCTTCAGTGTATACTCTTTGTCATTTTGTTTCTCCACTATTTTAGGTATATCAGCAGGGTGAGGCCATTCCCTGTACAGTGTTTCACTGTCTACCGCTTGTCCTCCGTTTATGATTGGTCCTTTCTCGATTCCTCTTGTGAAGTTGTATAATTTGGCGATTTTTTTGAGTGCTATCGTTACTGGAATTATACCTGTAATAATACAGAGCTTCTTTGATGTTGTCCTAAACGCCTTGGCAATTTTGATGTTTATAATTCTTTGTACTCTTCTCAGTTTTCTTGCATTGTAAGTCCGCTGTACAGCGTCTATCCAGGTAGGTGCCCCGTAAGAAAGAAAGAAGAGGCAGAATAGCTCCATCGTATATTATTCTCAACGCATCAGATCGTAGTCCCCATTTTATTTTGGCAGTTCTGGATAGAGAGTGTATGAGTTTGGTACATTTCTCGGTTACATAGTCTATGTGCTGATTAAATTTCAGCCTATTGTCAAAAATCACTCCAAGGTATTTTATAGTTTTAACTTGTACTACTTTGCTGTTATTTAAGTAAATGTTTAACTGTTGACTTGTGCTGGATTTCCTCCTTGATATGTATATAACCTGCGATTTTTGTTCATTGAATATTATTTTGTTGTTTGTAGCCCATTTTGAGATCTTTAACATTTCTATATATTGGCGTAGTTTTCAATTTCTAGTTTATTTCCTCCCCTAATCAAAACAACATGTCTGCAAAAGAAACCACCTTTATTCAATGTTTGTAGTAAAGATTTAATAATGAATCATAGTGGATATTCCACAACCCAGGTCCACAACAAGATCCTTGCGGGCATCCTTTGCTCACGGTTCTTTCTATTCCTATACTGCCTGCTGATAGCATGCTTCTTCTCCCACTAAAATAACTCTTTGTTAATAGGTAAAGGTTCTTGGGACATAGAAAATCCTTCAGAGAGAGAGAGTGCGTGCGTGCATGTGTGTGTGTGTGCATTCTTAATTAATGCCCCTTTCACTAAATTACAAAATTAGAAAAGCTACCGGAAGCTTAGGAAAACTAGAAAAGTAAGCCAAGTCAGCAAAACACGTAATTGTGAATTGCAGGGAATGAATGCTCCAGTTCGTTCAACAAAATGAAACTGAAAAAGCGTTGAATCGCCAGGTTGAATCTTCTTTAATTCCGAGTGTGTATTTTTTATTGAGGAAGCAATCCCCCACACAACGAAATATGAACCCCTCATTCGTAAGATGGCACTAAAAAGCGACATTAATATTAAAAAAGTGTGTTAAATTTCAGAGTGACAGGTCCACATATATTAACAAATATACTGCTTGAGAAAAATAAGTTATATTAGTGAGGTTTTAGACAATCAAGATAAAACAATGCTCCACGATAAATACTTTATGTTTGACTTGATGTTAGTCCCTGAACAAATGCAGCAACTGTGCTTTTGCTGCTGTTGCAGCTAGTGTGCATTATTAGGCGGGTGAAATATTGTAACGGTGGGAAATATGCTCTTATTCCAATTCGCAATTAATTCATATATACACTCACTAACCTAATCTGTGGGCTAACCTCGGGCAAATCCTAGAAACCGGTGGACCCGTGGTTTAGCGAGTAAATCACTGTAATTGTGGCAAACTGCTCTAATTCCAATTCGCAACTAATTCACTAATCTGTCGGCTAACCTGGAGCAAATTCTAAAAACCGGTGGACGCAGTGGTTTAGCGAGTAAATCATTGTAATTGTGGCAAACTGCCTTAATTACAGTCGCCATTTTGCGAACTCGGATATGTCTATAGGGTTTAGGTCGAGGCTGCGACCTGGAAAGTCGAGTCAAAATACTACGATGCGACATGCTCTGTGTGTGGACGAGTACTGTCGTGCATGAATAAGAATTCATCTCCAACTAAAGGACCGTAGGACAAGATGTGATCGGCAAGAATCTCGTTGGTATAACGTGGGCTTTGAGGCTGTTCTCGATGAACACTAGATCGGTTCGGGCCTCCATAGAGATACCACCCCAACCAACTTGGAACCTTTCGCTGTATGATGTTCTTTCAGAGAATTGCACTCTGCAAAATCTCCAGATCATCTCCAGATTATTTCCCATCATCTGGAGATTTCAGGGAGAAATTGGATTCATCAAAGAACAACACAGAGCTCCATTGCTGCATAGTCCATTAGACGTGATGACAAGCGAACTGCAGACGGGTGACTAGGTGCTCTCTGGCCTAAACTGGTAATGTAGAAGGTCGTCGTGACTGAAGATATTACTCCTCAAGGCGTCAAACAGTCCTCTCGCTCTCATTAACACCTCGCACGATTCTGAGCTTCAGCTGCTGTTGTATGTGGTTTCTTTGGACCTGGGAGAGGAGAAAGCGATCATCTCTGGGCGTAATCTTTTTTTCTGCCAGATTCAGGTCTTCTGTAATAACTCGCTCTACGGTTGTAGAGGCGTAATGGAGGCTGCGTCCATCATCAATCACGGCGATAGCCCTGGTAACGTCTTCTGTGTTAATAGCATGATTTTAACTGAACTTAGTGATAAAATGAGAAATTAAATATTGTTTATTTCAAACAGAGAGATCGGCAGTTTACAAAAGTCTTTTAATGTCTAAGCTCATGTTCAGTGCGGTTAACACCCTCAAGTGGGATAAAATGCATTGTTAACTTATAACGTAGAGATAAGAAGGAACCAGGTATTCAAACTCTAGCTAATGTATCCAAGAAAATAATAAACCACATTTATCATTGGTACATATCCATAACTCCACTCAAAACTAGTATTCAACTTAAAAATTACCAAAAAATTGCTATAATTTTTTTTTTGGGGGGGGGGGTGAATGTATATTTAAAGCAATTGATAGTGAATTTAAAAAACGAAAACTTTCTTACAACAAATTAACATGCTCTTTCAATGGTGCTCCAATTTTAGTGCTTCTGTCACTGGAGTTAGCACTCGGTTATCACAAAATGTCGGGGGCGGGGGGTGTACATTCACTACATAGAACATGTTTTGTTGTTAGATACAGGTGTAAGAACCTGCCAAAGCAGCATGCTGTTACCAATAAATTCGTTTATGTGTGCTCAGAAATAGCTTAAATTGAGTTTAAAGAGGAAAATTGTGAATTAATAATTACATATATACTGGATAAAAGATTGGGGCAGCTGAGTTGTATTTGCTGCATCTGACAAGCTGATCATATAAGATGGTGTGACAAATACACCTGGTGTTTATAAAGAGGTATCAACAAAGTGCTAAATATGTTTACTGTAAAGCACATAACTTAAATTTAACTCTTAATGATGCAGAATCATGTGTGCAGGAAAATAAGAAATTTTGACATACCTGAGAGATTGCATGTATTTTTTTTTTTTACCAGAGCATGAAAAAGTGGGATTTGTTCCTTAAAATCAATGATATTGATCTTTCCCAGGTATCTCCTTTTCTTCAGAATGCTAATGATAAACTCTCCACTTACAAACACAAGAAGTACCGTTGTCTGCCATTGCACTTGCAAAACAAAGGGGTTTGGACATAAAATTTGAGGACGAGGGAATTGTAAAAGTAAAAATGCATTTCGATGAGTTGGTTCAGGACAAAGCTTAACAAATCTGGAACTACTTTGTTAGGTGTAAATTTTTTAGAGTTTCGTGGCCAGCATTTTTATGATTAAAATTGATTATTATCAGGATATTCTTGCATTGGTTTAAATTAATTAAAAAACCAGAGCTTTGGCAAAAGCTACGATCTCTAGCATCAATGAACTGAAAGTGTCTGGAGAGAAAAAGGAATCGATAAGTGGGAGGATAGTAGTGTTGGGAGAGTTGTGTCACAGATAATAAATTCCAAATTCTTGCTCATTTGAAAACCTCTGCTTTTGTTTATATTATCTGAAAGTTACTCTATTTCTAAGCCATCTCTTCTAACCAGATTAAAATATGTTATTGCAATCTTTCTTTCTTTTTTCCCTCCACAAATTTTGCTCCATGGCAATTTTTAATTGTGCCACAATCGCAGATTATTCTGACTGATTAAGACGTAAATGTCGGTCCTGGTGGTGTAGTGGTTACCATACTTGCCTCCTAAACCCAAGAACGCGGGTTCGAACCCGGCCAAGACCGATGGATTTTTTCGGGGCGTAAAAATCCTAAGTATGGCTTCCTTCGGAAGGGAAGTAAAGACGTGGGTCCCGTGTCGTACATTTACGGCACGAAAATGAACCTCAAGCCTGAATGAGAGGCCTCTGAGCAAAATTTGTCGGCCGTTTCACGCCCTGAGTTGAATGGGACGCTGATGACCTGTGCTGTTAAAGAGCGTCCTTAAATAAATCAATCAAAAAAAAAAAAAAAGACGTAAATATAGCTCAAGTTCTAAGAGCAGAGTTTTAATGGATCTTACAGTCATAGCAATGTATACTTTTCCACATTCACATAGCACTTTATATGTGTATATTCCTATAGAGCTAAGTCTGACAGGATCCCTTGGTTCTTTCATAAAATGCAATTATTAACCTATTTTTGTTATGGTTGTGAGAACAGTTTTTATGTAATTCTTTCTCAAAAACCGAGCAATATGATTACATCTTCTATAATTAGTGCTTTAATTTTGTCTTTATGGTCTGCTGTAGATCCTGTGGTTTTTCAAGGCTAGATTGATTTCTTTCTTGCGATAGCCATCTGTTGTTTGTGAGGTTCTCTGGAGATTAAATTCAGTTGGGTAATTTTTTTTTTAGCTCAGTAGATCAGTATTTTAATAAGAGTTATTTTTTGAGTGGAGTGATGGTTGGATTGTGCATTAAGATATCAATTGGTATGCATAAGATTTTTATAAACCTCATGTTCTTGAGTGCTAGATCCTACATTAAACCAGAAATCTAGGAATGCGAATGAGCCATTGTTTTCTATTGTATTGAATGCTATTTAAGTGGTCCAGGAAAATATGCTATTTTTATTTCATGTGTGGCCAGATTATGCAAGTGCATTGCAGAACTAGTGTGTTGTCATATATTCTGCTGTCTGTAAAGCTTTTTCCTCAAAGTTTTCCATAAAAAAATTTCTCCACAACTGGACTGAAGTGCTTCCCATGACCACTCCTATCTTCCGTTTGTAGAAGTCCTTCTTCCATTGGTAACAGCTACTGGTTAGGATATGGTTGAATAACATAGCTTATTCAGGTGAGGTGGTGTTCTAAAAGTTTCAGGATGTCCTTGAACCTTGGAACCTTGGTGAAGAGAGATTTTATATCAGAGACTTTGAAAACTAGTTTCAACAATTTCCACAAAGTGCCTCAAGTTTTAAATGTGCTGTTCATTATGTTCAACCAAAGGAGACAGAAACATAAGAAATTTAGCAATTGTATGTGGTTGAACTGATAATGTTGACAATAGATCTTTATGGAGTTCCTGGTTTGTATGTATTAGGGAGTTCAGATATGTGAACAGCTTTTATTTTATTTCTGACTTTATCAGTAACTGTTTCTGCAGCAGATAGATCTTTTTCAAAATAAAAATTATAAAAACCTATTAATGTAGTTCCTTATATCAAGAAAAACTGAGTGGACTAAGCTTTTTAAGTATGGAAAGTGAGAGGACAAGGTCAAGAAATAGATGAAATAATAAAAAAGTTTGTAACAAAAATGCTAGAAGATAACACCAATGAACTTCAAAGAAACTTCATCAGTTACTGTTTCTGTACTTTTTCCCTGTGAATGTTAATATGAACTATTAGATTTCATTATCATTGAGTCACAAATAAACCACTGCTTCCAAATTCCTATGACACCTATCCAGAGGGGAGCCCAAAATTAATCCTGCAGAGGGACCAACAATTTTGCACTTGACCATGAATTGATCAAGATACTACTTTTTTTCTGTTAGTTATTTTGGAATAAGGGACTTCATGGATCATATTAATGATGAGGCATAAGGACAGTGAACAATGGCACTGGAGTATATTTCTTAACAGTTAAATAGACTATCATCTATAAAATACCATGTGTTAGCACCCAAACTGGTAAGAAGAAACTTCAAAAAGAATCCGACTACACATAGTTCTGGTCTGCTGAAAGCTAAATTAATTTTCGAGGTAATGAATGGAATGGATGAAATGACAATGTGAATAGTTCTTAGCATCTAATGACATGACATTAACCTTTTCAGTATAAGGGTAAACCTTACCCAGGCCTGTCCAATCGGGAATTAAACCTGGGACCACCAATTGAAAAATAGGTGCACTACCATCTGAGCCTTGGCATATGAATAATAAATCTCACAAACGTGTACAAACAGCAAAACCTTTTTGTATTTAACCAAAAAATCTACCAACAAGTATCAGGACTGGCTATGGGAAATCCACTTTCTACATTCGTGGCAGACTTGTTCATGAACTTTTTAAAAACACATATCATAAACGCTTTGTTGATAATTTTTAAAACATGTCATGTGGATGATGCATTTGAATAACACTAAAGAGATATTCATCAGATCCCTAAAACTTCTGAATTTACAAGAGAAAACCATAAAATTCACCACAGAAACCAAAGAAAATGGACAACTCCCATTTTTAGACTTAAAAATCATTAAAAATTTAGACAAACCCATTTTTGGTATTCATAGAAAAAACACACATACCGATAACTATATAAAAAACAAAGTTATAACCAAATTCCACATTTGTCAATTTTAATAGTTTGACAAAGACTAGTTAATCTCTCACTAACAAAACAGAATTCAAAAAAGAATTACAATAAAATGGGTATTTTTCCTTTGCAGGACTGCTAAATGCATAATGGCTTGTTGGTTGGTTCAAGCTGGTACACTTAAATGGAATCAGAAAATCTGCAGCTATGACTGTTGCGTAAGTTATTCTAACCTTTAAACACTTAAAAGGTACATTTACTAAGCATTATCAAGCAAGAAGATGCTGGAACTGGCTCTCTACATTTTTCATACATTTGTGGCACTGGCTTATGAAATTAACCATTAACCTTTGCAGTTCCCTTTGAGAAATGGAGGAAATTTCTTCACGTTTGCCGTTTTACAGTTCATCTGTGTGTGGATTTGTCTTGTATACTTTTTCCTTTAATGCCTCCCAGAGATAAAAATTGCAGGATATTAAAACAGGAGAGTGAGGGGGTCATGTGTTGTTAGTGATGACTCTATTGGCAAATATTTCATGAACTGTATGCTAGAAGATATGGGCTGTATGTGTTGTTGCAGACTCCTGTTGGAAAATTGCAACCTACATTTCCTCACTGTTAATTCACAAAAAAAAGGGTTGCAAATATTCTGCTCATACCTATCCTATTAATTGTTTCCTAAAAATAAATAGGGCCTATTATTTTCTCATCAGTAATAGCACACCATACTTTTTGATTAAGCAGGGGTTTTCTTGAAGCAGGTTAAGTTCATAAAAAAAATTAGATTAGGGTTAATTTCTCTGTCATGCACACTATTCAAAATCTATTCCTGGATGCAAGGTCACCTGGTTTAAATTCTTGCACTATAATGATTTCAATAACTTTGTAGCCATTTAAAAACAGGAACCGGAAATTCCCATTTGCTGAGAAAGATGTCACAGTAAATTTTTAGTGAAACATTCCAGAGCAAGTCCAGTGTTATCTAATGTTTATTCTTTGAGTAAGGTACATGGCTTTTTATCAGAATACTTGCTGTTTCATGAAATTTATCAATCTGTGAATCAAACTTTGACTTGGAAGTTGGATATCAGGGGATTCTTTGTACATCACAAGCTGATTCTGTATGCTTGCATATATGTACATGAAAACAAGGACATTCTATGAATTTATACAATATATGTTACCCAGTATAATGCTTATTAGCCATCCAAAATGATGCACCACTCATACAAGTTGAGAAAATAAATCAAATATAAATACAAAAAAGAATCCATGTCTATTCATTTACTAGGCAAAATTGGGGGTTACATACAAAGCCACTATTCCCCCACCTGGAATACAAGTGCAATATATTTCTTCTTCTACCACCTGTAATGCCTCAGTGGTTAAAATGGGCATTAAACACTATTAAATAAAAATATATATACTTCTACTATTTTTATACTTTAATGATGATAGTATCAACTTATTTGATGGCACAGTATTGGAGTTCAGCATTTGACAGAGGACAGAACAATGGTATACTTGAAATTTCAGCACCAAAATCTTATGCTGAGATTATGAGAGTGACACTAGATATGAAAGTAACTATGCAGCAATATGGAGTAAATGGAAGGAGAAATTGGAGAATCTGTTCACCACAAATTCCACATATATCTACTGGGATTGAACCTGGGTTTTCTTGGTGAGAGCCAAGTAGCCTAACTATTCTGCCACAGCACCAAGTGGTGAAATTTATACGTGGCTTTGTCATCTGATGATAGAGATTCAGTAAAAAAAGAAAATGCTGAAAGTATTTAGAATAGTTTTGTTTTAGATGGAGTAATTTCAATAATTATTAAGAGCTCTTCTAATAATTTATTTTGTAAGGCAATGGCAAGATATTCCAATTAGTGCTAAATAAACTACACTAAGCCCCCAGTCATTCATACTTATACTCACCCTAAATTTTGCTCTTAGGATAGAATTGGCAGCATAGTCATCCTGCCAAATTTCATCTCGCTGTGCTACCAGCTTAGAAAGGGTTGGTTTTGTTTGTGCTGCAGTTGCTTTATCTCCTTCACCATGCTCTAACTTGAACATGGCATCATCAAAAAGTCTTTTTGAGGTTTCCCTGTCTTCTGGCACCACTTGTTCATTCTGTGTGATGTCCCATCTGTTCTCCTGTCGCCTTGCCCCAGACACTATTATGTAGTCTAGGTTCTGGAGGCAGCAAAAAAGTGCAAACATACAAATATCACTTACAGAAAAAATTTTCTGATAATATACCTTAAAAGGTAAATTATTAACAACCAATTTTCAGCTATTACTCTTGTGAATATTATATAAGTACATATCTTATGATAAAAACTGTAGATTCTTTTCATATACAAACAAAAATACTCTTCTTTCCATTTAAAATGTCTTATATACTTCAATTCTATAGTTTCCTCTTCCCTATGGCATTCCTCTAAGCTCATCCTAATTTTTAGTGGGAAGTGCCCACTACTTCTTTAAAAGCTACCAGCACCTGGTTGATTCCTTCAATGCATAGCATATAGTCAATCATATTCTGTCCAGTTGCATTCATAAATTTGAATTTACCTTTTTGATCCTCTCCTCATAAACCATTGCTCATAATTAGATTACTCAACTTACAGAACTCAATTAATTTTCTGTCTTCCTTATTGAGCACCTTATGTCTGCTTTTCCTTACCCTCTAATCACTTTTCACCATTCACATTCATTTTCTAAACCCATAAATCTTATGCCATATTCAGTTACTCTGGTGTTGAAATCAACTACAATAAACTTCATACTAGCGTACTGTCTGCTTAATTTCTCCATATTTTCATTTAGTTTCAAATACAAGTTTTATTGTAAAACTCCAATGACTCTGGTGAGTTATACATTATACCTAGTCCCAAGCATACTTTTGACTCCCTTCATCTTATATATCTTTAACCACATTACTTGCTCTTCTTTTGTAAACAACACTTTACTCACATTTACTGCACTACCCTTATTTATAAATACCCCTATACCATCAGAAACCCTTCCTGTATTACTCTTCCTTATACCACGATCACCTATAACCTTCCACTTCTATACCTTTATCTTTGTCCAAACAAGTCTCAACCATTATCATCATGTCTCCTATCACTTCAAGCTCTTACCACTAATTATTTTCAACCTTAAACCCTCTACATTCCATAACATCACCTTACAGTCCAATTCCTATCTTGAACCACTCCTTCCTCCTCTGAATTTCCCTAACTTTGCTCTATACCTCATTCTTCTTTTGCCCACAGTTGCATTCTCATTATCAGCCAACTCCATTATGCTATATTCCGGAGTTGACACCACTTTAAGCCCAGTGACACTGCTACTGCCACTACCATTACCACATATTCTCCTCTCAGCTGATGACAAGTCTTTTGCTTCCGTTCTTTCCCTATCATTTAGTGCGATATGCTTCCTTGGCAATATCTCACCTCTTCTTTCTCCATCTACCACAAGCATTTTGGCAATATATCTCTTCTTTCCTCATGTTCGGCCCCTGCAGCTGCTTCTATTTTCAAATACTTTGCTGAATTGCTATTTCTCGATATCTGCTTTTTCATATTTTGCCATTGACTCACATCCTCTTTCTTCCCATCGATCCATAGTTCTTTACCTTTTATATATGCTCTTTTCTATCTTCCCTGGCCTATTTCATTTTCTTTATAAATGAATTCCTAACATCCGTCTCTTTTTTTTTTATAATCTGTTCTATGAAAATTTCTATTCATTTCAATTTCCTTGCATTGATCAGAATTGACCTTTTAAATTTATTCATTGCTAATCTTACCACTGTTGTTCTGGGTTTGCTTCCTCTTCTTCCAATTGTAAAACAAGTCACCTAGCCAATTTAATCTCCAAACCTTTCTCAAATATCTCCAACTGTTTGCAGCAATCACTTCTCTCTGTTCTCCTCCACTTCAAATGGTATCAAATTAGTCTTCTTAACTCAGCTTCCATTTTTCTCTCCGACTCCATTCTTTCTTTACAATGCAAAGCTCTTCATGCATAGCTGCCTTAGATATCTTCTATCTTATTATCCAACTTCATCTTGAATCCTGTTTTCTATTTTTTTCAGATCAACCATATTTTCCAAGGTAATTTTCAACATAGTCAATATCTGATTCATATTTTTGGGGCCTGAATTCAATTCAATGCCCCAATAATCAACATAATGCTAATACAGCTACAATCATAACTGCTCATTAGTCTAACTTTCCCTTCGTTACTCTTTCTTCTGCTTGCGTATCTTCCAATCGTAGCCCAGTACATTTCTAAATGATCATCCATATTCCCAAGCTATATACTATATAGAGTGTCATGCATACACATCTTCTCGCTAATGCTGCTCATGCCGAAATCCTATCAACTGACTTGTTAATCTGATGCCTCCAAGAAAGACAGTACAGCATTCACATACCAAATCTCATGTTTGGGCTTTGAGTCAGATGTTCTTTTGTTAACTTGAATACTATGCAGGAGTTCAAACACAACCTTACAACAGTTTTCCTCAGACTCAGTCCTTGCATAACTGTAGTGGAATGATCATTTTCACAAATAGAGACCAATGTTCCTAGATAAGTGTCAAGTCATTTGTAATGGACAACTGATTAATCTCATATACTGCTATTCTCTAACAATTAGCAAGGCATATTCCAAATGATACGAGTTATGCATATTATTTATATGTGTATAAAATATATATTAAAACAGTACAAATTACTTTAAAAGTGTACATTTAATAAAATTGTGTATAACACACATAAAGTAAAGCACATTTAAGTATGAGAAAAAGTGAGAGAAAGGAAGGGGAAAAAGACCAAGTTTTTGCATACTTGAAGTATTCACTCTGAGATAGCAAAAACTAATTTCCAGGAATATAAAATGACAAGGAGCAATTCACTTATCAAGAAATATAAGTTTCTCTCATGCACCAATCCCAATTTGCAATGTAAAAACAACTCTTATCCTAGCACTGCAGCAGCATAAATGTAGGATTGGGTTAACTTGATATTATCAGTGAAAGGCTAACACTATGCAAAATTTGAAAAACGGTTTGAGAAACTTTTGTTGGACAAATGTTTTTATCCAATGGAAAAATACTTAAATTTTTTAGAGATAGCATAAAAAATTTGGTGAATCTTATCCGTGTTACTATTTAAGTATATGTAGCTAAACTAAATGTTTTAATATTATAATTAATTTATACTTTCAATTCCTCAGTCACTGAAATTCTAATACTATATTAAGACCATTATAATGCTAGTAATGGAATCATATTATGTAAATATGTAGTAACTAGCTAATTCTACTACATTTTTTCCTTTCTTTTTTGTCCCTTTTTTTACATTGTATATCATACACCTTTTAAGACTCTAATACATCCATTTGTAAATATGAAAGTATCCAACACATAAAGCATTATTGAAATTATATGACATATCCTAAACATGTATGTGAAATAAATGAAATGAAATACCTAATCACCTAGGGTAAAGTATTGCATTATTCAAGAAATGATTCCACCAGATGTGAAATCAGAGAAAACACATTTTAAAAATATACTTACAGCAGGGTCTGTTTTAATCTCAAAGTGGTTATCACAAAGGTGACACTTCATGCGGAATTGGTAAATTGGAGTTGAATAGTACATCCCAACTTTTTTCTTCTCTGCATTGTACCTACGGATCAGCAAAATAATAAATATCATAAAAATTGCTCAGAAATTCTTTATACTTTTTATTCACAGTCCTAATAAATCAAAAATATGTTCCATGTCAGTAGCAAGCTTGTTTTCATGTGTTCATGTAACAGTACATTCTCTTTATAGAAAATTAGAAAAGTGTTGCTTTTTCCAAAAAATTAAAGCAATTTCTTTTGTTTGTTTTTAACATCATTTGTTCAAAATGGATACCATGATTTTCACCACACTATTCAAATCATTTGGGCATTAGTTCACAAATGGCAGAACACAACCGAAAATTGTTAATCGAGTTCTGGAAGAACTATTCAACAAACAGTTGTGATTCAAATCATATGGTTTCGAGCAAAAATATCTTTCACCACACCTCAAAATGAAAAATCACATGTGTGCGGTGGAATGGATTGGGTGTCCATTTTACTATGATGCAACAGCCAAATCCATTCATTATTGCTAATTTAAGAAGTTCTTCACCTCTAACTACAATGACTGGTGGTTCATTATGTTACCAATCAACTGCATCTCAGCAAAACAAGGGCAGTTTTTAAGTTCTTGATTAACATTTTGTAGCATCTCATAGAAATGTGTGCTTTCACCAACTATTTTCCTATTGTGTTAGACAAAGTTATAAAAAGCCAGAAGAGAGCAATCCAATTAGGCATGTGGGACTGACTCAAACATCTTGATTTAACTAATAAATTCTGCCTACTGTTACAGAGATGTAGAGATATGGAAACTAAATTACCGAAATGGTCAGATTCGACATAAATGTTGAAAAAACAAAAAAAATGCAGCTGAATTCCAACATAGATATAAATCTGAAAATAAATAATAGTATGATTGAAAAGGTTGATTCCTTTCACATCTTGGCAGAGCATCATCACTACAGGGGAAACAGAAGAAGATACATAAAAAGCAAAAGGAGCTTTTGTCCAATTGTACTCAACATGGAGAAACAGAAATTCTTCTATACAAATGAGTCGGTATTAGGTGACACTAAAACTTCACTAACTGGTTAATTCTTCAGAACATGTTTCATGAGCATTCACTCTCATCTTCAACTGGGGACTGACTAACTCTAGCAGGTGACGTAGTGGCATCTGGTGGTTCCATTAGATAACAGAACAGGAAGTCCATTGGTGGAATGTCAAAATTCATAGCTCTATGTTTATTTTTTAAAATATAAATCTTTTCCCATATTGCCAATTCCTTGGGATTGATGGTAGCTTTTAACAGTTTGGCTTCTCCTGCGATGTCATGATCATAAGTCCAAAAGTGACCTGCAACCGCCGATTTATCCACTTGTTTATATCTTAAATTTCTGAAGTGTTCTTTGGTCCTTGTCTCCAAACTTCGTATTGTTTTGCCTATATATATCTGATCACACTACAAACAATCTATCCGATACACTCCTGACTTCTTGCTGAGTGGAATAACATCTTTTATGGTGCTGTTCAGAAGCTTTTGAATACTAAATTTATTTTGTGCTGCCAAACGTATAACATAATTTTTAAAAATCTTTATGAATGCCCTGTTGACCCATGGACGATACGTAAATCTTTTAAAAACCACATCCTTTTTTATCGCGGAGAGAGTTGTGATGTTTTTAATATTTTCTGTCTTTCGAAATATCTGATCTTCTTATCAACTAAAGAGCTGCTGAATCCATTGTTGAGGGCTGTTTTGATGATATAACAGTATTCTGCTGAATACTCTTCTTTGTTGAGTGGGATGTTTACCAATCTATGGACAAGGCTGTTTATAATGGCATGTTGGTGTGGTTTAGGGTTGAAACTGTTATTCTTTATGGGATTATCTGTATGTGTAGGTTTCCTATATATGCAGAATGAAATTCTGTCATTTCTCCTGTATATTTTTAGGTCCAAAAACGGTAAATAACTATTTTCCTCCAATTTCATAGTGAATTTAATATTTTGGTCCTGCAAATTTAGTAATTTTAGGGCATCTTCTGTTTGTTTTTTGGTACTATTGCCAGTATGTCATCCACATAACGAAACCATGCTTTGAAGGTGAAAGGGAATGCTTTAGTAATGTATGTTTCTGCAGCACTCATGAATAAATTTGCCAGAAATGGAGAAAGAGGGTTACCCATAGCTAAGTCAGAAATTTGTTGGTAAATTTTCGCATTGAATGTAAAAAAGTTTTGGTTTATACACATTTTTGTGAGATTGGTATAATCCTCAATTTCTTCTACTATTAAGTTCATACTTTTTAGCCAATTCTGAAGATTTAGAAATTCTTCTATAAGAACCAAGTTGAGAATATTCAACATTAACATTATCTGTTCTCTTGTACGATTCCGAGGTGATAGAAGGGATTACAAACCAATTTAAATGGTTTAGAAATAGATGTTAGCAGAGGATAATGAATATTTAATGGACAGAAATTATATCTAACAATGACCTGTGGGCATAACACAGCAACATTCCATTGGGAAAGAGATTTAGGCTTGCAAATGGAAATGGATTGGGCTTAACTTATGGAAACCAGAACGACAGGCTTTAAATTAGAATTTCCAAGATAACAGAAGACAAGAATAACTAAAAAATTTCTATAAAATGACCGTCATCAAGGAATAGAATCTATGGAGGAATGCTGGAGAGAAATTAAACCCCTGCCAAAGAACTGGATCCAATGAAAGTGTTCATCCCTGCCCTTTGCTCCTGTGGGAGATAAAGGAATTGAATGAATGAACAAATGGATGAATATACCATTTCAAGTTATGTTTAGCTAGTAGCTGTTCCTCCAAAAAAGAATGGTCCCATTACAATTCCACTCCAAATGCCTCCTGCCACACTAGGAGTTTTAGTGATGTTACAAACTAATATGTTCAGTCTGTGTAATGATTTTGTATAGGTTTTCCCTACAAATGTGCTAGTTTACATGGTCTTTATACAGCAGACAGCCCAACCATAATTGGGCATGTTAGTGATCTTTGAACTCTGATCAATCTCATCTTCTTGACGTGGGGGGAATGAACATGCTAGCTGCAAGCTTGCTAGCTGTCACTTGCATACTCTGATATCATTCACATTGGCAGCAGCCCATCAGTTAATGTTTTGCAATGGCATGTTTAAAGATGTCCAGATACTTATTTCACAAGTCATGGGAAGTGCAATAGTTTTGTGTCTAAAAGAATGGCCAAGTAAAAGGTATCATTGGTTCAAAATATTTGCAGTTGAAGTTTCATTGCAATATGAAATGACATTTCAAAAGGTATCATAATTGACTATGGGCAACACATTCTTTCAGGTATGAAATTTCGACAGTATTGAAATAGCACTAGAAACATTAATTTTATTGTATTTGTATAATTCTATATTTTTTATTTGTATGCAAAATAGATTACAAACATTAAAGAATGTGAAAGAATCTATTGTTCAAGCTCCAAACACCGGTAATATTTTAAGGGCTTCACATCGAATTGATGGTAAAATATGAAACCATTAAATGAAGGGAAGTTCAAAAAAGAATGTGTGATTTTAACAGCTGAAGAAATTTGTCCTAATTTCATAAATGGCTTTTCTCTCAAAATGCTGTTACAAGGAGGATAGAGGAACTGGGAAGTGATGTAGAAAATCAACTGCAGGAAAAATAAAATCATTTTGCTTTTCAATAGCATTAGATGACACTACAGACAGATGTAACAAACCTTAATAGCTACTTTTTTGTATTGGGGATTTTCACTGCGAAATACAGTATAATACGACAAATTATTATACTTAAGAGCTATATTTGTTGGGGAGATTGGTAACAGCTGAAATATTTTTGAAGAGCTTTTAGAAATAGTTGCCCTGAAAAATAAAACATATGGAGAACATATATTGCCTGCTGTTTATAATGTTGGGTGCAAATATGAATTTCCCTGGGCTAAACTTGTCAGAGTCACAACCGATGGAGCACCCTGTATGAAAGGCAAGAAAATGGCTTATTAGGTAGGCTGAAAAAATTTTACACAGTATTGGTGTAATTTTTGAATTGTTATGTATTCATTGTGTAATTCATTGGGAAACTATGTGCTAAATCAATTACCTGAACAATGGTTATGTCCAATGCAGTAAAGTGTGTGAATTTCATTATCTCTAGCTCCCTTTGCCATAAACAATTCAAAGAATTGTTATAAGAACTGGGATCTGAATATCCATATGTACCACATTATTGCTATATAATAGTCGAGTAGAGGTTCCATGTTAACAAGTTTTTTTTTCCAATCATGTAGCAAGGACAGTTAACTTCATGAAAGAAAAGATAAGCATCAACCATCTTTAACATTCATGAAAATTGTGCATAGCTATATTTCTGGTTATTATTTTAATGAAGTAATTAGCTATTAATTTCTTGCACAGAAATGAAATATTGGAACTAAATCAATAAGAACTGCTAGCTATACAACTTTGCATTTCTAACAGATTTATTTCAAAATTTGAATATTTTGAATACAACTTTGCAGGGTAAAAACAATAATTGATGCCATTCATGGCAAAATTATCTCTTTGGCAGGAATTTGGAGATCTTATCATTTTCCTTGCGTGGATTTGGTCTTTACTGTACAAATTGCTCTTCTAAACAAATATATTGGTAATATAAAGCAATTATATACCAATTTTAAGTCACAATTTGCTGACCTGAATGATGATCTGGAAAGTTTGCCTATTTAACAACCTTCTGAATTTCCCTTGCAGTGAGGCTCCATATAACTCCAAATGGAACTACTTGAATTACAAAATTCTACCACAGTTAAATATTCTAACAAAGAAGTATAGGTACTATTTAAATCATTGCCATGTGATAAATTTCCACAGTTATATTTGTTTGCAACAAATGTAATGACAATATTCAGATCCATATAAGTTTGCCGGCAAACATTTTCTAAAATGAATTACATTAAAAGCCAGTATCAAAATAGAATAAGTGACGATCACTTCTTCTATGACTTTGTACCTCATCATTTGTGGCAAATATTGATAACCTTGTTAAAAATAAGCTGTGCCAGAAGAGTCACTAAGAGAAATGTTCCATACAAATGTTATGATATCCAGTGTTCAGCATTCATATGTATTGTATTAAATTTCTTTAAAGATATCACAGTGCATATAAGCCACCACTGAAACTCAGCCCATTTTAACTAAGGTAGTCCTGACTGCATGGTGACAATAAAATGTTGGAGAGAGTGGAAAGAGGTTCACCCACCCAACCTTTCCTCTTCAGACTGTTCTGCATTCCTGTTATAGAGGTTTTATTGGTATATGCAATGGTTTAGAATCAGATATATGTTACATGAGGAACCAATTGCAGAACTCCACACAATATATATAATTTCATATAGTGCTTGCAAAATTATTGACTGATATTCTCAGATCTAATAGGCTTAAAAATGGAATTAATATTTTTTCATGAAGACTTAGGAGAACTTTTAGCAATGTGATGTGAATTTTATTCCATTCTAATAGTTTGTGATCAACCACTTCTTGGTAGGACCATGTCATATCCTATTTATTAAAATCATTTGTGCAACTTTTACATTGCTCAAGTCACCAATTAACACCAAGAAATTTATATTTAATGTTTTCATCAATTCTATGTTCTTATTGTTTCCAATAGTATGGTAATATGAAAACATCTGTTCTGCTGTTAATCTGCAGTTTATCTTACAGAGTAATTGTACTGAACTCACGCAATTGAGAAAATAAGAAATTAGCAATTGAACATTGCAACACAAATAAGACATCAACAATGGCAAACTATGGGTGCCAATCCCTAATCACTTACACATGTCTTACCTTTACTTGGTATATGGAATATTTGTTAGAGCAATGACAGCTGTATAGGTGTATATACATTAACAAATATGAAAACTTAAAAAAAAAAATTAGGAAAAGCACCTTTCTTGAAGCATAAATTTCAGATATTTACTAACAAACCCAGATCTAAATTATGAACAGGTGTTACATTTTTTCATTTCTTTAAAAATCTGAGCTATGTTAACAAAAGAAAACATATTACTGCACAAAATCTAAGTATTTTAAACAGACTGAGCAAAACAGAAATTTTAGACAGATCACACAAAATGTAGTTCTTTGAATGTAAGGCACTCAAACTAGAAACTCAGTTTTGTAACACTCAATGCTAAAACATTTTTACCAATCCCGCATTACCAACATTTGTATACTTGCAATGTCAAGATTATTAACCTATTCAAGTCAAAAAATTACACATTTTATGATATATTAAATATTTTTAATTTTTACATTCCTCATAGCATTTTCCAAACCAAGCCATAGTGCAATTTGTGATAACTGTTTATCTGTTTCAATGATGTATTTGTATTAGTAACTGTGCTGGTAGAACCAATGTCAAGCTGCAAAAAATCAACAGCTGATCCCATCATTTTGCAGCCTAAATGCAAAGCTTCTTTCAATGCAAGAAAAATGCATTTATAAACATATTGTTTAAAGGAATTTATGTAAAGAAAACCTACTAGTAAAAGTAAAAAATTAAAATTTAATTTTTAATTTCATCACAGTAAATTGTTCAAAGATCACTAATTACCAGTTCTGTGATATTGATAATATTATACGAAGATATACTTAACATTTCTTCAATGCCTCTCCTAGTGAGAAATATGAGATTCAGTTCTTTAAAACAAGGAATGTTTCAAAACAGTCAGAATAAATTCAATTTATAATTGCTAATTTATTTATAAATATTAAGAACTGTCTAAAAAATAGTGTATGACACATATGTTGAAAGTGATTTTATTTTATGTTGGTTTGCTCAATTTGGCCTCCAGCCTCATTTTGCAAACATCGTATTCACAAAATAAAATACCACTTTTAACACTTGTATCATAAATAGTTATTCTTTAATATAATGCACTGAATAGAAAAATCACTGCAGCAATGAAACTACATATCTTTCCAAGAATGAGCAACACCATGCAATGATTGCATAATATTATTTTTCTATGTAAATGAATGGTAATCTATTTCTTTTATCATTAAATAACAGCAACAAAATTACACAGCTATTGTAGAAAGATAGTTAACTATGTAGCAACTCATAATGCTGTTATAGTGAATAACAATGAAGTGAAAAGGGAAAATGAAAACAAATTTTTCTTGGATAACAATATTAAAACAAAGGACTGAACCCATAATCAAACTGTACGAGAGAATAATCTAGATTAAGGTAGGACACGGTTTTAAAAGCTGCTTTTATTTTTTTATTTTTTAATTATTTATTTGAATGCTAAGAAAATACAAACTACAAGGGACCTCCATCTATCTGGCCCAGGCCATTTTATATGTACCCCTCACAATTACAATTTTTACAATAATTAATCATATATTAATGCCTTAATGTAAATTCCAAATAAACAGGATACAAATTTACTACTTAAATGTAAATTGGAACTTGCACAGTGAAGCCAATCATATTAATTGATATCATTGTATGATTCACTTGAACTACACACTCTTAAAGCTTCAATTACTTTTCATAAATGTATGGAACTGGTTTTGAGAACATTTCGAGAACATTAGCCTTGCTGAAGATGGGAACTAAATGTTCTCGAAACCGGTTCCATACATTTATGAAAAGTAAGTGAAGCTTTAAGAGTGTGTAGTTCAACTGAATCATACAATGATATCAATTAAAAGGATACAAATTGTTCACTTCTACTGCATCAGACCCCAGTCCCCCGTTCATCAGCACAATGTACTGGAATTCCAGGGGACCCAGTTATGACCCAAGCCCAGGTACCACAATAATATCTACCTTACTCTGTCTATACCATTATTTTATTGACTATATACTATTATTTGTGTGAATTTTGTTCTTCTCTCTTCATTGTCCATTTCCACTTCTGTTTAACTTTAATTAATACTGACCCACACTCCTGCACTCTTTTATGTATGTTCTCTTAGTTAGCTTTTATTTATTGCTGGGCTCCACAAGGTATGATTTAAGTTCTGATTTAAATTAGTACTATGCCTACTAACAAATAAAATCTACAAATGTTACTTCCAAGCCAATGAAAATACTATTTTGCTGGTTAAACATAAGTGAGAAGATTGTATAGGATGCACCGTTGTCATGTGCTTCCCCTAGAGATCATGCGATATCCACCATACTGTTCAATTTAAATAATGCATAAGTATTGTTAATGATTACAATAAGCTAATACTTTTGTTACAATTGTATTAACGATGAACTAGTCTTTGGGAGGAATTCAGGATGGAGGTTTTGGGAACATGGCAGATATTATGCACTACCTCTGTAAAGCAGATGAGTAAACACTGAAAGTAAATAGTAACATCAATAATAAGGGCATAAGAAAAAAGGAAAATTATACTAGTACTAAAATTATCATCTTTCCACGAATCCAAAGCACAATTTTTTTGTCCAAATGTAGTATTCAAAATTGTGGTCCACATTAGATTCAAATGCAAAACCATTCCGAAGTTCACTGGTAACTTCGTTCAAATGTTTTATTTATTACATCATAATGCATTGCTGTAATTCTCAACTTCATTACATTTATTGTGGAACTATATTGCATAGAGTGTTTGAACAGTAGGTAGTCACGTAATGGAGGGCAAACAGAGAAGAACATCTTATGATGCTACTTTCAAGTGTAAAGTGACTCATTATGCTGAAAAAAAGGGTAACAGAAAGGCAGGAAGAGAGTTCAATGTAGCTGAGAGTAATCTTCACTTGTGGGGGCAACAGAAATAGGCATTATCTGAAACTAAAGCTTGTAGGAAGAAATTCACTGGTCCTTGCAAAAGTAGACATCCTGACATTGAAGAAAAACTTTTGGAATTTTTGCGTAAAAGAAGGAAGAACCCGTGACAAGTGACACCATAAGAAATCAATTTTTCTTCTTTGGCCTATGCGAACTGTCCTGGCAACAGCACAAGTGATGGATTTTGTTCTATGTGCCCCAAGATGTAACAATAGTCCACATATAAATTCTATGTTCTGATCGTTTTATGAAGCAGATGTGCTTATCTCTAAGATTTCACACAACAATGTGCCAAAATCTTTTTTTATGATTTTAAAACTCAAATTTGGGATGTGCATTACATTTAATGATGCATTATACTTGCATAAATATCGTAATTTGAACATTATTATTGTCACTTTAACTACAAAATTTTATTATAGTCTATAATACACTTAACATTACCAGCTTTAAACAAAATGTGAACTATCTGGCAACATTGTCTCGGAAATGAAATAGTATTGCCAGCATAATGAGGCTGTTCAGTGATACCTTATGCAACTGGACTATAAATAACCTCCATGGGGTTAAAACTTTGTTCTTCTTGGTAAGTTAATGCTAGTCAGATCAAATTTAAATCAAAAGTTGGACTGTTAGCATTTGCTTCTTTTGGCTAATAAGGAAATGTGCCAAAGTCATGCTCTAGCTACTGTTCACATGAAAGAAAAAGAAATAATTCAGCATTGCCATCAAGCAGCTTTTACAGTTTAAATTAATAGACTCTACAGTTGCTGAACTTGAGGGCTATGGCATACTGGAACCATGGTTCTCAAGTCCACAACCACAGACACTATGTTCATAATTATGTCAATCATAAAATAAAGCTACTTACCTCACACCCATTCCAATATGATTATTGCAGCCAAGACACCATATATTATATGGCATTTCAAACCTGATGATAAGGATGCCAAGGTGCAGTTTACGAGCACGCTCCCGTAAGGCATGAGTTCCCAAGAACTTGTTGAGCCCTCCTTTTCGTGGGTCATAGTCAGGAGGGTAGTAGTGATTTGTGCCCTTACGTTCACCCATTTTTTTTTACACCTGAAAAAACAGAAATGGCTTATTAAACAAAAGTAACCTAGGGTGGGGATGGAGTAAAAGGTTTCAGTATGTATAGGCAAATGAATTTCAAGCATTAATGCTTTACTACTATAATGATACTGTTGGTTATGAATCAATTTATTGAGTATTAATTTTAAAGTTGAAAAATAATTTATTTGGTTCTTGCCTTGGCTATTTCTAAGATGTCACCAATCACATTTTCATATTGAGAATATTTTGAGAACAAATTACAAACTTACCAATAAATTTAATTAAAAATTACAACCAAAATTGTAAGTGATCTCAAATCAATCTTTTAATACCAGCTAAATCTTTGACTATGACTTAGTAGCTTCCTAGTGGAATATCTAAAAAATAATTCAGCCTTAACTCTTATCTAATACAAAATAACTATAAAAAAAAATTCTAATAACTTTATCACAAGATTAAATCCATTTTATCTGAACTTTCTATAAAAATTTCTTTGCTCCATATTTGTGCTTGATTATCAAAACTATTTTGAAGAAAAACTCATTTCACTTCAACTATTTTTCAATTATCAGGCCACTTTTCTGGTTACACTTAAATAAAGCAAAGATTGAATGCATTCTCTTACTCCTCAGTCGTGGGTCCCGTGTCGTACATTTACGGCACGAAAAAGAACCTCAAGCCTGAAAGAGAGGCCTCTGAGCAAAATTTGCTGGCCGTTTCACGCCCTGATTTGAATGGGATGCTGATGACCTGAGATATTAAAGAGCATCCATAAATCAATCAATCAATCAATCTTACTCCTCATAAATAGGCATGCGAGGGCAGATTGAAAAGTCCCTGAGATGCTAATATGGGATTGCTTGTTTTCAAATATTTTTATGCCATTATTAACTCTTAATGCAACTCTTATGATTGCATACTGTGACTGTTAAGCTGATATAGTTTGCTTTTGATAAGCATATAAGTGAATAAATTTTTTTGTGATTATGGAGGGAAAATAAAAGAACAAGATTAAAGTGGTTATCATTTTTTTTATTTGGAAAGAAAAAGAGCAATGAAAAGGAACAGATTGAATGCTGTTTTTGGGAACTCATCTTCATTTTTTACTGTGAGTTTTTGGTTTCCGAAGTCAAGCACAGTTGCATGCATACAAGTGATAATGCACATTCACTAAATCCATAAACAGTTATCACATAAAAATATGCAGATAAAATCCATGGCAGATCATCATATTAAGGTACACAAGGCACAGTGAGCTATAGGGATCTCTTATGAGTGGGTAATTCACAGTTTGCAAAATGAATTGAGTTTAAAAAAAACTTCCTGCAAAATTGGAGTTGCACTTGCTCACTTATAGTAAAATTGAATTCAAGCTTAATATTCAGGCATGTGTTAAGTTTCATACATTGTCTTCTGACCCTTTGAACATCATACATTATTCATCTGTGAATTTGTCAATTGAATAATAGATCTTATTGCTTAGATATTGTATAAAAGAGTAGATATGAATCTTTCCTTATTATTGGATGATAAATTTCAGAGTACTTGCGAGAACATCATATATTCTGATGCATTTATAATAAATTCCTTTTTGATAAAATGATAAATTTGCAATGGGCCTATGCATATTACCTTTTTGTCTAGTTTATATTATGATTTGATGAAAGGGTATTGAATTTTAATGTTTAAGTTCATAAAAAATGGGGGGAAAGAAAATGTTAAAATTTTTAGTTTTTGAAATTAATTGTCTATATGATTTTTCTATTATTCATGTCACATATTATTCATATTGCCTTCTTTTGTAATATGAAAAAAGTTTGCTTTTAACTGAATTTCCACAGAATATTAAACCATATTTCATAATCAACAAGAAATATGCATAATGCTGTTTTGAGGATAGTTTAGAACTAATGATACAATTAGTAAATCGCATAGGTTGCTAATTTTAGTTTTAGCATAATGGAGTCTATAAGTACTTTCCAGTTTTAAGTTTTTTCAACTTGAAGACCTAGAATTTGGTATCATTTTGTCCAGTATATGATTATTATCACTTATATTTAACGTAAGATCAGGAGACTTATATTTTATGAATTTCATAATGCTTGTTTTCTCTAGATTAATGTTAATTTATTAGCTTTGAATTAGTTACAAATTGTATTAAGCATGCAATTTTTTTCCACCAGAATACCAAAGTTATTGCTAGACACTATTACACTGGTATCATCAGCAAACAGAACAGTTATACTAATGACGTTAATGATAATAAGAGATAATTTATATAAATTAAAAATGCAGTTGGCCAAAAATTCATCCCAGTGGGACTCCTTGTTCAATAGTTCCCCTTTATGGAATACTACATTCAGTTTTTTCTGAACATCTAAATTGTTATAATTAATCTGTTGTCTAACACACTCTTATGCTTCACTTACTTTTAAATATGGTGCGACCGTTTTGAAGAGACATCCTCTCCATCTTCAACCAACTTGACGACTGGTATGAGAAACTAACATCTAAGAGGACCTGTGGCTCTGTCCTGATGGTGTTTTTCTTTATTAACTGGAAATCGGTATTACATTTTCCTATAATGTCGAAATTCACAAGACGATCCCTATGTTTATGAATGTAAATCTTCTCCCAGCTGTCCAATTCTGCATGCCTGTGTGCTTCTTTAAGTAACTTTATTTCTCTTTTTATGTCGTGATTATCTTTCCAAAAATGGTGTGCCACTGCTGACCTATCAATCTGTTTGTACTTAACGTTCCTGAGATGTTCCTTTAACCGTGTTCCTATGTTTCTTTTAGTTTTTCCAACGTATATGTTATCACATTCTTTATATGTTATTTTGTAGATGCCCGACTTTTTCTACTGTCGAATGTTATTAAAACTGTTGTCCACTAAAGCATTTTTCAGAGTGTATCTGTTAACAGGTGCCAATTTAATGTTAATATCTTTAATTATTTTTGGAATTTATTCATAGCTACTGGATGGTAGGTGAATTTTTTAAAAACCAGTCATCTTTTTCACTTAATAGTGTGGTGGTATTCTTGATAAATTTCTTCTTTAGGAATCTATTAAGTTTTTTGTTTACTAAATTTTTGTTAAAACCATTTATAATGGCAATCTCCTGTATCTTCTCAAATTCTTTTTTGTAGTCCTCTTTATGATTGGTAAATTCACCAGTCTACATGTTAAACTGTTGAAAATTGAGTGCTTGTGAGCTATGGGGTTAAAACCATTTGAGTTTATATAGTTATCTCTGTACGTATCCTTTCTATAGATTCCAAGTTCTAGATTTCCATGATTATTATTAATTTTTATATCTAAAAATGGCAACATTTCCTTTGTCCTTTGTTTCTGTTTCCAGTGTGAAGGATATATTCCTATCTTTATATTTAAAAGCTTCAAAGCATCTTCAACAAATTATTTTTTCACTACACTAAAAATGTCATCAACGTATCTGTATCAGCATTTAAAATAATGTGGGAAGGTGGAAAATATGTGTTTCAAATGTACTCCTAAATAAATCTGGGGGATAAAGGATTTCATTATGAGTCCTGTTTTCTGTTTAATTTCCACCTTTCCACATTATTTTAAATGCTGGTACAGATACATTGATGACATTTTTAGTATAGTATAGTATAATTTTTAATTTATACTATACATTACATTAAATTGGCACCTTTTAACAGATACACTCTGAAAAATGCTTTAGTGGACAATAGTTTTAATAACATTCCACAGGAGAAAAAGTCAGGCATCTACAAAATAACATGTAAAGAATGTGATAACATATACGTTGGAAAAATTAAAAGGCACATCTCAGGAATGTTAAGTACAAACAGATTGATAGGTCAGCAGTGGCACACCATTTTTGGAAAGATAATCACGACATAAAAAGAGAAATAAAGTTACTTAAAGAAGCACATGGACGTACAGAATTGGACACATGGGAGAAGATTTACATTCATAAACATAGGGATCATCTTATGAATTTCAACATTATGGGAGAATGTAATACCAATTTCCAGTTTATAAAGAAAAAAAACCACCAGGATGGAGCCACAGGTCTTTAGATGTTAGTTTCTCATACCATTCGTCAAGTTGGTTGAAGATGGAGAGGATGTCTCTTCGAAATCAGTCCCACCGTATTTAAAAGTAAGTGAAGCATAAAAGTGTGTTAGATGACAGATTAATTATAATTTACATTTAACAAACTTCACTGTGTGAGTTCCAACAGAATTTTTTAAAAATGTCTTATTTTTTGAAAGTTCTTAAATGGATCTAAATTGTCACCTTTTCTTTCTGTTTTCAAAGTAAGAGGTGAACCAGTTTAGACCTCAATTTTTAATTCATAAAAGCTTAGCTACTCATAAAAGCTTTTCCTACTAGAATTTCATGGTTAACACAATCACATGCTTTAACTAGTCGCAGAAAAATTCTGTAAATATGCATTTTATGATTTAGTTCTAACAGAATTTCATATTTAAGTTTATAAGTTCAATCTGTAGATGTGCCTTTCTTGTTATTGACAGATTATTGTTGCTTTCAAGATAATTATACAATCTGTTATACAATTAATTTTTCAAATATTTTTGAGAAAGTTGTTAAAAGAGATATGGGTTTGTTATTGCAAACCTCATGCTTATTCAAGTGCATTTGCTCAGTGAAAATTGAACAGAATTGGGGCTTGAAATACTTGTGCATTCATCGTATTTGTCTGATTTGGTTCCCTCTGACTTCCATCTTTTCTTACAATTGAAGGAACTTGCTGCAAAAAAATTTTGTAATAATGAAGGGGTGATCAAAGCTGTGCATAGTTACTTTGCATACCTCGGAAAAACTACTTCAGGAGGAAATGAAACAGCTAGAAAAAATGTGGATTAAGTATGCCGAGCTTTGAGAGAATTATGCCAAAAAATAAAACACCATTTGAATAAAATTTACATTGCTTTCACTATTATTGTGAAAAATGTTCAATTTATTCTAGTACTATTTCTTGAGAAATATTTTTCTTAAGATGTCTCAATCTCCAAACCTGTTACTGAAACAAAGCAATCCCTTCTTTCTCATTTCCATTGCATTTGCTAATATGCTTATCTCTTTCTGAACTTGTCTTTAACATTTTATAAAATATTAAGGCTCTTTTCAATAGCTTCCATTCTATAGGATCTAAAACCAGGAATAAAAATAATAGGATACAAGCTACCAGATCTTACAGGATAACCAAAAGCATTCTAGAAGATATGTTTAAAGTAGAAATCATGTTTATTATTGCAAGAGCTAATAATACATATAAAAATAAAGCTCTTGTATGCTATGGAAGAAATAGAAATTTAGTAAAAGAGTCAAGCAGCAAATGATGATACTCAATATATACAACAGGTATGACCTTACACAGATATCCTGTGCTAGCCAAGCAATTCACAGAACAAACAAGGCACGGAAATACAGGAAGAGTCAAAAGTCATAATCCTATTGTTATTCACTTCAGTCTGTATTCTCTACATGATAAGCACAGCCTTCTCAGCTAGGTACAAGATTATACAAAGCTTACGTGCAGTTACCAATGGATATTATGGATAAGAAAATCAATAGATCAGCTGCAGCAACAAAATGATGATGATGATGATGATGATGATGATGATGATGATGATGATGATGATGATAGTGACATTTAAACAGATGTGGAAGTTAAAATAGGTTACAGCTTTGATGGCAGGAAAAGAAATTCACCAATTGTCCTTGGATCATCAGAAAATTTCATAGAATTCTGAGAGATTTCAATATTACTTTGTCTTTGGTAAATAATTCAGTCTAAAGCTACTTAATTCTGGAGATAATAAAATACCTAACAAGAAGAAACCAGACATATTCAGAATTAACTGCTCAAAATGCAACAAAGTGTATATGGAAAAGAAGTATAGGGATTAGACTGAAAGAACACCGGAGGAACATCAAATACAAGTAGGCAGAAAAATTGGCAGTCGTGTATCACTTTTGGAAGGAGAAACATGACATAGAAATGAAAAGTGTGCTGCTGAAATTCGTGAATAGACTAGTGGAGTTGGGAATATGGGAAAAGATTTATATAAAAAAACAGAATAACATAATGAATTCGAGATCCCAACAAAGGGCAGTTTGATTCAAAGTGCCCACCAGAGCTACACCCAGTTCATCCAGCCATCAGAAATTGATGCATTCAATACACAGTTGATGTAGACAATAGCCATGAAACACATTCTGAGTAGTGTAATGGTAAGTGTAGCATATGAATACAAAATTGATTCACCTACCTAATCTAGAGCATATCAATTTTTAAAATTATTCTCTAGCTTTCCACTCAGCCTTGCCATGTTTGTACAGCATCTGCAGTACATTTTTCCAAATAATACTTAGATTATACAGGATTTTTTTTCATTAGGTTTATTTACAGACACTCTTTAACATCTCAGGTCATCAGCATCCCATTCAACTCAGGGCATGAAATGGCTGACAATTTTTTCTTAGAAGCCTCTTTTTTCAGGCATGAGTTTCTTTATGTGTCATAAATGTACGACACGGGACCCATGGCTTTACTTCCCTTCCAAGGGAAGACATACTTAGGATTTTTATGCCTGAAAAAATCCATTGATCCAGGCCGGGATCGAACCCACGATCTTGGGTTTAGGATGCAAGTATGGTAACCACTACACCACCAGGACCGTCATTATTATACGGGGTGTTAACGAACTACATCAAAAGATTTTCAGAAATGTAGAGATATCATATATAAGCAATTTCAGATAGGCATTGTATGGTCCACAACTAAACATAACACAATTATATGGTGTTAAACATTTTGGCATCATATGCTAATAAGCCGATGTTAAAACAAACCATGAAAAATTATTTTACAATGTCTTTAAAACTGCCTGTGAGCATAGAAATATCGATTTTCCTCAGCTTGATATCAGCATTTTCAAGATTTAATGCCATAAAAATCCCTCAAATCTTGAACTAACTACGTGACAGTGCAACACTGACCATCTATTAACTGCTTCCTTGTATTATGTAGTAGCCTACTCTAGCAGGAGCTTTTTACTTGTATGGTATAAAATTTGAAAATTTGTTTTATATTAAAAAAAAAAGGTTGTGATATGCATACTAAAGAATTATGAATGAAATTTACTTAATGCTTTTAAGTTTTATTCTCTTTCTGAACAATGAATGTATTACCAACATACAATGGCCAATAAGCTTACTATTAACATGATATCTAAAACTTAATTTACCTAACACATATTCAGGACACGATTCTGATTGATAAGTACAATAACAATTACTAAGGTTGTAATTATATGAATTAATATGTTAAGTTAAGTGCGTAAATTGAAACATCAACTTAAAATGTAGGCTAAAAGCTGCATTATTGCCAAATCAGAAAACAAACAAAATATAAAAAAGTAATGAACAAGAGTCGAATATAAAAACAAATGACCATCTCTTACTCGAAAGCAAATGTCATAACCATGGTGCCAGAGTTTTTTTTTTAAAAGTGTTTATGCTGTTTTTACTACTGAGGTGTCACAGGTGGTGGGCACTGATGATATATGAAATGAAATGATAATTTGGAAAAGGAGTATTATTTTTAAGGAAGTGTTCTTGGCCTACGTTTAGGGTACCTCCTGAGCATTTGCCATTTAGGGCACCGAGGAAAACCTTGAAAAAACCTATCATGGAGGTCATCTCCTGGTAGGATTCGAACCCCAGACCTACCGCTCATGAGTCTGCATCTTAACGAGCTGGCCACCTGTGGCGCCAGAGTGAAACATTCAGAAACTTGCCTTTGCTATCATGTGTTATGCTTTTGAGGAGCATCTTCATTAGTCATTGGTGTATTGGAACTTTAGAAAATTATAGCCATAGCTTCAAAATTTGAACAGGCAGGCAAGGTGTTTACAGTTCCAAATTACTTATATATGACATCTCTACACTCTCTGAAATTATGTTGGTGTAAGTCATTAACACCTTGTATATGAAAAATCTATTAAATACTCACTTAAGGAACAAATTTTGATTTCAAAATTCTCTTATACTGTGCAATCAGTGATACTTCCCCTGCAGCACAGAGTTTTTCCTGTGAGTAGGCTCTCACCTGTTTTCTGCAGCCAGGAGAGGATAGCAAGTCTGCTTGTTTACATATTGAACTTGCTGACTGTTGCTGTCATAGTGCAGTTGTTCCCAGGGTATGTTGTGTTTCAACAGTATACATAAAGTATATTATGCCTCGTATGTTTACAATGGCACAGTATATCTTTATGTATAATTCACATATGTTAATTCAGTGGAGAAAGAATCATAGAACCAATTTCTTTTTGAACATATGGTTGATTCTGTTACTTATGTGAATACAATCCCTTTTTTTTCAGAGAATTAACAGACAGTGAGCGTGATCATGCATTTTTTCAAATGGATTCTGACACTGCTCTCACTGCAAATAATTCCATGAAAGCAAACCATAATGTGTTTCCATAAGACAGATATGTTAGTAGGAATTTATGGCCCCCTCTGTCCCCCAGATTTAACAGCCTGCGATTATTATTTCTGGAGAAAATGAACAAACACTGTGTACAAGATGAACCGCACAGCACACAAGAACTCAAAAGATAATATTCATCAGGGAATTGTTCAGATTTTTCAAAATGGACTTTTCTAAAGAGATGCCAAAAATGTGTGGAGAATGAAAGCAGCAGTTTCAGCACCTCATTTGATAATTTGGTAAGTAATGAGCCTCTTAACTTGATTTGTATATTGTTAAATAGTTGAATTGTTTTACCCTCCTGCTAATCACCAAGATCCCCGCTGGCCAGCTAACCAGTTAATAAGCCACGTGCTTACACATAGGCAAAACACTTTAGGGGGGGGAATAAAACTATTGCACTGTATATGAGTATTAAATTCACAATATACAGTCAAAATTTCATATCATCCAATTATCTGATGACCAAATGTGGCAGCATGCAACTGCATTGGTAATGAGCCATCACTGAAGTTGAGTTGAGCTATGCAAGTAAGGCAAGTGAGCATGAATTGGTATGTTGGTGTTGAGCCTCATGTAACGAAATCAATGTTTTCTGAATAATGAAAGAAACACATTTTTAAACCTAGAGTAAAGTTTGCTAAGAACACAAAATTTAAAATACTAGGCCTAATTTTTCTATTCCATAACAGGTGATTATTTATGATTCATATGCCTGTATCAAGTTCACTCAAACTGGTAGAAGATCATTTGAAGGGAAATTCCCAGGTGATTGAGTTTCAAGTTGTAATGTGATTAATAAACTGATAATATCAACAACATACATTGAACTAAAGGATAGCCCTTATCAAGGGAGTGATTAAATTTCTCAAAGAAAATTAAGAAGTGTGATGGGTAATTCATTGCAGGATGTTTGGCCCAATAATATTTGCCCATTAATTCAGACGTATCAATCATGGATATTTTATGCACTGCATCATTCCCATATATTTTGCCACAAAAAAAAGTGAGGTATGCTTTCTCAGTGAATGGTTTATTGTGTTTTGATATTTTGTTTTTTAAATATTGTACTTACGAAGCTATTGACAATGGAATGGTAATATATCCTAAACTTAGGTATTCATTTTTAACACAAAACTCCACTTACTTACATGAAAGTAAGATGCATTTCGGAAGAATCTCTCCCATATTCAGTTGCTCACTGAACCACCATTATTCGAAATGATGGCTAGACAGCCAGATGTTCTTGTGGTGGCCTCTATTGGTTGCAGTAGGAAGTTGCTGAGTTCATCCATAGGAGGAAACTCAAAATTCATTAAGTTTTCTCTATTTTTTAATATGAATTTTTTTTCCCAAGTGGATAAATTCAATGGGTTGTGAAGATGTTTCAGCAGTTTAATTCCCAGTTTTATTTCATGATTTTTGATCCAAAAGTGAGCTGCTACTGCTGGTTTAAGCAGGTGGATAAATCCTAAAGGTGGAGAGAATTTTAAAATATTGATACAGGATTGTGAAATTAGGGGACCACAATGTTCTAAAAGAGTATATGAAATATCAAAGGGAAAAAATGAGAGATAACAGCTGAATGAGAGAAATTGGGGAAATATTGCAAGAAACTGGGATGGGGAAACTTTGGGAGTTCCGAGACAAAAGTAAATAAGAGTTTTGGAAGGAAGTAAGGCAAAGAATTGAAAATATAGAGAGACAAGAGATTTGGGCTATAACAGTTCTTTAAAATTGTACAGAATAATTGAAAAGTAGTGGAGAAGAGAGAAATATGTAGATCATTATGATAAATTTCAGAGAGAAGAACTGGCTTGGATGCAAGCAGGAGCATTGGTCTGAAGGAGTTTTAAAGGAGAAATTTGGGAAGGGTGTGTTATGTGTGGAGAGCCTGAAGGAATATTTCATTGTTATTGTTATTAGAGTGTGAAGGGGTAAAAAGATTGAGAGAGAATGTATGAGAAACCACATGAGATAAATTACAGAAAGAAAGTATTGCACACAGAATGTTGACTGAAATGGGCACATAGAGAAATAAAATGATTGGGGAATATTTAGGAAAAGTAAGGGAGAAATGGATTAGAATAGTTAAGAAGGATGAGAGAATTGGGGTACGTTTGATAAAACAGTGCTAATAAGGGGAAATACAAGAAGTGGGGGGGTTTCATTATGCAGATAACCTGGGGGTTGTGACAAAACAGACCTTGTACAGATGGATGTTAGATTTATTATTAGTATAATGGAGTATGTTAAAGTATTTTGGTTAATATTATTTTTGATAGTGTTAAATTTTTTTTAGATACTTTGTGTGTTTGTTTACGTGTAATTGAGTAATTTAGAAATATGGGAATTATTTGTGTAGAAATTGCAGTTAATTGGTTAAAATAATGGTTTGTATATAAATTATTTATAGTTCTATAGCCTGGTCCCCTGGATATTCCAGTAAGTAGCAGCTGATAAACAGGAGAGTAGGGGGCTGAGCTAATCAAATTGGAATATTTGGATTGAAGTATTAAGAATTAAAAATACTGTAATATATTCATAATGTTATAAAGATGTACTAATTACATATCTGTTTATTAAATTTTGATTGGAATTAGTGCCTTCTGGAATTACTGATGGCATTAATTACATATGTTATATTTTAATCAGTTTTTTGGTGTTCATTTTATTATAAACATTTTGTATGTTAATATATAAAAAATAAATTCATTCACATTAGTGAATGCATAACTTGTCAAAAAGCAACTTCAAGGGGCATAAATAGAAAAGTGTAACATTTATATTATTTATGTGCTCATATTCTTTGTATGGGACAGCATGGTGTGATGGCATACTTCCAAAGAGCCTGAGTGAAATAGAAAAGACAGTCCTGGATTGGTGTTCCTAGAAATGTATTTCTTACTGCATTCATTGATGCCATCTCAAAATTGGTTATAATTATTGTGGGTTGAAGTTTCTAATTCCATTGAATGGCCTGTCTTCAAAGTATTGAACAATGCACTGTATGTTACTTCATCTCTGCTGCTGATAAGAACATACATATGTGGGAATACTAATTGTATGTCTCTACATGCAGCTGACAGAAGATGGAAGGCACTGTCTCAAACGTTCCATCAGCAACATATGTTGTACTTTTTGCCATATGTTGTAACATTCCATCTGTTCAAAATATTAAAAATATTTTGAGATTTGGGAGCCTGATTATGTAATATGAACCTACTGCTATCAAATATAGTGTGTTGTATGCAGATATAATTACCACCTCTGCCAGTGCAAATGAAACAGCAGGGTCGTCCCTGTTTTGAGACCTGTAAATATGTCTAAGGATTATGTTCTTGTATGGCAAGTTCATCTGTACTGCTACTTTGATTACAGTGCTGATTTCTTCATGATAAACCAATGCTGGTGGTGCAGGTTGCTCCTGTGCTCTCCTCTTAATATTCTGAAGAACTTCTTGAACAGCAACTTCAATGTTATTGCCTTCAAGTGTATGTACCCTTTCTTTTAAGATTTTGACTTCTTTCTCCATGTAACAATTTATAATGCAGGATCCATTACAGGACTCCTACTTTTTACAATGCTAATATTTTTGCATTTTTTGTTTACTGGGTCCATGGTAGTGGTATCTATAGCTGTTATATTCTAACATGCCTTTTGTCAACAATACTATCCTTGCCATGAATGAAAAATGTTATTCAGAAATGTTGTTTGTAAATCTGTTACTGAAAAATTCTTTTAACTATTTTTTAATGTTGATGAAAAGCCTGTTACTATGAATATGTCAACAAGTATTCAAACAATGCAGTTAATATGAATATAGCTCAATGTCAAAAAAGGTAGAAAATAACTTTATCCATTTAGTACTGGACTAAAAAATCCTACTAAAAACACAACTCACAGTATGAAAAATATATGTGGGCTTTAATGGTTTTATGACCAATTCTTATGTTGCTGCATATACCTGCCCTGACTCTAGTGCATCCTGCCTGACCATAAGCAATGGCAATCCTATGCTACTGCATCAGTCATCAGGTAACTCAATAGAAATTAATTGTCAATTCTGTGCTCATTATTTGATATCAGAATCATTCAATTAGTAATTCACCTGGTCATGACAGCACCGTGATTGAGGTTTATGTCAAGTCCACTGATATAACTTTTTGACCCATTGTATTTAAATAACTAATTTGTTTATACAATTTTAAAATGAGATATGTTAATGAATTTATCTGTTACTTATTATGTGAACATATTTTCTTCTTCCTTAACTGAAAATTGGCAACATCACAGCTTGAGACTGAACATCCAATTTGGTGGTTCACTGTCTAACTAGTGTGTTTTTGGTTGTTAAATGCCTATGCAATGCTGCAGTTTAAGGGTACATATTATACAGTAACATGGAAATTGGGAATCTGTATGACTGATGCTTAGCAAGACACCATTGGAGATTTTTAATTTATACAAATGTTACAAATAACAAAAAATGTTTCTATGAAGTCATTATGCAACACAATCAGGCATGTTCAAAGACAGACCTAGATTTTGTTGACCATATGTGTGTGACAAGAATGCTGGCAACTGTAAAAGCTGTTGCCATGAGAATTGTAAAAGGAATTACTGATATGGAAAAACATGGTAAAGGCAATTAACATTTCACCACAAATTTAAAGATTTATTTTTTGAATAGTGTTTAATGCCCATTTTTACTAACACAGGGAGTGGACACTGATTATACATAAGATGAAATAATAAATTGAGAAAGGATTTTTTTTAAGGAAGCAAGTGTTCCAGGTCTAAGTTTAGGGTCCTCTCTGGCATTTTCCATCTATGAGGATTGAGAAAATATGTCAGGGAGGACAATCCTAGCAGAAATTGAATCCCAGACCTTCCACTCATCTTAGCCATCCATGTCGATAACTTTAATGATGTCATGAATCTTTGAAAGCAACCTTACGCTTAAGAAGCAATGAACAACGACTAACAGCATCTTTATATCACATAAGGGCCATAACGTGAAGAGAGTTTCAGCATTACACAAATAGGGTAACATGCTAATAAATTAAATAAATTGTACCTATGAAGCTTTAACAATGGAGTGGTAATATACCCTACACTTATGTATTCAACTTGTTTACATAAACTCCACTTATATAAAACTAAGACATACTTCAGGAGTACTCACTCCCATTTTCTGTTGTTGAACAACTACTGTTACTTGAAATGGTGGCTGGATACCCAGATGCTCCTATGGCAGTGTCTGATAGTTGAAGGAGGAACTTGCTGAGCTCATCCATAGGAGGAAAATCAAAATTCATTAAGTTTTCTGTATTTTTTATGATGAATTTTTTTTTCCGAAGTGGATAGTTCCATTGGATTGTGAAGTGGTTTCAGCAGATTAACCTCTGGTTTAATTTCATGATTTTTGGTCCAAAAGTGAGTTGTTACTGCTGATTTATCAACCTGCTTAAACCGAATATTCCTAAAGTGTTCTTTTCTTAGAATTTCCAAATTTCTCTTCTTTTTTGCAATGTATCTCTAATCACAAACTGCACATTTGATTTCACAAATTCCTGATTTCTGTTTTGTTGGTATGATGTCTTTTACCCCGCCACCTAATAAATTCCTGATATTATATTTATTCTTTGATGCCAACATTATTCCATGTTCTTTGAAAATCTTCTTAAATTTGTTGTAGTAAGTTGGATGGTATGTAAATTTTTGAATTTGTATCTTTCATTGGTGTTCTTCAGTGTGGAAACTTCTTTGGTCGATTTTTGTATTTTAAATTTATTGATAATTTTTATTACTGCGTCTTTGTTGAAATTATTGGTTATAGCTTTCTTAGGTATTCTATTTTGTACTCTGTTTCTGTGAGAGGAATGTTAATTAATCTATGTGCCAAGCTGTGAAACACTGCATATTTATGTGGAATGGAGTTATAATTATCATTTATTATATAATTTTCTACGTGTTTTATTTCTGAGAATTCCAAAGGTCAGACAATCTCCATTTCTTATGATTTTTAAATCTAGGAATGGGAGCCAACCATTTATCTCTTCTTCTATGGTAAATTATACACATTAATTTTGTAAATTAAGAAGTTTCAGAGCATCTATTGAATGTTCTTTTGGTATTATTGCAAATATGTCGTCCATATACCTATACCATGTCTTGAAAGTTAAAACAAGTTGATAAGTCGGCAGTAACAGCTCACTTTTGGACTTAAAATCACGAAATTAAACCAGAGGTTATTCTGCTGAAACAACTTCATAACCCAATGAAACTATCCACTTGGGAAAAAATTTTCATCATAAAAAATAAAGAAAACTTAATTAAGTTTGATTTTCCTCCTACAGATGAACTCAAGTTCCTACTACAATCACCAGACACCACAACAGGAGCATCCAGGTATCCAGCCACCATTTCAAGTAACAGCAGTCGGTCAACAACTGGAGATGGGAGTGAGCACTCCAGAAACATGTCTTAGTTTTATGTAAGTAAGTGGAGTTTAGTGTAAACAAGTTGAATACATAAGAGCAGGATGATAAAAATTTTAAAGATGAAAAAAGTCACTGTTAATGAAAATTATAACCAACAAAATCACAAAATTTAAGCTTGCAGCTATCAGGAAGCTGCTGAAAAGATTCCTACAGTGGAAAGGAGATACCACCTGGCTTCAGTGCTGGTTTAGTGATGAGTGTTTTATAAGCGTATCACTTGCATTTCTGCAAACAGGGTCAAAACAATGATGCCAACTATCAAATTGAAAATTGGGCAAAAGTTGTGAACTTGTTTGTGGGAAAGCACTGGAAAATATAAAAGAACTCAGTACAGACATAAAATAAAGTCAACTCAAAGCTGATTAAAAGTCAAAGTGCTAATTTTATCATTGCTGCCTGGCCTTCTGAACTATCAGTTGTGGAATATTTTAGAGGAAAGGCATGCTCTTACATTAAAAAGAGATTTAGTAAAGGCAGAAGTCCTAATACTATTGGTAGTAGTGTATGTTACAATAGATGTATGGCCATTATGTAATTCATGTGGAAGTAATTTTAAGGGTTTTTGGATGTTAAGAAGTTCAATTTGAGTAGCACAAATTGAAAAATTATATGAATGTGATCAAATCCAAACTAGCTGAATGTGGTTATGTTAATCTCTATAATTTTCTTTTTTGTTAATTTATAGTGTTTCCGCCATTTATACTGTGTTTAGAACTATAGAAGTTTTTTAAGATGATTTTTGAGTAAAAAAATCACTTTAAAATATTCTGTTTTTAAAACCAAGTCATATTTTGCTAATACTCATTAAATCTAGTTTAGCCCAAAAACTGTAAACACAATACAGCTCATGACCCCTGTTGATCCCTTATATTAAATTGTCTCACAATCATACGCCATATTTCTATTTTCTTAGCATTCCAGTAATTTTTTTCAAACATTATCTATTGCCTCAATCCCATCCTGCTCATTATTTCCCTGATCTGCTTCCCTCTACCATACCTATAACTGCAATATATTATAATATTTTTTACAATTGTACCTAAATTGTTTATTCCTCACGGCAATAGTTTCCATCAATTGCTTTGACTGAACTTCTGAAACCACTAATTAATTACTTTTTCTATCTGTACAACAGATAGTAACCTTCGGTAGATTCACAGCTCAAAAATGTCTAGTCATTTCTTTTCTTGAAATTTGGCAGTTCAGCTCTATAATATATAAGAATCTACATGCTTTGTCTCTTATTTTTCTTGTCTGTAATTTTTAAACATCCTTCTCTATCATTAATATAGCAACAAATGTTGCCATGCTTGCCAAAATTTTTCTGTTTAGTTTTCTTCTGTGTTGTACTGGGACAGCTAAATACATTTTCATCTGTTTTATATTTCTATATTATCTATAATGATCTGAATGACTTTGTTCAGTACCTTATCTGACATCCATGTTTGTTGGGTTAGGAACAGGAATTGAAACATCAGCCCTAGATATGACCCCAAAATTTCTATACTCACTTAGTACATTTTACGTTCTTCTGGAAGTCCATAACACTCTAGGTAAGTTCTGAGATACTCAAAAATTAAGGTTTAAAGAAAATTTTCATTCATCATTAGTTTACAAAGTCCTATCCTTGGCTCTGTATTATATTACTGTTAATTTGAAAATCCAGTTAATAATCACCTGGTATGATATATAACAACCAACGTTTTTGTGAATTTGATAAATTATTCATGTTTTTTAAAAATTAATTACATTAACCTGTAATTCTGAATAATAACCAGTAGCTTGTGGCTACAGTAATAAATCTCATTTCTGCAAGTGTGAATCTGTCTCAGATGCACATGTTGTCTAAGTATATGCATGCAGAACAGTTTAGGTCCAGTGTTTATTAACTGCTGATGTACTATGTTATCTTGCAATGGAAATTGGTATTTTTAACACAATGGAACCTCATTTTAATGAAAAGTTATGAAAAGCTTTCACGAATAAGAAGCAAAATTAAGGAATCATTAGTAAATAAAGGGTACCACCATTTGATTGAGCTAGTACGAGTAGTCCAATCCAAAACCACCGGGGAAAAAAAAAAAAAAAAAAAGGGATGATTATGAACTAAAGCATTTGATTAACTTTGACATTATGAATCTGGATGTAATAACCAGGTCAAAGTGAAGAAGCATCACTCCATATAGAGACCTTCAACATAATTTGTGAGACACAACTGGCAATTAGACATGGTTAAAGAGCTGCAGAACAAATATAAAAACAAGTAACTTTATGAGAAACCTGTCAAAGTTTGAAAGTGTCACAAAAAGACTTGTAGTACATCCAATAATTTTTAAACCAATGAACTCCAGATGTCAAATCAGTTTAATTAATATGCACAGTCAACCAACTACAACCACATTCTCATGTACCAGGATCATGTTACTAAATTTGTTCCATTGCAGCATTTGAAAAGTAAAAGAGCAAAGGAAGTTTCACATAATCTGCTTGATATTTTCAACAGTTTGGATACTCCCAGCATATTGCAAAGGATGATGGTTATAAATTCTTCAACTGCATTATTCCAGAAATCTGTGCAATATGGAGCAGACAGTTAATGGGAAGCTGAGACATAGCCAGTCCCAAGGATTTGTGGAATGCATTGAAAATATGCTAATGACTTGAACAGAAACAGACAACACTCTGCACTGATCTGAGGATCTGAAATTTGTTTAATTCAAGAACAGATCTCATCTTGAAGGCATAAATTGCAGCCCATATGAAACCATGTTGAGGAGTCTAGCAAAAGTTGGCCTTACATCCTAACTTTCTACTGATGTGATTGGAAACCTAGAACCTGAAGACCTTAAAGCATTAATTGACTTCTGGTCAGGTGTTCCAGAAAGAGATTAAGAAGATGAACAAATAGAAAATGGTGATGAGGAAGATGGACAAGTAGAGTCCAGAGACAGCTATGGAAGGCATTTCAGGGAAGAGTATTATTGCTGATAAAATCAACAATATTAATAGATGTCAAAAGTACATTGCAGTCATTGACAAAGATGAGAGAAAATTCCAAGGGGCAAGATTGGAGATTACTATGAAAGTAGGAGCTCCTGACATCAACAGTGGAAGGAGAGACTCCAGAAACACTCGAGGGGTCATTTACAAGTGAATGCTATGACGAGATATATGAAACTGGACAATCAAACTTAAAAGTATTTAAGGAACCACTTTGTTATTTGTCAATAGACTTTCATTTCACAAGAGAAAGTTCCTAAAATTATTTGTTTTTTCACAAGTGTGCCAAGAAATTGTTAAATCATAGGTGGTCAATGGATGTAACAGCAACAGAAAATGTCTTTCAACAAAATGTAGCCACTCAAAATTTCACAGTTTGCTCTGTTCCAATAATTAGAAGGTTTATTTTAAAATGGTAGAAATAAAACATTTTTCACTTCTTTATTTCACAAAAACTTCAAAAATATTTCCAATATTGTATTTTATCCCTTTAGCCAAGGTTTGGTTGTTATAACTGGTTAAAATAACACAGGCGTGCGATGATTTTGCTGTCTTGGTGAAGATAAACAAGTTATATAGAAAACGCCTGTTGATTTAAAAAATGATATCAAGTTTTTTCATAATACACAGAGATTTTTTGTAATCCTCCATTCTATGGATTATACTGCTATATTGCAGTGATTACAATATAATAGCAAAACATGAATAACTTTAGCACACACAAGTCATATATAATTGCTTATATGGAATATAATGCAGAATGCAAAGGAAAGCAGCCCTTATTTACTTGCTTATCAGCTCCTCTCCAAGCTTCCAATGTGACTGGTGCTTACCAAAGCATGGCCAGGAAATAAGGGGAAATGATTGAGTCATAGTCTAAAATCACAATTACATTAGTTAAAATTCATTAGCTGTGGTAGTCGGTATAATGAACAATTCAAGTAGTTTCTGTTTCATATGTGGCCAGTACTTGTTAAAAACTCCATTTATTAAGAAAGTATATTTTCAAATTTTAAGGTTAAGCTTGGAGATCAGATTTAGAAATACATTTTAAAAAAAATTAAATACCCGGAACATCAATGGCTACTGTGTGGAAAACTAAAGGTTTGCGATATCATACTTGGTCAGTACGGTGGGTATACAAAATGTCCTTGCTTTTTGTGCAAATGGGGCAGTAGATGTATGTGGATATAGGGATAAACACTGGTCAACGAAAGAATGGCCTAAGAGAAAAGGTTTATTGCCAGGAGAAAAAAATGTAATTCATGTCAGTCTAGCCAACTCTAAAAGATGCTATTGCCTCTGCTTCATATTAAACTTGGTATCATGATGCATTTCTCAAGGCACTGGACAAGAATGTGCTTTAAGTATTTATACTGTAAATTTCCACTTTTGTCTGAGGTTAAAGTGAAAGAGGGTGTATTTGATGGACCTCACAACAGATGGCTAAAAAGGATATTTTTGAACATTATGAATGATATAGAACTTCAGGCTTAGTGTGCTTTCATGGTTGTCATTAATAAGTTCCTTTTAATGTAAATGACATGCAATATGAAGAAATTGTAAGAAATACGTTACGAAGACTGCAAGTTCTCTTGCAATATATTTTGAAATTCAATTCTTGAACTCTCACCTTCACTACTTTCCATCTAATTTGGGACTCATGAGTGATAACCAAGATGTAAATTTCATCAAGAAATTAAGGAGATGGAAAGACGCTATCAGGGACGGTGGAACAAAGCAAAGCTGGCAGACTACTGTTAGTGCTTGAAGAGAGTAGATACGCAACCAAAACATAAACATAAATCAAAACAGCCTTCTTTCAAGCAAAGAAAAGATGCTTGATTGTCAGATGAGTTTTTTAAAGATATCTAGGTACCCATTTTGTATATTAGATAGTAATATGCTATTTTAATTTTGATTTTATGACACTCTTTATTTCACAAAAATTGACTTCTTTTAAAATTCTTTTTGTGATTTATTTAAAAACCTTACATGATAAGGGACAATGGATTTCAGCATGCCAAAATTAGTTAAAATTACCATTTACATTTGAGACAGCAAAAATTTGTTAGGCCATTGTTATCAATTGCATGTTAACAGCAAAATAAGCAAAATTCCATCCTCTAGAACCATTTTTGGAAGCAACAAACCACTTCTGGCACAACAGCAGAATCTTTTTTGTGGGCTATAACTGCTTGTTCAGGACTGGAAAATTGCTCACCTTTACAGTAGGGAAAAGCAGGAAGTCACATGGTGCCAGGCTAGAACTTTCAAGGTTGACACATTAATAGTTTTGCTTCTGTGCTCTCTAAAAATGAGAGTATAGTGTTAGCAGTGTGAGCAGAACCATTGTCATGCTGCAATAAAATGCTCCTTAGCTTGGTTTTTTCCTGAACACTGTGGAAAGGCAGATTGTATATACCATGTTGCAGCAGTTGTTTTCTGATATTCTGGAACAATGGCTACCTGTTGAAATGAAAGTGGCAACCATTTTCTTTCTTGTTGTCCTTGCTCTTTTGACTTTTACATGTGACCAGATTGTAGAAGAACCAAATAGAAGAATAGCAATAATTGGCTTCATTTTTTTTTTTTCTTCTTCAGACACTCAACATCCCATGTCATCAGCGTCCCATTCAAATCAGAGCATGAAATGGCCAACATATTTTGCTCAGAGGCTTCTTTTTTCAGGGTTGAGGTTCTTTATTGTGCTGTAAATGTACAACACAGAACCTATGGCTTTACTTCCCTTCCGAAGGAAGCCATACTTACAATTTTTACACCCGAAAAAATCCATCAGTCCTGGCCAGGATCCAATCCGCGATCTTGGGTTTATGAGGCAAGTATGGTTACAACTACACCCCCAGGACCCACTAATTGGTTTCATGATCCTACTGGTAGACCCAAGTTCTATCTACCTAGACAATGTCAGAGTAGCATCTAGACTCCATACTGTTGAAATTTTACAACATTTCTTGGCACCAACCATCTTCCAGAGTTTCTGAATTTTGGGTAAATTGTGGATCACCCATCTTGCACTTCACAATTTTTCACTTATTTTATTAATAGAGGTTCATGAAGAATTGTAGAAATGCTTGGTGCTTGTCCTCACAGCCATATTTAAATCCTCATAACTCAACCTTAAATCTTCTCTGACCATTTGTTCTACACATGAAATGTTTTCTTTAATCACTACTGACAAGACCAGAAAATTTGGCAGGCTAGGTTAGAAACCAGCATGTGTGAGTTGCTGTGTGCCTACTTGGGCTTGCACTCAACTCAGAAAAGGAACAATTTTGCAGGATGATTCTATGATTCAGGGTTTGGATTGATAAGAGATATTACTAAACTTCTCTAAGTTACTGGTTGATTTGACATCCTGGTTAAATCTGAATGTGAGCTTGCCCTCATAACCTTGAATTGGTTATCAGCATGTCCATGTCCGCAACTATTCTATTTTATGCTATATTGCAATTTGTAATGTTTAGGAATAAATTCCCATTGCTTGGTTGAGAATTAATGTTATCCAAGATATCCACATGTTTGGCACTTTGAATTTTGGCATTGGCCTAGTTAGACCATTATAGTTGCCCAGTCAACAGACAAGAGCACTCTGATGAAAGCATGATTGACGTAAAAATTTTGATCCGACATCTAATTATTCTTCATATACTGCAGGGAGGAGGTTTTGAGCAGTAGCCGAAAAGCTGCAGCAAACAGAATGGATAGCCTTAAGTCCTCTATTCTTCATCCTTTGAAGAAGGAACAGTCAACTACCTGCAACCATGCCTTAGATTTTGCAGGCATACAGCATGAGGAGGATGATCAGAGCCTTAAAAAGGTGTAACTTCAAATGAACAGGCCATTGAAATCAACACAGGGATCAATTCAGCAATTGCTTCCTAAGCCCTGTGAACTGTCTTGGTGACGTGTCCCTTAAAAGTTTGACCTTTATCAAGTTGCATACCCAAATAAGTGATGGAATTTTCCCACTGTACCCTTTGCTTGTAGGTGAATGGAAGTTTGCCAGTGTGCAATGTTTAATAAATATTATGGCATTGCTTTTCACCAGATTCATTGACATTCACCAATGCCTACATCATTTTTTGATTAGGTGTAGCAATCTTTGAATGAGGTTTATGGCTCTGCCTATATGTTTGTCTGTTTTGTAAATCAGGATGTCAACTGCTTATTGGCCTAAGCTAACGGCTGATGCTTGTGGAAGTATGCCATCTCCATAGTCTTATTCAGGATATTAGCACTTCACAAACCTCAGGAAATGATTGGAAATATTCTAACAGTTATGCCAATAATATGCAAAATGTGTTATTTTCATTCTACAACAACTTCTAGCCCATGGATACTCACATCTTCATGTCCCAAAATTATCTAGTGTTCACTGTATACTAGTACTCTTTATAGCAAAACTGAGATGTTGCAATAATTATAGCTAGTACTCTATATAACCAAACTGAGATGATGCAATAATTACCACCAAATAGATTTTTATTCTATGGTTTTGAAGTAGGCAATTTATTACAGGGATAGCAGCAAGCTATATAAATAATGGTACCTGCAGGTTTTCAACTCAGCAGGGCAACACACATATGCATGGAACTTAATAATTTAAAATGTCAAATGGGATCATTTTACTCTTACTCCAAGCACCATTCAGCTTTTGCTTTACACTTTTTAACTAATTGATGATGTTAATCAAAGATGAGCGAAATTTCACTAGGTGCATCCCACAAATAAAACTTACAGAAAATAACAGGCTTTTTGTAATTAAAAACAAATAAATACCACAGTCAGCAATAATGTAACCTTTAATCAGTTCATAATGTATAAACATATTAACCTATCACCTAATGTTAGTGAATCCTAGAAACCGGAGGACCCAGCAGTTTATTACTTTTGTATTACATCCACCTACTCTCCTACTATATTACTAAGTGGCTCACGTTCATATACATGGATGGGAAATTTGAGAGTGGGATGCATATAATGAAGTTTCCATGTAGCAACTCAACTTAAGCCAACAAGATATTGTATAGTTAGCTCTGATATTAGTAGTGACTGTATATTTATCTCGCTTAAAGGGTCCGGAAGGAGTTTGCCATATTTGCATGTAAACGAAGAATATTCCCAACATAGAACATTACCGTTCAATTAAATACAAAGCGATTACCCCTGAAAAATATAACTCTTAGATCAATGAGTTTATATCAAGAAAACGATGTCCCACTCACTTTTTTTCTGTGCGTGTAGAGCAATGCCACTATATGTTCGGCAGAAAAAGTTTGTAATGCATAGGCCTCCCTTTGCTTGCTGTACGATCTATAGTCTAGAATTGGCGACAGACAGCTGATCACACACTAAATGACAAAAGAACTTCACTGACATTCACCATGGTAACCAACCTGCGAAAACCGGAAAATCGCACAGGAATGGGAAAATAAACCATATTTCTTAACAGAAAACAGGATAGTTTCTAATTTCAATTAAATGCACTTTTTTATTGAATTATTTATGGACGCTCTTTAATAGCTCAGGTCATCAGCGTCCCATTCAACTCAGGGTGTGAAACGGCCGACAAATTTTGCTCAGAGGCCTCTCATTCAGGCTTGCGGTTCTTTTTCGTGCCGTAAATGTACGACACGGGACCCACGTCTTTACTTCCCTTCCGAAGGAAGCCATACTTAGGATTTTTACGCCCCAAAAAAGCCATCGGTCCTGACCAGGTTCGAATCCGCAATCTTGGGTTTAGGAGGCAAGTATGGTAACCACGACACCACCAGGACCGACAATAAAATGCACTAAAATACTATAAAACGTATACAGTAAATGATGCATTGAAGCGTGATATTAAAAAGTAACACTCATAAACTAAGGATTAAAATAAAAAAAAATCAACATATAATAATAATATGCAATTTATTTTCAATCAACATGCTTTATTAGTCATAAGCGAAGAACTGGTCTCGTTCAACTCGTTGTGATGAGATGTGTCTATACAACGGATGGAATCCTGGCTGTGACCTGAATTTAAGTCTGATTCTTCATTTCCAACTAGTGTGAAAGAACAATTTCCATTTATAATTAAAGCTTTGACATGCACCAAACCATCGGTTGGAGAAAATTTCTCGCTCGAAATTGTATACTGACGTTCTTTAGTATACGATGCATATTCTCTTTCTAGGGTACTGAAGCACAAAGGGCAATGGGCTATTTGAATGGAGCCGTCTGCAAGACCAGAAGACCCTACTTTCCAATTTTAACACTTATATGGTTGTAGAATAATTATTTAACCTTAAGATGGTCATTACAAACGTTTTGATATATGGCAGTTAATAGATAGGGCATAAAGTAACTGACCACATCAGCATATCACAACAATAATATATACAATAGATCAGTTCAGTCAATTTTAAATCTTCTAAACCCTCTATATAAAAAGTCCACCACTCAGGAGTTTTTAAACTAAGCGAATTCCTCACAGATTTAATAACTTTTAAAACTAAATTAATATGAATGAAAAATACAAATAAATTAACACTATTAACATGTAACAAATTAACAGTAATAATAAAAGTAGATAAGGATAAAACACTGAGAAAACGTCACACTTGAAATATAGCAATTTCAAGTGTGACTTTTTCTCGGTGTTTTATCCTTATCTACTTTTATTATATATATTAGACATTCTATTATATTCTGATATACTGTAAAAGCCAGCGTGGTAGCAATATAAATAACTAATGTGAAACCTGTGTTTTATAACGTAGGTTGGGACTTAACTAGCGTGTTTATTACTTTAGAATGTAACTTCTATGGTATCCTTTCTCTCTGAACAAGAACAAAAGGACAAGAAGCACTGTAATTGCCAATACTGTATTAAACAATTTACTGCTCGTGTGGAAAATAGCTCAAGATCTGTCATTAAAATCTGTAATCTACAAAGGTATACATTTATTAGCAACATTTGTTTATTATACAGATGAGAGGTTAGAAACTAAGTTGGGAAAACAGTAACACAAATGCATGCACAATAACTTTTGCATAGAAATCTAATAAACTTTCCTTTGTTTGGGTTAATTTTTGTATTATTTTTATTCAGCTACAGCAATATTTAGGAAATATACCAAGAAATTGTGATTTTACTTATCATTAACTTATATTTAAAAATAAAGGTAAGATTTAAATATCATTCACTTGCTGTTTAATCAATGATACTATGTTTTCCCTCTCCATATGCTTTCATATAGTGTTTTATTTTGAAACTCATATTGGAAATTTTCACATGCTCAAAAATGTTATTTGATTTATTTTGTTGTTGACATAAAATTAAGTTAAAATGTATTTTATCTGATTTTATTACACATAATATACATTGTAATTATCGTGGCACTATTCAATTTTATTAATGTTAAGCAATGAACTATTAACTATGCTAAGTGCCATTTTATACAAAAGTGATACAATGCATAATATTTTTGTATGCAAACACAGCATTGCACTGCTTGCATTATAATTTTTCGTTTCTTCCAGAAATTAGAAATGTTTAATAAAATCTTTTTTCAACAACACTTTTAAATATGACACTTGACACATAGATATTTCAATGTTTCAGTTGTCCTTTCAGTATCCTCTTTTCGCTTATGCATCTTTATAAGACCGTAAGAGGAGAAACTGACAATGAAATAAACTACTTAATGCACTCCCATGAAGGATTTTTTTTTTTTTTTTTTTTTTTTTAGGTTGATGTGTAGCTAGAATATGTTACTGTTGAAATTCTGCAGTAGTTAACATGTTAACCTCAAAGATAAATTAATAAATGTTGGGTAGCAGCAATTTCCATTTATGACCTAAAATAACCCTGAAAATCTCAAGAATAACAGAAAATTCAATCAGCATTTGATAATCCTGCAAAAAGGAAAAAATTATATGGAAAAGAGCTTAATAGTTTTAAGCTGTAAAATATTAACTGCTTTCGGATTCAAAATCTTGTGAGGTATGGGCTTTACAAATAAAAATTTAATGCTATAAGATTTGTGATCTAAAAGCTTGCGAGCTGCAACTTAAAGGGAAAGCTGTAAGGATTTATATATCCTATCTCACCATATCCATATTTTTGTGTGCTTATATTTTTTTCCCTTGGAAGTACAAGCTAGGAGAACAAATCTTTGCACACATTTACATACATAGATGTGTGTGAATGTTGAATTTTGACCATATTATTTTTAAAAGCACGTATTTATTTTTTTGTTTTGTTTTCAATAAGCCTCTTAAGTTTGCAAAAATTTTAACTCAAATGTTCCTCAAAACTAATAATAGTATAACATTTAACCTCTAACTTAGGTCTTTGCCTAGATAATCCTTGGATTTTAATACTTATATCTTTAAAAGTAACAAGTTTAGAAGACTTTTACGTTCAAAATGTGCAAAATCAGTTTTTATACTTGTATCTAATTGAAAAGCATTTCAATTTAGCTTATAAAATACCTTAGTGAAAATTCAGCAATTACAAATAATGATAATACCTAAATGTGGGCAATATTTCATTCTCCTAACTTATGTACTATATACGTTTACTTCAGAAAAATAACATGGCAGAAATATGAAATATATCCTTACAATATTTCCTTAAAGGAAGTGTGAGACAATAAGGTAGAAAGAATGGGTAAGTTCATTAACATGGTTACATTTAAAAATGTCTAAACAACCCACACAGTATAGCTTTATGTATCAGTGGTCATATATTTGATTTAGTAGATTAGTATACAATTAATTCTTGTTGCATAATCGCAATAATATTAATAATTCTAAAAAAAACATGTTTTCTCTTTTGTAATACTTATAGATTGCAAGAATAATACTTTTGTTCCCCTAGTACCACACAGTAATGTCATAGCCTTTTTTTAATGCCTTAATTAATAAGGCCAAATTTGGAGTTTATATTCATTTTTATTCAAAGATATTCAACCGGTGAGGAATTCACTTAGTTTATGCAGCGTGATGAAATTTTTGTATTGTATCTTTCCTCTTTTTGTTTTTAAATTGTTCTGTTTTTAATTCTGTACAGTTTTCAAGCTTGCGACGTCGCGATGCACCTAGCTGTAAAATGGTTTAGATCACAGTACAGGGAAACTGTCATGAACCGTGACCATGCATTAAAAATAATTAAAATTTTAGTGTTACTTTTAAAAATCCACTTGCGTATGCTATTACGTTAGATAAAGAATATAACATTCGATTTAAAGCTTCAAACATTAATCGATATGTTTTTAATCAAATAAACTTAATAAGTCATTTCCACATGTTTCATGTTAGGTAAAAGCGCTAATTTTCAATTCAATTAACAAATATTCATTGGTAATATGCTTTAAATTACATAAATCTAGTAAGTTCATTTGTATATTTTTGATTATATTAGATTTATTTACTGACGTTCTTTAACATCTCAGGTCATCAGCGTCCCATTCAAATCAGGGCGTGAAACGGCCGACAAGTTTTGCTCAGAGGCCTCTTTTTTCAGGCTTGAGGCTCTTTATCGTGCCGTAAATGTACGACACGGGACCCACGGCTTTACTTCCCTTCCGAAGGAAGTCATACTTACGATTTTTACGCCCGAAAAAATCCATCGGTCCTGGCCGGGTTCGAACCCGACCAGTCGTGGTGAATACTAAGAGTCACGATATTCGAATTAACATCCGTATAGGAATATATTATATGATTCATACCAGGACAAAAATAAAATAAGGATGTTAAAGATCTTTTAGCAATAGAGAATTTGCCTGGATTGTCAAATAAAGTCAAACAGGAGGGAAAAAAGATTAAAGATAAGGCTTCTCAAGCTGTATTTGTTAATTGTATGGTTCATCACCTCAATTTTGTACTATAATAGAGCTGTAAGAAAATTTCCAAATGTAGGACATTTTTCGCGGTGAAATCCCAGCATAATTTTTTTTTTTTTTTTTTTTTTTTTCCCACCACTCGACGAAAAGAACATACCCCTTGTGTGTAATGCCGTCAAAAATGTCCTGTAGTTCTTCTACTCGTTAGTCGTCAAATTCAAAACTTCGAATTATTGCACAACAGTGGGACAGTTTGAAGCAAATATTTGAGGAACTTGTGAATGATGAAACAGGGATGAAAATACAATTAACTTATTTAAAGGGCTTCTGAAAGACTTCAATTAATTTGAATTTTCATTTCTAGCATTGATATTCAAAGATTTTTTTTTTAATTTGACAGATGTTCTGTTTGACATTACAGAAAAAAGCTTTGGACATTTATTATTGTTTAGCCAACGTTAAAGACATGCTGGTTATACTAACAAATGAAAGGAATTGAGACAATTTTGGTGAGATTTTTTTAAAGAAATAGGCAGTTGACTAACATGAACGTCCGAAGGAGATGTGTTGATTTGACATTAGAAGATGTGTGTCAAGACTATCGCGTCTTGTATTATGAAATAATTGATACTATTTTGATGAAGATCCCAGTGCGATTTCATGATTGTGATATATTATAATATCTTGTTGAATCCACCAAGTTTGAACTATTTGCAAGAGTTACCAGTTACAGCCTTACAGAACTTGCTACAGACCTACCCATACATATTCAGCAATATTCTGCGTTTAAAAAACGAATTGTCACTATTTTATGCTGATGAATCCTACAGGACAAAAAAGTTGGGACAAATTCTACAAGAACTTCAGGAAAACAAACACATTTGCGGAGACTTACAAGCTTTTCTCTTTGACTCTGACAATACCATCTATATGCGCATCTGTAGAAAGCAATTTTTTTTTTTTTTTTTGAAAAGACTCAAAAACTTTATAAGGAACACAATATCGCAGTGCAGACTTACATCATTGGCTGTCATCCCCATACATCGTGAATTGTTATTGAAACTGATTGAAAACCAATCCTTCTATGCGGACATCGTACGCAATTTTGCAAACGTCAAGGAGAAGAGATTTGATTTGATCTAAAAAAAAAAAAAAAAAAAAAAAAATCGGGGAGTTTAATTTTTTATTATGACTATTATGACAGCATGCATTTGACATTTACATTAGGTTGTCTGTTATGCTTATTAGGTTTTTTATATGTGAAATATGAATGTGCCATTGTTGTGAATGTAAATAATATGGTCAGTTAATTTAAACTGCTGGAACTTCATCTCTTCGCCTACTTTTTTATCCACGAGCCACCTGTCAACTTTATGCGATGGAAAAATATGGACAGCACTGAAAATCATTCTTGTTGGATATAAGGAAGGTGCATGGAAATCGTTGCCTCATGTCATCAATTACTAGATGTGTTATGCGTTCGAAACTATAGGTATTAACTCTGTGCGTTCCGTCAATACTACACAATCGTTTTGTGTTGTGCAACTTTTTGTCACCTCGCCAAACAGGCAACCAAGGACATTTACAAATGCATCTGCTTTACATATTCTGACATAACAAAGAGCAAAGAACTCTCCCGTTCGGAACTGAAGAGTTCGTCTCTCTCCGCTATTTCTCGGGACTGCAGCCCTAACGCTCATGGATTTGGTCTGTGGTCAATGTCACGTCAAATGTGAAGTGAAGGTGGCTAGGCCGAGCTGAGGCCAAAAACAAGCATGGCGAAGCAAGAAAGGATTAGATATGAAATTAAAGGTTCGGTTAGCGATAAGTTCCTATTCCAACAGTATTATAGAATGCAGACAGTTTAATGAAGTAATGACATTTATCAAGTGAAAAAACCAGCAGACATAATAATTTATGGATGTTATTATATCTGCTATTTAAATGGTTAATGATGTTAAAAGGCTGCGATTTTATGGAAAATTAGGGTTTAAGAATAAAGGGTCGCAGACGAGATAGGTCTATTGGTTAAAATAAATAAACGATTTAGGTTATAATAGGATTTGTGGTGTGTGTTAATGATATACTGGAAAGAGGAGAAAAGCTTTATTTAGGAATGAGTATATTTGCATTAGACAAGCAAGGCCATCATGACAGCTGGAACCCCTTGCGGAAATTTGCCAACTTGTTAAATACGCTATCAGCTGAGTAATACATTTCGCGGGAACCTAAAGCAACTTCAAAGGGACATTTCTGCAAAATAGAACATTGATTAAGAGGCTGATGATAATAATATAATAATAATAATCTTGTATTTATGGGGACAGATAATTACTCCAATTGAAGAATTTGGACTGAAATCCCCCCCCCCTTTTTATTTCCCATTTTCTTTATGCCCATGATAATCTATCCTTATGAACTGTTATTATATGCATCTTATAATATTCTACACTTTCTAAATATGTTGCAAATGTTTATTTCTCCTCTGCTAATATAGATTCATTTTCACATATTTCATTATTTGCCACCAATCTGTTTCATCACTTGTGACCAGTCAGCAGCATTCACAGATTTCCATGCTGGATAGCTTTAGTACTATATTCTTAGCCATTTCATCTAGAAACCTTGATTTATACATTGACATCAACTTAAGTTCTGCTTTTTAAAACTGAAGTGAATAGAAACATGTTTTCATTCAACATTCTTCTCAAGCCAAGCTACAATATCTGTTTTTCTCCATTGTACTATAGGTGCTTTTTCTAATAACTCAGAATGATATGAAGCCTGTCTATTATAGTGGTGGAATTTGGGAGAGAATGTTCTTTAGAAGGGTGTTTGCAAACCATTCTATGAACTTTTGAGCATTCATATCTTGATGGTAGTCCCTAACTAGAGTCAAACCCATGAGAACTGCCAGCATGAAGGACCACCTTCCAAACAGAGCTTTAAATGTCTCTTCTGACATGAAGTGAGTACACCCTTTGGTTAAAGTCAGTTGGCCATTTTCCAATGGCTCAATCTGGGGTCATTGAACTAATTTTGTGCCTAGTCTCCTAATTATACCCACTTGAGATTTTCAATGTTTAAAGTGCTTTATTTAGATTTGGACACATTAGCAGGTGATCTTTTTGTGTCTTGCAGTTTGCATAGTGTTGATTCTTCTTTGTCTATTATTTTTATTTTGCATAAGCGGACAGCCAAGCAGTCATGACCTAAGTTTAGCCAGAATGTGGCCACTGTTTCTCACTGTAGATACCGTTTTCCCAATATTGGCCCACTTTTTTCCTTGAGTAGATTGTAGAGAATGCTTGCATCTTCCCTTGGTCTGAAGCTCTGGTCAGTTTTCTTGTTTCTAATACTGTTTTTAAAGTTGCATTATCATGTATTGCTGCCTTTGAGTCTACTAGTATAACTGTTTTGGTGAGTGCATACAATCTCAATACAAGTTACTCCAGACTAAATGTGTGGCTCCTAGTTTTGCATCGAAGCTAGTTTTGTTACATCCTGTGTAATGTGAGTAAAGGGCTGAATGAGCTCCTGCTCGGCACTTTATCTGTCAAATCTATCAATGAGCTATCTATGTATACGTATCATTCTTTATATCTTGCATGGATTGTCTCTAATGATAACTGTTTTAGATTTTCTGGGGTGTTCATCCTTTTTATTTTGAATAGCAAGTCCAGATTTACATTGCATGATACTCCAACGGATTTGTAGGTTGTATTGTAGTTTCCGTTTCAATTGATATTTTGTAACTTTTTTTAAATATTCTATATTTAGTTTTATCAGAAATAAAATATTAGAGGTGAAATATAGAGCAATTAGGGATGATGGATAAATGTGGAGATTTGTAGGTTGTATTGTAGTTTCCGTTTCAATTGATATTTTGTAACTTTTTTTAAATATTCTATATTTAGTTTTATCAGAAATAAAATATTAGAGGTGAAATATAGAGCAATTAGGGATGATGGATAAATGTGGAATTAGTACATAAGTGCTTCTGTAATTAAATCTTGGATTTACCAGCAAGGATGTAGTTGTAAAAAAATAGTACCAGGGCATTTTGAGAAAGTGTTGTTTTTATTATCATCATCATCGTCGATAGCATGCTACCTCTATATTTTTTATCATTACTGCTAATCCATACTTATCACATGCAAATTAAGAAAACAGTGACTAGTTAAATTATATTATGTATGCATAGTGCATATCCAATAAAGAATGTAGGCATATATCCCTCTCCATCTACTTTCAGTTGATTACCATGATTGATCATCTGCTGAGTGATGATATAATGACCATGACCTAATGTATGGTATGGAGTTCCATCTAGAAACTAGTGGTCTGTTGAGTTTTATGAACATCACAAATGAATGATAGCTTAACAGTTTTGTTCTAAGTTCATTGGCAATTATCATGGCATTGAAACAACATTCACACTCAGTTGTGTTGCAAGATATGGATTTAATTATATTTTTAAGGGAATTAAGTATGAAGTTCTTCCCACCATCCAAATTGTCACAGAAACCATTTAGTATTTTCGGCACATTAGCAAGATGAAATTGTGAGCACATTTTTATTATACTGTAATACTTATAATAAAGAAGCAGGACAGTCCCAAAATTGCAGAAAAGGTACTACAGCGGCTTTACTAAACCCCTGCTTTCAAAGAACATCACCAAAAGACATAGCATTACCAAAATTAGAAAAATTTGGTGGTATTGGCAAAATTATAGAAAGAACAGTAAAAATAAAAGGATTGAATAAGCAGAATATTTAAAAACGAGTCTGCTAAATCAAGACATATAAATGGAAAAGAATTCTGGATATATGGTACAAAATACTATAGAGATAAGGTATGGGTAAATCTGTGGACAGACTGAAATAATCTAGGAATACGTGTATGGAAAGAAATTAAAAATAAAGTAGGATATATAAAAAGACAAATTATATTATCTGATAACAATGAAAAGAGATAACAATTATAGTTGCTTAAAGAATCTGTGGAAAAGAGGAAAATATGCACATTTTTGTGATAAATTGAGAAAGGATGGGATTTGCATGGGCTAGCACGGGAATAATAAATCTAACTGATCTAAGAGGATGTGAAAGGACACATGCGCTAGTAAAACATATTAATACATGGAGCTATATTTAGGTCACTTCATAAGAAATAAAATGTGCTTTCCAGCATGTCATCATCAATATAAATTATTTTGATTTGAGTGGTGTACAACATTAAAACAATATTTTATCCATGGATTTTTGACTCTACAACCTATTTTATTAAGGAGAAATAATATATTGAAATTCTGAATAACTGATTTTACAGGAAAATGTTTATTTTTCTATTGTTAAACATCTGGTAGTTATGAAATTTGTACAGTAGTTTATTACTATGAGTAATGGCATTTTTGAAACTGCTTATTTTCATTTTGTAGTTTGTTCTATGCATGACTGCCATTTCACTAACGTTCAATGTTGTTTGCTAACCAGCAAATATGGAAATATTCTACAGAATTTTACTCTGAAAGTCTAGAAAACACGACATGCAACTATTAATCCACTCTCTCTGGCTCTGTGTCTGCAACTGCTTCTGTTTACACCTTAAGGCTACAACATTTATGGCAGAATGACTGGACAAGTTCAACACTGGAGTCCAGTATAGAATAGGCTTGGGCTTTTTCGTTAGGAAATTGTTGAGAAAAGTAATAAGAGAAACATGGGAAAGGTAAAAAAAGTTTTGTGGGTGATAATGGATGATAAATTGATAGATGAAAATATCATATGTCTAGGAGTAGTGCATAATCCACCAGAATTCTTGCATTCCATAACACCGATCTGCTTAAGCAAATGGAAAGTGATATAGAGAATTTAAGAGAGAAGTATACGAATGCAGAGAGTATAATAATGGGGGATTTCAACTTCAGAGTAGGTGAGGGAGATGTGGAATTTGGAATTGATATGGTATGGGACAATGAAATAATTAAAAAAGATACAGTAAGGCATAGCAAAGAATAAGTACAGTGATAGAGGGTGTGAGAAATTTATTGAATTTTGTGAAGTGAATGCACTAGATATTCTGAATGGTAAATATGATGTAAATTCTGAGAATTTACTTTTGTTATTAATAATAGTCAGAATATGTTTACGGAATTTGGGAATCCACACAGTGAAACTTTTGTTAATCTTATTTTGATTTAAAGTAAAACACTAAAAATCAAAATAAGAATAGTCAGAATATTATTGACTATATGTTATGGTCAGTCAACATGGGATATATTATGAGTCATTTTAAAATACTTAATTTTACCTCAAGTAGCGGCCATTTTCTGCTAGTAGTGGGTATAAAAATTCATCAGGGTATGTAGTGGATAATTTAGGGAAAGGGAAGAATGGTACTAACTAATATACTATATTTAAATGGAAGGAGGATCAAAGTAACAAATTTAAATAGACTGGAATCAAAGTATGGTCAAATATACCAACATAGAATAAGTTATATGTTAAAAAATAATGAAGTAGAGAAGGCAACCAATAACATAAATAAATTAATCCAAAAAGCTGGAGGCTGGATGAAAAAAAGGGATGGGATTTGGGGAAAGGGACAAAGAGTGTATAATGATGAATGTAAAGTAACAAAAAAAGTGCTGAAGCAAATGCTGATAAAATGAAGAGATGCAGGAGATGAGGAGTCAAAAAAGAATATTTAGGGGGAAAATATTTTATAACTTTTGTTAGAGAGCAAGAAATATGAGCATAGAAGGAAAAATGAGGAGAATTTAATCAGGATATTAAGTGAAGGAAGTATTAGTAGGATATTGAAAATGTTAAAAGTAACTTATAACAAGTTATTTATGAGGAAGTCACTCAAATTTTACTAGTTTTATTCCAATTACTTGGACATGTTTCAAAGGCATCCTGCTCTTTATGTTTGAGTTTGAACATACTTTGTTATATGATACTATATTTCACTGTGGATATCCCAAACTATTCAAATTTAAACTTATAACAAGTTTGTAACTAAATCCAACATATATCCAGGAGAGTGGATAAGCTATTTTAGAACTCTTTTTGGTGAGCTTAGTGGTTTAAAAGCAACACCAAGGTTAGAAGTAGGAATGGGCTATTTAGAAATTTTGGATAGTGAGGTGAGGGATGAAGAAGTAGTTAAACAAGTGAAATTAATGAAAACAAATAGAGCAACAGGAATAGATGGTATCCCACCAGAATTTATAAAAGAATGGTGTTGTGATGTAAACAGAGTTAAGTTACTCATAGGACTGTTTAACTTAATTATAGCAAAGGAAAGTCTACCAGAAAGTAGGAGGAAAGCAATCATTTACCCAGTATATAAAGGCAAGGGAAGTCTAGATATGCCAAAAAATTACAGAGATATTGCATTATTATCAAACAGAAAAATTTTTACTGGCATTTTGCCAAATTGGCTTCAAAATTGGGTTGAGGAATATAAAATTATTTTGGAATTCCAAATGGGATTTCGTGGGGGGAGATGCACAATGGATAATATATACATTGCAAAAGCATTAGTTGACATATATTTAAAAGATAAGAGAGGAAAGCTGTAAATGAAATTTGTTGATTTAGAGAAAGCGTAAGTGTATGATTGCATAGAATTACAATTTTTATGGGATAAATTACTGAGTAAGGGAGTAAGTTTTCATGTGATAAATATTCTTAAAGCATTGTACAAGAGAAAAATCTTCTTGTGAAAGCAGGGGAAAGAATAGTAACAAGAAAAGTAGTTCAACAGAAGGGGTTAAGGCAAGGGTGTTAAGTTAAGCCCAGTGCTATTTAATTTGTTTGTTATTGACATTTTAACAGAGATAGGCTAGAGTAACAATTCATTGCCAGTTATTAATAATGTAACAATCCAGGGGTTGTATATAATCAACTACTTGTCGTCTAAACAGTCTTATGCTTCACACTATTTTTGAAAACGACGGGACCGGTTTCAAAAATAGTGTGAAGCATAAGAGTGTTTAGATGACAAGTAGTTGATTATATACATTTCAAAAGCTTCACTGTGTTTAGTTCCAATTAGAATTGTCAAATTTGTGTAATTTCGATAATTCTTAACTGTGTTTAGTTCCAATTAGAATTGTCGAATTTGTGTAATTTCGATAATTCTTAAAATTTTAATCCAGGGGTTATTATTTGCAGATGACTTAGTTGTTGGATCCATCTCAACAATTGACTTTAAGCAGTCCTTGCAGCAATAGACAAATACTGTAATGACTGGAGCTTAAAGATAAATCAGGAGAAGACTCAGATAGTAGTAATGAAGAAAGGAGCCTGTCGGTCCTGGTGGTGCAGTGGTTACCATACTTGCCTCCTAAACCCAAGATCGCGGGTTCGAACCCGGCCAGGACCGATGCATTTTTTCGGGGTGTAAAAATCCTAAGTATGGCTTCCTTCGGAAGGGAAGTAAACCCGTGGGTCCCATGTCGTACATTTACGGCACGAAAAAGAACCTCAAGCCTGAAAGAGAGGCCTCTGAGCAAAATTTGTTGGCCGTTTCACGCCCCAAGTTGAATGGGACGCTGATGACCTCAGCTGTTAAAGAGCGTCCTTAAATAAATCATTCAAAAGAAAGAAAGAAAGAAAGGAGCCAAATTGAGTAAATATGAGAAATGAAGAAAAGGAGATAAAGAATATAAGGTACCTAGGGATTGCATTTTAGGAGTTAAAATAGATGGGGGTGGCAAATGGGAAAAGTGGAAAAAATTGGCTTTGCAAAAGGGATAGGAGCAGTGGCAGCAGTTAGAGGTGGCAAATGTAAAATATCAGATATAAATGTTAAGTGGCTGTAAAAAATATAGCATGGTGGTTCAGGAAAAATGTTGTATAGTACTGAAATATAGGGACTGGAAGGAGGATGGGAAATTGTGGATGTTGTGCATAGTATGTCTCATAGAGAAATTTTAGGTGTAACAAGTACAACAGCAAAGGAAGTTGCACAAATTGAAATGGGAGGAGTGGCAAGGAAAGGTGTTACTGTGGAAAGAGCTTTGGTTCAGAGTTCTAAACTTAGGTGAAAGAAATTTGTTATGGAAATGCGTATTTCAAGAAAAGAATCTAAGGAGCAATGGGTGGAGTAACAAGTCTTAGGATAATTCTGGAGAACAATGGAATGGGGAACATTTGGAGGAGGAAGAGGAGGAGGAGGAGGAGGAGAGAACAATGTAAAGGGTTTTTGGAAAGTTGCAAGAAAGAGTTGAAAAATAGAGAAATGCAAAACCTGTTTAGCAAGATAGCAGGTAAAAGCTCTTTAGTGTTTTATATATCAATAAAAAGTAAATGGGAAATAGAGAATTATATTGATAAATCAAATAAAGAACAAAGAAAGGGCATTGCATGGTTAATAGGAGGCATGTGGAGATTAAAAGGAATAAGGATAGGGATTCCTCAGAATCAGTGTCCAATATGTGGAGGGAAAGAAGATATGTAACATTCCATTCTATTGAAATTTAGTGATGTGTATGTTACAGTCTCGACTCAATTTTTTTAAAATGTTAATATTTGACACCACTGTTACAAAAGCTCACTATATTTTATAGAATGGAACATTGAGTTTTTCAGTGCAAATGGATGGGACTCTAGAGGAAAGAATTTATAAACAAGAAATGGTTTAAATTAGATATAAAAATAACCTTAATGAAAATCTTTAATAAAGACAACAGGATTGTAGGAGAGTTCATGAGCAAAGTTAAAAATAATAAATGGAATTAGGTACTATGAAGGGAAATAAATCAAATAATTTAAAGGGTTGCATTTGTTTAATTATATGAAGTAGATAAAAGGTAATTGTGGTTGGGAGTGGGTTAAATTTTTATTAAATTTGAAATGTAGCATTTAGTATGCATTTAAGAAATAAAGGCAGTAGTTTTGTAGAGGTTGTAGCTAGCTAACTAACAAAATAATGGTATTGGTAGAAGCATAATGAACCTTGGTTTGGGTCTTCTGAAATTCCAGTAGGTTGCTGCTGATGAACTAGGGACTGGAGACTGATGCAGTCAAGATGGAAATATTGTATTTAATTATATTAGAACTTAGATAAAGATGATAGTATAAAACCAATTATTGTATTTATATTTTTTGTAATTGCCAGGGGGACATGCCTAAGAATGGCCTGGGCCAAATAGGTGGAGGCTCCCTGGTAATTTGTATTTATTCTTAGCATATTAATAAACTTCATTTATTCAATATTCCCTCAACCTGCATCAATGTGTGTGTGTGTGTGCGTGCATGCGTGCGCGCGGGCATGTGTGTGTTTGTGTTTTTTTATGCTTTCTATCTTAAATCAAATTAACAAGGTTTTTGTCAAATATTGTCAAAAAAAATTATGAGATATTGGGGGGAAAAGAGTGTGCAGACAAAGAAGAGGTGGAAATATGGAAGTTAAAAACATCTTGAGTATTCAAAACAGTTATCACCCAATTATTATTTTGTGATAAAATAAAAAGAAATACTTTCTTTAAAATTTGTTTCATATTGATGATCAACCAATGCTGCCTTGCTGCAAACTGAATGACATGTAAAAAAGTAGCTGTTTGTGGATGATTGAAAATTTTGCATATATACAAACTGCTAACAAACAAATTTGTTTTTATCAATGTGGTATAACTTGATTGTGTGGAGTAACTTGGAATGTGCATCTTTAACTTCATTGTAAATTACAATGAAAATAAATATAATTGAAAGATATTAAAACAATAGTTCACTTAAAGATTGACAAAAAAATAAAATACAGATTTGGTAAAGAAATCTGAGTAATTAACAAAACAATTTTATCTGTTCTTTTTGTGGCTAGGGGAATGTGGTACAATGGAAGATATTTATTTAAAATAGTTCATTTAATATTTTATAAAGAGTTTACAAAAATTTGTAAGAGTTCTTCCAGGATTCAAATTTGACTGTTTCAGCTCAATATTGCTTAGTGTATATATATACAAGATTTTGTTGTATATACTGTTAAAAAAGTTGTTTCTCTTTTTCCAGGGAAGAAAAGCAGCAAAATGATTGGACCCCTAACAATTGCTAAGGCTGATATGGGTATTCTATACTCGCCAGATGTGGAAGAGCATATACAATGCTTAAAGTGTGAACAAGAGTTTCAGGAGAAGGAGGATGCCTATTATCTCATCTGCAAGAGTGTCACAATATTACAATTAACAGTCCACACACTATTGCTAGTTTGAAAATGTATGTCCTCCTAATTTGTAATGAGCATTAAAAATAGCATGATAGTCATTTATGATTAATTTTGTAATGTTTGAATTTTCATTTTTATAATTATTACTATAAACATTACAATTACATGTACTGGTAGTCTGCCATATATGATAAATATATTCAAAGCAACTGGACTAAAAAAATGAAAACTTCTTTAGAAACATAATGTGATTGAAAAATCATTAAATAGTAGCAGTTTTATTCTGAAGCTCATTGAGATATATGCACAACAAAAACTATTTCATCACCAAAATGGTTCATTACAATAAATGGGTGGAAAGATTTAAAAACAAAGGAAAACCATCTGATGAACATTGGAAAGGGAGAACAATTTGCATGGCAGCTGATGATTAAGCAGTAAATTTGTGACTTCAAGCAAGTCACTTTGATGAAATAGCCTTAGAATTCAACTTCAGTCACAGCTGTGTATGCAATATTATGTCAATGGCAGATGGTCCCAAGATAGTATAATGATCGCAAGCATGCATAAAATGTGATTTGTTAGGAGTACTGCCATATTCTTTTTTCTCGGCTTGTGGCAGGAGATGAGTTCTGGTTCATATTATAAACCAGATAGTAAGAGACAGTCAGTGCAGTTGGCAGTACCATCTACATTCAAGATGAAATTCCAGATACTGGGAAAATTATTCTGGTGATTAAAGCGAATAGAAATTTAAGATATTTAAGTCAAAATGTGAAAGAAATGAAATCTCAAATGAGAAAATATGAAAACATACAGTATAACCCTGATTTTCCATAACTGCATTTTAGTGTGAACCTGCATTTAATGTAAGAAATGTTCAATCCTGAAAAATTATTCCATAAGGACAATATAAAATAATATATATTTTACCATAATTTGACCTAGTGTAGGAAAATGTTGTCACGTGTATACATCCAAACTTAATAAAGTATAGCCATTGCAGATATGAATGTTCTGAAATAGCGAAGGTTACAAACCTTCAAAGGCAGCAAAGTGTAAGACTGACAATGGGTGGTATAATTAAAAGCAGCAGTTGCTCAAATCTCACTAAATCCAAGCATTTGCTCGGTTTTATATAAATAAAAATGTTTATCTACAATTTCCTCATGAGCAACTGCTTGTTTATTTTCATCGCTGAGCAGCTGCTTGCAATTTGGTATAAATAGAAACAAACTCTTGCTTGTTTTTATTTAGTAGTCATCGATTGATTGACAATGTGAGGAATGTACCTCACGAAACATGTCCCAAAATTACTTTTATAAGTGTGTTTGTGAAACTTGAAGAGAGTTTTAATATGATGACATGATTTTTAGTGTTTTACTTTAAATCAAAATAAGATTAAGCTCTTGCTTGCTTTTTGTGAGGCACTTCCATAGGTAACTCAGTTTGCTGACTGCAGTTTGGTATTATGAGCAGTTCATGATGACAATTCCCGAGTGGAAAATAACAATTTATACAAGGTGCAGGGACTCGGATGTGAGTAAATATAAACAATTATATCTTTTTAAAAGAAAATGTGGAACTGGCTTATGCAACATTTTCTTCCAGCAGCAAATGAAACACAAGGTGGAACTCTTATCAATGCTGAAAAGATGTCGATTTTTTTTAAGGTATGCAGGAGATCGTGGGATCAAGCTGGTGTTGTGGAGTATCTTGGCATTACACATGTGGATTCGGGTACTACCAGGCCCTGGGTCCAAGGTGTGTAGCGCACGCACTACATCAACATCACAGAGGTCTGTGACACAGGCTACTGTCTCAAATACATTCTGGGAAATTGTTAATGCAATTAAGGATAAAGCAAGGGATTGGGTACAGTTTTTTACAACTTCTGCTGCTCTTTAGGAAGCCAATGCAGAGTGGTCAGAAAGATATGATTTTTCTACTGCAACTGGTGTAGTGGATTGCACTCATATTTTAATTAGGAAACCAAATATACATGGCAATGAGTACATCAACAGGAAAGGACTTTCCAGCATCAATGTACAGGTTAGTGCAGCGCAAGTGAAAGTTTTACGAGTGTTGTTACCAGATGGCCCAGGTCTGTGCACGATTCTCTAATATGAAAAAATTCAATTGCTTACACAGCAATGGCTAGTAATACTGCCAATGCACTGCTGCTAGTTGATTCAGGTTATGGTATTGCACCATGGTTGATGACTCTTTATCAAAATCGTACTACTCCAGAACAGAGAGCATACAACAGGTGCATTACAAAGGAGAGGGTAATTATTGAATGATGTCTCTGTGAAGTTAAACAGCAGTTCCCAATTTGATAAATTAAGATACGATTACCTACCCAAAATTTAACTTCGGTAATAATATGCTGTAAAGCTCTGCAATAATGTGGCCAAACACTAAAAGAGGAGGACTACGTACATGAACTACAGGATGGTGATGAAGACAGTGTACCAATATTAGTTGTTGCAGAATCAGAAGCAATCAGTAGAGAAGGGATAACATCGCAAGAAGAATTCATATGGCATATCTCTTCACATCACTCTATTTATAACTCATATTTAACAAATGTATGTTCACGTTTATAAATTGCATAACAATAGTATGAACATGTGTTCCTTTGCCACTGCTCTTAGGGAGTAAAGATACTTATATATAAAAGAGCAAATAAGTGGACACAGAAAAGTTGTAGAGACAAACAATTGATAAAAAGGGTGAGCTTTAAAAAACTAATTATTTAATTTGGTACCAAAAAATGCAAGTTTATAAGAATTGTAAATAATTAACTACGTAAAACTAACACACTTTATTAAATAGCCCCAAAAAAATCATAATAACGGGAAGCAAATCTCCACTTTCTCGTTCTCTCTTTTCTTTCTCCAATTGTAATGCTTCTTTTGCAACCTTTAGCACTTCAATTTTCAGTTTGTCCTATTCTTCTTTATTTTATTTCCTTTCTTTTTTCTGCTTAAGCATGTTAGTTGTTTGAGTAGAACTAACCTCTGCAATTCATTTTTGCTTTATCCTGCTGTTTCTTCACAGGGATCATTTAATTTCTGTTTTTCCTGCACATCTGCACAGTGCTCTATTGACAGCCGAGTCCACATCATCAGCAATTAACATCTTACCTTGAACACTTGGAATGGGCTCCTGTTGTTGTCAAGGTTGAAGGCATTGGTTCAAACCCAATTTGTAACCCTCCTGGAAAGATTAAAAGTGTACAAGTTACTTTTTCAGCAGAATGTAATTGATTTATGTTAATAAATTAGAAAATAACGCATTTGGTTTGTCTCTGATTCATACCTGTCATTGCTATTGATGGATTTGACTCCTCCTGCAGGAAATTCAGGATCTCCTATTCTCATTCCTTTAAAACAACTGACTTATTGCCAGTTTGTTTCAGATCACTTTTGGATACTCTAGTTTTGATGTTGCTTATATTTTAAATATTTGACCTTCAGTGATAGTTTGAAACTCCTCCAACTATTTGTTGCTTTACTGCAACTAATACTAATTTTTTCTTCATTTGCTTTCCAGCAACTATGTTTTAATTAAAATATCTTTATTAGCCTTTAACAGGTCAACAAAACATATTGTGAACACACTGCTTTCTTCAACCATGGTGAATGAAATGTAGTTGCAATGCTTAAACTTTCCTATTGGAGAAGTGTTTGTGAGTAGCTAATTTTATCTCATAAATTCTCATATGCAAGAACATTTCTAAGGGATTTCATCTTACCCAGGTATGATAACACTAAACAGAATGCGAGGTCATAATGGTCCATTCAGATTACAAAGTGAAATACAAATGATGCACACATACATACAGCAGAATGCTCGTACATTAAAACCTAAATAAAGAATTTCCTATAAAACTGACACTAAATTAACTTTCAATGAAACGAACCTCTTACTTCTTGTAGGGAATGAATGAATGGTGTTTAATGCCCATTTTTGTTACAGGGGCACCACAGGCGATGGACACTGATGATACAGGAGATGAAATGATATATTGGGAAAGGATTTGTTATTTTTAAGGAAGGAATCGTTCCAGCCTAAGTTTAGGGTACTCTCCAGCATTTGACACCTATGGTGCTCTCTTCTTCCTGTAGGGCTTTAATTCATGATAGCACCTATACAATTTTGGAATTATTTATTCTTATATAGATTTTAACTGTCTAATTGCAGAGCATATCAATAAAATTATGCAAAAACTGAAGTATACTAATGATCCACTTTTCATATATCATTTCATATTTTTCTTCCCTACCATCAGCTTGAATTTTAATACTTAGAAGATAAATAAAGGCATCAAATAAACAATAAGCCTACTTATACACCTAAAGAAGTCTGGTGAAACTATACTTCACTAACTTATTAACTCGCCAGAAATATTTCAACTGCTTTCGCTACATCTTCAGCTTGGAACCGAATAACACTGGCAGGTGGAGATGTGTCAGTCCTGATGGTGTAGTGGTAACCATACTTGCCTCCTAAATGCAAGATAGCGGATTCAAAGCTGGCCAGGATCGATGAATTTTTTCGGGGGTAAAAATCCTAAGTATGGCTTCCTTCGGAAGGGAAGTAAAGCCGTGGGTCCCATGTTGTACGTTTACGACACAAAAAAGAACCCCAAGTCTGAAAGAAGAGGCCTCTGAGCAAAATTTTTCGGCTGTTTCTTGCACTGAATTGAACTGGATGCTGATGACCTGAGATGTTAAAGAGCATCCGTAAATAAATCAAATCATTAAAAAAAGATGGAGTTGTGTTCTTTGGTGGTTCCAATATAAAGTGAAACAGGAAATCAGTTGACTGGATGTCAAAGTTTATAACACGATGCTCATTTTTAAAATGAAAATCTTTGCCCATATTGCTAATTCCGTGGGACTGTTGGTAGCTTTCAATAATTTAGTTTCTTTTGTTATGGTATGGTCTTGCTCCCAAAAATGATCTGCATCTTTTTCTAGATTCACTAAATTGTTCCTATCTGCTTTTATGTACAACACATGCTTATTGTTAAATGATCTAAGTATACATTTATTGGTTGATGATAATGATTGGTACTATAATGCTTTATTTTATTTCATATTACCCACATTGGTTTTTGATGGCAGATTTATTTGATTCTTTTAAATGCTGAGTAGCAGTCTGTATATCTACTATGAAATCTTACACTTTTTTGAGAAGGTCAATGCAAGTTTTTAAATCTTTATTTAGAAATAATTGTAGGTAATGAAAGAAGTGTCCAGATGGAATAATTACATTGTCTGTGTGGATTTCTTGAGGTTGGTTATAGTTTACTTTTTGTTTATTACACAAAAACAATATGCCCATTAATTGCTAAATGACAAAAGACTTAAGAGTTGGAACTCTTTGCAGTTGAAATCTTGACATATTTGCCAAAACCAAACTTGAATTCATTTTGAAAACAATCCAGATGTGGAAGCCTTTGCAACTTTCATTAAACTCCCATTTCTGGGTGTTTACTAAATATGCCCCATTGATTTTAGTAGATGTTGAACACAGTTTCCCGGTGTTTCAGGTCTTCTGAGCTCAAAGACTAATGACTTACATTTGAAAACATAAAAATGTTATGCTTAATCCATTGTAGCTAAATGGTTGAAACCGATTAAATGTCACGTTTATGTCCTAAATAGTGGTTATTTTAATGTTATTTGCTACAGTTGAATAAGAAATGTTAATAGAACTGTTTAGACCTGAATAGAGACATTATATAATTTTTTTTTTTAACTTTTCAAAACCTTTCTTTCGCCTTTCCAATCATTATTTAGCACCTTAAATTAAAATTTTTCTCCACTTATAACAATAGGGATTTGAAGCATAGAAGTAGATATGCAGGTAATATTTGCCTTCCAAATAGTTTAAAGCAGTGAGATTGTATTTTGTTAGGAATTATGACAAGACATGGGTGTTCATACAAACTTCTGAACCTGAAATAATCATACATATGGGCTTATAAAACTGCAGAAATATGCCAAATAACCTTTAAAATATGTAACATATTCTTACGGAAAAATGAGCCAGTGACATTAACACATTTTTATCACAGAAAAATAGAATGTAAACAAATTTATAAAGGAGAAATTTTTTGTCTTTCATCAGTATTTTTTATTTTGTATTATATGCAGAGTATGTTATATGTATTTGACTTAAGTAATAATATAAAAAATACATCCTATAAGATAAATTCATTTTATATTTTTAAAAAAAATCTCATGCGCGCACACACACACACACCTAAAATAATAAGAACCAGAAAGCACAAATAAATAAAACACTGTAATAATTACACAAATAGTGCAATATTTCAAATAGCATGGCTCTTCAAATGCGGAAGATGAGTATTACACTTAATATTTTGTTCATTTTTACTTCTCTAGTTCTTATTATTGTTCTTTAGGGATTACTTTATTTTTAATTTTTAGTATTTTAGCTCTGGCATTACTTTTCTTTTTAATTGGTATTCACTTTTACAGGTTTTCTTATTTTCTGCACATTTTTTTTTCCCCCTGCTAATCTTAGAGTATTCTGTTGTGCTGAATTAGTATGTTTTATTATTTTTATATTTTCCAATACTTTTGTATTATGGCTAACATATAAGGCAATGTATTAAAATGCTGTTTTAATGAAGCACTCCCCTTCTGCTTTTGAAGCAGAACACAAATGGTTCAAATTATTGAACCTTTTGTGTGACTATTTTGGTGTTTTATTCATTTCTGCTTCTCTGATTCTAATTATTTTAGCAATATTTTTTATGACTTTTATTGTATATAGATAGATAAAGATAGTCTGTTGTGCCCATAAGGGCAAAGGCCTCCTAAAAAGTAGAGAAAGCCCACTTTTTCCTAACATGAGCTATTTCATACTAGTTTTTTGTATGCTGTTTAAGACACTGACTTATTTTTCTTTAGTTACTCCATTTCTCACTGCACTAGTTGCTTCTCAAGAGATTTCCATTTTTCTCTTCCCCTTGCTACTCTTGACCAATCTGGACCTGCATGTTCCTTGAAGAGATCTGCCCATCTTCTTCTGGGTCTGCCTTGTGTCTTTTTTCCTATCTGGAGATCCCACATGGAAATCTTGTAGATTCATCTGTTGTCCTACATTCTTCCAATGTGACTGCCCCATTGCCATTTGCTTCTGGTAGCTATTTGTGCAATGTCTTTTGTCTAAAATAACTGATTTATTAATACTGTAGGTATTTTGTTCTTCACAATTATTCTCAAGATCTTGCATTGCATTTTTCTTTGGCATATTTAAATTTTTTTTCTTTTGTTTTATTGTTAGTGACCATGTGTGGCACCCATATAGTAATATAGGGTATACACAGGTTTCGAATGTCTGGAATCTGATTTTCTTACTGTTTGATCTGATAATATAAACTTAAATGCCGAGAATGCTATCCAGGTTAATGAGATCCTCCTTTGTACTTCTTGTTCCATTTTATCATGGAAGGAAATCTGTTGTCCTAGGTATATATATTTGCTCACATATGTGAGGACTGTTCCATCTACTTTTATCGTAGTTTCAGGTTAGTTTGAAATTAACTGCATCTTCATTTTGTTTAGTGACAGCCCTGCATTTTTATTATGCTCACATAATTGTTCCAGCATAGTTTGTAGTGCTTTCAGTGTTTTGGCAAATAAGACCAAATTGTCAGCAAGTCTTAGATTTGTTAGTCGATTGCCATTTATGTTGATTCTGAAATTATTATGCCAGTTTATTTTCCTGAATATATGCTCCATTATACAAGTGAAGAGTTTGGATTGTCTGGACGAACTCCTCTTTCTAATCGGAATAATTGTCCTGTTTTTACTTTTGCAAATCTTTGACTATAGATTTGTGTAATCTACAAATGTACTTTTCCTCTATTCCTTGAGCTGCCAGAGCATGTAATATGCTTGCATGTTCTACTGAGTCAAAGGCCTTACTATAGTCAATAAATAAATAAATATATATATATTTATATTATACACATACATAATCTTATCATAAATACTGTCACACCTTTTGATGCTGGCTGTACTTCTCACAGAGGGCAGCACATTCCCAAGGCATGGTATTAGACATGAGTTATTGTTATTTGAGCTATAGAAACAGTACATTATTGTAGCTTTCATGATGGACTGGGGTGAATATGAAAATTGTGTAACTCATGTTTTTGAACCAGGTTTTGTTCTATTCCTTTTTGTTTTGCAAATAAGCATTTATGTTAATGTTAAATTAATGGGATGTCAGGGAAGACTTTATATGCATCTTTGAAGACAAGAACCTTTAAAATTATGTTCAACACCCAGATAAACCAAAATTGTGATGCTGTAAAGCGCTCAAGGCCCATGCTTTGAGAGGGCAATGTTTATAGCACATTGTGATTCTTAGAGATCACACTCTGTTCACTTTTGCTTGAGGATCATAAGATTGCCAACATTTTGACTGCTGATCTTAAGACTCTTCAATGAGATGAATTTCCATCCCCAGAACTAATGATTGTTAATATAGTAGCATGTGATGGATAACTTTACTAGTTGTGTAATTTATTTATTATGTACAATGATTTTATAGAGATATAAGTACCACATAATAAAATTAAAATAACTAATATATTTTCAGCCATTGCTTCTTCTTTAGATTACTTTAAGGAACCATCTGCATAAAAATGTAGGCATTCTGTGATGGGAATATTAGTACAATATTTTATTATTATTTGATTTCATCTTCTGATGGTTTAAGCTAAATGTAATATTCTACTGACACTTTTAAGTGAATTTTGTGCTAGCATAGTGTCTTCTAATATGTAATTATAACAGTTGATGTTGCTAGTAAGAACTGCAGTAGCTAGAGAGTAAATCACCCAGGTTTCAGTTTTTGCTAGATATGTAAGTGAAAGCTCTTTGCAGATTGGCCTTTGATTGCTACACAAAATCTAGCTGAGAAAGGACAAAAATGTATACTTAGTTTTAACACATTTTTTTATCTTTATATATGTATGTTAACAAAATAAAAATTAAAAATTACATCAGCAACAACAACAGTTTAAAAGATATATTTTTGATTTTTCTCATAGGTATATTGAATATTGGAGACGACAGCTCATGGAGAGAAAGTGTTCTTACCAAATTCTAGGAGAGCAAATTGATGAAGATCGGCAGCTTAGGGAACACCTGCAGCAAAAACGATTGGTAGGTGTGTATTTCATTAGTTTCTTACAACAGAATTGGTTGTCCTTAAAGAAGTTGTATGTAATTTATTATAAAATAAATATATACATGCTCTAGTATATTATGGATGGTTAGCTCATGTTCTAATGATAGACCACTACCATTTCTGTTACTGTAGCTTATTTGGCCTTTTTACTTCACTCTAATAGAAAAGTGTCAAACTTAAAAAAATTGCCAGCAGACTCAGCATTGACATTTGTTATAAGAAATGGATATGAAAGGTTTGAAGCCTAAAAAAGGGTACATTAGCAACTATCTTAAAATGGCTTGCGTTGGGTAACATCCATTCCCATCTGGAAGCAAAATACCTGCCTCTGCATAATGTTGGTTCTGGTGGTCTAATAGTAATCATACTTATCTCGTAGACCCAAGATATGGATTCATTCCTGGCCATGGTCAATGGATTTTTTTCGGGCATAAAAATCCTAAGTATGGCTTCCTTAGAAAGGGAAGTAAACCAAGGGTGTCGCATCTAGATTTGTAGCACATAAAGGCCTATGAGCAACATTGGTTGGCCATTTTACACCCTGAATTGAATGGGATGCTTATGACCTGAGATGTTCAGGAGCATCCATAAATAAATAAAATGAACACAGCCAAGAAATGCAATGATTATAATTAATGTGTCCCTTTCAGAGATCTCTAGAGCATGTTTACCCCAGATGCAAATGCAATGTTTAAAGAATCAAACATAAATTAGAAAGACAAAACTGTAGTTCAGTTAAAGCATACATTCAGTATAAACCTCATGTGCTTCACTTACCTGTTGAATGCATAATACAGCAACCTCAATAGTTATTTATTTGTTTTTTTCCTTAATAGTATTTAATGCCTGTTTTAACTACTGAGGTATCACAGGCGGTGGACAATGATGATACATGCGATGAAATGATAAACTGGGAAAGGATTTATTTTTAAGGAAGGAAGCACTTCAGGCCTCAGTTTAGCATACCTCCCCAGCATTTGCCATTTATAAGAACTGAGGAAAACCTGGAAAAAACCTCAGCCAATGAGGAGGGTCCTGGTGGAAATAAAACCCCAGATCTCTCACTCACAAATCTGGGCCTTATCAACCTCGGCCACCTGTGGCTGTAGCAACCTCAATGGTAGCACAAAATGATTCCTGGGCAATGATAGCAAAATGCCATATCATACTTTTTTTCATTTCAGACAAAGTCCACATTCCTGTCTGATAACAGCATTTAGGAAACACCACAGCAACAAATCACATGAATTCATGTTTGGAGAACAGAGGGGCCATCTGGATAATTTTTGGAAATTATATATTCCTTCAAATGTTGACCAATATGAAGTATTGTTTCATCTTGCATGATGAAGTTGTCTCAAAACATCTTCAGTTTTGCAAGACCACATTATGTGCAGGTAATAACAATAATGTGCACTTGTTGATACCTTACAGGTCTTTGAGATGTCATCTTATCAAAGAAATATGGCCTAGAATGAAATCAGTGATGAAGCTATACCATACAGTTGAATATTTAGAATGTAACAGCTCTTTGCACCACATGGAGGGTAAGGCACTCCATATGTGATTGTTCTGTGTATTGTTTCTTCTAGGGCAAAATGGACATTATTTGTTCACAGAATATTCTGATGTCATTAACAGCATTCCTTGCCAGAAATCAGTAAGTAAACTCGGTGATTGATGTGGACCTTGCAACTGTAATTAGGTTTTTTTGGGGTATTTGTAAAATATACCAAAATTCCTTTTGCATCATGGATCAGAATGGATAATTCCCTTGTTACTACTAAAGCCTTGCTTGAGAATATGAAGGGAAAGTATGTAAACCATAGCAACAGCCACTTGCTCGCCAATTTTACCTGGAAACGTTCACTGTCTCCTTCCTGGTTAGCATACTTAATTCCTCTGTCTTTTCAAATTTCTGCATCATCTTTCTTAATCCTTTCTATGACAATGACTCTTTATGCAACCCATTCAGATGACAATATTTTTCCAGTGCAATAATCATCAGCATAGCACTTTCTTCTGTCCCAAAGGCCATGATCAATGTAGAATGATTTGTTGGCACTGACTGCTTGTATTTCACACAGAATCAGATTGTGCATTAATTCGCCTAAATTTTAAATGAAATACACCACCTAGTGCCAAAATTTAAACACTTTTTCTTCTTTGAAAATCCTCATAGCCTCTATACCAAATTTCACTGACTTTGTTGATTAGAATGAGCTCCAGAGAATTCTAAGGAAGGGCATTTTAATTATAATAACCTTGTATCATTGATTGATTTTTCAGGTGAGGTCAGTTGTATCAAAATTGCAGAATAATTGTAATAGGTTAATAAATTAACAGATTTTTAGTTCTGGCAGTTCTAACAAAATTTAGCTTCATGTTATTGAATGTTCATTCTCTAAATAGCCTCACCCTTATTTTTCTAGTCAATTTATGCATTGCATAGCTGATGAAATGAGTTGTGACCAAATTTTGAGGTTGTGAGCCGTAAGTTAATGGTGTTTCTATTTTATCTTTATTATTGAACAGAAATATTGATCGTTTAACCTTAAATGGACAGGATCTTGAAATTTCTGCAAATCTCTGTTAAACTAGCCAATAATAGGATCCATGTCCAACATCAACTATGGTTCTGTATTTACAGTATCAACATCTAAACTGTATTTGCTGTGAGCTTAACTGTTAGCAGACAGCAGTAATGCTAGAACATAAACTAAAATTTAGAATTAAAGATTTCTAAAGATTCTTCAGTTTATGTTATAGAATTTGTGCCGTTAAGGAATATGAGGGTTATTAGATCAATTTTCAGACATGAGGACCTGGCACCTCTGAGTTAGAAATTATTGTGCACCAGAAATTACCCCTTCTTGCATATTATTGATGTAACGGTTAAATATTTTTTCCAGTCAGGAAGATCTAAGGTTAGTGAGTTGCTAACATTGGAGTAAAGCTATGGAGATCAAAAGAGAGCATTTTTGAACCATGAATATATGAGTTTAAAAGTAGCTTAAAAAGACTTAATCATTTGAGTATCTCTGCAAGTCCTTTAAAGTACCCAGCAGTAATGCTAGAACATAGCTGGAAAATATTATAGATGATACATTGGAATTAAAGGAGCTGTCATTTTTCCAGAAAGTAAATTAAAATCAAAGATTCTTCATTTCTTATGTCATAGAATTTATGCAGTTAAGGAATATGAGGATCACTAGATCAGTTTGGAGAACCAGAACCTGGCACTCCTGAGCAAGAAATTATGCACTGGAAATTACCCGTTCTTGCATATTATCAATAAAAAAATAAACAATTTAAAAAATTCAATCAGTAAGATTTGAAGTTAGTGAGGTACTAACATTGCAATAACGTTATGGAGATGGAAAAAGAGTATTTTTAACCATGATTTAGTATAACTTTTAAAGTAGCTTATATGACTTAAATGTAAAATTGGAACTTAAACACAGTGAAGCCAATCATATTAATGGATATCATTGTATGATTAGTTGAACTACACACTCTTAAAGCTTCACTTACTTTTTATAAATGTATGGAACCGGTTTCGAGAACATTCGTTCCCATCTTCAGCCATGCTAAGGTTCAACTGTCGGATCACTCGTTGAGCTGTGGGAATGTAAATTCTGCTCTGGTGGCGGTGTGATAAACTTGTAGTTTATGTTTTCATCCCCGACAATGTCGAAGTTCATTATGCTGTTTTTGTATTTGTAGATGTAGATTTTCTCCCAGGTTGCTAATTCCGTAGGTCCTTGTACTGATTTTAATAATTTTGTTTTATTTATTATGTCGTGATTTTGTGTCCAAAAATGATATGCTACTGCTGATTTCTCTATTTGCTTGTACTTTATGTTCCTGAAATGTTCCTTTAACCGTGTTCCTGAATGTTCCTGAAATGTTCCTTTAACGGTTAAAGGAACATTTCAGGAACATAAAGTACAAGCAAATAGAGAAATCAGCAGTAGCATATCATTTTTGGACACAAAATCACGACATAATAAATAAAACAAAATTATTAAAATCAGTACAAGGACCTACGGAATTAGCAACCTGGGAGAAAATCTACATCTACAAATACAAAAACAGCATAATGAACTTCGACATTGTCGGGGATGAAAACATAAACTACAAGTTTATCACACCGCCACCAGAGCAGAATTTACATTCCCACAGCTCAACGAGTGATCCGACAGTTGAACCTTAGCATGGCTGAAGATGGGAACGAATGTTCTCGAAACCGGTTCCATACATTTATAAAAAGTAAGTGAAGCTTTAAGAGTGTGTAGTTCAACTAATCATACAATGATATCCATTAATAGCTTATATGAGTCGCAATAATTTGAGCATCTCTGCAAAACTTTTATTTACCTTACTGTTTCATATGCAACAATATTTTATTAGTTCAGCAAATTCAAGAGGAGATAATATCTTAAAAATGAAGCAAGGAACAGCATGCCAACAATGGCAGTGATCAAAGGAATAATCTCACATATAGAGCAAATAGAGAAGATCCAAGATTGAGTTATGAGGATTTAGAATTGGTTCTAAGAATCAGTGAGCCAAATGTGTCTACCACTCTCCATGAACACAACCTACAAATGAAAAATTTTGTTTAAGATGGATGCTCCAAGTTTAAGCAAAAGGCAAAAGAATTGTGCCTAGAAATGCTGCAAAGATTCAACATTTGAGAGTTTCAGCATGTATCTGACATTGTTATAGAAAATGAAACTTTCTTCTACTGGCTAAGTTGCAGTCTTCTTTTAGGGTCTTCCCTAATGTCCAGTCACCCATGAAAATCAAAAGGATAAGAAGTGCTGAAAAGAAAATTGTGCCATTTATATTTCAACAAGTGATTACTTGGCAATTGTTGTTCTACAAAATAAGAAATGATTTACTACAAAATGGTGTATTGAAGTAGCCTTTCTATAAGATGTTCAATAAAAATCTATGAATGGGAGCTAAGAATGAGGCCAGGGGCTTTTGTTACATCATTACAATGTCTCTGCTCATAATTTCAACACAACATTGACAATTCATGAGTGTCAGTCAAATGAAAAAGTTTGGAAATCTGTAGTCAGTGAAGGCCAAATGGTAGGATGATAGTCCTATTCAAAAGTAACAAGTCGTATGCATAATTGGCTACAGCCTTAGCAGTGAACAGCTGGGAAACAGTGAACTCTCAAAGTGTGCAAAATGAAAGCATCCAAGGAAGAATGAGCAATCATTCAATTTCTAAAGGCAAAATACATTCTGCAGCCAAAATTCACAGCTGAATGAATGCTGTTTATGGAGAGAACAGACTGGGTAAGTCGAAAGTTACACTACAAGTGCAGTCTGCATGATTCCTATCTGGATGAACCTCTTTGCAGGACAACCTTAACCTTAACCTTGCCAGGTGCACTGTGTCATCACTCCAGAGACTATTGAGATGGTGAACAAGCTTGTTGAAGCCAACAGACTTACCATAGAAGATGAAATGTCCTTTTGTTTTTTGTTGGCCTAAGGGGTCCATATCACTGTCATCTGTAAATACACATGTGCTAAGCTTATTTATGGTTTTTAACTCAGAAAGTAGAATCTTAATTGCCATCTACTTTAATAACAGTTACTTAATAGCAAAGTACAGACTAAGGGTTCAAATAGGTATATGTCTCAAAAGTGTTCTCCCTTCGAATGAAGGAAACGAAGTTTTAACTTCTTCATTCCTTTTACCAATGATAAAAATCCATTATACAGCTTTATTACAAACATTTCACTACAGGAAACATGAACACTTTTATGTCAAATTCACCAACTTATTTAAAATATTGCATTTACAGTTTGCCTTTGTTATATCTTTGTTGACTATGAATAACTTTCATACACTGAAACATTTTTTCCATGATTAACTGAGGTCATTATCAGCTGAATGTGCAAAAACTTGATTTAATTTCAAACCATATTTTTTAATATTGATGAAATGTATTGGAAAATTGCTTCACTGAACTCATTGGCATCTTGATAAAGATCTAAAACACCGAGGCTTACCCCAGTTTTGCAGCTGAAACACAGCAGTTTACGGGAAAATCTTATTCCTGATATTTGAAGCATCCAAACCAATGCTTAAAAAACACTTGTTACATCTTGAATGAGACATGTTTGAGCAGGTCATCCCAAAACATTCTCAACAATACTTGCAGATTTTATCCTTCCAGATAATATTTTGAGGGAAATGTCAGAAGCTGGTGTCCATTTTAGTAACAGTTTATTTGTACAATATTGGATATTATAACTTATATCATGAGCAATACTATAATAAGCCAATACTATTTCTGCTGCTGTAGCCAATTATTTTTTTTATGACTGCTTAACTACAAGGAACTTCCATAAAATGAGTTTGTTTTGCATTAACCAACTATCTTAGTGCTTTTTTGATGCACAATGACTTTCACTGCATGTTTTGCTTCATGTTTCACATTGATTTGCTGAATGCTTAACCTGTATTCAGTAACTAAATCATTCACCTTAAAAATCCATTTTGTCCATTCTGAATTGTCTGTTAACACTTATCCTTGAAAACACAGTATCTTTTCACTTTTTTCTTCTTAGGAGGAGGAGGATCTAACTTTTATGAAGACATTTTCTTCAATTTTTTTATTTTCACACACACACACTACTTCAGTAAACTTCAACCAGAGTCAATAAATAACTTCTTATGTTAAGGTCATTCCCACCAGACAATAGAAACAAAATGGACATATCATGAAAGGAAATCAAAACTGCCAATGCTTTTCACTAGCAGCCTTGTGCACCTGGATCATTGTTGTATATTAAAAGAGGTGACTAGGAATCCAGTTAGTGGCAAGACCACTAACTCCAGCTAAAATATGGAATGTACTATAAAAAAATTCAATTATGAAATTTTTGCCTCCTGAGGTATGAAAAAATTACATCAGAATAGCACACATAAATGCTGGTCAGTTACACTCACACCAGAATAGTTGGGAACAGCAACTGTAATGCTTACAAAGTTTTGCATGGACCCATTAAATTGCTATTTTCCTTTAGTGTCTAATTAACTGGTGTCAAATTTTCTCTCTTGTGAGAATTGAAACAAAATGTATCTTCTTAACTATCAACTCTTTTTATTCCAAACAAATATAAAAAAAAAAGTTACCAGCCTAGATAAGTTCTAAATAACTCTTAATGGTTTCCACATAAGGCAAATGCAAATAGGAGGGAAATAACATGTGCATTCAATATTCTCATATATCAGTCCTCTATACCCAGGTGCATCTCCAATGGATCAACTGGTAATTAGTCTCGTTGGACATCTGGAGAGTAAGTGCCTACCTCTTGCCATCTTGTCCAGATCTTTTGTGATGCAAGCATGTTTAGGGTGCAGGATGAAGGATGGCTTTTCCAATTTGCCATTTTGTCAATCTTCTCTTTACATGGCTCTTCAGGTCCTATTTATATAGGTGACTTTTGCCATTTTAGATCCATGGTCAGCCTTGTTGTATCCCTTTGGACGGCATAATAGATGGCTTTTTATTGAAACGCCAGACTGCCACTGTTTTTGACCTTGAGCAGACTTATATACTTGCTGAAGGGCTACTTTGACAACTTCATGTCCAATCTGAGTCTCAACTGCTTGCACTTCCTGGGAGTGCAGCAACTAATACACAGGCCAATATCTGTCCTCTCCAAATCAGACCCAGCAATACACCCCCCAATCATGGCAATTGATTGCATATTAGCTGAACACATCGCCACTACCTCTCAACTGGAACCCCCCTGCAGCTGGACAACCAAAAACTGAGCTTGTATGGATCCAACTTTGTAATACAGCCCCATTACTTCATTCAGGACCTCCATGTCAAGGTTCCTGAGCATAACCACCTGGCTCAATCACTGGGGGAGGCCATCATGATCTTGCAAGTATTCAGTTGATTGCAGTCCATTTTCAGCCACAGCTAATGAGCTGCTTCATCTCATAGAAACATGTATATACTAATTGGAAAAAATCTACTACGTACACATCAACTTTACCCAATGAATCACCGTATTACTGAATTCATGACCAGAAAAATATGAAAGTCTACTGGTGATCAGCAAGTGTACCAATTATTTAGAGTTTAACAACCTCCAAAAGATTTTGAGCAGAAACCGTCCCGTGAATATGGATAGGGGTGGGGCAAAAATAATTAGCAGCAGCAAAAATGTTATGAGGCCATATAAATAAAGTTTTAATTTATGGATGTTGTTGCACTTGATTTACTGCAATCAAAGAAATGCATCTTTTAATAACTGAGCTCAGTCTCTAATATTTTATACAGTATTAATAAGGTTCAGTGCTTCTGGATCATTTTTCATTATTGCCAGCTACAAGAGGGCCTCATTCTGTATAATGCAAAACTGTATTAATTTAAAATAGGTTTGTATCTGAAAGTAACCCAGGTGTTTTTCTCCTAATAAATGCACATATTCTGAGCTATATGGATGGTTATGTTAGTGTTTTTAAAAATGGCATAGTTTTAACATAAAGGGAATGTTGTAATAATACAACAATTTCCTTCTCCTCCTTTACACTGAGAGAAATACATACTTATAATTTTAAAAATCAATTAATAGGTTGACTGTTATGCAGTAAAGCACAGGAAATCATTTTACAGGTAATAGAACCCTTTAAAATAGAACGACAAAAAGGAACTCAGTGTTATTGAATTGACCAATGTTATCATGGAGTTTTAAAGGCATTAATAATTCAAATTATTAAAGGGAAAGCATAACTAGAAGATGTTTGGTATTCTTAACAAAGGCAAATTTGCACAATACAAGAAGAAAATAGAATTAAATGAATTAAAACATTGGCAATTTGGCATTTGGTGCATGAATTTTTACTATACATAAAATATTAGCTAATATAGAAAGTCTAAATGCATTAGATTGTAGCAGGAAATAGATTAGAATATTACTACTTATACTTTGGCCAAGTGAATAGACTATTCGCCTCCCCCAAGGCATCCTGAGTTTGATCCCAGCAGCCATAAGTAGATTTATGGCACATAAAGGTCCAAGTGGCAGGATTTGTCCAGGGACTTCAGTTTACCATGCCACTCATTCTACCATTGCTCCATCATTTCACCTCCACTGTTGTGGTAAGCAATGGAAAGCTATCATAAATATTTATCCTTAGAAAAGCTGCACAAATGGCATGATGATGCTTAGTATGCAGTGAAGGACTTGTTCTTGGACAAACATTATAAATGAATTTATAATTAGAATTTATATGGAAAAAATGTCAATCTAATACGTAAATGCTTATTGCAAAATGTAACTTGATGGGGCATTATTTTTTCATTGTTTGTTCCTTATAGAAATGGGTTCTTGAGCAACAGGCATGGGAGAGAAAAGACACAAATTACTCTCATGGTTGCTTATTCTGTCACAAGGAGTTTAATGGCTGCCGTTCAGATTTTTTACATCATTTAGCACAGCAGCACAATCTTCAGCTGGGGCATCCAGAGAACCTGGTGTTTATAGACCAGCTAATAGAAGTTGTTCAGCACAAACTAGAAAGGTATGTCCATTAACAGTTGATATTAATGGGTTTAATTACCTCTGTAGATTACTCTGGCATTTCATAACATTTAAATCTGTAACAGTCATGGAAGTTACTCTGGCATTTCTAATATTTACATATCTAACAGACATTGAAGGAAGGATTGTTTTAAAATTGTTTCTCAGGCTAAAGTAGCAAATAGCATTAAACATTCACTTTGGTTTAAGGTGATTAGCATTGATAATGTGTATTTTTCCATTCCTGTTGCTTTCAGATATAGTCAAATGCTCACTACAATACAAATTTTTGCTAAAGTTAAGAGCATGAGGGGATATCACCTTAAGGAGTGCCACATATCTGTAAATTAGAATGTCATATCACCCAGGACTCCTGAACAAATATGAAGATTGCTCTCATGTTCCAACATGTCCCATTTGTACTTGATCTAAATTATTTTATTTCATGGTACAAGAATGCCTGGAACATATAAATGCTGCATGCACAATTTCAAGTTCACACATTTTTGCATTATACCATAGCAGTTGTCGAATTTAAAAAAAAATGATGACTCACTAGGAAAATGGACTGTGTCGAGCAAAAAACTGTAATTAAATACATACAAATGAAGGGAATGTCATAAAATGAAACTCCTCAATATATGTTAGCAACATTGGTGAGAATATGATGTGTCTCATGATGTAGTAAGATATGGTATCATGAATTTAAATGTGGTAGAGTATATGGTAAAGATGAACATAGTAGTGCTCCTGGGAAAATTGTCATAGCAGAAGAAAACAAATTGTATGCAGCAAGATTACAAGCAGTGACAGATCATGAGGTAAAATTCTTATGATCATAAGCACACCCTTGCATTGTGGTCAAGATGCAAAATACTGCCATACTACTGATTACTAATACTACTATTAATAATTTTGTTGATAATGATGATAATCAGGCTATTACTCATTAATATTTACAAATACAGTCACATTTTGTGAATAGGAATGGCAATTCTTCTTCCAAAATTATTGCATCAACATTGTACGATGTGCAATGGTCCTTGAGATATTTAGTACTTGCTTTTCAGTTAAAACATAAGCAAAAGCTAATACTGGACTATACTATTCCTCAGATCAGTTTTTATGCATTTAAGGCAAGAAAAACTTCTTTGAATTGGAGCACTAGTGGCAGAAATAGTACCAATGAGGCAAAATAGCTTGAAAACTTCAGGAAAATTTGGTTTGTTTCATTCTCATTCATATATTTTAATTAGGCCTCTCAAATTGTTGCAGAAAATATTTCATTTATTTGCGAAGAAAAGACGGTTTCCACCTCTATATACAATTGAGCATTGTTGGAGAGAGCACAATAAGTTTCTAATAATGAGCTCAGTCCATCACAGAGAACTACAGACCATAATGTATAAACTAAGCAATGGCAGCTAATTTGACAAATTTCAATTTCTCACACATAAAAATTGCACTTTGATTATAGTATTACAATATTGTCCAATGTTTCATGGTATTTGCTTATAATTAGATGTGTATTATCAAGCATTCACCTCTCAGTTCAGAGATCTGTTCATAGAAGTTGCAGGATGTGAATTGCTTCTATAGAATTCAATACTTAAAAAAACTTTTCTTTGCTTTGTAAGCTTTTTCATATACATAATACATTCTCAGACCACATTGTTGCATCATTAGTTTTCTTCCAAGAGATAACAATAAGAATTGAAGATATAGAAAAACAGGAAATATAAGCAAATCTTAACACCAAAAAATCTCTGAAATTGTATAGTACACTAAAAATGTGTGGGGAAGAGAAAGATATGTTGAAATTTCTGATAAGGTAGGAAGGGAAGGGTTGGCATGGTTTAGAACAGGAGTAAAATATTTAAGTGGATTAAAAAATGAACACACTAAGGGGAAATGTCCTATGTGTGCAGAACCAGATAGTACTTGGCATTATATACTAGAATGTAAGCAAACTAAGTTTTGGAGGGAACAGTTCATATTAAGAAAATGGGAAAACCTACCAGATGAAATAAGAGGTAGAAGAAGTTTAAATTTAAAATCAGATGAAAACATAAAGGAACTAGGAAAATACATAGGCAAGGTAACACAAAAATGGTTATGGGTATAAAATACTTAGGAAATGTGCTTGAGAATAAAATTGTCAGATAGTGAAAGGAGGATGGAATGAATAGGGGAGGGTATTGGGCTAGTTATCTAATATGGTTAAACAGGATCCTTATATACCAATAACCTGGTTGTTAGTGTGTATAAGGCCCTAAAGAATAAGTAACTCTAAAAGATATAAATTTGGCCGAATGGGTTTAATTAAAAAAGATTAAAGGTATTGTAAGAAATGTAATTTAATATTGTACTGAATGTATAAATTACTTTTAATGTTGTGTTGTTTTTGGTTGGATCGAAGCCCAGTCCCCTGGATATTCCAGTAGGTAGCTGCTGATGAACTGGGGACTGGGGGGCTGAGCCAATCGAATTGGATTAAATTTTGATTGGATTCATTGCCTTCTGGAATTGCCGAAGGTACTGTTCCTAATTGTTATATTTAAAAGTAATGTTTTTTTTGTGTCTATTTTGTATTTAAAAAAAATGTATGTGATGCAGGAGAAATAAATACTAATACTAATACTAGTTTTCTTCCAAAAGATATTAAAAAGGCATATTTGTTTTAAGAATACATACTTTAAAATCTAATAAAAGAAAAACAAAATCAAAATCGAGAAGACTGAAACCCTAGTCTTCTTTTGTTGCACTGAAGTCTGAAAAATTATTTTGTTCAAAACTGTGAATAGCAGTTGTAACTTTGCAATTCCATCTGGTTTCACTGTTTGTAGGAATTTGTTTATCAACTATACTGTCAAGAACTGCAGTACATTTAAAAGACTGATGGAAGAAAATTCAATGCCTTGCAGAGTGAAGAAAAATTCTTACTGGTTTCATACTTAAACAGCAGCTTTGCTGCAAAATTTACTTTAAATGACGTGCAAAAGAACATGCACAAATAGCTTGAGGAGCAATTTCATGTACTTTAGCTTGTAAAGTATTAAAATCTCTGCCAAAATAGAACTGCCATCATAAGTTTGAGCTACCAGCTTATTTTTTTACCCCATTCAGCACAATAAATATATCAGTTGCTGTCTCATCTTCACTAACATCATAATAACCCAAATAATATTCCTGAATTACACCTTTGGAATCCACCAGCCTTACAACAATTGCATACTGCAACGTTGCACAAATATCCATTGTATCACCAAAACTGTTGGAAAACCTTCAAGGAAGGAAATTTTAATCAGATGATGGAGCTATATAGGCTGTAAAACCAATGGCTGGCAGAATTTGAAAAGCCTCTTAATCAAAAATATATAGAAATGTTAGAGCATCACTGGGAGAAGTGCATCTGTCTTCAAGAGGAAAATATTCAAAAGAGAGATAAATATAAAAGTTTTAGATCCACTAGAAATGGTTTGTGAGTTGGGCATAGGGCAGTCCTTGTATCCTGTGAAACAGGATTTTTAATGTGTGTAGATGGATAACTGATGAAAATGACTTTAGAAGGTGGTTAATGAATGGTTATTGATCTAGTAGGAATGTCGGTATCGAAGGAGAGGAAGCAGATTTATCCTAAAGGGTTATCTCAGGGGTTGTATGGGGGATGCAGTCAATGGATTGTAGATTATGGGGAGTTGATAACCTCATAACCTCATATGCTGATCCCGTCTTCCTCTTCTCAGCTCCAGTCTTCACACCTCGTTCCCGCTTCATTCTGTTATAAAGGGAAAAATCTCTTTGCTGCCCAGGTTAAAATGAGAAGTCTAGTGCTTTTCGAGAGATGCCTCAGCACTCCTCGATAGAAGAATTGGAAGGATGTGTCCAAATGAGAACCACTGGATTAATTATAATCACTGATATATATGCTCATTTATTTAACGACATTGATCTTTATAAATACTCGGGAAAACCACTACTACACTTGGTTGCTTAAATGTTATATTACTTAATAAGAATGAAGTCTGACCAAAGTAGTAAAAGAAAATTGAGTGGAGCACGGTCGATATAAACATGGGTGAAGAATTGTAAACTGCCCTAACTCTCGGCGAGAATGTTAAACTGAACAGCGACTGACTACACTGTAACTGAACAGAATCTGACCAGAATCTGCCCTGAATATGACCATGAACTCGCGGCGTTTCAATGATTTTATTTTATTTCAGTCAGGCAGTCTCCTGGCGCTGTTAGTATCTAGAATTTGCTAAAATTTAAACATTCTGATTGCTGTTCTTCCCTTCCCATTGGTGGCTTAATTTTACGCTTTTCTCCGGCTTTATCACTTATTGCGTCAGTTCTCTGACCTAACTTTACGCAACAGATGAAATAGGGGTTGTTTACCTGTCCTTGAGAAGGAAGCAGGGTTCGAGTCTAATGGTTCAGAAGAGAACTCTGTTTTTCCCCTGCATAGCCTTTAGAAAAATCCTCCAAGGTTTTATAGTCTTGGGTTGGTGTAGGCCATAAACTATCAAGTTTTTCACCCTCGACAATTTTTGTGCAAAGCAACTTTCTCTGTAATATGAAGGAAACTATGAATACTACAATCTTGTGAGAATTATACATTGATGTGCATATGAATTTTGATATTATCACCCGTAATTGCTTTATTTTAGGAGGTAGGGGAAATCCCTGTTTCACCTCTAATATAATACTGTAGAAAGAATTTTATAAACCTACAAAAATTTTTTCATTGTGATGCAGCACTTGAAACAATAAGCACTCTACTCTCAGCAACTCAATAGCAATAAATTTGCATAAACAATTGTAAAATATAAATGTAAGTCAATTCACAGTTGATAATAAGGGTAAAGCCTGTGAAACATGTCCTAAACTTAGGTATTCATTTTTTACACTAAACTCCACTTACATAAAAGTAAGACGTGTTTCGGAAGAATCCCTCCCATCTTCAATGATGTGAAACATGTTCTTTATAATTCAATGGTAAGTGCAGCATAAGAGTATTAAATCTACTCACTACCTATTAAGAATAATTTGTAAAATGATTTTAGAATTTTCCATAAGTAGTTGAATGCTTGGAAAAGTACATTGTTAAATCAAAATTTCATTAGATTATCTTGAGTAGTTACCATAAGACAGGAAGTGATGGAAAGATACTAAGTGTATTAAAATACTATGAGAAAGTAAAGAACAAAAATAGAAGTAAAAGAAAAACAACAAAGAAATTAATAGCAAAACACATGAAAACAAAGTCAAATTATAAAGTTAAAAAAAAAATTACAAAATCAGAGGCAAATACAATAAAAATGGAAAAGTAATTCTTGGGATAATGTAACTAAACTATCAAACTAGAGAAGTAGAAATTGATAAAACATTTAAACAGTTACACAAATATTGCAATAGTTTGGACAAATTGTATTCTTCTTCAAAGGCAGAAGACAAGTGGTAAATATTGATATATACTGGGTGATCAAGTTTTCAAATTTTGCTCTGATTTATTTGAAATGAATGATGTCACTATTGCAGAGTGAGTTTCTATCAGTATAGAAGTTCTGAGAATTCGCTGTGGAAGAAGGGCATGTGCCTCAGGGAGGGGAAAAAGGTAAAAGGATAAAATTGATGGGCAGGCATGTGCTTGTTTATGTGTGCATGCACTTTGTTTTAGAACTTGAATATGCGGTGGGATTATGGTTACTTTACTTGTAAGGTTGATAACTCAGAATTAATAGGAATTAAAGGATAAAAAGAGCATTTATTTATACAAAGTTAAAGTGGTTACATAGAAGGTCTTGCATCAAATAAACCATCTTTATGAGTAAATATATAATTTTCTTTGGCCATCTCAATTTGCAATATGTCCAAAATCAAATCAAATTGTTTCAGTTTATTTACTCTATCTCCTTAACAACCAGTGTTATTGTCATCAATAGCATTATGCCATTTAACCAGTGACAAAATACAAATGTGGATATTTTACTAAATTTAAATATTAATATTACTTTGATACTAGCAATGGAAAATTTATTGTATGCTACATAGTGAAGAAAGGTTTAGTACTCTAGTGAAAATTAACACTCTTAACTTTGCCTTGAGCATGTATAAAAAAAATCAAATTTACTCTCTTGTACTATAAGTAATAATAATAATGTAAATTTAACTGCTCAAAATTGTAGAGGGTTATTCAGCTGCTATAACTGTTAGCATCTACTGGTATTTATTTATTTATTGCAGCCTTTTATGCCTGTATTGTGAGAGGACTTTTAAGGATAGAGCTGTTCTTAAGGAACACATGCGCAAGAAAATGCACAAACGAATTAATCCCTTCAACCAAGAGTATGATCGTTTCTACATAGTGAATTATTTAGAACTTGGAAAGGACTGGCAACATGTACAGGTAAGACTGCAATGGCTTTTTCACCTGCATATTTTTCATTATTTTTTAAAAGAATTTTTTACACTCAGACGGATCTTTACTGAAATTACTGAAACCATTCTTAGGTTCATTAGTACATTAGCATTTGACCTTTTACAGTAGTGCCATTCAAAAGAATAAGCTCACCAAGGCATTCCAACTAGAATGAAACATATTTACTGCATGTTAAGCACACCACTACATTTGAATTTCCTCCTAAAGATATGCTTTTAGGAATTAATTAAAATGCATTTGAGATTAGCACTAAGGAATTGCTTGACATAAAATTGTTGTTTGGTTTTAGTTGAAAGCACAATTATAGTAACAGGCAGCCTTTCGTATCTATGCTCATATAAATTATGATATTCTGGTAAGAAAGTTCCTAAATTTAAAATTATGAATGCCTAATAATAAAAGAAATATTTATAATAGGAGAAAGGCAAACTTGGAATTCATAAGTCACAGAACCAATTGTTCATGCTATAAATAAATGACACATATTTAATGCAAATTAGAAAATATCATTTGAAAAGTTCACGGAATGACATGATTGCAGCAGGAAAATTTTAATAAATTTGGCACCCACATGATAAGCTGATTTGTATTAAAAATAAAATTTAATGTATTTATGTTATGACTAAGACACAGCCAAGAAGATTCTATCAGTGTTCTTTGTCCAAGCCTACTCTGTTACAAGCATTAAGGCTTGATTCACCTTTCAAAAATAGGTGGATTAAGACATGCCTGTTGGATCAAGGTCATTTAATGGGTGCAGAATAAAATGTTATTTAGAGAATTACAAAAGTATAAATCCATTAAAAAAAAACTTTGTATGCAATAATTAAATAGGTGGAAACATGTAAGACAGTAATATAATCATGAGCCAAGATATTAATAAAGCACACAGAGATAAATACAAATTTCAAATAGTATGATGCAAGGCTCTTTCAACAATTATAAAATTAATTTTTAACTAAATTTAGAGAATTTTAAAAGTATAAATCCATTAAATAACTTAGTATGCAATAATTAAATAGGTGGAAGCACGTAAGACAGTAATATAATCATGAGCCAAGATATTAATAAAGCACATAGAGATAATTACAAATTTCAAATAGTATGATGTGAGGCTCTTTCAACAATTATAAAATTAATTTTTAACTAAATCAATAAAAAAGATAGCAGAAAATTTCCCTAGAGAAATTTAAACTTAAAAGTATTGAATAAATTTTGTGTGTATGCTTTGACAAACAGAAAATTATGTGGCATCCAAAAATGGAGCTCTAACATCGCAACAAAATATCTAAATAGCACAGGCACACAAGGATAAGAGTTGCTCATTCAAAGATGTTTATGCTCTTTCTATCTGTCCAGAGAGACATGGCACTGATCTAAGCAAGGGGAAGGGTGTTGGGGAATGATAGAGAAAAGGCATGTTCCAAAGAGAGAGAGAAATTAGATGCAGAGAAGAACTTGGGTGTGTCCACTGGCAGAAAGAGAATTGTAACTTCTCAAAACACTCAAGGCCAAAATTTAGACCAATTCATGTTTGTAGAAAAAGGCTCTGAAGACGATTTTCTAATCAGCAATTAGGAAGGCTACCTTGCACCTTTTGAGACCAGGTACTAATTGCAAAGCAGGGCACAATGTAAAGATGCAAGTAGGTGATTTCAAGTCACACTGAAAAAGTAAACTGCAAGATTCTATTTCTTTAATGAGAAAGGAAAGAAAGTTCAACTGCCAAAATAATCATTAAAGCTCTGAACCATCCATTTATATTTATATATCAAGGATCAGACTCTGTCTCTGTATAGAGATGGACGATTTTAAACACAATACTATGTATTAGCTATAAGTGTGCTTTGCACATTATATTAATTACAATATAATTTATATTTTTTTAGACACTGCTCTCTCTCTCTCTTAGAAACTTATGATTAGACTAGATACAACAGGATACAAGGAATCGGCTATATATTTCTTTCAAAGCATTCCCAAGACCTCTAGCATTAATATGTCATAAAGGAAATTGAAGTTATAAAGCAAGATGTAGAATTTCATAAAAGTTAATTCTCCAAAAAAAGGACATAGGGACATATGGACATATATATGTTCCAGCCACTGATTCAGTTATTAATTACTGTTTCATGTCTCTTTGAAGTTACTCTAATAATAGAATTCGTTCATTATTAATAAAGTGCCATGTTCATTTACAAAATTTGGAGGAAATGGCAATGTGCCATTATCATTATATATCTCACCAGTTGCCAAGATTTGAGATGATCAATTGATATGTCTCTGATCAAATAAAAATGTGATGAACTAAGGATATTTAAAAAAATAACAGCATTTTTAATTAAGTGAATAGACTATACTTATGCAGCTGTAGACAATGGAGTGTATATGTCCTACACTAATGTATTCTAATGTTCACACTAACTCCACTTATATAACATTAGGACATATTTTCATAGCCCTAGCTTCCACCATTGACTGTTGGACTACTCGAATTGGTGGCTGGATCCCAAGATGCTTTTGTGGCGGTTTCTGATGCTTCTAGTAGAAACTTGCTGAGTTCATCCATGGTGGAAAATCAAAATTCATTAAATTTTTGTAATTTTTTAAGATGAAATCTTCTCCCAAGTGGATAGCTCTAGTGGGTTGTGAAATTCTTTCAGCAGCTTAGCCCCTGGTTTAATTTCATTATTTTTGGTCCAAAAGTGAGCTGCTACTGTTGATTTAACAACATATTTAAAATGAATATTCCAAAGGTGTTCTTTTCTCCAAATTTCAAATTTCTCTTTGTTTTTCCGACGTATCTTTGATCACAATCCACACATTTGATTTCATAAATTGCTGATTTCTGTTCTGTTGGTATGGTGTCTTTTTCTGTGCAACCTAATAAAATTTTATATTATGTTTGTTCTTTGGGGTAACATTATACCTTGTTCTTTGAATAGCCTTTTAAATTTGTTAGGGTAAGTTGGATGGTATGTGAAGTTTTTGAATTTGTATCTTTACTTAATGTTCTTCAGTGTGGAAACCTCTTTTAGATTTTTGTCTTTTAAATTTGTTGATAACTTTTATTACCATGTCTTTGTTGAAAGAATTGGTTATTGCTGTCTTAATTATCTGTTGGCATTCCATTTTGTACTCTATTTCTGTGAGTGGGATATTAATTATTCTGTGTGAAAGCTGTAAAACGCTGCATATATATGTAGAATGGGGGTTATAATTTATTTTTTATGTAATTTTCTGTGTTTCTTTTCCATGAATTTCAAAATTCAGTCTATTCCATTTCTTATGATTTTTAAATCTAGGAATAGGGAGCCAATCATTCTTCTCCCTCTTCTATGATAAACTGAATAGATTTATGTTGTAAATTAAGAAGTTTTAGAGCATCTATTTAACAATTTTTCAGTATTATTGAAAATATCTTGTCCACATATCTATACTTGTCATGAAAATTAAGGGGAAGGCTTCGGTGGTATGTTTTTCAAATGAGGTCATGAATAAATCTGCTAGAAAAGGAGACGAGGGGTTTCCCATAACTAGGCCTGAAACTTGTTGATAATATCTTTGGTTTAAATTGAATAAATTTTGTTGAAAGCAAATATTAACAAGCTTCAGTAAGTTTTCTATTTCTTCTATTTGTAAATGTAAGGATATTAACCATTTCTTTAACATTTTTGTAAAATTTTCTATTGTTATGCTCGGGCTTTTACATCAAATGACACTATTATAGGTATATCTCTTGTTACAATTGTGCTATTTTTAATTTTTCAACTAAATCAAATGTATTTTTAATGCTCAAGCTTTGATATCTTGTAAGAGTTGAAAATGGATCAACTCTTTTGCTATCTGGTTTATGGATAAATTGATCTTATTAATTATTGGTCTCATGCTGTAATTGATTTTATGGATTTTAGAAAGTGCATAAAGTCAGGGTAGTACCAGACTGCTCTTGTGATTTTTGGATAGCATTTTGACTTCATTCAGTGTTTTGGTTAAATTTTTTATGCAGTTATTGAGAGGATTCTTTTCTGTTAATTTGTAGTCTTCTTCCTCTTTTAGGAAGCATGACAAAAAAATTGCATAAACAGAATGGAAATTATGCCAAAATAATTGAAAAGAATCCTCTCAATAGGTGCACAAAAAATTTAATGAGGTCAAAATGCTATCCACTGCTGAAAAGCAAAAAAATCACAAAGAGCAATCAAGTGCTACCCAGACTTTATGCACTTCCTAAAATTCATAAAAATGATAACAGCATGAGACCATAATTAACAATATCAATTCATGCACATACCAGAGAGCAAAAAAGTTTATTTACATGCTCATCTCTTTTAGAAGATTTCAAAGCTTGAGCATCAAAAACACATTTGATTTAGTTGAAAATTAAAAATATAAATGAATGAATTGATTAATTTATTATTCTTAATATGTTTACATAGTATTATTAAATTTTACATCAATTCAAGTTCAAAAAAGAACCTTCCAAAAGCGAGAGAATTCCAACTATTCAATTTTATGTAATTACTTCATTCAAATGATAAAATTCATTTTTGCATGTAATAAACAAAAATGTCACCATAATTGTATAAGTATGAAGTTAGCTCTTGTAAATATAAACAAAATATGTAAACAAAATTAATATGTTTTTTGTTTTGTTTCTTGCAATTTATAATTTGCATACAAATAAAATAAAATGTTTTAACATGAAATAAAACTAATTCTGTGCAATTTTACAAACAAGTAATCATGTTAAAATCAAAGTAAACAATTTTCATTTCCATATTTTCAATACATGTAAACTTACTACTATTAAAACATTTAAATTTTCCACTTAATCATCCTGACTTTATGGAGTTGCATTCCTTTCGTACCCCATTAAAATTAACACCAGGTTGGGTATGTAATGGAGATGTATATTCACTCCTAGATAGTGTAATTGTCACATTGTTGTTCGCATTTGTCTTGCCTGCCTTCCATAACTATTTTTATCTTACCTTGGCTATGTTTTCCAAATTTCTTAATATTTGCAATTGATTTTAGATTTAAAAGTCTTCTGACTGTTATTTCATTTGGTAATCTTTTCCATTTTTGTAATAGGAACCATTACCTCCAAAACTTGGTTTGCTTATATTCTAATATACAATGCCGCGTACTATTGGTTCTTCACATATAGGACATATCCCCTTGATATATCCATTTTTTATTCCACTTAAATATATTACTCTGTTCTAAACCATGCCAGTCCTTCCCTTCCTGCCTTATCACAGGTTTCAATGTAGCTGTATCTTCTCGACACATATTTTAGTATGCTATATAATTTCAGAGATTTTTTGGTCTTAAAATTTGCCCACATTTCCTGTTTTCAATATCTTCAATTCTTATTATTATCTCTTTCCAAAATACTTTTCCCAATCTTTCTCCTTACTTTGATTCCTTGCCCACTTGTAGAATATTTTGGATTTTAGATATCCAAGTTTCTCTCCCCTTAATTTTTTCTTATGGTATAAAACATTGATTATATTCTCCTCTTGTAATCCCTCTAATTTATATCAATATTTCAGTACCCTTTCTATAACGTTGCTTTTATAGCCCAATCTTTCTAGCTCCATTAAATCAACCTCATTAAGTGAAGATCTACATAAGCCTAGGACAATTCTACAAAATAGTTTATGTATCCCTTTCCATCCTCCATCTTAGCCCCCAAATTTCTGTTCCATATATCATTCTGCTCTCCACTATTCAACCATATATACTCTCTAATCAATTTTCTTGCATATTTAATATTTTATTTACACAAGATCTGATTATATTCATGGCCATTTTTCCTTCTGCTACTGCTTTTCTTTTTTGATTGCTCCATTTCCCATTACTAGATAGTCTTAAACCTAAATAAAATTTTCTTGACACTTCAACTTCTATGCCCTCTCTCCACCATTCTTCGTGTTTTTTTAATTTGAAGTCATTCACTATTGTGGATCTTAAGATTTAAGATTTTGTTAATATTGAGACCCGATTCTCTACAAAATGTACCTATAGCTTCAAGTGATCGTTTTAATCCTATACTTGTTTAAAAAAAAACTGTTACTAGATCATCTGCAAAGATCAGACCCAGTTTCTCTATGTTATTTATAGTTGGCAAACGTAGATTACTTGTACTAATTTCTTCTAAAACATCATCAATAAATAGATTGAAGAGAACTGGGCTTAATTTACATCCTTGTCTTAGACCTACATTATTAGATATTTTATCTGTAACTCTTCCCCTTTGATATTTAATACAAAATTCATTTTTTTTATAAATATTTTGAACCTTTATAAAATTCTGGCTCTGGCTCAGTCTGATCCAAAGTGCTTCTCTAGAAATTGTGTTGAAAGCTTTTTCTAAGTCCAAAAACAACAAATAGTTTCTACTTCTTTTGTTACTAAGATATTTATCGACTAATGATCTAATTATAAACATATTGTCAACTGTTTAATTAAAAATAGCAGAATTGCAACAAGAAATATACCTATAATGGTGTTGTTTGATGTAAAAGCATTATTCTTGAGCATAACAATAGAGAATCTTACACAAATGTTAAAGAAATGGTTAATCTCCTTACATTTACAAACGGAAGAAATAGAAGATTTGCTGAAGCTTACTAATATTTGCATTCAGTTTCAACCAAAGATATTATTAACAAGTTTTGAGCCCAAATATGGGAAACCCCTTGTCTCCATTTCCAGCAGATTTATTCAGTGGCTCATTTGAAATACACAGAAAAAGACCCCATACCAACAGAACAGGAATCAGGAATTTATAAAATTACATGTACGATTGTGATCAGAGATACATCGGAAAAACAAAGAGAAATGTGGAAATTTGGAGAAAAGAACACTTTTGGAATATTTGTTTTAAACAGGTTGATAAATCAGCAGTAGCAACTCACCTTTAGACCAAAAATTATGAAATTAAACCAGAGACTAAGCTGCTGAAAGAACTTCACAACCCACTAGAGCTATCCACTTGGGAAAAGATTTCTTTTTAAAAAATAAGAAAAACTTAATGAATTTTCATTTTCCGCCCATGGAGGAACTCAGCAAATTCCTACTAGAAGCATCAGAGACTGCCACAAAAGCATCTTGGGACCCAGCCACCAATTTGAATTGTTAGTCAGCAACTAATGATGAAAGCGAAGACTTCCGAAACATTTCCCAGTGTTATATAAGTAAATCGAGTTAGTGTGAACATGTTGAATACATTAGTGTGGAATTTTGCATTTTTTAAGATGTATAATTTTGTGAGAGATATGTAATGTGTAATTTTTCTGCATAATATTTATGCCCCTGGGAGACAGGCACTGGGTGGCTCAGGTATCTTGCAGTCACTACACCTGTATCCATAAAGGTGGGTACCTGAGTGGAACTAGTATACTCTTCTCTCACAAACACAGGCATCTTCATACTCTTACAGCTATTTCTCTGAATTTTACAAGGTTTCATATCTTCAGACCACAGAAATTTGATGATTGCTTGCTGTTGCTTCCCTAAAATGCAAGCAGCTTAGGATTTTTAGCACTGTGTGTAAGTTTAATTTCCAATTTAGCATGCAAAGCCATATATTGGGTAGCATATACACTTCTAAAAATGTATGTACCCTCTGCAGGAGTTTAATCCCTGATATTTTCATTTCATGAAATACAGTTAATTTGCTCTTAAAATTTCAATTGCCCTCATAGTTACTGAAATTAGTTGGTTTTGTTCAGCCTCTGCAACTACTTATAACATTGAAATTTTTAAGCGACAGCATTTGTTTTGGAAGTAATTGTGTTGTCAATGAGGAAAATAATTCCAAGATTTTAATACAAGAATTTAAAATTCTCACACTCTAGAGCTGGTTATGCTAAATAAAGTTAAGTTCACAAACTAGAAGACCAGCTGTATTTCTACAGTAGTTCTCCAAATGGTTGCAATATAGGCAAAAGTTTGTCAAATTATATGACATATCACAACATATAAATTAAAGTAATTGTCATACTTTGTTGCCAGAATGAAAGAGATGATGATCTAGAAGATGGTGCAGGAGATTGGTCAGACTGGTGTGAGGAGGAGAGCATAGAGCCTATAGTTTGTCTGTTCTGCAAAAAGGCAGCTCCAAGTTTTGAAAATGTCCTTGATCATATGAATGCAGAACATGGCTGGGATCATATTCTAGAATTTATTGGTCTCAACTTTTATCAGCAGGTAAGGTTACTATCTTTCAGTAGTAAATGTATGCCTTTTGTAGGACAATATTGTTCAGGCATTTGTGTATGGAGGGTATGAAAATTAAATCAGTCGAATTCACAGAACCAGGGCTTGCTTCAAAAATATTAAAGTCAGTATTTAGTACCTTTATCAAAAATGCCATGATACTAATGAAAATCTACATCTCAACTGTTAGAATATCTATATTGAATATAAATTGAAGTCCTGGACAGGGTCAATGTTTTTTTTATTTTGAGTATAAAAACCGTAGGTGTGGCTTCATTCAGAAGGGAATAAAAGCTGTGGATCCCATGTCGTAGATTTATGGCACATAAAAGAGTCTCAAGAGCTTGAAAGAAGAGCCCTCTGAGCAAAATTTATCAGTCATTTCATGCCCCATGAATTGGATGCTGATGACCTAAGATGTTAAAGAGCATCTGTAAATAAGCCAAATAATAATAATAATAATAATAATAATAATAATAATAATAATAATAATAGCAACAACAATAATAATAATAATAGCAATAATAATAATAATAATAATAATAATAATAATAGTAATAATAATAATAATAATAATAATGGTGGCGGCGGTGGCGATCTTAACTATACATAGTGCCACAAGTCTTTGACTTGTCATTTATCTAGAGTTTCATACATTTTTATATTTAATATATTAAGCTCTTTTTTATAAATGGATATGCAACATTATACCATTCCCACTATTTGTGGGCTGTTTCTCATAACTTCCCTCTTAGGAGACCATCGTATGCAAGTAATATGGTTATTGTTAGTCTTCATGGATTTGACGCTTATATTTCAATGTTTTGTTAATGTGCTGATTAAAATTGTAAATGGGTTAAAATACATCTGTTGTTGAAACAGCCATCAAACAAGTTTACTACACATAAGTAAAACTGACCATTACAGATTAATTACTGAAATAGTATCAGCAAAACATACTCAACTACTGTTGGCATGGTAGCTAAGAGGTGCAACAAGTTAGTTGAGCAGCATTGAATATGTAAAAATTTATGGTTCATACACCATCAATCGATTTTTTATCCTCCTTTTTTCATTGCTAAATAAAAAATATTTACCAGCACTTTTATAAATAACATATTATGGACTGAAGCATTAAACTATTTGAATTATTTCTACTTTGTGACAAAATTGCAAAATGCTATTTAAAAAACTAGTATTAAAACAGTTTTGTTATTATTATGCGAGGAGGTTAAGCTTCAAATATCAATCACTAAAACAATAAAGGAATGATACTAACATGCAAAAGGCTTTATTTTCCCTTTTATACCAAAATATGCTCATAATATCACACAAGTTAAAATCCACTTGTAGCTGAACTACTGACGATATAATTCAGGTGAATATTGAATGAAACGCAGACTATATACCATTCTAAATTATATGGAACAAATTTGTTACTGTATAAAAGGTTACCATCGCCAAGCATGTTGGCTACTTAGTTAGTATTAGTATTAGTTCTGTTGTGGTTGTATGACCCAGAGATTGGCTGTTTGATTCAAACACTTCATAACACTTTATTTCAGTTGCATTTCATGCACATGCATAAAACATGTTTATTTTCTAATTGATATCATTATATGATTTAGTTGAACCACAAACTCTTAATGCTTCACTTACTTGTCCATAATGTATGAAGCTGGTTTCGAGAACATTTAATTCTCATCATCAGCCAGGCTAAAATCCAACAATTTTCCTTTGAAAGTAAAAATTTTATAAACAACAAGCAGGACTTAAAATGGGCAGCCCCTTATCTCCATTTCTAGCTAACCTCTCACAAGTAGATTTGAAACACACATCAATACAGCTTTTCCATACATATTTAAGGTATGGTACAGATATGTCGATGATATATATGCCATAGTTAACAAAAAAGATCATTGATGATGCCTTAAAACTTTTGAATATACAAGATAGAAAAATATTGTTTACATACGAAACAGAAACAGATACATTGTTGTCATTCTTAGATATTAAAATAATGAAATGTCGAGAAAATCTGGAATTTGGAATATACAGAAAGAATACACATGCAAATAATCACATCAAAGCTGACAGTTTTAACCCCACAGCGCACAAACATGCAGCTATCAACAGTTTAACACACTGGCTAGCTAACCTACAAATTAGCAAAGAAGAATATTTTAATGAATACAAACAAATGGAAGAAACAGCGGTTAAAAATGTTTTTAAAACGAACTAGCACACAAAAAGGTGCAGAAATGCAAGAGACAAAAACGTATCAAAGAAACCAGAACACTTTCAGCAAGAAAAAATAAGCTAATTTTTAAAAAGTTCACATATCATCCATGGGCTACAAAAAAAATGTCAGAATATTCTTAAAGATTTTAATATCAGGTTGGCACAGATTAATAGATTTAATGTTAAAAACTTACTGACAGACAATGTTAATGACAGTATTCCACAAGAGGAAAAATCTGGAATTTACAAAATAAATTGCGCAGAATATGAAAAAATCTACATTGGAAAAACAGAGAAACATAGGCACACGGTTAAAGGAACATTTCAGGAATATAAATTACAAGAAAATAGAGAAATCAGCAGTAGCATATCATTTTTGGACACAAAATAACGACATAATGAATTGCGCAAAATTATTAAAATCAGTACAAGGACCTACGGAACTAGCAACCTGGGAGAAAATCTACAGCTACAAATACAAAGACAGTTTAATGAACTTCGGCACTGCATGAAAACATAAACTACAAGTTGATCATGCCACCACCAGAGAGGAGTGCACATTCCCACAGCTCAACGAATGATCCAACAGTTGGATTTTAGCCTGGCTGATGATGAGAACTAAATGTTCTGGAAATCGGTTCCATACATTATGACAAGTAAGTGAAGCATTAAGAGTATGTATTTCAACTTAATCATACAATGATATTAGTTATATGATTAACTTCACTGTGCAAGTTCCAATTTACATTTTAATTCTCATTTATTTAATTTTCATTACTTATACACTGCCATTTTGAATAGTCTTTGTAAAACTACATTGCAGTCAATTACTCATCCTACCTAGCAGTTTTGAATAACTGATAGCAACTCATCAGGATGAAATTGTAGGGCATATTACCAAGGACAAAATGCCTTGTAGATCACCAGAGAACTTGTTTGCAACTTTTTTTTTTTTTTGATCATAAACTCTGCATAACATTATGGTTGTTGTTAATAATAATATATATTGATTTTTAAATAGCATGTAACTATTTTCCCATAAAGCAGAGATAATCAGAATAATTTAATGCTTCAGTCTCTAATATGTTATTCTTAAGAGTGCTGGTAAATTTTTATAAGCACTCAAAAAAGTAGGATAAAAAATTTATAGGATAGTGTGAATCGTAACCTTCTACATATTAATTGCTACTCAGCTAACTTGTTAGACCTCTTATATACCCTCCCATGGTAGATGAATGTGTGTTTTGCTAACTCCTAGTTCTGCTTTATTCTAGCTAAAGAACTTGAATCTGGGGCCTATATGCAATTCAATTCCCACCCATCCTACTAAAACAAAATGTTTAAATAATTAAAACAAAGTAAATGGAATCTGCAAGGACCAGGAACACATAACAAAACTCACATTTTCACCACTAAGCATACAATGGTTCATTAACTTGAAAAACCCATTCATAAGTATACAAGGCAGCCTAACTTTCTCTTTATGTCCTTCTATCTTAGCTTGATCCTGCCACTACTTCTACATCACTTCTCAACCTCTCTTATCCATACCCCATGGCATTTTCCCTTATTCAAACTCCTTGGTAATTTCCCTTATTTTTCCTTGATTTCCTGTTATTGCATCTTACACTCAACACTTTACAGATAACTTGTTGATGATTCAATTAAAAATGAATGTAGGAATCCACACAGTGAAACTATCATAATCTTAATTAAATGTACTTACGAAGCTGTTGACAATGGAGTGGTATACATATAAACAATGTAATACAGTTTTTTTCACACTAACTCCATTCACTTACATAAAATTTTGGACATGTGTTTCAGGAGCGATCCCTCCCATCTTCAGCCTGTTGACAAACTGTTGTTAAACGTGGCGGTTGGGTCTCTTGATGTTCTTGTGGCGGCATCTGTTGGTTCTATTAGGAATTTGCTGAGTTCATCCAATGGAGGGAAATCGAAATTCATCAAATTATCCTTATTTTTTGTAATGAAAATGTTTTCCCAAGTGGAAAGTTCTATTGCATTATGAAGTTGTTTAAGTAGTTTTATCTCTGGTTTAATTTCATGATTTTTATTCCAAAAGTGCGCTGCTATTGCTGTTTATCAATTTGTTTTAAGCGAATATTTCTGAAGTGTTCTTTTTTCCGGATTCCCAAATTCCTCTTCATTTTTCCAAAGTATTTTTTATCGCACTCTGTACATTCTATTTCATAAATACCTGACTTTTGTTCTGTTGGCATGTAGTCCTTTACTCTGCAACCTAATAAGTTCTTTATATTAAAATTGTTCTTTGGGGCTAACATAATTCCTTGTTCTTTGAATATCTTTTTGAACTTATTGTGGTAAATTGGGTGGTATGTGAAACTTTTGAATTTGTACCTTTCTTTTGCACTTTTAAGTGTGGAAACATCTCTTATTGTTTTTTGGTTTTATTGATGATTTTTATTACCGTGTCTTTGTTGTATCCATTAGTTTCTGCTATCTTTACGATTTGTTGGTATTCCAATTTGTACTCTGTTTCTGTGAGTGGAATGTTAACTAATCTGTGTGCTAAACTATAAAACACTGCATATTTATGTGGAATGGGGTTAAAACTGTCATTTTTATGTAATTTTCTGTGTGAGTATCCTTTCTATGAATTCCAAATGTAAGATAGTTTTCATTTCTTATGATTTTTACATCTAGGAAGGGGAGATATCCACTTCTTTCTTCCTCTATGGTGAAATTTATAGATTTGTGCTGCAAATTCAGAAGTTCTAGTGCATCTGTTGTATGTTTTTTCGGAATTATTGCAAATATGTCATCCACATACCTATACCATGTTTTGAAGATTAGAGGGAAGGCTTTGGTGATATGCATTTCAAACAAACTCATAAAAAAATCTGCTAGAAATGGAGATAACGGGTTTCCCATAGCTAGTCCCGAGACTTGTTGGTAATATTTTTTATTTAAAATGAAGTAATTTTGTTCGATGCAAATGTTCGTAAGTTTTATCAAGTCTTCAATTTCTTGTATCTGTAGATCTAAGGATTTTAACCATTTCTTCAACATTAGCATAAGTGTATCTTTTGGTATGCTTGGGAATAAGGCTTTTACATCAAACGATACCATTATATTTTCTGCTGTAATTTTGTAATTTTTCTACCAAATCCTGTGAATTTTTGACACTCAAACTTTGGTATTTTTTCAAGGATTTGAAAATGTCGGTTAATTTTTTTGCTAACAAGTATGTTGGTGAATTGATATTATTGATTATAGGTCTCATGCTGTTGTCTTTTTTGTGTAATTTAGGAAATGCATACATTCTAGGTAATGCTGGGTTGCTATGGGTGAGTTTTCGTTTTTCGGTAGTGGACAGTATTTTTATTACATCTAATGTTTTATTCAAGTTTTTAGTGCAGGTTTTTAGTGGATTCTCTGTATTTGGTTTATAATCTTGACCTTTTAACATGGTTTCTATCCTGTTTATGTAGTCTTCTTGGTTCAAAATGGCGATTTTATTGCCATTTCAATTTGATAAACGATTTTTCATTTTCATTTTCATTTTCTTTTTCATTTATCAAATTGAAATGTACAAAAACCTTAGAGAAAATAAAAAACCAAAATAAATTGAACAATTACATAAACATAATAAAACAACTAAAAGAAAAACCAGTAGTATTCACAAAAACAGATAAAGGCAATAAAATGCTGTTGGATTGTAGAAATGTGGCAATTGGGTTACACAACTAGTGGTGACTGTGCCACAACCAAAGATGCTGTTGTGTTGAAGAGATGTGACAATAACTATTATATGGGTTGTTTCACCAAGTGGTGGCTATTGTGCCACAGTCAAAGTACAGACAGATCAGGGTTCCCCTCATCTAGATTCTAGTACATGGGAGTAGACTTTGAGACTGGTATTTCCTCTTTCCCGAACAATAATAAACATTTGGCTGGAAAATATAAATGAAAAATAAGCCTGTTGTTTCAGAAGTATAAAAATACTGTATCCTAATTACAACAAAAGAGTGCAAACTAATTATAAAAATTATTATATGAATTATAGAAACAATTATATAATAAAAATATAAAATGTTACCAAAGAATATACAGAATAAATTGCACAATTAAGCACAATGTGTAATAAAAACAAAAAAAAATCTATTTCTTTTTCCTTCTTTATAGCACAACAGAAGGGGGACCTCCTAAACAAACAGAATGTCAAAAAAATATATATATATATACTGTGTGTGTATGTGCATGCGCACATAAATAAACAAGCACTAAGTGTCTATAAAACATGGAATACAACATACAAAATTACATGCTCATGCACCATCCAAAACAAAAATATAGTCTGCATGCAATACAATATAAAAATCATAATGCTATAATCAGCTGGTAATTAATGTTGAAAAAAAATGTTTTCTTCTGTATATATGTCAGCATATATAATATCTTTTTCATTTGTATTCTAATATTCTCTCTTTTGTGTATGTTTCTCTTTATCTTTCTTTGTTTCTATCTATTTTCTTTCTATACATCGTTGACTATTTCAATACACTCCTGTTGAGGAAAACAGCAATTAAAGACAAGTGTAATTATACTTGTTAGTAAAAAAATAAAAGGAAATTAATGGAAAGGAATATATGCAGGGTTATACTACAGATGTGAAATTATCTACCTTAAAAAAAAAATTAAAATTACAGCAATCAAAACCAATTTTCTTATTATTCAATGTACTAAAACAATGCATATATCTCTAACTCAAACAAGGCATTGACTGGAGTTCTTATACTTGTTTTCACTGTGTTGATTCCTAAATATATTAAAATGGTATCTATTGCTGGTCAGATTACCATAAAAATATACTTTTGCAAGAAACTTCTTCAGGTACACCTTAGCCACACAAGAATTTTCCAAAAAGTGCATTCAGCTCTCACTACTCAAATTATCAGTTCCACAGTGACTAGATAACCTACCTACAGAACTGAAACACAAAGTGCACACTTTGACAACACATCAATAGCAAGCATCTTCAGGGATACTGCAACCAAGCTGAAGAGCTAAGCATTAAAAACCTATCAATCAAAAAAGAAAGTTTGGAAACCTAATATAAAACTTAAGAAATCTAAAAATCCAGAACCTAAACAGAATTATTTGAAAATCTATCAAAAGAAAGTTTCAAGACAGAAGAATTAGCAGTTTTTAATAAAGCCTAAAAACTTGTTTGCAATACTCCAATAAAATTGAAGATTATTTGGTAGATTTAGAAGTGGCTATTGAAGGATTAAGCAACAAAGAAAAAGAAATAAAATCAAATCAGAAAAGGTTTTAAAGAAATAAAAAGAAAAAATTAGTAAACAAGGCATATAAGAACATCATAAAATCGTTAAATGATAAAAATGTAGTTTATACTAAAGCCAACAAAGGGGACAGAATAGTAATATTAGATAAGGAATATTATAATACAAGAATGCTAAATTTGCTAAATAAGAAAGAGTATTAATTGATATCATTGTATGATTCAGTTGAACTACACACTCTTAAAGCTTCACTTACTTTTCATAAATGTTCTCGAAACCAGTTCCATACATTTATGAAAAGTAAGTGAAGCTTTAAGAGTGTGTAGTTCAACTGAATCATACAATGATATCAATTAATATGATTGGCTTCACTGTGCAAGTTCCAATTTACATTTAAGAAAGAGTATGTTCAGATTCATTCAGGCCCATTGAGGGGAATGTATTAGTTCAGTTAATGATGCTATTAAAATTTGCACAGTTATCCTAAAGTAAACAAAATATAAATAAAACAGAACTACCTTACCATAGCTAAAATATATGCTTTACCAAAAATTAATAAAGCTGGAAATGGTATGTGACCCATCATCAACAATATCAATACACCACCATACTATTTAGCAAATTGGCAGGCTGATAAATTCAATAAACTTCCTAAATTTCAAAGCATGAGTATAAACAACTCCTTTCAACTAATAGAGAAAATTAAGGACATAAAATTACAACCTTTTGACACATTAATATCTTTCAACATAGAATCGCTGTTTCCAAGCATACCTAAAGAAAAACCCCTAATTTATCTAAATGATTGGTTAAAAACAAGTGGAATTAATGATGCACACATAAAAGAATATATTAAACTCAGCAAAATTTGCATAAACCAATGGCAAATTTTATAAACAACAATCAGTACTTTACGGGCAGCCCCTTATCTCCATTTTTAGCTAACCTTTTTATCAGCAGACTTGAAACACAAATCAACTCAGCATTCCCATGGTACAGATATGTTGATATATTTGCCATAGTTAACAAAAAACTTATTGATGATGCCATAAAACTTCTGAATATTCATGATATAAACATATCGTACACATACAAAACTGAAACAGATAACATGTTACCATTCTTGGACATCAAAATTATGAAGCTTCAAGGAAACCTAGAATTTGGAATATATAGAAAAAATACACATACAGACAATCACATCAAAGCTGACAGTTTTAATCCCAAGACGGTCAAACATGCAGTTATTAACAGTTTAACACACCGGCTAGTTAACCTACAAATTAGCAAAGAAAAATACTCCAAAGAATACAAACAAATAGAAAGTACAGCTGTTAAAAATGGTTTTAAGAAAGAACTGGTATACAAAAAAGTACAAAAATGCAAGAGACAAAACTTATTAAAGAAACCATAGCACTTTCAGCAATAAAAGATGGCTAATTTTTAAAAAATTCACATATAATCCATGCGCTACAAAACATTTCAGAATATTCCTAAAGATTTTAATATCAGGTTTGCATAGATTAATAGATTTAATGTTAAAAACTTACTGATAGACAATGTTAATGACAGTATTCCACAGGAGAGAAAAAAGCAGGTATTTACAAAATAAGTTGTGCAGAATGTGAAAAAATCTACATTGGAAAAACAAAGACAAACGTAAGCACATGGTTAAAAGAACATTTCAGGAACATAAAATACAAACAAATGGAGAAATCAGCAGTAGCATTTCTTTTCTGGACAGAAAAGCATAACATATTGAATAAAGCAAAATTGTTGAAATCAATACAAGGACCTACAGTTAGCAAATGACATATTGAATAAAGCAAAATTATTGAAATCAGTACAAGGACCTACAGTATTAGCAACTTGGGGAAGAAAGCTACTTATACAAATACAAAAGAGTTTAATGAACTTCAACACTTCGGGGAATGAAAACATAAACTTTAAGTTCATCACACCTCTACCAGAGCAGAATACATATTCCCACAGCATAACGAAGTATCCAACAGTCAATTGAATCTGTCGTCTTAACACTCTTCATGCTTCACTAACCTTAAAAATATACGGTAAAGCATGAAGAGTGTTAAGACGACAGATTCAATTCACATGAGCTTCACTGTGTTAGTTCCATATGAAAACTTTTTTAAAGATTTAAATTTTTAAAAAATGTTGATATCCAACATTCATTTTTAGCTGACGATGGGAATGAAGGCTCATGAAACCGGTTTTTACATTTATAGACTAGTGAGTGGATCAGTAAGAGTGTTTAGCTCAAATCAATCGTACTATAATGTTACTTATTATAAACCTAATTACGTCATAACAGTCATCAATTTCAACATTTATAAATGAAATAAGAAATAACAATCTCACATCTCTGTAGCTAACATCAAAGATAGCATAACTAAACTAAGACTATAGACCATAAGATCAACACTAAGTTATGAATATAAAAATGTATTATTCAGTAAAAACCTCACAAAAACAATACTCATCAAAATTACATAATCATAATGCCAATAAATACAATTTCAGAAAGTCAAATAATACATATAACAGCTGGGGAAAAAAAAAAACACATATTACCAAAGCTGAAATGAACAAATTTAAGAGAAATAACCAAAATCAAGAAAAGAAAAAAAAAGATTCAATATATAATTGATTATGAGAACTGAAAATTAATATACACCAGGTCTTGAATTGGACAAGAGTCTTAAAATTAAACTTCTTATAATGTTATACAATTAATGGGAAATAAAAGTTATCCTAAAACAGAACCATAACTCTGTAATTATAATACCATAAAACACAGTATTTTCCAGTGTAATAATAAAATTAGGATTATGTAATTGATAGTATTTGTAAACCATTCACTACTAGGAGTCTATAAAAATACATAATTACCAATTCAAAAATCATTATTATCAACTACATGTTAACTAAACATACATATACCTGTGGAATGGCGTGACATCATCGCGAGGACCCAGACTTGCGTCCTTCCCCTTCAAAGAGGCACAACAGCCTATCTCTAAATTTCCACCCCCAACTGCACACCCTGGCAGTTCCAACAAAATGTAGTCTCTTTAGACGTTCATAGACCACACTGAAGAGCTACACCCATACAACAATAAACCACTACAAAACTAAAAACAGGTATGTTATAGGAAAAAACTCATTAATACTTTACACATAAACCAAAACACGTGCATTCATATCACAATCAGTAAAACTAAAACATCATCATCGGTTTATAGCATTATCATCATCAAGAAATAAGCCAAGAGGCATCATCATAAAATTAATCTGATATCAATCTCTTTAGTGGTAAAAAGAAAAAGTGCTGATAATCACAAGAAAGCTCACAAAACTACTTAAAGTCATTAATTAGTTGTAAAAATTGTTACATTCATTGCAATGACAACTTAACCAAACTGTACTAAAAAAAGTATGTATGAGCACACACATCGTACTATTATTAAATGTTAAATTGCAATTCTCGTGAACATTATATATTAACTCTCAATACCTAACATTAAAGCAATGCAAATAAGCTCATAAGTACACACTTGAAACTACTAAATGATGAAAACAAATCAAAAGTGAATGCAGTTAGCCTGTTTGCTAGAACTGCAAAAATGAATCTTATAAAATTGAAACAGAATTACCAACCAGAAAGAAGCAAAATATGTAAACTGCCTGTTGTAGTATAACTGAAACAGTATCGCACATGTACACATCACAATAGATCAAAATTTATCATGAAACATGTGAATTCATAACCACAAATAAGACAATTGCACGAGAGAGAACAAAAGAGCAAGAGTTGTACAATACAACTCGTTGCAAATACAAAATACCTAAAAACATTACCAAGGAAGAAAACGTGTAGTAAAATGGAAACAGAGGAGACAAAAAAATAGGAAAGAGTAATAGCAAGAAAAGAAAGAAAATGAGTGAGAGAGAAAAGTGAGAAATGAGACAAGAAAAATGGCCCATCATCATCAGGAAGTAAATTATGGGGCAAAATAATGTTATTGGCACAATGACAAAAACCCAAAACACTTAAACTGGAACCTTAACTCATGCTAGTCAACACAAAAGCACTGGACATGTGTGAAGAAAGGGGGGAAAAAAAAATTTCCCACTAAAACATAAAAATTTCAACTTAATTTTTTAAATTTTGCCCACTACTCCACCATTATGTTGCACCCCCAGATTCACTAACTCCTAGTTCTATTTTATTCTAGCTAAAATACCTGAGGTTGGGACCTGTGTGTGACTCAGTTCCCATCCATCCTACTAAAACAAGACATTTACATAATTAAAACAAAGTAGAGGGAACTGCAAGGACCAGAAACACATAACAAAACTCAAATGTTCAGCACGTATAATGGTTTATTAACTTGAAAAATCAACTCATTAAGTATACAAAATTATCTAGTATATATTTCATTTGTTCAGCACTCAGACTGGGGTGATGATGGGCAGGCACATCTTTTCATGTCTACTGAAAGAAGGATTATTCCTAGAAACAATTATATCTTACTCAATAGCAATTACATCACCATTTCCACCCAAGATTTCCCCTCTTGAACTTCAGTTCAAATTCTCAGTAAATTCAAAACCTGCAGTTTTTATAATACTCTTGCTGTCCTTGAACCATGTCTCTGTTAATCCTAGTATATGCACTTTGATAACAATCAAATAAATCCTAATTATACACTTTCATTTCAAGCCTTCACAATTCCAAAAGCCCATTATCATCACTCTTCCTTTTTTTATTAATAATTTTTCAAAGTGAAGCAGTCCACAATCATAGTAAGTTTTGATAGTAAAAATTGTTAATGAGATAATTTGTCACTTATGTAATTTTCAGTAATCTCAAATGAAAATCTTGCATTTGACAACAGCATGTGACTCCTATAGAGCATACAATGTCTAGCCTTCTGAGAATGATTGATTCCATCTTTTGTAGGACAATAAGTTGTTTTGTTTTGTTCTTGAAGGTAAAGCTGGTGAACTACTTCCGCCGACAGATTAGTTGTGGTCATTGTCCAGGGTGTGATACCAGTGTGGGCAAAGAACTACTTGCCCACATGACTACTGCATCACATTTCATCTTGCCACCAAGAGAATTGTGGGACCAACCAGAGTAAGTGATCAAAAAGAGTGAAGGCTTTCACAGCCATTAGACTAGAGTTCATCTCCCAGGTCTGTAGGCTGTGGTCTAAGAAGAGCTTAGTTTAGATCATGACCTTCAAGTCCAGAGTATGAACTCTACTCCAGAATAAGTGAGAAGAAATATAATTTTGATAATAGTCCCTGAAAATAGAAAGATAATTACAGAAATCAATTTAAATAAATATCACTTTTTATTTATGAGAGGTGAACATAGACAAAATTTAATCAGTTCATAGAAGTAACATATTTAATGATAAGGAGCAAATGATTGGCTATTCTGACATTTCTTTTATCATGAATTGGGCATTTAAACAGATTTTTTCTTTCTCCATACAGTGCAAGGATAGGTCATTCATGTTTCATTCTGAGGCTAATGAGTCCATTCATTCTTTTTGTCCAAGTCGCTTTTACATGTGAACCAAGAGATGAGCATTCTGAGCTCAAGTTAAAATACAGGGTTATTCTAAATGATTGTCGGGGGTTTTTGAATTTTTTTTAGAAAACATGGAAACCATACCATTTTTATTGTTGCAGTAATGGTTACACAAAATGTCAAAGTTTTGTTTTGCATCAACTGTAGTGACATCAGTTACCACCATATGGCAGTAACAGCAACGTTTATCAAAATGGCGGTTAGCGGTAAGGAGAAAGCTTTTTGTACTCTTGAATATCAACACCAATCCATTATGATAGTCCAACACCATTTTCAGACAAAATACGGAAAGGAGCCTCCTTACGACTACTCTATTCACAGATGGTATGCACAATTTGTGGATACAGTTTGTTTGTGCAAAGGGAAAAGCAGTGGGCATCCCTCTGTGTCAGAAGCGGGTGTGAATCGGATTAGGGATGTTTATCTCCATAGTCCTAAGTAATCAACTACAAGATGTAGCAGGGAACTGCAAGTTCCTCAAACCACAATATGGCATGTGTTACGAAGGCACCTAAAGGTAAAGCCATATTGCCTACAATTGCGTTAAGCTCTAACAGCTAATGACACAGTCCTATGTTTCAACTTTTGCATGGCACTGCAGGAACGTTTTGAAGAAGATGATGGTTTTCTTGACAGATTAGTTTTCAGTGACAAAGCTACTTTTCATGTGAATGGAAAGGTGAACAAGCAAAACATTTGCATTTGGGGTACAACAAACCCCCATTGCTATGTGGAACATGTGCGAGACTCCCCTAAGGTGAATGTGTTCTATGCCGTTTCAAACACAAAGGTCTATGGCCCGTTCTTCTTCAATGTATGTACAGACAGTGACAGGGCTGACTTACCTGGACATGCTCACAGAATGGCTGTTACCCCAGTTTAGTGACGACAGGGACAATTATGTGCTGCAACAGGATGGTGCACCACCTCATTTCCACAGGAAGGTCAGAGCATTTTTAAACCAAGGACTTCCACAATGATGGATGGAATGCAGAACAGAAGGTGATCTGATGCTCTTACCCTTTCCACCACATTCACCAGATCTTACACCATACGATTTCTTCCTGTGGGGATATGTTAAAGAGGTATTTGTTCCTCCTCTACTGGTGAATATTCAGGAACTGAAGTAGCGCATCCGAGCACCTTCGAAACCATCACCGTTGCCATGTTGACTCGTGCGTGGGAAGAGATGGACTATCGAGTAGATGTGTGTAGAGTTACAAAAGGGGCACACATCAAGCATTTGTAATGTATGTAAAAAACTTTGAGTTACAGTACACAATAAAACAAGATTCATATTCCTAAGTCAATTGCACTGAGTTATAAATTTTTGTAAACCAGACAATCATTTAGAATAACCATATACTGAGAAAGGGAAAATTCATTAAAAAGATTATAAAATTGGTCTGTGGTAAATCAAATGATAGTTAATATTGCCAAATCCAACCACCAAACTTTTACATTAAGGTAAAAAAAAAAAAAAGGCATTAAAAATGAAACTAAATTTTTATGGAAAATCATTAAAATAACAAATTATACTAAATAGTTCTAATTTATGTTTTATTACTAAATTTATATGGAGTAAGCATATAGAATATGCCAAAAGAACCTGAAAGTAATTATCTTTGTTAAATCGTTTGTCAGGAATGAAGTGGAATTGTTCAAGATAAAATATTTCCCATCACAAACATTACTTATATAAAATCAGCAAATACATACTAAGGGAAAGTGTTCATAAGAGCAAATATTTATTTTAATAAAATATTCTAAGAACCAAAGTCTCAATTAATCAAAGGTGCAGAAAAGTCTACACTAATACCTATAATGCAAATTTGAACACATTATTCTTGCATTGAATATGAATTAGAAAAAGCAACTGTTATTGAGCATGAAAAATTAATTAGAACTCCATTGGGATGTTTATCTAAACTTTTAGGAAAGTTTTATATAACATTAAGAAAAAGATAAATCTTCAAATCCATAAAGACAGTTTGTTTCCTAAGATTAACCATGCACAAACAATGGAAATAGAGATATCTGGATTTGATAAGTAACATTTTAATTTAAATTTATTTCTCTTTACATCAACAGACAATTTTTATTTTATAATAAGATCTATGTCTTCGTTAATTCCATAATACTAACAATAAAAATTAATACATTATGACATTACAATATTTTAATTCTAAACACTTCATCCAAATATTACTCTATACTTATAGTTATTTCCTTAGGACTATATACACACTAACACCCAGGTTATTGGTGTATAATAATCCTGTTTCTAATGCTAATTTACTCCCCTTTCCTCCTCTATTCAATTTACCACTCATAGACTATCCTACCTTTCTTTATCATTTCTCGCTCAACTTTGCTAAATACATTGTAATATCCATAAATTATTACACTTCTAAGGTTACATTTCTTTCTACATTTCCTTCCATCATCCTCTCTGTCATCCATATCCATTTCTCTCTAACTTTACCTATATAGTTCCCTGTCATTTTTATATCCTTCTCTCCATTTACAGTTAAAATCTTCCTAATTAAAATTTCCCCATCTAAATTTTCCCTTTTTTTTTTATTCCAAACCTTTTCTCTCCATAACTTTGTTTGATTACAGTACAACAAACAATGAAAATCTCTTGATTTCTCCACACAATAAACAATTTTCCATTCCTTTATCATATCCTAATTCTTTAAATTCATATAGCCAGTTCTAGCCCAAGCAAACCCTTTTCTATTTGCCTTATCACATTGTTATATATATTTTTACCCTACCCCATACTATTTTTATTTCCCTATAAAATCTCATCACCAAAACTTCTAAATATTTCTTGTCATTCAATATCTTCCAATCTTAGATTTATTTCTTTCCAAAATTCTCTGTTTTGGTATTCCCTATTTATCCATACTTTTTCTAAACCTATCTGTTGTAAAATTTCCAGCATTTTGAATTACCATGATTCTTTCTACTTACATTTCTTCTGTATACTAAAACATTCGTTAATAATATCACTCTCTTCTAATGTGGTAATTCTGAATAAATATTTCATAATTCTTGTGATTATTTTTTTCTTAGTGGAATATGTACCTCAATCTAACTGTGCTATACCATTTGGGGATGCTGTTAGTAAACCTAAAATCAATTTAGAAAAAATTCTATTTATTTTATCAACTCTTTCCATGCATCCTTTACATCCCAAATTTATGATCCATACAACATTTTAGTTTCTACTGTGGAAGTGTATATTCTTTCCAGCCAATTTACTGTTGTATCAGGAATTTTTATTAAACGTGCTCTCATAACATTCATAGTTGCTTTTCCTTTTGTTATTGGATTTTTTTTCTGCTCATTCCAACTTCCATTAGAGATTAAACTTGTCCCTAAATAATTAATTTTCCTTATCACCTCTATTTCTACCGCCACGGGTAGCCGAGGTCGTTAAATTACGGGCTCGTGAGTGGAAGGTCTGGGGTTCGAATCCCGCCAGGACCGTACTATTCATTCACCTCTATTTCTTTCCCATTTAACTGCCATTTTTCATAATTTTTCAACTTATAGCCTCTTGATCTCCCCATTGTATAATAAAGTATTCACTACTTCAGTTGCTCTTCTCAATCCTCCACTAGATGTAGATGTAATTACTAAATCATTTGCAAAAAGGAACCCTGGTATTTTCTTATTATTTATTACTGGTAGAGGTAATTTATCTCTCAGTTTCTTCCAAAATGTCATCAATATAGAGATTGAACAGTGTTAAACTTAATTTACAACCTTGTATTACTCCTGTTAAACTGTGCATATAAACCTCATCAGCTGAAAATTTGACATAAACAGGTTCTCACTATATGTCTTTTAAAATAGTTTTATAAACATCTTAATTTCCCCTTCCTTTTAGTTTTAACCCCATTGCTTCTCTATTTATAGTATTGAATGCCTTCTGGAAGTCTATAAATACCATATAAACTCTTTCCCTTTTCTTACTTTAATATTTATCTGCAAATGTCTTTATTACGAAAACAGTGTCTGCAGTTCTTCTCCCTGCTCTGAAACCTGTTTGAAAACCTTTTTTCTCTTTCTCAACCCATTTCCTTAATCTATTGGCCAGATTTGGACTTGGTAGAAGTCAAGAAGTATGATATCTTAACAGATGTGTTCAAGTTAACTTTGGAAATGTTTCATACTAGATTCACTATCAAAGAATGGCTGCATATGATGAATTCCTATTGTCCAGCTAAGATGGAGCAGGTGCTGTAGCATAATGGCAGCTTTTTTAATGTTATAAAGGTTATGGCACTTCAAATTTTAATGGAGAAATTGAAGTCATCTCTTCTGCAATTCAACTTTCTTATACTGGCTTTGTTATTTCCAACAAACACTCAAAGAAATTGACATCAGATCGATATGACTGCCAGGATAATTTGGGAATTGCTTTTGAAAAGAGATATAAACTAGACTTCAGGATATTTGAAAATAAAAGTTACGGGCTAGTCCTCAAGATAAAATTCATTACAATTATATAGAATTATTTCAATTGTACTTAGGAAGCTATAGACATTGTGATGATAATATATCTTATTAGAATTTATTAAATATATTCATACTAATTTCACTTTTTTATACAACATTAGAATATGTGTGGGGGCAATTGCTCCCATCATCAGCTGTTGACCAACTACCTTGCCCCCGAAACATATCCTAATATTGTATAAGTAAGTGGAGTTAGTGTGAACATATTTAATAAATTTTAATATGGTAAATCATATAGAACTTTAAAGAATGACAGAGAAAAAAAAATATATTGAAATTTGTGATCAAGCTGGGAGGGTAGGTTTTGCTTGGTTTAGGTCTGGAGTGATGAGTTTAAGTCTGATTAGAAATGTTTTTTAAAGAGCAATGTGGAAAAGCAGATAATATTTGGCATTATATTTTGGAATGTGAGCAAATCATATGCCTAAGAGAACAATTCCTAATTGGGATGTTAACCTATAGAAGTGAGAGGTAGAAGTATTCTAAATTTAAGATAGATATAAAGATAAAGAGGATAGGTGCCACCATGGGTGGCGAGGTCTTCAAGGTGGCGGACTGGTGAGCAGGAGGTCTGGGGGTTTGAATCCAGCCAGGACCACCCTCCCTGACTGAGGTTTTTTCTAGGTTTTTCTCAGTCCTCATAAATAGCAAATTCAGGGGAGGAACCCTAAACTTAGGCCTGGGATGTTTCCTTCCTTTAAAAAAAACACCTTTCCCAATGCATCATTTCATCTCATGTATCATCAGTATCCATGGCCTGTAGTGCCTCAGTAGTAAAAACGGAGGATGTTCAACACCATTCAAAGAAAAGGATTGGAATCTTATTAGTAAAAGTGGACAGACTCAAAGAGAATATTGTTAGCTAATAAATACATAACCTGTCATAATTAATGTAGTAAGAGTCACTGAGATATGTTATTTCAAATTTGTTAGTTACACATTCCCATTAAACAGTTTATTTCCTAAATGAGTGCAGACTTTTAGTGGAATGATAGAATTGGTCCAAACAATAATTTAATGCAAAGAAATATGGGATCTTTAATGCATAATTATAGTGTTAAAATGGACATCATATAATCTGGAGTTAAGTAGTTGCAATATGTTCACCATCTTTTGCAAACATCATGCACTGCAGTTGATCACCTAATTGTTCGTTTAGTGATATGGTACACGATGTAACATTTGAGTTTTAATCCTAGGCATACTCTTTCAAATATAAACATCATTACGGTTTGCTTTGTATAAAATTCATTTAATGTATCACAATTTCTTGTAGTATTATGTTTTTCATCAAATGTATCATACTATACTTTGTTTGATAGTATTGCATGAATAAAACCAAACGTGTCCCTTAATTACAATTACTTCAGTATCTTGCTTACAAATGCATAATTCATGTTGACCAAAAATTATAATGAAGGAAATTTTAATCCAATATAATATAATGCAATCAAGAAATTTACCATGAAGTGTTTTAAAACTAAATTTTACGTGTGTTTGTGGATGTATGTGACAAGAAGGCCCCAGGCCTAGCAATTTAGAAGGAAGAACCAAAATGTGTGTACACCTCACCCTGCCAGAATCTTCTTTCTGTGTGTTGAGGAAAGAGCCTTGAGCACACCACCCAGCATGGGAAAAATACTGATTTTATGATCTTTCAATCAGCTTAAACCAGTGGCATACTAGGCCTACTTGGTGTGCCATGCTGACATGCCAGATAGAGAGGAAGGTAGAGGGAGAGGCTAGTGTATCTTTGAGGATCCAAAGGAAAGCATGTAAGAATGGCACATCTATTTCATTTTACTCCAGAAGATGTTGCAAGGAGTGTTTTAAGAGGTCCTGCTTCATATCAGAGAACACGTGGTTGGTATTTGCTAATTTTAATCATGAAGGTTAAGCATTCTTGAATGAGAGGTTTCCTGCATGTTGGATTGATCAGTGGTTCAATGGTCACTAATATCACATCAGTAACTTTCATAAAGACTGTGGTGTATGTGAACTTTTCTGTTGGCACTCAGGATGAACTAGTAGCATGAATTATCATTGCTATTGGTGAAATCTGAGACAAGCAAACAAAATACTCCTGAATGTTCAAAGGCCCATAGTCTGGTAATTTTAATTATGCTCTAAAGTCAATGGTGGGCATTTCAAACAATTCTTGTAAGATTTTCTCAAACATAAATTTAATTAAAAAGCTGATTTTATGCCCTCTGCTGTTTAGTCTTTCTCTGTGTATATTACTGTGCTTAGTAACCGAATTAGTACCATAATTTTTTCCATGTTTCATCCCTTAATAAATTGCCATGGGTGGCTGAGGTCGTTAAGGTGCGTAGCCATGAGCATGGTGAAGCACTGGATTCCCACCAGAACCATCATCCCTGACTGTGGTGTTTTCCAGGTTTTCCTCATTCCTCATAAATAGCAAATGCAGGAGAGGTACCCTAAACTTAGGCCTAGAACGTTTCCTTCCTTAAAAAATATACTTTCCCAATTTATCATTTCATCTCATATATCATCAATGTCCCCCTCCTGTGATGCCTCAGTAGTAAAAATGGTTGTTAAACACTATTCCAAAAAAAAAATCCCTCAATAACATACCATGGCAATATTAGAGATTAATATTATGCTGTATATGTTTAGGGAGATATGCAGTTTAATATTAAAGGAATATTTATTTATATGTAACTAAATATAAATATACTGAAGCTGTTAAGCCAAAGACAAAGGGTTCAGTTAAACTAAAGAAACTGTGCACATGTTTGCATAAAGAAATCAATAATATGTATATGTTTAGGGAGATATGCAGTGTAATATTAAAGGAATATTTATTTATATGTAACTAAATGTAAACTAAACTAAATATACTGAAGCTGTTAAGCCAAAGACAAAGGGTTCAGTTAAACTAAAGAAACTGTGCACATGTTTGCATAAAGAAATCAATAATTAATAAACTCATTCATTATTTCCAACAAAAAGGTGTACTCTCTGATTATAGAGTAGCAAGCATTGCTATGGCAAGTACTTTGTCACCTAAAAGCCAAAGAATGTTAGAATATTAGAAAATTGACATCACCTAATTAAACTTAAGTGAAAATATATTTTTTCAATGGGTATCAACACATTGTAGATTAACAGTAAGATTGCCAATAATCTTGTCTGAAAGAGTAGTAATATTATACAAAAACCTGTGACAAATTTAACATTTCATGCAGTTAAAGATTGATTGACTCCACTTTTCAGATTGTACCTCTACAGAATTTACAGGAAAATTAAAAAAATTAAAAATGGGAATGTTTTAGTGGAAGATCTTGTGAAATCCCTGATTACAGACAGAAAAGTACAGTTAGGTATTCAGATTAATTCAGGTCATGATTGTTTGGTGAAGCACTAGAGTAGAACTGGACTTATTTCTTCATTACCCTGTCCACCGTGCATTTTTAAAAATGTGAATCATGATTACTTTTGTAATGTTAACCAACTTTACTGAATCCTTTGTTTACCCAAAATATAAAGAGTAAGAGAGTTAATGAGTTCATTGTCAATAGCTCAGCTTTGGTTAACAACATCTAAACAGAGTGGTAAAAATATGCTTTCCAGATATATTTTCCTCATGTATCACTTCCATTTATTTATAATATTTTAACTGCCCCACTCTAGATTTTACATGTAGTTCTTAATTTCATATATTTTTAATTTGTCCAATGATCTGAATTACTCAATAGATATAGAAAACTTTGTGTAAAGCAGCGCTGTTTTAGAGCATCATGCAATATCACTTTTGAAGGGGGGAGGGGGCATGTACTGAAATTCTTTCTTACTATTTAGCTTATTCTGTTATTTAAATGTAAAATTGGAACTTAAACACAGTGAAGCCAATCATATTAATGGATATCATTGTATGATTAGTTGAACTACACACTCTTAAAGCTTCACTTACTTTTTATAAATGTATGGAACCGGTTTCGAGAACATTTTGTTCCCATCTTCAGCCATGCTAAGGTTCAACTACAATTCAATTATGAGTTGAACCTTAGCATGGCTGAAGATGGGAACAAAATGTTCTCGAAACCGGTTCCATACATTTATAAAAAGTAAGTGAAGCTTTAAGAGTGTGTAGTTCAACTAATCATACAATGATATCCATTAATTATTCTGTTATGTTTTTCAAATCTTTCTAAATGTAATTTCGTTTTATAGTTAGATCTAATGCATCCCAGATATTTAAATGTATTTACTTGTACTGTAATTTAATTATGATCATACTAATTATTTTTGTCTCTATAATGCCTTTTCCCTTAGTCTTAATAGTTTAGCTCTTTCTTTATAAATTTTCAAGTTGTATTTTATCTAAATATTATGTATAACATTATACAGGGTGGCCCATATTAATGGGTCCCATTTTAAATGCATATTTTTACAAATGTAACAAACTAATTGTCAGACTAACTATAGTACCAAAATGTCCACCATTCGTTCACTGATGTTCGTAAGTAGCAACAGATAAATTCACTTCTAATTTTTTTTGGAAATGCACCAAAGAGAGCCAGATACATCCAATGATCTGGTGCTCATTTAACACTTACAACAATATGGCAAAACATGGTTTGGAAGATAGCTGTGAACGTGCTACCAAAAAAATAGCCAAGGTAACACATGCAGGAAGGGTTATGGCGACATTATCTCCAAACTGTTTTTTTTTTATGTACTATGAGGGTAGGTCCATAAGTTTCCAGCCTAATCATTTTTTTGGTATGATAAAAACGAAAACTATATTTCACTTTTCAGTATAGTTACCCTTTATTGCAATATACTTCTTACCTCTTTGAATTAATATTTCAATCCCCCCAAAATAGTCAGAAGTCTTGTTTGCAAAATGAGCATAAACATCATCCATCACTTCTTTGTCACACTTAAATTGCCTTCCTCAAAGGTCCTTCTTGAGTTTTGAGAAGAGGAAATAGTCACTGGGAGCTAGATCTGGGCTGTAGGGTGGATGGGCCATCTCCTTGAAGCCACATTTCTTCTCAGCTTTCTTTGCTTCAAGAGCTGTGTGCACAGGCTTGTAATGAAGAAGGTGCATACCACCACTCATCTTTCCTCTTTTATGGAAGCATATAGCCTGCGCAGTAGGCCAGCATAGTGCTCCCCATTTACTGTGGTGTTCCTCTCCTTGAAGTCAATGAAGAATGTGCCTTCACAGTACCAAAAGATGTGGCCATGAACTTCTTGGTTGACTGAGTGACCTTGGCATTTAGAGGTGGTGCTTTGCCCGGTTTACACCACTCCATTCTGTTTTGGACAAGGGATCTAGTAGAGGACCATAGTTTCATCTCCTGTAACAATGGTTTGCAGAACTTCTCTCTCTTTGCTATGGCAGAGCTCCAAAAATGCCTGACAACAGATGACTCTTTGCTGCTTTTGGACTGAGGAAAAAAGTCTAGGTATCCATGTTGCACTAACTAATCATGTTTAAATGTTCATGAATAATTTGGAGGACTGTTGTTTTAGAAAGGCCCAAGCTTGCTGCTATTTCTGTAACTTTGAGCCGCCAGTCTTAAATTATAGTTTCTCCTTCTACAAGAGCAATGTTTGCAAGAGTGAGCACCTCCAAGAGCTTATCTGCATGCTCTTCGTCTTCAATGCTTTCTTGATTCATTCAAAAAGATTTGGCCCACTCTTTTATGATAGAATATAAGGAGTATGCTTGCCCATATACACTATCCAATCCCTCTTAAATTTCATTTGGAGTAAGTACTTCTTTTGTGAAGAACTTAATAACAGCTCGATACTCCATTTTAAACATGTCACATACTTTTACACATAGCCTTCTTTATGCAACTATATCTGAACAACTGAACACAGTAGAGTGGAAGTTACAACTGATATTATTTACGTAACAGTTAAGGTATGACACCAGATAAGGGTTTTGTGAAGGCGATAATCCTTATCGGTGAGGCCAGAAACTTAGGACCTACCCTCGTATGTGTTTAATGGAATCACTAAGACTGCCAAGAGATGCTGTGAAATCTTTATGCAAATTTCTCCTCTTGCATGACAATGCTTGCCTGCAATCATATCAACTTTACTCAAAAAGTTAATATACGAGATTTTTACCACTCCCTATTTGCCATATCTTGCCATGAGTGATTTCCATCTTTTCCTTAAACTCAAGGAGCACTAGCAATTTGAAAATAATGAGTGAAATTTAAATTGAGTAGATAGCTGCACAAACAAGAAATGGTGTGATAGAGAAAAGGAATAAAGAAATCTTGTATCATTGTACAGAAATGTTTGGAAAATGAAGACAACTATGTGGAAAAGTAAAATAGGAGTTCAAGTGTACATATACATTTTTGAAGAAAAAATTATTTAATATTTTGTTACAAAGTAGAAAAACATTCTTTAAATGATCTTGGTAATTCAGTTTTTAACTTTAAATAGAATATTAATTCAAATGATTAGATAACAAATGTATAAAATGCTAATAATAGTAATATATTGCATAGAGGTATTTGAATTGGTTAGTATCTCAGAATTTAATTCTCAAGGATGATTATTATCAGCCAACCTGATATATTTTCTTGTAATTTTCCTTAGTTGTCAAAATAAATCCAAAATTGATATTCCTTACCATGTACGCATTTATAATTAAATTTAAAATTAATAAAAAAGGGACAGGGAAGACCAATATGTGATAATAGCCATTTTATCAACAAATTGCAAAAGCATATCTACAGGAACATTCATTTATTGCAGGTTTTATTTTCCAACATATGAAAATGACAGTTTTCTTTGTCATTTGGAAGACTATGAAGATGATACCATTGACAGTATGGACAATAATGAGTGGCTGCAACAAACTAGCATTCTCTGATAATAATTGTAAGTAGGACACTCAATTCATTCATTTCATGTAATGCAGAAAGATAATTATGAAAGAAGTTAGGGCACAAGCATCAAAAGTTTTTAGGACTTCTGAAATATTAGCTGATCAATGTGACTTTAAGGTGCATTGCTCACAATTTAATTTGGTTGTCATTCTTCATAGATGGTTTTTTATTGGTTTTTATTCTGAGATGCTGCAACTTATTAAAGCAATTACATGGTTATATTCATGTGTATCACTGTACTTGATATTTTATTCATATCAGATGTATCATATTTGTTCTTTCACTTTATTTTTTTAGGTTATCTTTGGTATTGGGTGTGCAGTTCCAGTTAAGGAATACTTTTCTCCCGTTCATCTTGATGGCTAATTCATCTTGATGCTAAATGCTGTAACTCTTCACACCACAGACAATAGATAGAAATGGAAATGCTGGAGAAGAATCTAAACAAATAGAAATGATCGGAGTAAGACTACAGAACACCCACATTTATTTGTGAAGTAACCAGTATGTGTGTGTGTGAGAGTGAGTGGATATTGCACTTCACAACAACAACAAAAATGCATATGAACATAAACCCTATGTTTGGTGGTACTTCCTGAGATAAGGGTCCAATGAATGGTTCTAGTGAAGTTGTAATAGCCATATTTAGCATGTGTACAGGGTATAGTATAATACGACTACAGAACTCTACAGATGGTATTGAAATGTATACCTTACACCTAAATGCATAGCTATGCGCTAATCTCTGACATAAACATTAAACATGAGTACCTATCCCAAATTAATGCATATTTTCTGACTTTCTCATACCATATGCTAGCAAAGCTTCCCAATGTTTGTAATGAGTAAAATAGACCCAGCAACATGCACTGTTAAGTTAGCATCTATATCAATACAGGTATATTGATTACCAATAGCAAGACATTCGAAAAATTCACGAAAAAAATATTATTAGGAAAAATGGATAAAAACAAAATATGCAAGGATAAGAACTTTATTTCACTGACCAATGCTCTAAATGCTTTTTTTTTTTTTTTTTCCTCCCTTGAGATCTGAGTTGCAGTTGCTGAAGGTCCTGGTTCAAATCCTGAGCATTCTGTGTGAGATTTTATATCGCCAATTCTCTAAAGTCCTTATGAGACAGTTATCTTTACATGAAGCATAAATCTTGTAGGTATTCAATACAGTAATATCAACGAAGTGGGAAAAAATCACATGTCATTTTGTGATTCGCGTGCACACGTGCCTACATTCTCATCATCCATCGGATGCAGAGTAAGTTGTAACCGTTCATATGTAAGCTCATTAGCACGAAACAAGCGATGCAATGATGAAAGATTAGGAATAACGCAATTTCGGAATGTTTATACTCCGTCAGATAGGCTTTGGAATGTTAGAATCAAATGGAAAAGGAATACGTTAGTCGTTTTACTAACCAATGACATGCTAGACGTAAAATTTCCTTAATTTTCACATAGCGAAAGGAAAAGCAGTGCTCCGAGTTTAATATGTCAACCAGCCGTTCAATTGAGAATGGAAAAGCGGAATCAATATATTAACTGCAAGTGGTGCTTGACATCCCAATGCTGGCTAGTGTATCAATCGCTAATCCAATAAAGGTTAAAGCCCACTTGTCCATCATGAACAAAATTAAATATAATTATGAACTCAAATATTCAAAACGAAACGATATATCAATTGTGTGACAGTATGCTTCAAAAAATAATTTCCAAAATCAAAAATAGCATATCTTTTCGCTAATCTAAAACAAGAAGTTTTGTTAAAATTATAAAGTTTGGTGATCCAATATCTGCAAATGAACTTAACAAACATAGAGGGAAAATATAGGTTTTCAATGCTTTTTCTTTTACGTGACTGACCACATTTCAAAATTTTGAGAAGGAGGTATTTTGGAAAGTAAGTACATTAAGCTAGAGAAGCGCGGACGTCTGGTCTATGGTGATGTGGCAAACATGAGTGGGAAAGGCTCGGGTTGCAGCCTCCTATAAAGAAACACGTTCCAGCTGCTAACTATATCCGCCGTGCAGCTCTAATTTATCTCTTGGTAATATGATGTCACAGTTGGATCGTAAGTTCTTCAGTTGTGTCCTTTTCTTCCTAGAAAGGTTATTTCTGGGAGGTTTAGCCTTCTTTAACACCATGTAAGTCTCCAGGCGGACTTCCTCGGCACATTTAGTTGGGATATCATGAATGGCATTTCCCACTTTAGTTATGAAGTTTTAGAATGTATACATACAGAAACATATATAATGCTATGTCTAATCACCACCCTGCTCAGAAAAGAAATATCAAGACACTAGTGCATAGAGCAAAGTCTATTACTGAACCGGAACATCTTGAAAATGATTTGTAATATTTTCGAAAAGTTTTTTGACAGTGGATTCAACAATAGAGATATTGATCGTACCATTCGTCCTAGACGCGCTACTTGTTCTATCAAAAATCTAAAATCTTTATACCTTACATAAAAGACGTCAACAGCATATATCACAAGAACCTTAAAGAAAAAGGGCATAAAAATCATATTCACACCGACCACAAAATTAAGAAGCCCCGCAAAAGATTCTAGAGATCCCCTTGATGTCACTGGTATTTACAAAATTCCCTGTGAATGTGGGAAAGTACATTTGCGTGATTAGAAGATCAATTTTAAAAAATCAGTCGAAGAAAACAAACGATTTTTACATCAAAACCAGCCACAACTCTGCCGCGGCGGAACACGCACTCAATGAATCCCACGGAAAGTATTTTGGCAAGACAGAAGTGGTTGCTAAAACAAAGGTTATTTTAATCTGGCCAGAAGGGAAAGTGTTGAAAAACAACAGCACCCTTATAATATAAAAGAGATAGTAGTTTTCGCCTGAGCAATACGTGAAAACCGTTTTTCACAACTACAACAACCACATACTTCTAATTACACTGATGATGCTAATCGTAGACAGTCTGTGAAAACTCTGTTTTAGTTTTAAAACAAAGACCACGGCATAACTGCCCCTTAAGTTTTTAATTTTAACGTTATAGACTTTAATGGAAATAACGTGGTTGGATGAACCATGGCTACCATCTCAAAGGAATGGACTGGTAATACAAGTGAGTGCACTATGAGAGGACCCTAATAAAAGGGTGCCGTTTTATTGTTTGTCATACTGAAACATCTCATGACTTTGTTGACGGAGCTCTTCCGCTTTTGAAGTCAGGGAAAACGGGGAAATGTCGTGAAGGCGTTAACCATGAAGATTTCTACAAGTGGTTTGGAGAACAATTGCTCCTTAATATTCCAAAAGTTAGCGCAATGATGATAGACAATGCTTCATATCATATAGTTCAAGTATATAAGGCACCTACTAATAATTTGACACTAAAGTACAAATGTTAGCGTGACTAACTCGTCATAATGTGGGATGTGATATCACTGTGACAAAAGGAGAAATACTTCTACTCATAAATTAAAACAAACTGCATCCAAAATATTTTGTAGATATACTAGCGAAAAAACAGAATCATCATGTCATAAGACTGTTCTTTTATCGTTTCTATTTCAATGACATGGAATTAATTTGACACAAGTAAATAAGTCAAGAGAAGTCGTAAATGAAATGACAACAGAAAATTGGAGAAAGGTGTAAAACACGTGAGAGGGATTAGGTGAGTCTCGACGAATGCATGGTATTATTGATGATTGTGTGGATGAGACAATTATCTACCTTGATATTAGCCTTGGTAACACTCCCAGTTACTTAATGGAGGAGAAGAATAATCATAATGGCGACGATAAGTTTATATGGGAGGAACCGCCTGTGATGCCTCAGTAGTAAAAATGCGCGTTAAATACCATTAAAAAATGCAAGGATTAGAACCTTTAAGTCTATAAGTAATATTATAATCAGATATGCTTCTCACAAGTTATTACATAATTAATTTAAAAACTATAAGATTTTAAATAATTTAGTACACTTATAAAGGTTGTGATACTCGGCTATTTAAGGCAATTATTTACAACAGGGATTAAATGACACTATAGGTATGCGTTGCAAAGACAAAAATGTGCAGGGAATACGTAACATAGAAAAAGAGTATATTTCTATTCTTATTAAATTATATAATACAGGTTACATCTGCAGTGTTATTACCGACTTGAAATAGAACAACACAAGTGACAGGCGTTAATATAAAAGGTGTCAGCAGTGGGGGAGGAAAAGCTACTTCTCGGCAACATTGCAGCGCTCTAAATGGATAAAATGACAACTGTAATGCTGCTTTTAAAAATCACATTTTCTCAGTTATGTGAATACATTCTTAAGAATTTTTAAACAATGAATATTAGATATTTCGCTGTTAACATTAGCAGTTTAATATGTTTTTTCAATCAACAATTAGCAATTTAATAAGCTATTTGCAGTTATTTTTATTTCAAATTGGCTACTTTAAGCTAGGGATATTTTCCCTCTACGAGGAATTTTGTGATACAAAAAAGAAAGTTACTTTTCTGGAACTGGCAAGTCTGTTCATGTGATTGCATCAGGCATGGTTCAATCGTATAAGTCAGTCAAGAAGCGGGAAGAAAGTAAAATTGGTTAAAAATGGATACATTACGAAATAAATATATGCTGCTATCTTTGGAAGCTCTCAAAGACTGCAGCAATGTGGTGAACAAGTATAGTGAAGGTACATTGCCAAACTCAAATTATTTAATTTGGATAATCTTTTAAGAATTGTGCATGATAAGTAAATAATGTCGGAATTATTAATAAAAACTTAGCGCCTTAGTTGGTTATATTATGTAATTGCGAAAGAATTAATATAACTGTATAACCTCATTCATGAGCTTGAAATCACATTAGCTTATAAGTAAAAAACAAGGATCAGAAAGTACTCCCCTCTTTTAATCTGTGAAATAAAGAATTCGGAACTTAGCGTAGGACAAACCTACCAGATGGGGTAAATGCAAATATTTCATTTTCAATGCAGAAAGAAATTTGTCTTCCATCACCAATGCAATTAATTTTATTGCAGTAATTTCGTTCGAATAGATTTTACAGCTATTAAAAAATTAAGATGGCGGGCCTAGCCTAGTTTTAATGACAATCTGTGTAATAAGATATTGCAATGTTATTTATACATTATTATTCCTTATAAGCTGCATTTCATATATTCCATCTGGATATATACATAACGATGTTAAAAGCACCTATTCATGAACGGAGATGTGCGTTACGATTCCCGCCAGAACCGTAGCCTTTTTCCAGGTTTACTTACCTCATGTCTGTGGATCAACCTAAACTTAGGCATGGATCCCTTCCTTAAAATGAAAAAATCTTGAAATCTTAATCAAATATTTTAATATTTATTAGTAAAGATTGTGCAAAACTTTCATTATGTTGCAGTTAAATATAAAAACATAATAAATCATGATGGATTGATACTTTTAATAGTTGCATGCTCTGAGGACTCTGGCATTGATTAGCGTTATTATCCTGCATAGTTGGACATGTTGAACATGTATAAACCTGCAATAACAATTGATACTGTAAATAACAGTCTGGCTTCAGCTCTTGTGAGAGATATGTGACAATTTGATTAGTTTGTTGTTAAGCAGATTTATACAAATAGCGATTTATGTTTTAGCTTTAATTCTGTGCTATTATTTCTTTGTATAACTACTGTTATTGTTTAACCTGATGCACAATATGCATTTATATGCACACCGCTGTCCAAGGTTACTGATTGAGGATTTAAATTGACAGCATTCTAGATAATATGTACATTTTGTTAAATTTTTAGACCATTTGATGAAATAAAAGTGGATAAAGGTACCTATTGATTTCAGATCAGAGATTTCTTCAGAAACAAACTTTTTAAACACAATATATATGTTTAGCCCATTATTGTATAGTATAAATTTATATTTGTACTTTTTTTTTTTAAATAATGTTCAAGGATTTTGACTTTGATTTTACAGCCTTGTGTATTTAAGTTATATCGCACTACAATCCTTAACTTAACACATCAGCTTGTCATATAATGCTGGCATTGCAAAATTGTAAGGTTATTGTTTTACAGTTTACTGTTTAGAAAGCCATGTGGCCTTGTACTTGCTTGTGTATTTTGTCTAACTTGGGCATAAAGTTTCTTGTCTAGAAGCTATCAAGTCATTTCTCCTCATCTATTGTTTTCCAGACCAGCACCCCATAAACCTATCAGCTATAATGGAGGGGTTATGTGACATCACTTAACTTTAGGAAATTCAAAAATTGTCAGATTTTAACTCCGTTTCCACACTTGTAATTACAGCAGAAAACCACATGCTGGTACAAAATACCCATCATCAGAATGAAAGAAATATGAGTCATTCCATGAAAATCCAAGATACCTAAGACACAAATTTGGTCTTCACCATTGGTATAGATTGCCCATTGTTAAGTAATACCACCTGAATTAATTTGGCTTTATCGTTTTTAGTATGCAGAATATAGGCTGTGAAAGTTGAGGATTCTAAATGGAAAATTTGTACATTTGATACTATTCTACTTTGAATTTTGTATTCAAACTTAAGTTACAGTAATTGCTTACACACAGATGCACCAATGCACGCGCGCGCACACACACACACACACACACCATATTTGAAACCAAATAAAATGCCCTTTCATTTGATACAGTATAAATAATTTCCAGTGTTCGAGTAGTGTAATAATATAGTTGAATTTGATACATTTCAATCTCTTTTTATAAAATATAGCATCCTGAATTTAGTTCAAATTTGGAAGAAATGTTGCTCCTATACTTCTGTATTAAAATGCAAAACTTATTCTGGAACCTCAGAATTTTGCTGTAATTGTAGAAATGCTAGGTAAAGTATAGATTCATCAGTATTATTACTGTAAGTGCCTTCATTACATGTTATAGAGTAACTTTCTATAATTTTTTAATGCACTTCAATTTATAGGAGTGAGTTGGCAACATTGGGAAATATTATTTAAAGAGCTTAATCTATTATAATTGATGTATTAGCTGAACAATTATAGGACTGAAATTTAACAAACACAAACTTCATATGTAAGCATGATTTAATTTACATTAATATACTGTATGTTGTTATGTTTCAATAGCCTATGCCCCAAAAATTTATCAACTATCTACATATCAGGATAAGGCATTTAATTAATCTTATATTTTTTTATTTATATTTATTTGCTTGTGAGCTTGTTGTATAGGAGTATAAGCATTCAAATAACACAGGTGTTACAAAAACATTGTAGACTATTAAGTACAATACATGGTAGACTATTGTAAAACTGAATACAAAAATTAAAAAAGTAAAGTCATGCATTCCACAGAAGATACATTTTCACTGAATGAAACTTTTCAAGTTTCCACTTCCGATAGTAACAGAAATTCTATGTTCATCAACTCTCACTAACTTTGACAGGTGAGATGTGAAATATTGCTCCCAGACTTCTTTAGAAATAACAATGAATCAGTACATCCTGTAACCATTTGAACAGAGACCAGCACCACAGATCTCAATTCTTTTTTTGACACATTTTGTTCTATTCTACCAGCTTTGTCCATTCCCTACATTGTAAGCCAGTCGATTGACACATGCTCTTTGCTTTCTTGCTTGTGAATATCTGGATACTGAAGAAGCTGACCAAACTTCTTGATTTGTTGATGCTATGGTAAGCATCAAGTTATCTGCCCAACAAACAATATTTATGCCATTAGGTTTCTCTGTTGTGTCATAGGTTACCTCGTGCCTATTTCTTGTTCTTTTGAAGATATGACAATGTTCTTTAGGAATCTTATTGTCTATAACATCCCTGTAGCACCATAACCACAACTTTAAGATGAACTAGTAATTCCATCCCAGAAAAAGAGGTCAATATATAATTGGAAGAGCAAGTAAACAATATGAACAGTGGCTTACTGAGCATCTGCACCAAGCAGCAGGTTTTCCGAAGTGTTCTGCATATTGAGCATTGGCACATTTTTTTTCTTGGTAGACATCAAAGTTTATTACATAACCAGAGTAAGTGTTGAGACTTGAGACTTATGGGCAAAGCAAATGGCCTGTGACAAAGGCTATCTAAAATATTGATTAGTCAGATTAATGATTGTCCAGGTTTTTATGGAGGATTATGTCACTTTTAGAATCAATATTGGTTTGTATAATATTTGTATTATTATGCCATAATCTTCTAAATAATTAATAAATTGTGGTATAACAATAATTATATGGTATATCAACACATGATGTTTCAGATGAATATAGACACAATTTATGCATAATATATACTTTAATTACATAGTGCAATAAAAATTAATAATATTGGAATATTTTAAACGGTTGTATTACATAATCAAAACATAAATAAAACAGGAAACTTAAATGAAATGCAACATCATCTCTCATCTGCAACCAACACTAGCTGGAGACAAAGCTACACACAACAACTGACCTAGGGCAGAAGCATAATATAAATGGACGATATTACCACATCATTGTTTAACTAATTTAATTAATTGGCAGTGTTCTCCACGATTATACAAAGCATTGAAAACAAGCTAAATGCAAAGTTGCATCCTATGTTCATAAGAGCACTCACCACTTTAAAGCATAAAGAGCTTTCAACAGCAAATGTAAAATTTAATGAAGAATTAACAGTTGTTCACTCTATTTCAGATTAGAATCTGGCTGATGACTCCTGTCACGAACATTCTAGAAAAAAATGGAGAGTCTTCCAGTGAAACACAGTGCTAACCCTCATTCATTAAGGTTTATGGTTTTCCTGAAATTTTTTAATCTGTTGCAGGTTTTTTGCCTTATTTTTCAAATCCAACCTGTAGAGCTGGAGACAAGTATTGTGAGTTATTTGGAAACCATTTTTTTTCTTTCAAATTTTGTGTCGTGTGCATTTTTGTTTATGTATCTTTTAAGTGTTTAAAAATACCATACTTTTTAATCTATTATCATAGTTTTTCTAAAGTTTCTAATTTAACTAATTACTGTAGGAAAACCTGCAGTCCGATGCCAGAGAAATTGTAATGTGCACAAGTTCTGTATTGAATAATATGAAACACAGTAAAGAGAAAAACCAACAGTTTTGGTCACAGATATGCCATACAACAGTATGTCAAAAACTTTTTTTATAATTTTAAGTTTAAAATTTGGAGTGCTCATTAATTTCAGTGGCTCATTAGATCTGTATAAATATGGTATATAAGAGACCTAGATTAATGATAATGGCACGGAACAAAATGTGGATAAACAATGATTACAATTAAGTAAAAAATTGTGCTTACGAAGCTGTAGACAATGGAGTGGTAATATATACTACATTAATGTGTTCAGTTGTTTACACTAACTCCACTTACTTATTTAAAACTTTGGACTAGTTTCGGGAGAGGTTCCTCCCATCATCGGCTGTTGTTGACTGAGTCAACAGTCAATCTCAGTCAACAACAGCCGATGATGGGAGGAACCTCTCCCGAAACTAGTCCAAAGTGTTAAATAAGTAAGTGGAGTTAGTGTAAACAACTGAACACTTAATGTAGTATAAATGATTACAGTGTTCTGCTGAAAGCTTCTTTGAACAAGTACCAGCGATTCATTCTTGTACATGCCAATAGTTTGAGCAGATTTATTTCTGTTCCCCTTTTATGTTTCTAGTTAAATTTTCATGAGGAAATGGATGGTAAGATTTTCAAAAATGGTTTCCATAGCAGCTGTTTCTTAATATTTCCCCAAACAGTATGATCATTCTTGATAAATGCATCTTGTCGTTCAGTGAAATTAAACAAGGCAATAACATCATCACTAAAAGCAATTATGCAATCATAGCAATGAAATAATTTAGAATATGAATTAACATGCAATGACTAGTGCTGTATAAAATTATATTAACCAAGAAAGGAACCTTAAGAAATATTAAATGGCTACAATGGTAAAATTGAAAGATCATGGTGTAGCGTTTATTCCTATATTATTGTGAATTGAGGCTATAGCATTAACAAGTGCCAAGCAAGTGTGACGTTGCTTACATAATGTATCTTTCAAATTCAGTGATGTTAAAGCTTTCTTTGAAACTGTTGTGTCTAAAGTGAGAGTAAAAAGCTTGAAAAATACAAATGAGTATGTAAAAAATGTAGAACAATTTTATTGGAACAACAATGTTTAGTGGATGGAGTTCTGGACAGATTTTGTATACAGTTAACAATTGTGATAATGGGGATAAGGAGATTCTGCCACAGCGTTGTCTAGCTGAATTCCAGGAATTATCCGATCTCGCATCACCTTAAAGATTCAAAAGGTAGTGGTGGCAACACTGTGTGCAAGTGAGAGGGTGTGTGACTTGTTCTCTTTTTAAAAGGTTTGTGACAGGACTCTCCAAACACACTATAGAATAGTCTAATGTGCTATATATTCTTTAAACATATAACACTCAAAACCAATGATTTTTTGGTATAATCATAAAATAAGTTAACACCTCTCTAATTGTTGCTATCCCATTGTAAATGTTATGCAAGAGGAGAGGAATATATTGTCAATAATTGCACAAAATTTCAGGAAAATCAAAGAAACTATTTTGGAGCATAAAACAATGAATTTGGAAAATATTTTTATATGAGATAAAAATCATTCCTCTGTGTTGCATACTTTAGGAGAGAAGACATTAACATTAAATTCTTCAGTTTTTATATCATTAAAAAGACATTTAGACATGTCCTGTATTTCCCTATCTATTTATTCAAACTTGATAACAATTTGCAACAATATGTTTTATCTCTCAATAAAAAATTACACAAATTTTTTCAAAAATCTGAGTTGAGAAGGTTTCTTGGTTGGTTTATCCCAGAATGATTCAAAAGACACTATCCCATCTTACAGCTATACTGTAAGTTACACTTGTTGCTTAAAAACCTATGACATATTTTTCAAGAACCAAACCACCTGTTGGATAGTTCAGTATATGTTTGTGACTGACTTTTGATGTGTCAGTTTGGACTCTTTTGCTTTAAACAACCTTTTGTTTAATGATGGAATTTAAAAACCTCCATGAAAGTTGCAATATTTTTTTGATAATACTCGTGCATATTGTGGAAAATAGAGAAGATGGTTTATTTACTGATGCTCTTTAACATCTTAGGTCATCAGCATCCCATTCAATTCAGGGCATGAAACGGTTGACAAAAAGTCCAAAAAAGTACAGAGCTAGGTATAGTAGGTATGGTGGTTCATTGTAAATTTTAGGTAATTTTTTAACTTTAACATTGGTATGCACAGGAAATACTAGTATTTATCAATAAAATCATGTTTTGCTTCTAGTTTGCTGTGCTTCAAGAGCTTTTAAATTAATAGTTCCTTTTTTTGCATCTAAAAGTAATATTTTGGAACATGTATTTTTTTTTATCGGTCCTGGTGGTGTAGTGGCTACCATACTTGCCTCCTATACCCAAGATCGCGGGTTCAAACCCGCCCAGAACCGATGGATTTTTTCAGGCGTAAAAATCCTAAGTATGGCTTCCTTCAGAAGGGAAGTAAAGCCGTGGGTCCCATGTCGTACATTTACGGCACGAAAAAGAATCTCAAGCCTGAAAGAGAGGCCTCTGAGCAAAATTTGTCAGCCGTTTCACGCCCAGAGTTGAATGGGACGCTGATGACCTGAGGTGTTAAAGAGCGTCCATAAATAAATCATTGAAAAAAAACAACATGTATTTTAATTGTGTGTTGACATAAAATTGTTTTTCACAAAATATAAATTGATAGCAGATTTGTAAGGATATCTCTCCATAAAATTTATTACATAAGTAAACAAATTTTTATCTGAAGAAGAAGAAAAGGAGTTTAAGATTATCTGTTGATTAGCAGCAAATTCAATAAGGATTAACAAAGGTCAAGTAAGACAGCTGGAATTTCAGTGGAGTAAATAGAATAAGAAATTTCCAAAATCTTGGAACAAATAATAACTGGATGCAATTGGTTAAAGAATTTCCAAAGCAGATGACATGAAATATCACTTCAAAAGCCAGAGTAACCAGTTAAAATCAAGCTGTAAGCTTCAACTGAATCACAGTTTACTATGTCTTTGTGAATGTGTCATTGGTTTATGACATGCTTCCAAGCATTTCTGCAGAAATAATTTATAGCTTAAATAAAACTGAAATCACAATTATTCATATTCCTCCTAATGTGCTCTGTCAAAAGGGGGAAAAAAGAGTGCTGAGCATAAATTATTGCATATCGTTTTATTTCATCTGCTGGGAACAGTTACAATTTTTCTTTTAAAAGTTATATGCTTAATGAAACGCTCTGGGGGTAAGTGGTGCTGCATCAAAATTTGAATGGTTGAATCTTGTACGATTTAGAACACTTCCATGTTAATTAAGCAAGAAGTATCCATTTGTCTTGTTTATTGATAATCATGAATCCATACATTACAATTGAGTCAATTACATTATGCAGGGAAATTCGAATAATTCACATCACAGTTCCTCTTCATACTACAAACTAGGTAGTTATGAAAAATGTATGTAATATAAAATATATAGAATTAAAAAAACACAAAAAACAATGGTTTAAATATCTAAAAAAATCTTTATGTAAAAAATAAAAGCTCTTTCTAGCTTCACATACTCAAGGGATTTTTGGTACATATTTCATGGATCTTTGTCAACATCCTAACAGCTGAGATGTCCTGATAAACTTTTTGAGTAAGTAAAGCTAAAAGGGACATTTTTTCCAAATACTTTGACTTATTATAAATTATTAATGTGTGTTTCATTGTCTTAGATTCCATATTTCATCAATATAGGAATCAGAAAATCTGTCCATTTGCATAAAAGAACCACATCAAAGAAAGGTTCAATATTTTTCAGTTATAACATTTTTAAACTAACTATAAAATGCACTTTTCTGAAAAAATGTGACATGATGAAACTTATCAATGTCATTTTCATATGTAGCACATACAAAATATCGGAAATAATTTACATTTATATTGTCAATGTTACAATCACTTGTTGGGCAGTGTGATTTTTTCCAAATGCTGCTTACAGTTTCTTCAGAGAGAACTAAAACTTGGGCATTTGTAATTTTAACAAGAAGTGTTCACAGCCACCATTCAATTGTACTATCCTTGTAGAATTTGTTTCCTCAAAGGTTGCTGTTATCTGTTAACAGCATTAGAATCTTTAAAAAATTGCATTTTTTTGTTCCTGGAATGTAGCATATTTAGTATATATTGCTCCAATTGTGACTTCATGCAGTATCAACACTTAATTTCAATCTTGACATAACATCAGTAATGCAAAACATCTATTATTCATGGCTTAATTTGAACACCAAGGAGGATGCCTCTGGCACTTGCAGCTCTATTTATACTAAACTGAATCCACTTTCAGAAAGTATCAAGGTAAGAACATGGGTTGTTATAGCTGTGGATGTAATGGGCATTGTTTAACTGCAGTACAAATTGTACTAATGAGGTGAAATACTTGGAAAGAGGGCAGAAATTATATTTCTGAGGAAATGCCTAATATTGAATGTTAATCTCCTGGTCTTCAGGTTTTATGGATCTGCAAGGGCCTTAGCCTGTGCATTGTGTTATGTAAGATCATAAGAGATGTTTGTTATCTCGGAGAGTGCACAAGAAGGGTAAATTCAATTGGCGAACACAGCAGAGAATAAACTATAAACTTATAAAAACCATAAACACATAATGTGTAATTTTATATAATATACCATAAATATTTAGAAAGTTGTTAAATAAGAATAATTTTATTGTAAAGTTAATGGAGAATACAAAAATTCTTATTTTAGGACACAATGGCTTAACATGATGCAATAAGGGGTCATGACAATTGAGCAGTATGCACTGTGAAATTGTACCATGAGCAAAGAAGCACTATCATTTGGTTTTTCTTTTCTCTCCCCCCCCCTTTCCCTCCCCCTATTTATTTATATATATAAATAAAATAAATATAAAGTAACACTCTTAGCAATGCAACAAATTAACAGTAATTATAAAAGCTTTTAAAAGGATAAAACACTAAGATATAGTCACACTTGAAATCGCTATATTTCGAACTCTACGAAAATCTACAAATTTGAATTATAGCGATTTCAAGTGTGACTATAGCTTAATGTTTCATTCTTTAAAAACCTTTAAAATTACTGTTAATTTGTGTGTGTGTGTGTGTGCGCGCGTGCGTGCATGTGTGTTTTTTTGCATAGTATAAGATAGTATTAAATAACAAAAGCTGAATAATAACAATAAAGTATATTAGAAAACACAGAGAAAATAATAAATAAAGTTAAAAGATTAATAGATAAATAGTAAAGAAGTCAAAAGCAAAACATGCAAAAGTAAATATAAATTAATAAGCCAAGTTAAAAGGAACACCAGAGATGCAAACAATATAAACAAAAAATTATGTATCACTATTAACAATGTAACTAAAGTAATAATAATTATAAAAGCAGAAAAGAATAAAGCACTAAGAAAAAGTCACAGAGTTGTAATCGCTATATTTCGAACTACTTAGAAGAACTCAACTAATTGTATGGATTGTATATAAATGATTGAAGATTTTCATTGAATTAAATCAATAATGTTGTTCAGAGCCTGCTCAGTACATCAATCACTAATAAATAGCTACTTTATTTTTAAATTTTTTATAAAGAATATCTTCATCTTAAAACCACAAGAGAAAGAAAGACTCTTAAAGGAATGGTCAAAATTTGCAGAAAGTCTTACTATTTCTTACATAACACAAAGTGCAAAACATTTTTCTTCATCATTGCACATTTTGCCAAATTTTTTATTCATTTTCATTAGTAAAGAAACTGCAATGTAGTATTACAAAACTATTTTGACAACATATTCCTCTCCCTGCTTGTACTTTTCCTTTTTTCCTGTATTCGTTGCATTTCATCTAAGTGCCAACTTAGCTTACTTATTTTGTAGCATTGCACTTTGCTTAAGTTTTTCATCTTCAATTTGTCCTTCTCTGACTGTTATCTTTTTTTTAAATGTTACCCTGACCAAAGAATCAAGCAACCTGCATATACATTATGCTTTGACTTGTTTTTTGTTTTTTTATTTGTCTGTTAATCTATCATAATTCTATAAATTATCCAAGAGAGCATGGACAATAACAATTATTCAAGGTTTTAAAATATAGAAATGCCAATTTGTACTTACCAAGTTAAAAAATGAAACCAGACTAAACTTAAAATTATATTGCAATTTTCATTTTATCTAGGCTGTTAAACTACTTTTTGAATTAATGTTTAATGCTCGTTTTCACTACTGAAGCATCACTGATGATACGTGAAATGAAATAATAAATTGGGAAAAGAATTATTTTTTTCTGTTAATGAAGACTGGGTAAAAAAAATTGGGGGGGAACTAGTAGGAGTTAAATGGTTCGTGGGGGGGGATCTTGTTGTAATGGGCCCCACTTTGAGCGCCAAATTTCAGATAGTTTGAATGGTGTGAGGGAAGGGGGATTGGAGTTTGATTCGAAGCAGATGTAGCCCACCACTGATTACTCCTCGTGTCAATCTCTAGGGTATTTGCTGCATTTCAGGAACTGGTAGTTTTTAAAGGATTGAGTGAGGGAAATTACAGGTGGTATTTGTTGATGATCACCTCGTCCGCCAGTTATAATTTATTAGATCACATGTGAGTATATGGGTTTCTCACCCCCCAACCGTGGTTTGACAGGCAGTGTATCTGTAATGTTTGCTAATCTGGAGCCGTATACCAAGAAAATACTTACCTGGTGACATAACCCTACATGTTCAGCGTTCAGACAACTTGAATAGTGTTTTAAGGTTTGTGTTTCGGCATTAATAATGTTTAAGCTGCAGACTTAGGCCAATCTTACTCCGACTGCCGGGCGATGGAGCTGAAGAATGAACAACTGCGTAAAAATATGTGGAAAACTGCCTGATTTCCTGAAGGAGTCTGTTCCTTAAATCTTTGGCAAGAACTGACGCTATGACGACATAACTAGGTTTTGCGCCATTTTTATGTCAGACTCTGCCAGGCTACTATTGACGTTGTAGATCTCTGATACTATTTGCTAGATGATTTTCCTGAAAATACCGGTTTTGTATTCGTTCTCTGTTTGATTTTGAACACCATTCCTCTTTTAAGGCCGATAACCTGTAACAGGACCACAGGTGCCATCATCCTTATCTCCAGGTAGTTTGGCTGCCTGAGGGGTGGCAATCCTTTCACTTGAGCACAAAGAACAGATTTGCATTGTCTGCCAAACTTGCCTTTCTGCGGTTCAAGAGAGAATTCAGGTTTCCATGAACTTGTCTACAATCTTACAAACCCTTTACTTATATGTAACTGAAATAAAATATTGTGTACATTCTTACCAATCTCCTATAATTAATAGAGTACCAAGGATGGTGTCAAACTATCGTGATGGGAATTAAATTTTAATAGTTCTTTCCCATTCCATAGTTCATTGACTTCAGCTGTGTTGATATATTGGATGAGTTGTGCTACTGCTAAAATACTTGGAGAACAAAGGAATCAATGGCTGTAACTATCACATGTGCTTTTGATTAGTTAGACCCTGTCATACTTTTTTTATAAGATTTAGTTTTTTGACTGAATGGACATGAGGTTACACAAATCGACCGGTGCTAGTGGCATCACCATAAGGGATGGCAAAACTGTTACAGGATTTCTTGCATGAAGTAGTGTAGTTTTTCTAATAAGATAAACCAATGTTAAAGAATATATACATATGTGATTCATTGCTTATAGCACTAATGTTTGCTTGCATTCTGTGGTTAATCGGATCACTTTTTTTATTTTGCTGATCCATATGAAATATTCCAGAAAATAATTAAGTGGTTGTTTGACGTATTTTAAAAATATGATTTTTCGGAGGCATTCTCTTTAACATTTTGATAGTTCAGAATCACTATTGTTTTAATTTTATTAGTTATAGTTTTTGTATGACAGCCATCATTGTTTTATAGAATATGTCATTTTTTATTCTTTCACAGTCTTATAGAAAATGAAATTTCTCAGCTCATATTTCTCCTGATACATTATTGCAAAGCAATTATTTTATTACCTAGAGACTAAATGTTGAAGACATTTATTTAGAGTTTGATAAGAGTTTAGAGGTTCAAACTAATATGGAAGCAAAAGAACCTTGAGATAGAAAATTGTATTTCATTGAACTTTCTTTAAAATATAACCCATATAAAACTCCTTGGATCTTTGTACTTCATTTATTCATTTCATTCATGACTCTTTAAGACCTAGGGCAGTCAGGACAGACAAAGTGGAGTTGTGTAGGTGATTGAAGGCAAATAATTATGCCTTTGTTCCAGGAACAGAAAAGGAGTTGCTCTTTAAGAAGTTGGAACACACAATGGAAAGTTATTGTGATCTTGATGGAAAATATGAAAATGCGCTCAAAGCTATGAATGAAGCAAAGAAAGCACTGAAGACTAAGCGTGAGGAAGAAAATGAATATGATACTAATGATATATCTTTTAATAAGGTAATGGTTTGCTTTTATTTAATTATCCATAAGAAAACACATTGTTGAATGCATGTTAAGGGCAAATTTTATTCTACATGTTGCAGCAAAACTCATTAATTATACAGTAAAAATGTGCCTTTGTCTTCCTTTCATAAAAAATTGAATCTATTGGGAAGTTTTGGTTTCTGTATATTCCAAATTTCAAATTATTGCCTATTATAATCTTTAAGTAAAGGAAAGGATACTGTCTTGTTCTGTTTCAGAAGTGAATTTAATTTCCCTATCTGGTAGGTTTAGCAATTTGAAACCATCATCCAAGTGTTTCTTATTAACCACTGCAAAGATATCATCCACGTATCTGTGCCAGACTTTAAAAATATAATGTAATGATTTGGTGATGTACATTTCTAAACTACTCATATACAAATCAGCTAGAAAAGCTAGTAATGGATTCCCCATAACTAAATCTGCTTCTTCTTTATGAAATTCACCATTGAACTGAAGAAATTCTGACTGATGCAGACTTTGGTTAGTTGGATCTATTCCTCAATCTCCTTGTTGCTTAGTTTCAGAGACTGCAACCATTTTCGAAGGAATGTTAGGAGTTTGCATTTTGGTATGCTGGGTGAATTTGCATCAAAGGACACTAGAAGATTATCCTTTTGGAGAATCATATCTTTAATTTTCTCCACCAGTTCTTTGGAATTGCTTACACGTAAGCTATCAAACCTATGAAATTTTCGAAATCTCTGGAGGAACCAACTTCCTAGTTGGTAGGAAGGTGTGTTTCTGCAGTTAATCATTTGGTCTCATGGGATTTCCGCGCTTATGTATTTTCGGTAGGCTGTGTATCCTTGCTATATTGGCGTTGTGTGTTTTTAATTTTGGGTTCTCCTTGGGTGTATGATTGTGCTTTTGTTGCCCGATTTGTTTATAGACTGTATAAATTTCTCCAAATGATCCCCTTTTATTTACATGTACTCTTACCCTCTTAATGAGAAGTTCTTCTACCTTTGACTTGTATTCTACTTTGTGCATGAGCACAATTTTGTTCCCTTTATCTGCATTTTTGTATACAACCTGTGTTTTTATTAATTTATTCCAGGATTTGCATTTGGCAAAAGTCCATGTTTCTGTGCTATTGATAATTTTCTTTTATTTCATTTTCTAGTATTTGTAGTGTTGTTTATTCTGCTTATTTTTTGGCTAATCCATATGGCAATATGATCTGCAAACAATCCCATATTTGCCTTTGGGAAGTCAGCTAATATTTGAGTAATTAAATAATGAAATGCATATTTAACATTAGATCTGAACTTTCCTGTCTGAACTGGCATCATATGTATTTTGGAATGCTTTAATATCGATGAAAAGGCACATTTTTTTATCAAATTTTCACCTAAACCTACAACACTTAAAAACATTGAACTGAAGCAACTAAAGTGTGTGTGAAATGTTTTATGATTGCTATCTCAATATTAAATCAAGGGAAATTGAAAACTTTTACAAGTATAGGAAGACAATTCACTAATGTAGTTAATGAATTAAGGAAATGAAATGATAATATAATAATTAATTTGCTAATAAATCAACCCAATGTATGATGTTGTGAAGAAAGAAATACTTTTTTAATAGGAGCAGGAAGTTAAATGGCTGGAAAGAAAATATAATGCAACAGTTGAAGCACAAATACTTTATTGTATTGAAATTTGAGGTTTGAAAAGTTCTTGGGAAATTGTGGATAGAATATACCAAACATTGTGCAATAAATTCTCGGCTTACCAATTGTGCCTGTAAAAGAAGTTGCTCAAACAGAAATGGGAAGAGTTACAAGAAAAGGTTTGATTATGGAGAGAGTTTTAAAATTTTGGCACAGGATTTTAAACCTAAATGAAGATAGTCTATAAAACAATGTTTAATGTATCAAGAATCATAATTCTTGAATGGCTGAGTAGTCTGAGGAATGTTTTAGAGAGTAATGGATTAAGTATATATGGATGAAAAAAGAAATAAATGTTAGAGGATTTTCAAAAGAGGCAAGAAGACATTTCAAAAATGCAAAAGAGATGCAAAAATTGTTTAATAATTTAATTGGGACGTCGCTGCAATTTTGTGTTAGGGTGACATGAGTGTGGGAAAAGGAAAATTATATTGACAAAGCTAATGAGGAGGAAAGAGGGTATAGTGGGGATAACAGGTGTCTGGAAGATAAAAGGTGAAAGAGAAGGCTTTACTCAAGGGGTATGTCCATTATATAAAAGGAAAGAAATCTTGGAACATACAGTGTTTGATTGTAAGTAAATTGAAAAATGTAGAAATGAATTGATGGAGTTTAAGTTTAAAACAGACAAAAGAATGTTGAACAAAATATTCATAAAGGTGAGCAGGAATGTGGAAGAGTATTTATTTAAAGGTAAAAAGAAAGGAAATGGACAGTGAATAAAGGAAATATTAGTTTGTGGGGATTGTAGCTAGCTGAGAAAATAGTTATATATGTAAAGGTATTGAAATATTTTTATTTTAGTGCCTTGGGTTGGGTTGGAGACTGGTCCTCTGGAATTCCAGTAGGCTGCTGCTGATGAACATGGACTGATGCACTCAAAGTGGGCTTTTTTTTTAATCTATTTAGAATTTAGATAAGCTATTATAAAATCAAATATTGTATCAACAATTTTTGTAATTGTGAGGGGTTACATCTAAAATGGCCTGGGCCAGATAGATGGAGGCCCCTTTGTACTTTGTATTTTTCTTAGCATTTCAATAAATTTCAATTCAATTCGATAGAAGCAAAAATAAGAATGAGTGCATCACAATTTAACACTTTCTTTTTTAATAAAGTGAATTAAATAGTGAAAAGGCTGTAATGGTGTATAAATAAACATGAATTTACCTGAATAATGTGTCCAAACCTAATTTTACATTTAAATTCAGTTAGTAAATCTCAGGAGGCAGGAAAGGTGCTTTTGGGCATGATAAATTTGAAGAATATTTATAACTTGAATTCTGTTATACTAAAATATGGATTGATTTTATTCAGGAATCTCTTACACATGCCATAAATGAATGCATTTTACTCTATATTTCCCACCAATTTTAACTTTTTTAAGATACTAATTTGCGAAAAAAGCAATAGCATAGCTTATGATATGAGAGAAAGTAGGCTTTCACAGCCAGAGTGTCGGTCCTGGTGGTGTAGTGGTTACCATACTTGCCTTCTAAACCCAAGATCGCGGGTTCGAACCCGGCCATGAGCGATGGATTTTTTCGGGCGTAAAAATCCTTCGGAAGGGAAGTAGGGCCTCTGAGGCCTCTGAGCAAAATTTGTCGGCCGTTTCACACCCAGAGTCATAGATGTAACTGCAATTTTCTTCTGGGCTGTTGTTCCGTGGTCTACTGGAGAAGAGAATTCCAGACGTTTCGTCTGCAACTACGACGGACATATTCGGTGGCGTAGACGAAGTCTCCTCGGAGAAGGTATCACTCCATCTAAAGTGTTGGCTGTCAGAGCGTTATATTTATACCGCCCGTGCGCTCTGCTGGTTGGTCCAGGGCATGCAGTGGTCAGTCAGCTGGTGAGAGGAGCCTTGCCTCTCCTGTGCTGCTGCTCTCTTGTGATAGGCTTGCTATGTTTTCATGTGTTATGTACTGTACTTATTTTTCAATTGCTGAATACCAGTTGCTGTTTAGTTTCAGAGCTTCTTCTTTCTTGTTGAAATTGTTGGGATATTTTAAAATTTCAATGGCTTCTTGTTGCAGTCTTGCATAGTAGTGTGTAATAGAAGGAAGGACACTAGTGTCCTGAAACTTGATAATATGTTCCCCCTCCGCTTCTTATCTAAGGAACTATCGTCTAGGCCAAATAGATTAGTCTGCAGCAGAAAATGGCTAATAAACGAATTTTCCTTCCTGAACAAAAATTATTACAAAGGAAGATTTAAGCCAATATAATGTAATGCAGTCAAAAAATTTACCATAGAATATCTCAACACTACTTACTATTTCATACTACAGGTATATGTGATGAAGAAGATCCTCGGCCTAGCAATTTGAAGTGAATTACCAAAATGTGTATACAGTGCACCCTGCTGGACTACAACACCGGTTTCGAAAGTTTGATTAGCTGGAATCAATGGCAAACAAGGCTTACTTGGTGTACCATGCTGACATGTCCTGGCGAGAAAGAAAGGAAAAGGAGGCCAGTGTATTGATTGGAAACCAAGGAATGTATGGAAAAAAGACACGCTTATAAAATCCTAAAAATTGGGGCCTGCCATTATATTATACAGTCCATATGAACACCTAAAATTCCCTCCTTGGGAATTATGAAGGGAAAATTGAACAGAGAAAACTGAGAAGACAGGATGGAAAAAAAGGAATGTTGCTCTCTATTTCTTGTACAGCCATTGCCTTCCTCACTTTAGATTTAGTATACTACTGCAATAGTCTTTTGACCAATCAAATGCAGACTAGAGGTGTTATCTTGACTTTTAGCATGATATTTAAAATTTGTAAATACTAATTCTGGTTTATATTGTCTTTAGCTTTACAAACAGAAACTGGCAGAACTGGACAAAACATTCAATCCTAGGAACTGTGCAAAATTTCAGACATTCAGAGAGAATCTTGAAAAAATGCAAAAAGGTAAATAATAATTAGATTTGTTTAATGTAAAACAGTTAAATTTTCAGTAATTAAAAATCAATGTCATCAATTCCATTGATATCCATTTTGCAATACTATGCTGTCAGCATTCCCCCAAGTAGTACAAAGCAAAATAGTAAAGGAATGAAAGACTATACATTCTGGCCCTAGCCATTTATTCCATAGACTGCTACAATATTCCATTCAACACTGTAATAAGGTTAAGAATGAACTGTAAAATTACAAATGTCTTTTAACTCTTTATGTTACATTGATCAGTATTCAGGCCTTCAAATAGCCAGAAAGCAGAAATAATGCCCCCTTTGCACCAATGGGGAATGCTGTGCCTTTCCACTCCTCCTATTCCTTATGCTTTATAAAACGAATTAAACATATACATTATGAACTTATTTTTTCTTAAGAACTGCCATTTTCTTAATTTCATGCTTGAGTGCTCAATCATTTTCTATCTTCAATACACAATGCACTAGACTTAATATATCTGCATTTACCCCTCTGCTTTGCCTACCAACTACATCCATTTTCTTTTGATGTTAAGTAGAAACTTTCCCAAGGATACAATTTAATGGTAGCGTTGAAATACTTTTTATGAGCTACTTCTTTCCTAATCTCAAGCAATTTTTATTTTATTAAAATTTATTGAAAGTGCTAAGATATATACAAACTACAATGGGTCTCCATCTATCTGGCCCAGGCCATTTTATGTGTACCTCACGATTACAGAAATTTTAATACAATTATGATTTTATACTAATCCTTTATCTAAATTCTGAATAATTAAACAAACTATAATATTTCCTTCTTGATTGCATCTGGCCCCAGTTCCTGGTTCATCAGCAGTAGCCTACTGGAATTCCAGGGACCTAAGTCGCAACCCAACCTCGAGGACTAAAATAAAATATTTCAATTACTGTACCTATCATTTATACTAAAATCTTTACCTAAATTCTAGATAATTAATCAAAGTACAAAATTTCCACATTGATTGTGTCAGTTCCCAGTCCCTGGTTCATCAGCATCCTACTGGAATTCCAGGGGATCAGGCTCCGACCCAACCCAACCCAACCCAAGGCACTAAAATAAATATTTTACTAACTGTACCTGTACTAATTATTTTGTCAGCTAACTGCAATCCCTACAAACTACTAGTTCCTTTATTTCTCAAATACCAACTATAATGCTATATGTATTCAATTTCTAGAGCAATTTCCAATATTCTTGTACTGGTAACTTCATCCTTCATAATTCTCTGTACTTCATCTATAATATGAGGGTATATTCGTAAACTAATCACCGATTGGCTATAAACTAAAAAACCCACATTATACAAATAGTTTATTACATACATTTGAAAACTATTGCTTTCCACTATTCTTCAACTTAGTCACCATTTAAATTCAAACACTTGTTAGCATTTCACCAATTTGAAAATCCCTTCTTCATAAAACTCGGCTGCCTGGGATAGTAGCTAGCATTTTGAAGATCTTCATCGTCATTCAAATGCTGGCCCCAAGCCACTTCTTCATGTGAATGAACAGATTGAAATCAGATAGAACTAAGTTGGGGCTGTATGGGGAATGATCTAAACCTGAAAAGTTTTTGTAATTGAACACTGTGAAGGCAAACATTATGAAACAATGACTGTTAATTACCGCCCTTGTATCTCTCCTCAATTTGTCACAGACACATTCAGCTTGTTGCCCAGATATTCCTCCATTCCACCATGATTAAAAATCCTGTCCAATTTTAACAAGGTCATTTCTTGTAGTCATCAGAAAAATACCAACCACACTCAAAGACCAAAACATTGTAAGCATAATATAACAAATTATTTATGAGAAAATCACCCAAATTTCACTAATTTTGTTCCACTTACTTGGACATGTTTCGAAGGCTGCCTTCAACATCTGCATGGTTCCACTATCAGCTTTAAGCTGTCTTAACCCATTGCCTGATGGCCATTTAAACCCTGTACTGGCTGTTCCCGAATACCTAATAAACACATCTAACCATTTAAATGGTCTGCAATTTAAATTTATACACTACAGAACAAACCTTTATATTTTGCTTATTTTTATCATATTTTAATGAAACAAAAACTGAATTAAAGGACATTAAATACAGTATAAGCCAAATACAACAACTATTACTGTATTTATTTGCAAAATGGGGGGGAATAAAATTTTCAGTGTATTTTACATGTTGGATTGCGATTTGTGGAGCTAAAATAATTCTCTGCTTTTTTGTTTTGAACACTACTACCATTCTACTTTAGTGTTTATAAGCATTGCAAACTTTTAGCTGATTACACACAGCAGTAATAAATATTGAAATGTTTGACATAATGTGAAGCACCAGCGCACACACTTCGTAATCATTCGTATAGAGTAAGTCTTCATATACAACATGTGTGTGGCTGTAGACAAAGTACTTGAATCATATGATTCAATTTGTATGACACAATAAGCTTCCACCTTTGACTTACATCGCTTGGCATAATAGAAGGGTAGTTACTACTTTATCTATAGTTCCAAAATTTTGATGAATGATACCAGAAAGCTAGAGCCAAAACTAAAATGACAATTTTCAGGCTGATATTGTATATAAATACAATATGTATATGGGTGGTGTTGATTTAGTGAACAAGGTATTGCAGGCATATCCCTCTTTATGAAAATCAGTAAAATGGTACAAAAAAAATTTTTTACATGGTGGATATCACCATATACAATTGCTTGGTAATTTGGAGAGCTCTAAACCCCCAAAAACAAAGACATATCTGGATTTTCACTTATCACTTATTAATTGCTCACAGCCTAATTGCAAGCTATGAAATTCAGAGGCCTGTACAAAAGGGGATAGAAATTCTAAAACTTCTGCCACCCTTAGATTGACGGAAAAACATTTTCCCAAAAGGATACCATCTGTGGAAAAAAAGTTGCATCCATTTCGGAAATATGCTGTATGCCACAAAAGGTACACATGCAAGGAAACCAACATGATTTGTGGTGAATGTGGAGATGTGTCCTTATGTCACTACCCATGCTTCCAGGTGTATAATTCAAAATGGAACTTTCAAAGACAAGGTTGAACAACTTTATAGAACTCATTTCAGTTTATTATTTAAAGAAATATTAAAATAATTACGGGTTGAAAATCATTCGATTTGCAGCACTTGGCAGGTGTGTATACACATCCATATCACTCAGGCCCATTTTACTCTGGACATCTATACATGTCCATATCCAGGAAGAGTTTAATACCAAGCTGGGAAGCTGACAGTGGAACTGCAGAGACTGAATGCAGCCTTCAAAACATGTTCAAGTAAATGGAACAAAATTAGTGAAATTTGAGTGATTTCATCATAAATAATTTGTTATATTATATTGTATTTCACTGTGAAAATTTCTGGTATTTAAAGCACATTTCTTTTCCATTCTTCATGTTTGTGCCCATATTTAATAGTTATAAACTGACAAGTCATAGATGTGTAAGTTCCTATTTGTCCCCTATATTAAATAAATGCATTCAATGCGGAACAAAATTTATATTTCAGTAATTAATAATATTTAAAATTTTACTCTGCACTTGTGGCATTTAAATAGAAAATACAAACTCCTTTCTTTCATTGCAGGAAAATTATCTATTACCTACTAATGAAATCTTGCATTTCCATGAGGTCTTCTTTCTCTATAGAAAGCGTCACTAGTGCTGTCAGTTTTTCTTCACTCATAGAGTTCCTCAAAAATATTATTCTTTTGAGTACAGTTAAATACCACTCTGCTTCTGCTGATGTCATAGACACAGTTAATACCAACTTCAGAAGTTTTGTGTTTCACTGATTATTTTTTAAAATTGCTTAATATGAAACCAAGCAAACTCACAGATGCAGACAGTGACTGAAACTCCTCTGCTGTGTAGATAGAAGATAGTTCATGAAAGTTTTATCGAAACATTTGTACATTAAATACATGCTAGTGGGAAGCAAACTACTTCCCATTCAGGAATCTGCACCTTAACGACCTCGGCCACGCATAGCAGTGGCATTGATGATGCTACAATTGAGAGTCCATTGATCCCTCTGCTTTTGTAGTTTGTTGCAAACTGGTGGCAGTGGTGATATCAAATTTCAGTTTACTTTTGACTGAATATCCTTAGCTTTGTTTCATATACTTTAAAAAAAAATTCCCAAGAAGAACTAATGAACTAATATCTCTTACTTGATATAACTTACCAGTGCAACATACACTGAAATTGCAGCTGCATAATCTATGTACAGTATTGTTTGAAAAGCTGGAGCTAATGAATTGCAGAAACATATTGTATATTATTTCTTGGGTTAATAAAATTATAGAGCAAAATTTTAAAAAAAAAAAAATCTATGCAGAAATCTCTCTATTTAACACCACAGTAAACAGTAATGTATAAATAAATTCTTTTATTTGTAAACATTATATAGTATATTATTTTCTTGCATTGATAAAATTATGGAGTAATATATTTAAAAACTATGCATAACTTTCTCTATTTAACAATACAGTATTTGTAAATAAACTGTTATACTTGTAAACTAAAATTTCAGAAAAAATAGATGATGATGTGGAAGTATCTGAATATGTGCTGAATCCAATAGATCCACTCACAAAGAGGATAATGGTGAATCCAGTACAAAGCACCAAGTGTGGACACACCTTTGAAAAGAGCAGTATTGAAAATTTACTAAAATTGAAACATAAAATTAGGTGAGTACTCATTATAGTCTCCTTTGAGGAAGTCTTTTTGCTATTACTCTGATTGGCATTGAGTTAAAGATATAATTCATATTCTAAATCTTTACCAAATATTCTTAACAGTTTATCTTAGTTCATTGTTTGCCCAAAAGTTAACTACAACATCTAACTGCACAGGCATTATTGTGTAAAACCTAGATATACTTTGGAAATATAATAATAGAAATTAATAACCAAAGAATAATCTTTGTTTATTTTAAGAAGTTTGATGGTTTTTTCCTCCCGTCTTAATTTAAGAAAAAATTCTGCTGCATACTTATATTCAGGTTTCAGTGCTATCTTTTGCAATTATGTTTTGGCCAAAATAAAATGTATTTCTTCAGTAGAACTAATTAAATAAGACAGAAGAAATCAGATCTAATATACACTAACGCAGAAAATTCTTTGGAAATATGTGAAAGAAAAGGAGATGATAAAATAAAGAAAATATGTCCCTATATTATTTTATTCCAACGTAATAGAAATTTATACTCTCAACAAAAAAAAAAAAAAAAAAACATTTTAGGTGATTCCATTCATCCTAATATTCACATTTTGCTATTTGAATATGCTCACTTTTGGAATGGATCACATTAACATAAAGTGTTGGCATTCTGTATAGTATGCTATTGTTTCTGCTATAATTTCACATTTTGCAAATACAGCGTTTCCAGAATACCTCCTTACTGCTTACCAGGGGTTTCACCACTTAACAGCTGGACATGTTAAAGCCAGTTGCATTTTGTAATCTGACTTTGCTTCTTAAATCTGTATAAAATCTTATCTTTTAGCAAATACTGAAAATATCATCCTCAGCTAAATAGACATTGTATCAGGTTCACGTTCCAATTGACAGGATTTAGTTTGCCCATTGCAATGTTTCTGATTTCATTTTGTATGTTTTGCTTGAGTTCTTCTAATCTGTGAGGATTTGTTTTGTATAGTTTGTCCTTCAGGCTAGCCCATAAATAAAAATCACAAACTCTTAGATCTGGTAAGCCAGAGGGCCATAAACCAACACTAATAACTCTATATTCAAACACTTCTTAATTGTACCCATGGACTCTTCTGCCATATGAACAGTGGCGAAATCTTGTTGAAACCACCCATGTGGTTTCTGTTCTTCCATCAACTGAATAAAAAATGGGAACAGAATGTCATTTCAGTACCTCTTTCCATTCATTATCTGCTTGTAAAAAATTGAACCATTTATGTATCTTGCACTAATTACACACCAAACTCCAATTTCCTTATCCTAAAGAGATGTTTCTTGTATACAATTTGGATTATCAAGACAAAATAGCAAGTGTTACAAGTTTTCACATGATCATTTTGGTTGAACCGTGTCTCGTTTGAAAAGAAAAGAAATTATAGATTGATTAACTCTTTAGTCAGTAATGAAAGAAACAACTCACAATAATGCACAGGTGCTAAAGGATCATCTGGTCATAGACAATGGGCACAGGTGTGAGTTTTAACAATTTTATTGCTGTATGTACAGAAGACACTGAAACCCCAACCTGTTATGCTAATTTTGGTAGTGATTTTGTTGGTAAATATTCAATATTTATGCCAATTTTGCCTAATGTTATTTATTTTAAATCTGTACATCTTTGTGTAAGTTTCTTGTTTTGCACTGAACCAGTAGTATGAAATTATTCACAAGATCGTAAATTGCAATTCTGGAAGGAAGTAATTGCTCAGGGAATTTCCAAATAAATTCCTAATGAGCATGAAGAGCTGATTAATATATATAATAATATTTACACACAAAAATACATTGCTCTAAAGTCAGTTTCTTGCCATCTGTGCAAATAAATGTGGACTGGTGACTGCTCAGAAGTTCAAGGACAAGCAAGCAGATGGCCTTGAGTGGGGAGGGTGCCTGCAAAACCCTGTGTAAGTGGTGACATATTCTGGAAGCCTGGGTCTTTCAGAATACATCATAATTGGTTGGAACACTTCTCCTCTGCCCTTTCCAACTCATCCCACTTTTTCTGTATTGGTGATATATAGATGATTGAGTAGGCCGAGTCATGACTTGGATGTTTTTATCCCTTTTCTTGCGCTTCATATACTCTGACACAAATGTGAAGTGTGCTACAAACCATTATCTTGTTACATTACAAAATTTTTGATAACATGCAATCCTAATAGTATGGCACACCACACTGATGTGTTGTGATAGAATTTTTGTCTTATTTGCCAGGTATTCTGATTAGATCTCCAGTTCTGCCATTACCAAAGCAACCCTAGGCAATGACATGACCATCTCCAGTTCTATACACACAAGAGAAAAAAACATTCTCCAGGAGAAACCTGAAATATTTGAATCAGTACCTACCAAACAATTCATATTTGCTTTTTTGCACCAAAACTCCCTTTTCCAGTTTTCAAAAGTTCATCGCTTGTGTGTGATTCACTAATGAATAAGTATTTAACTATTTCTACAGCTTGTTGATATCTTTCAATCACGATTCTATATTTTATCTTTTGTTTTTAAAATTTCTTTACTATATTTATTGTTTGCTGATTTTCTGTATGATGTACATCTTTGATCATAAGTGGTATCATAGTGGACATATATTGGTAGCACTGTGGTTAAAGATTGCTTGTGTCTGATTTAGGCATCTTAGGTTTGTATTATCATAACTGATTAAAAAAATTTGGCATTACTTACTTGTGCAAAGGTAAAATAACACTACAGGACTATTGCATACTTAATTTAAATCTTAATTAATGAAACACGTGTGTTTTACAGGTGCCCAATTCCAGGATGTCCACATGAAATAAATGTGAATTGCCTTGAGCCTAATGTAGAAATGAAGCAGTACCTTCAGAAACTGGTAAAATGTCAACAGCTGGGGGCAAACTCTCAACCAGGACCAAGTTCATACGTGTAAACTTCAGTTATTTGATTCAGCATAAATTGCTTAATTCATAGTGTGGTCTTTAGTCTCTTAGTACAAGTAAGAAACTCTTTATTGGGAAGCTAGGGGAAAAAATTATAAATAACAGCCTCCCTATTGGTCACTAGCAACCAACCATGTGCTACAAGTTCAAGCATTTGGATTGCTTAGAAAGGTAACATATATTGTATTATATAGAAATGGATATTGTCATTGCAAATTAAGTCATATTTCAGTCTGCGGTGCTTCAGATGCTCAAATAGTCTGAATGCCACTCTGAGCTAAACAATGGATGATATTGCACTAGCTTCTGCATTTAAATTTTGTTCAAAATGGAAACATTAGTAGAATCTTGTGTTCAATCACCTCAGCATAATGATTGAGAAAGTGATTTAATTTCAACAATTGTAATTACAACTTATGAGAAAAATCAATTAGTGAAATGGTAAACAATTTCAAAACAGTGGGATCAATATTGAAAAAGATAGTGTTCTGGTTTAGCAACAGTTTGATTTCTTTGAAAACATTTTTTTAAAAAAAACTATTGTAATGTTGATTCTTGATTAGAACTATCAATGAAAAGCCCCTTTCAAGCTAGCACAAGTGGGGTCAGCGTAACTCAACACAATAGATATAAAATTACAGAAGTTCTAGGAATGTGCAGAATAGATTGAATTTTTGCAGCTGATTTCTTCACCCTTAATTGTTATTGAACATGCATGGACAACTTAACAGTTAAAACATGATTGTATGTTCGGACTCATACATATGATATGTATGTGTTATAAGTGAAACAGATAATTAGCCATATTTTGTACCATGAAAAAATGTATGATCAATATAGAGCCTTAATTTTACACAATTATTTTTCCTAAATTAATTGAAGAAGAAGAACAAATACATAGTGTGTTCTAGAAAGATGGAGCTAAAGCTCATATTTTTCAGACTTCATTGTATGCAGTTGCTGAGCCATATATGAATAGGTAATAAATGAAGGTTATGACCAGTTCAATCTTCAGATTTAATGCTTTGTATTTTTATTTGTGTTGCAGTTTAAAAGACAGAATCTATAAATCAAATCCATAAATAATAGATGCAGTACTGTAAGTTGTTCAATGTTGATCAAGACTTTCTTATGTAAAAAAGTGATGAATAGTCAGAAAACAATAAAACTGCTGGAGAATGTACCTTGATCTCACATGAATATTGTGCATGTGGCATTATGTACAAGGTAAAGTCAGCACATTCTCCATAACACATCTTTAAGTTTATCACAATGCTTTCTGCAAGTTGGCACTAGTATGGTTATGTGATCAAAGTTTGACCTTGATCGTGTAATTTCTTACTGCTATGTCTATAAATGTGGCCCCTGTGTTAGCAGTGTGCATCAAGGAGGAATTCCGATTTCTCTGGTTAGAATGTTTGTCAGTGGCTGAAATTCATTTGAAGCTTTTAATACAATACAGGACATTATCCCTCATTGATTTTTATATAAGAAAAAAAGAAAAATTTGTTCAAAATCAAAATATACATGAAAAGAATACTAGACAAAAAGCAAATCTACATAGACCGGCTTCAACACTTTCCTGTCATCAAAAAGGACTTTGTAATTATTAATGCATTTTAGTACAAAATGTGCTCTTCCCTCTAGCTTAAAAGCCTTAATGAACAATGACAATTCCCTTAAATCTGCTCTTAGAAACTACTTATTTAAAAAGCCCTATTATTCTGTAAAGGAATATGTTTTGGACTTATGTAAAAAGCCCTATTATTCTGTAAAGGAATATGTTCTGGACCTAATGTTGTCCATGGTTGCATGCTAGCTGCAAGAGGTTTAGGCAGGAAGATTGCCCAATCGGTCATGATGGCATGCTTGCACAGACCAAGCTCTTCCTCTGGTGATGTGGCTTACAGGGCATGCACCAGGTTCATCATATCAGATGATAGGGTATCAGTGGTTTAGCCAATACCAACAAGCCTTTGCTTGAGCAACATTGCAGCAATGCTGTCTGGGATCATCAGGTCAGTATGGCTACACCATGAACGGTTCACCACATTAGATGAAGAATGGTAGGGATTGATGGATACAGTTGCCAAAAATTAAAGCCTTAATGATGTCTTCATGGAGTCCACCAGATAAAACAGTCTAACAATGCAAACTGACTCTGGACAGCCTTGTTCGGTCTATTTATATCTGCAGCCGGGATCAGGTCATTACCACATAGTACCTGTGCTTTGTAGTTTATTGAGTCAAGTATTTTTACATATTAGCGCCGCTGTGGCACTCATCTAAACTATAAGTAATTATTCTATGTTGTTAGCTAGCTGTGGGTAGCTTGTTTAATGATGGTAGTGGGCTGATGCTACAGAATATATGAGCAACAATATATTATACTAAATTAAAACACTTTAGTGATTTAAATCAATGCATATGTAAACAGTAAAATTTGTGTGGTTAAGTGATTTGTCTGTTTCTGCATCTCTGTCTTTGTTGTTGGTTGAGTTGTTCTAGGTGTTCTTTTTCATTTTTATTGTAACTATATAGGAGTACACAGTATTTTTTATAAATGTAGATTGTGTACTATTGTGGTAATTGTATATGACAAGTTCTTTGTTCGTAGGTCTCTGTGAATGCTTCACGAACTCACTGAATGCTCCTGGAACTAAACTAAACAGTTCTATACTAATTAGAAGGGCGTATGGGTGAATTGAAATTGGTCGAACAAGCATGATGCATGAAGAGGGAGCAAGAATGACTGTCGACCTCCAGCATGTAATGAGAACATTCAGCAAGCTCAGAGATGACACTGACAAACCACCAAGTTCTCTGCAGATTAGACATTTTTTCCTATATCAAATCATCATGACGAGCTCAGCTTTCTTAAAGTTTGTGCAAGATGGATGCCAAGAGCATTTACAGCAGAGCACAAGCACAAATGTGCTGAAATCTATCAATTACTCGACAGCTAAAACAATGAATGTAAGGACAATAGTCCCAGGGAATGAAACCTGGATCCATCCTATGAGCCAGAACCAAACATGAGTATGGAGTGTAAACATCTGGGATCATCAATGAAGAAGAAATCAAAAACTTCCACAGGAAAGGTGATGCTAACTGTTTTTGGAACTCAAAAGTGCCTATACAAGAAGACTCTCTAGAAAGGGGGTTTACAATAAACCGTGCAAGATACAGTGTTTTGTTGGCCAATAATCTGAAGCCAAAAATTCACACCAAAGTCTATTGTCAAAGTATTGTGGCACAGCATTGCAATACCACACCTAGCTGACCAGACCATTCAAACCATTAACCATTTGGTTTCCAAGTACTGAAACACCCTGCCTTGTCCAGTCTCAATCCCCTCAAACTATCATCTCTTTGGACTACTCAAAGAACTTTACAAGATTGTCAATTTTCTATGAATAAAGAAGTGATAAAAGTGGTGCATAAATGGTTGCTCGATCAAATGAAAACCTTCTTCTTGGAGGGAATATGCAAGCTTTTGGAATCTGGACCAAATGGATTGAAGAGAAAAGAGAGTATGTATAAGGAACAAGATTACTTGTTCAACCCCCTACTCTTGTGTAATTGGATAACGGAGCAAGCACAGTATATCGGCAAATATGGCAGTAAGTAGCATATCTGTAATTGTGGAACAGCGATGTATAATAATAACATTTCTTGTTAAGGAGAATGTGAATCAAGTTAAAATTTTGCAAGCATAGAATGTGGGACAGATTTTGTCAAGGGCAAGATTATGTGAATGAAGTGCAATAGTTTGGTGAAGGATGAGAGACAGTGACAAATGAACTGTATGAATACATTTGCCTGTCATACCATAAGAGCTACCAACCATTCTGTATTATATGTGATTTCCTGTATTTGAGGATTTCAGAAATTATTCCACTTGAACCTTCAGCCCTACTGCTGTGTTTATTTTGAATGAACACATGGAGTGTTTGGGTCAAAAGAGACTGTATTTTGTTTAATAATAAATTATTTGATTCTATATTCATGGAAATCACAAGTTAATATTCTTAACATCATTCAGTGATTATCAGTATTGACATAATATGTAAATAGTTATATAATCCCTGTCAATAAAACCTGTATATCACTGATTCATGAGAAATTAGCAAATTTTTGCTGTTTAAATAAACATTAAAATCTATGTACCCCAACTGTAAGAACATGTTGCTTATAGCTTTTGTTATTTGTAGCAGATTATAACCTTGCTTAATAAACTTTTGTATTAAAATTAAGAAGATTGCAGTAATTATTGGAGAGAACCAGTTGTTAGAAAATTAGAATGATTTCACTGAGTAAAACTTGACAGAGTGCACATACAACACCACAGGTGGCCAAAATTGTTACAGCGCAGACTCATGAGTAGGAGGTCTGGGGTTTGATTCCCACCAGGACCTACCTGACTGAAGTTTTTTCCAGATTTACTGAGTCTTCATAAATGGTAAATGTCTGAGAGGTACCCAAAACTTAGGCCTGGAACATTTTCTTCCTTAAAAAAAATCCTTTCCCAAATTATCATTTCATCTAGAGTATCACCAGTACCACCTGTGATGCCTCAGCAATAAAAAACAGGCTTTAAAAAGTGCACATAAGGTGTTCAAATCAATTGTGTATCAAACTGAAACTCTTTATTTCTTAAAGTCTTCTGAGTCGGATGTTTAGAACACTCTTGATGGTTTCACTTAAATGAGATTTACTTCTTGGTTATGCTGCTTTTACATATACATGTGAGATGAATTTTGGAATTCTATTTTTAACACTTAACGCGCAGTATAGAACTTTTGATATAGTGTTTTACACAGAGGTGACACCTTCCTCTCTTCTGACTCCTGATGCAATTTTCATTTCACCTTCATATACATATGCACATAAGGATTGTAATGTCTTTTAACTGCTTTTCCTCCTCAAAGATAATCTCATCCCCTATTTTCTTTCCAATAAGTATTTCATCAGAAGTTTCAAGAAAGAGTCATATTCTGTGCATAAAGTTTGTTTTTCATTTAGGCAATGTTGCCTTGAATAATATGTTTAATTATATTCAAGAATACAACAATGAGCTACATTTATTTTACAGTATAATTGGCCACCATTTAGCCCAATGCCAGCATTCCGAAACTTTTTGACTTGGAAGTCCTTTTTAGAATCAATTTCGATGGTGAAGCCCCGAAGGCATCACCATATCTTATGAGTTAATAGTGTTTAGAATTTGAGTGTTATGAGAGCATGAGAAGAGGAGAAGGTAGTATTTGTGAGTTACTTATTTCTTTAGGAACATATACACATAACATCCAGCCTATTGGTGTATAATAATCCTGTTTCTAACGCTAATTTACTCCCATTCCCTCCCCTATTCAATTTATCAGACCATTGTTTATCATTTCTCCATCATCTTCGCTAAATCATTATAGTTCTAAAGTTACACTTTCTATATTTCTGCCATCCTCTTTGTCATTGTTATCTATTTCTCTATAACTTTATCTAAATAGTTCCCTGTAATTTTTATATCCTTCTCTCCTTTTACAGTTAAAATTTTCCCATTTTTTATTCCAAACCTTTTCTCTCCATAACTTTCATTAAAGTATAAACAAACAATGAAAATCTCTGTTATCTCCACACATGAAACAATTTCCTATTCCTTTATCTTATAATAATCCTTTTAAATGCATATAGCCAGTTCTAGCCCAAGCAAACCTCTCTACCTGCCTTATAACATTTTTCTGTATATTTTCCCTACCCTATACTGTTTTTATTCCCCTATAAAGTCTCAATGAACTCTTCACCTAAAACTACTAATTATTTCTTGTCGTACAATATCTGCAAATCTTAGATTTATTTCTTTCCAAAATCCTCTGTTTTGGTATTCTCTATTTATCCATACTTTTCCTAAACCTGTATGTTGTAAAATTTCCTGCACTTTAAAGTACCATGATTCTTTCCACTTATATTTCTCCTGTATACTAAAACATTCTTTAATAACGTCACTCTCTTCTAATGTGGTAATTTTGAATAAATATTTCATAATTCTTATGATTGTTTTTAGTGGAATATCTGCCTAATTCTAGCTGTGCTATACCATTTGGGGACAATTTTGGTAAACCTAAAATCAATTTACAATTGTTGATTTATTTAATCAACATCTTTCCATGCATCCTCTTCATCGCAAATTTCTGACCCATACAACATTTTAGTGGTTGTGTATTTTCTTTTCAACCACAGCTAATTCTCTCTTATATCAGAAATTTTTCTTATACATGCCTTTTTTTTCCCCCTTCCCTTCCTTTTCTTTTCTTTTTTCCCGAACTTCCATTAGAGCTTCTTAAACTTGTCCTTAGATAATTAATTTTCCTTATTACCTCTATTTCTGTCCAATTTAACTGCCATTTTTCATCATTTTGCAACTTATAACCACTTTTAAAAACCAAGATCTTTGATTTCTTTTCATTAATTTTCAATCCCCATTGTTTTCAAAAAGTATTCACTACTTCATACAATAGGTAGTAAGGGAATATAATGTAAAGAAATATCTAAACAATTGTGCAATAAATGAAATGACATTTTAGAAACTTTGAAATGTACCTTAATATCTAAATTTATTTTCAATTATCACCAATATACATAATATTGCCAAAGTTTGGGCATAAATACTTCTTCCAGAGTGCAATATATCAAACTATTTGCATCACAATAGGCTTTACATTATAAATGAGAATAACAATAAAGGTCCATACAATAACTCAGTATCTCTAGTTTACTCTTTACATTCAATTCAAATACTATTTGTTCATATCTGTTATTAAAGATATTTTTATTCATTATAGAAATCCATTTGTATTTATATTTTATAATTACAATGCAACTAGAGTGCACTGTGATTCATAGTAGACCTATATTAGCGCGTAACATAAAATCACACATAGATGTTTAAAGAGACAAATGTGGTTGTATTTAATTGCACAGTTTTCTTACTTTAATTTGAATTGATAATTGCAGGCAGATTTCTGGTGTTGCATTTAAGTGGCTTCTGGTTTTGTTTTGGTAACTGTATAGGTAGAGAAAGGCAGCAGTACAATTTTGCTTTCTCAGACAAGATTTTGAATTCATCTGATAAATGCAGCCAAACTCCTGACTTTGGCTTGAAAACTGGTTTTTAATTTGCTGTGAAATGTCAAATCTTTGAGTACCTGATACTCATTTGAGTTTAAACTGGGTGGAATTTTTGTTCATGCTGAAACAAGACTATCTGGAATAACAGACAATGCAACTACAATGAACAAAATAATGCCACTTTTGGTTATATAGTATACAAACGTGATGCTGGGTAATCATGTGTCAAATACACTGATTTTAGTTTTTGCCTGAATGTAATAGTAATTGTGAGAAATTATATGTATAGGAGAAATGAACTAGAATAAACATTTATACCTAATAGCCTCTGATAATGTATTCACTAAAATAATTTTAACATTATTATAATAATATATGTTAAGCTAGAATATTAAAACAGGTGTGGTTGATTAAACTCATTTTTCTGTAGTACATGGCTTACTGTGAATTAAGATATTTTCAGTATTTCCCTTTGGCACTATTTGAATGTGTATGTGTGTGTACATGTTCATATAAACAAATTATATATATAACTTTATCCAATAAATCTTGCTAAGAGCTCAAATTATGTTTGCCTAAAGCTGGTATTTAGTTATAAGAAAGTTATTCCATATATCTTTTGATGTTTAATATTTATGCACATTAATGATGGGAAATGAATAATACAGATATACACTCAAACTTTGCATAACAGCACAAGTTATGTTTATCTAAAGCTGGTATTCAGTTAGAAAAAAGTTCACATATTTATAAACAGGTTCTTCTGTATTTCCTTCTAGAAAATAAAATTTTTAATATTTATGCACATTTATTAAAGTGAAATGAGTAAAGTAATATTGAATTTAAAAAAATGTTAATGTAATAATACCACATTCATCCTATGCATGGCCATATTTGTTTTGTATTAAGATGTGATGTATTGTAGATGATCTTGGCTGAACACTTTAAATGCCCATTTATAGTCATGAAGCATTATCCAACAGCTAAAGACTTGGAAAGTAATGTTCAGACTAGTTTTTGAAAGCTTTGAAATGTGCCTGAATTTTTCTGTATTTTTTCCTTGCATCTTGATTTTATTTTCAGTCAAGAAACTTTTTGTAAGAGGGAAGCTAATGATATCTTCCTTTTACATGCATTCCTACGAATACAGTTTCCTCTTGAAAGAAGACACTTTGGCATTTGCATCAAATCTGTGACATGTTGTTCTTACTATGATGGATGCATTTTGTTTATTTTGCCAAAAATGGCACACACAGTATTCTTCATTAAAACAATCGCCAATGGGTCAATATATTTCATCAGTAAAGTTGCTACTCTGCTTATAGTTTCATCAATCATGTTGGCACTTTTCCTCAAAACAACCATCTTTAGTGTGCAGCAAGGACTGATTTTGGTTTCCTGTAACTTCACACATTAGTTTAAAGAGCGTGGTTATAAAAGGTTGCAATTTCATATATTTTGTTATTTTTATGCCATTATTTAACACTTTCGTAAGCTCAGAAGGCACTTTTTTTTTAGGCTAGCGATCATCTATAAGAATACAATAGCTGCTCCAAAATTCTTTGCCTTAGCTTTAATTTTGGCAATGGCTACAACAGTGTGATCCATTGTGCATTGTGCAATGGGTCAAAATTGAAATTAGGAGTAATGAAATCTATCACTTCTATTGTATTCAGAATAGAACCACAGTACACCAACTGCAGTATAATTTAAATTTAAAGTGGTCATAACAATACTGTCAGGACGTTTGCTTATCTTAGCTAGCAGGTTTATTTTTATTTTCCAGAGAATCATTTGGAGTGTAATCTTGAATGTGAAAAGCTGTATTTTGCCTTGTCTGAGTGTTTGTTTGTGATGTTTTAAGACGGAACAAAAAGCTGAAGGCATTATCTTTTAATTTTAAATTTTTACTCTCTATAGTTATTATTTAAATTTATTTAGTGTGCAATATTTAACTTACTTTTTCGTTTTATATTTTTACCTAGATTATTACTATATTACATCAGTCTGCATAATGTTCTGCTTTGCATTAAAATTTAGTGAAAGTTCCTCATTTACAACCTATATAGATGTGTTTGCATCTTTTCACAACTATATTTTACGTTTTAGAGAATGATATATTCCAGTTATCAACGAGCCTACAATGCTTTGAAATACTGTGTTCAGAGATTATGTCAAAAGTAGAACTTTGTGACTTTGTTAAAAGTAAATTAAGAATAGAATACTGCACTGAAAAGGTAACTGAATGCCTAGGAAGAGATTTAAAGGGTTTTTACATTTAATTTCAACAAGTGGTGGAAGCAGGTTCATAGAAGTAAAGAAAGGTTTTCAAAGTACTCTGATAGATTGGAAAGCAAGGTTACATTTTCAAAAATTATTGACAAATCCAGATTGATTAAAAGTATAAAAATTGCACATGCTCTATACAGCTCTGGGATAGGAAGATTTATATAGCTGTTTTATGAAAGTAGTATCAATCAAAGAGAAGAAAAATTCAACCTCTAATCTCTGCACACCCCAAACAAGAACTGATTCATGCCACATAAGTGTCATTGCACGTTTCTGGAAAATGGAATGCAGCAAAAATTGCTCCAAAAAACTTAGTCTCCGCAATAAAACTACCGTATAAAAGCCTATAAATCAACAGCTGTAAAACCTGTTGCTGGCAAAGAGAGGCCAGAGTTTATTCTTTGTAAACAACATATATACGAAAATGCAATATATTATTTTCACAGTGTGTAAAAAGAGAAATCACAACATTTTGCCACCATATATCATAAGAGATATAACAACAAAATTCTACCCGCTATTTGAATCATTAAGAATAACAGAAGCATTAAAATTAGTCATTTGTGAACCACACACTTGACCTTTTTGCATTAGTACTAGATGTTTTGATATAAACAATGATAAAGGCCATATTATTTTTAAATAGGGACTTGATGATTGAAGTGAACATAGTACAAGCAGACATTTTCAAAGAATGACTCCAGTGACTGATTTGTTTGTCAAATCAATTGTTCTTTTACAATTATATTCTGTGCATGTGGGAGGCAATGACGAAAACGTGATCATGAACAGAATTTTGTAGACCTCTTAAATTATTATTTGAAAAAGAGACTGTCGAATAAACAGGATGAAAGATCCAATTAGTTGAAAGTGATATCATGTCTCTCAAACCAACAAAAATAATAGTTGATGGTAAGAGCATATACATTGGTCAGAAGCTGTTGCTAACCAAGATGGGTGGAAAAGTATAATGGTAGTGGCACATCAGCACTAAGGTATTATAAAAGTGTTACTGGCCCCAAGGAATTGAATAACGCCACACACTTTAAACAGCATGTGCCATAGACAACTCCATTGTTGGATCCAATTTTTTTGAAAGTTTATTACATATTGCCTATGACATTGAAGTTCAAGAAGCAGCAAGTAAGAATAACTGAAGGTAAAATGAACTTGGAACAAACAAAGAAATTAGTAATAATTTTTTTTAAAGATGGGCATGCATATTGACTAACAAAGATCTGGAGGCAACGGAATATCAAACGACGGTACTTCACATTTTTTTTTTTTTTTTTTTTCCCCGATCCAATTGTCTTCTTAAATCACGAGTATAAACGAAGAGTTAATCCAAACTTTTTCTATAATTATGTGTGCTCTTGTTCATTTGTGATACGCATTGCAGTTTTCAAAAACTACACCAGGATACAGCAAAATTATACCTCGATCATTACGTGTAGTTTTTATGTCAGTTACTGTGCATAAAACACTAATCTATGGTGCATATACAGGGGTAGGTTCATAAGTTTCCGGCTTCGGCGATAAGCATTATCGCCTTTTCAAAAATCTTTGGTATCATATCTGTTAAGTAAGTCATTGCAGCTGTAACTATTGTTCCACTGTGTTCAATTGTTCAGATATAGTTGCATAAAGCAGGCGTAGGGTAGAAGATTGTGAATGGTCAAAATGGAGTATCGAACTGATATTAAGTACTTCACGAAAGAACTACTAATGAAATGAAACAGCGATTGGACGGTGTATGTGGGGAAGCATCTCCCTCATATTCTACCGTAGAAGAATGGGCCAAACTTTTTCTAATGGGTTGAGAAAGCATTGAAGACGAAGAGCGGTATGTCGGCCCTTGGATTTGTTCACTCCTGAAAGCATCGCTCTAATGGAAGGAGAAATTATGGAAGACCGGCAGCTCAAAGTTGCAGAAATAGCAGCAAGGTTGGGCCTTTCTAAAACAATAGTATTTCGAATTATTCACGAACATTTAAACGTGAATAAAGTTAGTGCAAGATGTGCCTAAACTTCTTTCTTCAGTCCAAAAGCAACGAGAGAAATGTTCTGCAAACCATTGCTATAGGTGTTTAAACTATGGTCATCTACTATGATCCTCACCCCCATGCAAATAGCACACTGGCCTCAGCAAAATTGGGGGGGGGAACATTACAATTTCCTAGAAACACTAGTAGGTTTCCTTAATATTATACTATAACACAATGATATTAATCTTATTTGTTTATGAACTTTTTCACCTCTCATACTAATTATTTTTCCCATCAATTACCGTAATTTCTTCTGGTCTGTAAAAGATCAGTACCTTTTGTCACTTTTGACAATTTTAGAGGTCGACCGAATTTTTTATCACTAAATGATAAACTAAATTTTCTTTAGTCATTTTTCTGATATTTACCATGCTTCAAAAGGATTAATTTTATTATAGGACCAAATTAGGAAATTTGTGTTACCTTGTCATTTATTGTGTGTGAAATGATTTAATCAATTTGCTAATGATTATTATCTGGTTTTTAGTGGAAGCCAAATACCATTATCATCAACATGAAAGATACGCTTTAAAGGTAATCATTTTCTAAAACTTTTCTCGGCGATGTCTTTTTTTTTTTTTTTTTTTTTAATTGATAGTGAATTCTCCTATTGACATCAAACTCGTATTTACATTCTAATATTACCAATGTTTTGTACATTCAAAGGACTTGTTTGAATTGGCACTTTCTTTGCTAGCATTGCTTCTATTTTGTTCATGTTTACTGTATCAAGAACCACCAGTTTCACTTAATTTATCTGGATGTTGATACATTTTTAATGGCATGACTCAATTTTCAAACACCGGAAGAATCAACTAAATTGGGTTTTAGACCCGATGCATGCTAGCGGTAAAATGATGCGCATCCAATTATCTGGTGAGGCCGCGTGATTATACCCACAGTTCACAGGTTACCATGAAATGATGATGTCAGCGATATTTATTGAAGTTGCACGATGGAAGTGTACAGAAGGAAGAACGCTGTTTTTGCTTATATAATTTACAAAAACTACATGAAGAATACGAAACACCCTTCGGTTATCAAATTACACCTCAAAAGTGACAAGGTGCACTACAATGTTCACAGAACTGAGAGAAGATGGTGCAAAATTTGTAAAATTGTTTTCTTATAGGTATTAAGTCATTTGGTGAACTCACATGCACAATAAATGATACAATCAAAAGCAAAAATACTCCGATGAGACTGGTCATTCCTGCACTGGAAATTTCGAAGAGAATTTAAGGTATTTAATTATGTATATTGTAGTGTCCATTACATTTATAGTTATATTTATTTATTTAATAATAATTTAAACAGTATTTATGGAAAGTTGAAAAGGTTCATGGACAGGGCAGAGAGTCTTCATTTGAGTTCACTGCCGATGTAAGTGCTCATTGGAATGAAATAAATGAATGAATGGTGTTTAACACCCGTTTTTTGCTACCGAGGCACCACAGGCGATGGACGCTGATGATACATGAGGTGAAATGATATATTGGGAAACAATTTATTTTTAAGGAAGGAATCGTTCCAGGCCTAAGTTTAGGGTACCTCCTCGGCATTTGTCATTTATGAGGACTGGGGAAAACCTGAAAAAACCTCATTCAGGGAGGACGGTCCTGGCGGGATTCGAATCCCAGACATCCCGCTCACAAGTCCGCGCCTTAACGACCTCGGCCACCCGTGGCGGTAAGTGCTCATTGGAGATTTACCACAATCAACTGTGCCAAGCTCAACTTGGATGGTTCGGAGAAAGGTATCATTGCTGAGAATTCCCTAGAGCATTTTGGATGCCTGAATTTCTTTACAAGATTCAAAATCCCTGATCGGGATCGTTAAGACGCGAACTTGTGAGGTCTGGGATTCGATTCTCGTCAGGACGTCCTCCCTAACAGGATTTTTGTCAGCTTTTCCTCAATCCTCATAAATGGTGAATGCCGGGGAGGTATCAAAAACTTAGACCTGGAGCGTTTTCCTTCCTTTAAAAAAGAAAACATTTCTACATTTATCATTCCATCTCATCTCATGTATCATCAATGTTCACCGCTTGTGATGCCTCGGTAGTTAAAACCGGCATTAATAACAATAAAAAAGAAGCCAGAATAAAATAAACAGAAACATGACTCTCTCTTAAGGAATTATGCCACTGGTTATTTTCATTTAATGGCTGGGGACAATACCAGCATTACAAAATCTAATGTTTTCAGAATTATCGAAAAGATGTTTGTAGCGATTGCATCAAAAAGAAGTAGACATATGATATATTCTTATTTAAAGGAATTCCGCAAATTCTAACTTTTTAATGTGCTATTTTCTTAGTATTCTGGGAACATTTTATTTGTACTCGTTAAGTTAAATCTGCTAGAGGCAACATAACCGAAATTTATCATATTCGCACGGGTTACTTTTCCATTGCTGTTCAAGTAATCGGCGATCATAAACTTCAAATAAGGAATTTTAACTAGGTGATCTGATTCAGTTCATATACTGCATTAGTTGGATATTAAACAGTTCCCACTTCAGAGCTCAGTTCGAAATGAGTGTCCAGTTAAGTTATGAAAGTTAATTACTTTTCACTCCTTAGCTATATTCTGAACGAGCTCATTACAGATGTAATACAGCGCACCCAAGACACAAGCTAAACAAGAGAATGATCGGGGTATGATAAAGGTACTTTCTTGATATAAATTTGGGATTTGGAATCAATTCCAAACACCAGTAACAGTAACTGTGGCAGCAGCTTTATTAGATAACATTATCCTCCGTTCTTTCTTTATATTTCGTAAATTAATAATGAAATACTTTTAAAATTTTAGAAAATGTTCTTCTCCTCTTAACATTCATTTCATGCGCGATGTTTATCATTAATGATATGCAAACAAAGTACATCTAAGCGCAACCAAAAGCACAAATTCAAAACGTTCATGCTATTGATATCGGCTTCTCAATCCATGCAATTCTCAATTCTCCAGGAACTTAACATTACGTTGCAATAACAGTAGAATGCAGGAAAAATTGCTAAAAATTAATGTTAAATTGCTAACAAGGTATTGACAAATAAGTCAGTATATTTTAGATCTATTGATGAAACCGGATGCTATCGATATACTGAAGGCTTTTAAACACTGCTAATGTTGCGTAACCATAAGTCTTAGAAAATACTATTACATACGTCTGAGACGACATAAATTTTCGTAGGAACTTTTCTAGATTTTTGTTTACTGTCAAAAAAGTGTTAGTATAATCTAGTAGGCTAGTATAACCATGGAGCAATTGGGAAGGCTCCTCTCTAAGCCGAGATAACAAATTAGCAAAATAAATTTACACTATATCCACATTGATTTAAGTATTATTCATTTCGCCTATGACTCCATATTTTGTTGTATAGTGCAGTTAACAATGACATATTGTATTATATAATGTTTTGTCTATTTCTGCTTTATTAGTTATTTTTGTTACAGTGTTCCAAGAACTTCTTTATTTTTCATTGATATTATTTTATTATATATGTAAATGCAAAGATTATATATAATCATGAATGTCTATATAAACACAAAAGTAGGATATAGAGAAGCAGAAATAGAAAAAAACATTAAATAGTCACACAATTTTCGCTATACATATTTCGAACAACCCGTGTTATTCAAAGGCAGAAGACAAGTGAAGGTGGTAAAAATAAATATTGAATCTCAAAGGTAAATTGCGAGAAACAGATTAAACAAGTACAAGAGAGGGGAGAATATATACGTTAAAAGAACTAGAGCGTTCCACAATTAAACAAAATTTATCACTCAATCACACAATTAAAACTATATAAAAAGCTGTATTTCGAACTATATATTTCGAACTACTTCATGCTAGAGGTGGTAGTAAACAGAATGTAGAAGTCCAGAGTGGACGGACTATGGCGTAAAATTCACCAAGCATAATTATTTATTATATGTGGACTGTGACACCAAAGGTGTCTAAAAATAATTAATATCGTTTCTTTTCCCGTAAATTCCTGAGCGGTAAAAAACATTTCAGCATGTTTATTTATGGCTATTTGTATTTATATTTTTAAGATAGAAATGCACATTGCGTGAGCTACATTGAGAAAATCTGTACCCGCATAACTTGTTTAAAATATGTTTACCTGCCCGGTAATAGTTCCGAGTAGTTTATCCAACACTTACGTTCTTGTTGCACTCGCTATTTTGTTTATCATGACTAATTTCTTATGATTTCTGCCTCTAAATAATACAACGTTTGTTCTGCTGGAGTTTAAGAAGATTTCCACCATTACAATAGTTTACCCGCTAACATAGTAACACACGACCCGTTATCAATTTATATTTACGAAAAGGAGGCGAGCGTAGGCCGTAGCGAGCCGCAGCATAACCAATGGGGGCGCTGGGTCCACTGGTTTCTAGGATTTATCCAAGGTTAGGTTAAGATAAATGCGTGTATATATATTAATTGCGAATGCCAATTTTACCGAGCTGTCCACTAAAATTCCGCTAGAATGTCAGTTGTGTTGCCCATTCTTATATTCGCACTGGAGGGGGTGCTGTGACTATTTAAGTAAACTTGACGTTACAAGCAAGACTAAAAGTACTAGTACCTTCATACTTCTGGTGCAACGTACCCGTACCCTTACCTTTTCCCTTACCCTTAGCCATGCTGCTGGTGCAACTCTTGCTGCTAGCGCCCGAGCGACAGCGGAGAGAGGCGAACTCCAGTCCCGAACGAGAAAAAATCTGTAAAGCAGCTCAGAACATGCTAGCCAGATTTTTGCTGCAAAATGTGCAGCTCCCACTGTTCCCGTATCGCTAGTTCGGGACTGGGGAGTTCGGCTTTCTCTGCTGTTGTTCGAGATGAAGGAACAGTGGGGATGCACATTTTGCAGTAAAAATGTGGTTCGCAGCTAGACCATATATGACATAATTTCTGTTTTTTTTCCCTCTTAAGAGCGGAAATTAAATTAGATGTACTTGAACTTTTATAGCTTGAAAGTTGCGCCAGCGTCTTGTTTAATATTTTCAAATACTTATTGATATTCAGCCAACTCTGTTATAGTAGAAAGCCCTTGGTGTGTAGGAATGACATAGGCTCATAACGTAATCATCATTAATCTAGCATTTGTTGTTTTCTAGTAGAATTATTTACGAATTTATTAATTTAGCCATTGAATAGGAATAACATCCAAAGAGGAATGTAGTATGTTACTGAAATAAACTTGACAGTTTTTACAAAATTACAGCATGTGAAAATATAAAGATGCAATATCTATTTAAATGAAAATGAAAAGTTATAGTCGATCTACAAACTTTGGGCTTAATTAAGGGTTATGATGGACCATATGAGCCAATGAAAAATGAAAACAACAATATAAATTTTAAGTAATATGAATTATTAATATTAGAAATAAAAATGAAACAGTAAACTAAATAATTTAAATGCATGATCTCAATAAAAAGTTTCAGATAAATCTCAAAGACAGGAAGCTTCGCAAATGTATATAATGTAACTTTGCTATGTTCCAAAATAAATGCTAAACCTAACCTAACCAAATTCTTGAAATTAGCTACAACATTCCTTGAATATCCTTTTAAAAAGGCATATCGAATCGTGTAGGGGAAATTTGGTTAGTCTATGCAACTATAAATATTACATAATTATATATACCAATAAACACTTATTTACATAAACTCTAATTTAATATAACATACAGGACATTGATAATTAGAATATGAACTGGTGGAATTTTTGCTTAATAAATGATAAGCCAGTTAGATTACAGCAACCGAATATGTGTTTCACATTTGTTAATAACACAAGCTTATTATAGGCTTATAACCGAATAAAACATTAAATGTAAAATAGTTAATATTTCAATATACGAAGCTTTATTCTAGAGGTTAGATGATGCAAAAGAAACAATATTAAATGTTTTCATTCGGTTGTCCTTTCACCTTCGTTTAGCAACCATAAGGTTAGATTAGAGAACGGTATATGTATTTCACATTTGTTAATAGCACAAGTATATTACACGCTTATAACCGAATGAAACATTAATCGTATATTATTTGACACTTTATTGCTGAGGTTAAATTACCCATGCGCCAAGAAACAATATTAAAAGCGAATGAAAACGTTCCGTTTTGCTTGCTCACCATCGCTTAAAAACTTTCTACAACTAGTAATCTGTACCTATAATACACACACACACACGTCGGTCCTGTTGGTGTAGTGGTTACCATACTTGCCTCCTAACCCAAAACGCGGGTTTGAACCCGGCCAGAACCGATGGATTTTTTCGGGCGTAAAAATCCTAAGTATGGCTTCCTTCGGAAGGGAAGTAAAGCCGTGGGTCCCGTGTCGTACATTTACAGCACGAAAAAGAATCTCAAGCCTAAAAGAGAGGCCTCTGAGCAAAATTTTTCGGCCGTTTCACGCCCTGAGTTGAATGGGACGCTGATGACCTGAGATGTTAAAGAGCGTCCATAAATAAATTAATCAATTGAAAAAAAAATATAACAGACACACATTGCGAGTTTTCGTTACTCGCAGGGCTGAAAGCACTGCTGCTCAGTGCTAAGTGAACTTGTACAGCTGTATGCCCGAGCGGCTAGCCAGAAGCGAACGACAGCGGAGAGAGCCGAAGCACAGCAATTAGCTAGATAATAACGCTTCACAATTATTGGTGCAATAGCTCGGGAGGTTAGAGCGCCTTGGTACATTTGAGAATATCGGATTAGGGGGTTTGAATATTATCTTCCCATATTTTTTCTTCTTTTTCTCTTTCTTGTATTTCTTTCTTTTCTCTTTCTTGTATTTCTTTCTTTCTTTCTTTTTATCCTCATCTCTGAAGTTAAAGTAGATTTGCCACAAATACAATTATTTACTTGCTGAATTAGTTGCGAATTGGAATTAGAACAGTTTATCACAATTACAACGATTTCTCGCTAAACCTCTGGGTTCACCGGTTTCTGATTTGCCCGAGGTTAACCGACATATTAGGTCGGTGTATGAACGCATGAATTAATTGCGAATTGGAAGAGCACATTTCCCACCGTTACAATATTTCGCCAGTCTAATAATTATTACAGTGATTTACCAGTCCCTATCCCTTTATATTTACAAAGTAAAGTACGTATGAATAATTTCCGTTCTCTCCGCCGTCTCTCGCTTCTGGCTAAACGCTCGAGCACTTTACAGTACGAAGGCATTTAGCACAAGAGCAGTAGTGCTTTTCAGCCCGCGAGTAACTTCTAGTCAAAGTGCTTGGGGATAAATTCAGTTCTTTCCGCTGTATCGGGGTCTGGCCAGCCGCTCCGCTAGCAACAAGAGTTGCACCGTGCAGCACGAGTAAGGGTAAAAATAAGGGTACGGTTACATTGCACCAGCAGCACGAAGGTACTAATGCTTTCAGCGCTGCTTATAATGTGAAGTTATAAATAATGCACCAATTAGGAGCATGGGTGTAGACTGTGGGAGGACGTTAATAGCTACTAGATCTAAGTGCTCCAGCAAAACATTTATAACTATAGGTATATGCAGTTTTTATCTTTCTAACTGCAATATGTTGTTCTGTATTACAAAACTGGTTTTTCACGTATATTTCAACTTCATTTTGTCGCTTTTTACTACGCATTGTCTTATTGCGCCTAAATTGCCGCGGAACTATTACCGTGTGCAAAAGCGACATATGTACTAAATGAACCTATTCGGAACGTTTACCAAATGCCCTATTTATACTTGACGTGTCATTCTGTACAAAAATGCGATAAAAGAATGATATTATTTTTTCACAGTAATAACTCAGCAGAAATATCTGGTTGTAAATTCAAAAGATGTTCATGAAGATATAGAATTTTTCTTCTGGTCCCACCGCCTGTGGTGCCTCAGTGGTAAAAACGGGCGTTAAACACTATTAAAAAAATCTTCTAATCCCCCAACCTATTAGTAGAAATAATGGGAGTAATAATAGTAGTGGTGGTGGAGGTTTTTTGTTTTGATTTATGTTTTTGTTTTTTATTGGTTTATTTATGGACGCTCTTTAACATCTCAGATCATCAGCGTCCCATTCAACTCAGGGCGTGAAACGGCCAACGGCGGCCTCTCTTTCAGGCTTGAGGTTCTTTTTCGCGCCATAAATGAATGACGCGGGACCCATGGCTTTACTTCCCTTCCGAAGGAAGCCATACTTAGGATTTTTACGCCCGAAAAAACCCATCGGCCCTGGCCGGGTTCGAACCCACGATCTTGGGTTTAGGAGGCAAGTATGGTAACCACTACACCACCAGGACCGACGTGGTGGTGGCGGTGGCCGTGATGAACACAATGTGGTGTAAGGTAAATTTGCTTTCTTAATTCATTTATATAAATTATCACTACAATGACCTAATTTTTAGTTTTGAGTGACAACGGCATAATTGCCGATGAGCAATAATTAAATAGTATTTAGCTTAGAAAGTTAAAACATTTTACATGTTAGAGGATCTAAAAAAAAACAAAAAAAAAAAAAAAAAAACAAGAATGTTATTTTCTTGTAGTGTTGTAAGTTAAATGCATTTGATTGGCTCATAATTCATTTCAGATATAAGCTGTAGGCCGATATTTCAGCATACAAATACCGCAGCAAAGAAAAACTGCATAATGTGGATCTTTGTGTGAATACTGTGGATACACTGGTGATGTAAGAGACAGGCGGGTCTAAACAGAGCAATTACGCACAGTCTTGGGTTTTTCCATTACCATTAGATTGAGTAGTAAGCAGTAAAATTATTAAAACTTTAATATAACTTATTTATATGATAGTGCATTAGTAAAATCTGTTCAAGACGGAAGAAGTGAATCTAATCCTCCCCCCTCTGGACAGATTTCCATGTTATTCGAACGAATCAGCTTATCATTTGCACTACCTTAAATCAAAGGGGTATGCGGCAAACTACGAGGAGTAAAAATAGGTATAATGTTTGGGCGATATTCTTATTAAATGGGCTTAAGGTTGTGAATCTTCTTGATAAAATCATACCATCTAGCACTAATTGCTTACGTAACATAATAAGTATTACACACAACTATTTCCTAGCCGCACTATATTTAGTACCAGCTTAGAGTTTATCATGTGCATGTTTATTTGAACTTGGAGCTCCAAAGATATGCCAATTTTTCCAGCTTTCTGTAGTTGATGACTCTCTTCCCAAACATTCTTTCACTTTGCGCTTTGTTCATGAGGTTTGTTCAGATTTTTATTTGTAGAAAATATTTATTCTTCAGAGATTCAGAGATAGACAAACTTTTTCGGGCAAACTTTGTTTCTTCCTCCTCTTCAATTTCATCACTGTCGTCATTAGCGTTATTATTTTTGGTTTCCTGCTTGACAATTTTATACATGTCAACTGCGGAATCAGCTGTTTGATATATACAAACCTCACTGTCATCATTTACATACTCTGCAGCATGCATGTAAAACTTTCCTTTTGACTATGGTTGATATAGTTTCTATAATTATGCTTTATCTGTATCTTTATTACCTTAAGAAGTGGGGATAAATTGAAACCTTAACATCAGATATGTATCTGATGGATTTAAGTGTTGAGTATAGCTTGTACAAGTAATAAGTTTATACATAGTATGCTATTAACTATTTATTTACTCTCGCATGGTCTCTGAAATTTAACTCTCTTATAGAACAATTATTGTTTCTACAAGCTTAAAAGTCCAACAAATACATATCTAAAAACACATTCTAATAGCCTGTTGTGCAAACTGTAGAATGCCCTGGAATGTGTCGAGGAATGCCAGTCTGTTTTAGTTCAATAATTTCAGGACATGTTCAGTACACGTTGCTTTTAAAATATCCCCACAGGTAGAAATCGCAAACACTGAGATTAGGGGAGAATCAGGCTACAGAATGTCGCAGTTACGTGAAATGTCGCGCCTTGCAAACAATTGGCCAACAGCTTATATCTATTGTGGAGTAGCATGTGACGTGGCTCTGTCTTGGTGAAACCACGTGTTTTCGGTGTTAAGATCTGCGTAGTCGTGCAGCCTCCGTGCAAAGAATGTTTCGAGCATAATAACATACCGAGTTGATGCCCTCCCCACGTTCAAATAAATAAGGCCCGATGACACCATGACATACTTTAATTTTGGTGCTACATAGTGGACGATCGTGAAGCTCACGGGGATTTTCCTGTGCCCAGTAACTGAAATTCTATTTGTTAATGTGAAACGGGCTTCTTCTGACATCCACGCTCTGTTAACGAATTTGGTGTCCTTGTTAACTTTAGCCAAAGGTCCGAAGCAACACAGGGTCTCAAGGTTTTAATTGCTGTATCATCTATAACTTATAGGGGTGGAATTTTATTTTATGCAATATTCTTTGTACGCTTTTTCGCCCAATTAGTAGCGCCGAAGCATATTGTCAAATCTCTGCGATACGCACAGTTTGAACGCGAACGGGGGCTACTTTTTCAATGCTAAACCCGTTTCTTCAAAATTATGTACCCATGTTGTAATCGTATGAGCCGATGGGATACGTCCATCACGCCCTAGTTGGTCATGCTGTCGAAATACCCTTTGCGCAGCAGTCACACTATCGCCGTGCTGCTATCACAGCGATTGTAGGTTCCGCACCACTCCAATATTCCATGATTACTAAATAGCAAAGCCCTCGCAACAATGTCGCATTGATTCCAAACAACTGCCGGCGCGACAAAGTTGCATTCAAAGTTTCTCCTTTCCCTGCGCCACCCTAATAGAGAGATGTAGAGCCAGAGTCATTTCTTCTGGAATTATAATCACGGCCAGGAGGCCTGAGGGAATTAGGATGGAGAAACTGCTAAAATAACAAGAATTGAAAAAACTGTAAATGGCTTGCGGAATTAGAGAAAACGGCAGGAGCCAAAACGAGAATGGACAGTTATTATAAGCAAGAGGGATGGCATGGTGAAGAGTGTAGGAATGAAAAACGAAGAGTTGAAGGAAGTTGAGAAAATGGAATCAAACGGAAGAACAGCAGGAAACTTGTTTTCTGGTTGTAAGGTGGGAATACAAATATCTTTTAGAAGTAAAAAAGAAATAATGGGGGGGAAAAAATAACCCAAAACTGTATGAGACTGTGAAGGAGTCTTTAGTAAAGAGAATGTATAAGAGTAATAATATAAATTAATATAAGTTCAGTAGTTCAGAGTTTTTACTTTAAAGATATTTTAGAAATAAAACAGCAAAATACTCAAGAAATACAGTCACTTGAAAATTCTCTCTATATTGAGCTTATTAAATGGTTAGATCGGAATAAATGAAATACAGTATCAAACTAGAGGCTTAAAACGGAATAAAGAAAGTGGTTCCGATGGAATACCAGGAGAATTTTTATCAGTTCGAATATGAAATGCATTATTTGCCAAGGGGCAGGAGAATAGAATAGCAATAGATTTTAGTATTTAAATCAGATTTTAGGAAATATAAGAGGACAACAGATAATAGTTTTGTTATAAACACAATGTAAATAAATGTTTTGCTATAAATAGAGGGAGCTTATATATAATATTCATATATTTTGAAAAGACATTAGACACAGTTAACGGAGAAGCATTTTGGTTTAAATTTAGCAGTAACGGATTAAGAATTATATTCATAAAATCATTACAAATAATATAAACTTATAGCGATTTTTGCACAAATATTTCAAAGGCGGTGAGACTTAAACTATTCCAAATTAAATATGATTAAATCAAGGATGTAATTAAGTCCTGTACTGTCAACTTTTTTTGACAATAATCTAGAGACTTAAGTAGAACAGACACATTTAACAATGACAAAGGAATGCCTGGTTTGCTATTTGCTGATGACTTCATAGTAGGATAGTAGGAAACCAGTGTTGTTTTAATGAAATAAATTAAAACAATAGTCCATAATTATAGGAGGTAATAGAATTAATTTCAATAATAAAATATATAACCAAATTTAAAATTGATGATTAGTTAAGGAAAGGTGATTGGCACGGAAGAGACATCGAGAAGGTTTTTTAAAGTAATATGATTAGTTAGGAGCAAGATTAAATAGTACAGTCAGATGGAGTGAACGAAAGAAAATGATATTAGCTAAAGGAAAACTTTATTTGAAAGCTATTAGGGCATGTCTAGAGAAAATATCAGGGATGAAAAAAAAGTAGTTAATTAGCAATAGTGGAAGCTACAATGTAGTTCGGATTTGGGGATTGGAAAAGGGCATAGAAACTTTTGTAGAAAATATTAACCTTGCCAAGAGCCCCACCAAACGGCGTTAAACAAGTTGAATGAGTAAAAATAGGTTCCAAGGGGAAAATACTGGAAAGAGTGCTGAAAAAGTTGGTTCTTAATAAGAAATTAGATTAACTAAATAGTTTGTATCTGTGTCTGGTTGTACAGGTAGGAATTAATCGAGAAACTTAAGATTAAGGAACCTTTGAATAATACTGGTTTGGCAAATTTGTGGAGAATTAGAAAATCATTTGAAAATAGTCTCTGGAAAATAATTGAAGATATTGATAAACCAAAATATATTAGTTTCAATTTCAAAACACTGTTGAATATTTATCGAAAACTTAAAGTGGTTTCTATAGAAGGTTGTGTTCAACTAAGCAAAGTACAAAAAGATAACCATTGAATAGAACGAAAATTCTAAAATTGAAAGGTTTTAGAACAAGAGGAAATTTAAATAAGTGTCCACTTTGTATGAATCAAGAAATAGTTTAATGTACCAACGAGTGCTATGTAGATAAAGATGTTGAATGTAAAATCAAATATATATATATATATATATATATATATATATATATATATATATTGCAAATAGGAGAATATTTAAGGAAAGTAAGAACAAAATGATGGAGGAAAATCAGTAAATAAAATGAAAATGGAATGCAAAGATTATTAGGTATTAGATATATAGGGTAAATAAGGTTCGATCGCTAAATAACAGCAGTGTTTGAGCACATTGATCCCCAAGTAACTCAGTAAAATACTGTACTGATTTATAATTTGCTTATATATATGGTTTATCAAAATTTTGTTGCAGTTAGTGTCTTCTGCAATTGCTAGAGGCACTGTTCCTATTTGTTATATTTTATTTATTTATTTATTTATTTATTTATTTATTTATTTATTTGTATTCATTTGTAATGATATTTTGTATGTTGATGAGTTAATACATTCATATTCGTCTCATTACTGCACAACTTACTAACCACGTACTCTGTCCTTTTATCTCCTTCTATAGGCTTTCGTCATATCTTTTCAATTTTTCTAATCCCTTGGGATGATATTGATACAAGTATATTTATTGGCAATTTTGCTTCATGTAAGTTCTTTTTAATCCCGTATTTCAGGTTTATTGTCAATTATTTTAAATAAAAGACAACAACAACAACAATAATAATGACAATAACAATAATAAAAATATCCTTCTTACGTTTGCTAAGATATGTCGCTCGCGCTCGCTTTGATTTTTCCCTTTCCATGTTTGAAGACTTTACGCAGCGAAAAAATCATGTCGGGTAAGTACGAAAACATTGATTTTCTCGGTTTGAACATTTATACTCGTATACTAAATCGCTCTAAACATGAATTTTCGTATTAATTCGTGGTGTTGCCATACATTTAAGGGTTAATACAAACTGGAAGTTATTTAGTATAAGTTAAATTGTATACCTCATAAATAATGGCTAAGAAAGTTTTAAATTACAGATAGCAACTTATGTTAGAACCTCGTCAATGCCGCAATCTCACTACGGGAGATGTGAAAACATTTCATGATATATTCTATTTCTATTCTAGCAAGATTAAACAGAATGCCTTCTTATTCTTGTGTAAATCGTCACCCGTGTACTTTTTCAAACAAAATATTTAATTATACGGTGTATTATTATTATTATTATTATTATTATTATTATTATTATTATTATTATTATTATTATTATTGTTGTTGTTGTTGTTGTTGTTGTTGTGATTGATGTTGCATTTTAAAGTGTGAAATTTATACGATATAGAGCAAATACTATAATTAATAATTTTTTGAAAACCGGCTGTTTTACAGCACATAATAAAAGGGGCGGTCGCACATTCACAAACTATAAAATGAAAATTGATGCTGACACTAAATTCATTAAAGGTCTAAAATATGACGATTTACACTACTGTAGAGTAGTTAAGGCTCATGCTAGACAGCAGTTGAGCTCAAAGCTATAAGAAAGCTTTATAAAATGAACAACTGTCAAGCTCTGAGGAGTTGAAAGTTAAACGTGCATTTTTAAAGAATATTTAAAAATATATTTAATTTGGTATTTGGCCACCCTATTTGACATGTATTCAGTTGTAGCTGAAAATATAAAATGAAAAGAATTATGAAAATGTTTGTCTTATGGGTGATAAAACAATTCATTAATTAACATTTACTGCTTTCTGTAATCTTGTCAGAGAGAAAAAAGAACGTTTTTCCAGAACACCTATGCCTAATGTATCTGAACAAATTTGTTATTAGAGTACAAGTAATATTTACAAATTTACAGTGAGAGTAGTTGTTCTATAGATATGTTAAATAAAGGCAACACAGTCCAGGAACTTTAGGATCAATTATTAAACGGTTAGCCTCTACTCTTTGCCACAAATTACAGAACACAAACTATGATAGTTATAAATACAGCTAGAAACCTTTGCTATATAATACAAATACAGTCCTCACATAACAGACCTAAGACCATCTGGAATATTGAGAAGAAGAAGAAGAAGAAGAAGAAGAAGAAGAAGAAGAAGAAGAACAAGAAGAAGAAGAAGAAGAAAGTAACTGGTAAATACTCAAAATGAAATAAAATAAATTACAGTAAATCAAATTACCACAGTGAATGAATCAATAAATTGTCATTAATGAATATTTTATTCAGGTAGCAGAACATTTATTATAAAAACTGATAAAACAACACAAGAAAAACCCAAATTCATACCTAAATGAAATGCAAAATGAAAAAGTTTATTTGTTTACAGATAGTATCTACAAGTGCAACTGAAGTGCATAAAGTAATACAATCCATCAAAAGTAAGAATTCATCAGGGTGTGACGAAATAGTTGCAAAAATATTAAAAATATGACGACATTAGAAATTTCTTAACTCACTCTCCTTTGTACAGAAACATTTCCGGACAAGTTAAAATATTCTATTGTTGAACCATATAACCATATAAGAAAGGGTAAAAGTCACTAAAGTCGAGCTACATACCAGAATCATTACTAATAGCTTTTTCCAAAGTATTTGGAAAAGTAATGTTCCAATGAGTGTAACACCATCTATATAGAAATAATATTTTAGAAACAGTTTTGATTTGGGAAAACATGTTAACTAATGATGTCACTTTCAAGTATGAAGTTCTCAAATCCCTTGATATTAAATTTAATACACTACAAATATGCTGTGAACTACAGAAGTTAACTAATATGCAAACATGCTTGTCCAGTTCTTTTTGCAGATGGTACTCATTAAAAAGCACAAAATCAATCGCCTCTGAGATTGTCCAATGATATTTTTGGTACTGTAAATAATTTGTTTGAAAGTAATACAATTCGTATGAACTTTGAAAAAACGTAATACATTAATTTTCACACAAGTGATAAAAACACTGCAAGCCTAAAGATATAATATGAAGACAATGAATCATGTAGTCTAGTAATATAAACATTCTTGGTTTTATGATTAACCATGACATGAATTGGTAAGACCATCATACATCATGCCCTAACTAAGTTATATATTGAAATTAGATAATTAATTCATTTTATTAATAAGAGCATCCTAAAAACTCTTACTATCATTCCTTAATGACTTATTGAATAATGTTCTTGGGAAATATCAGTAAATACTAAAAAGGTATTTTTATACAAAAAAGAGTAATAAGAATAATCGCAGAGGCAAAACGATCAACTCATTGTAAACCATTATTCAAAACATTTGGGAGTTTAACATTAACTTGTGAGTACATTCTATGCATACTTTTATTTGTAGTACAGAATTCTGAAGTATTCATGAAAAAAAACTCAGATTAACACAGGCAGGACATATACAGACCAAGTAACAAGTTACAGGCACTCCAGAGAGGTATTTATTACAATTGAATAGTGTTATTTAAATTCACTTATATCATCTATTGCATACTAATAAAAATAAATTCATCGTGGCATAAAAAAAGCCTTATCACTCAATATACACACCTATATACAGGAAGATTTCATGCAATCAAAAAATAAATGGGCTAATTTTTCTCCATTGAATTAATTCAGCTTTGTAAATATACTAATACAAATACTATAACTTACTGTTTTGTAAATATTCAATATGCTATAATTTAAATGAACGTTATTATGCGTATTTTTCTGAAATGGCAATTTAATGTACACTATGTAAAAATGGCGAGCTCTGATAAAATCTACACCAGAGTTAAAATTTATAAATATGACAAATGTGACAATTTCCTCAAATGTACATGTATGTAATTTCTGACTTAATTTACATTATGGACTTACACAATATCTTTTGGTGTTTGCTTAACTCATAGGATCCATAGATTGAAGAGATATGATATGATCGAATAGAATGGAACTGTAATTACTATTTGCTCAATATAGTTACTTAAAGATGGTTATTGAGCAAGTTGAGTTAATTTTCCCTCTGACAGGGCACTTCTTCGTTCCATTTAATCGGGTGTTTGGATCATAGAACGTTACATGAAAAAGCACTGAAAGTTTATTAACACATGATCAGCACAGGAGTAATATCAGAACATGGAACAATCATACAATTGCGAACAGAATGTGATATAGTAAACTTTAAACTTGCTCAATGACAAGTGCCAACAAGAGTGTAAGAGATTTATGTTCAAGAGAGCAGACATCTAGGAAATGCTTCTTAGAAGAGATCGTGTTTTAAACACGAATTTGTGTCTTACAAATTAATAATAAAAACAACAGAATTCTACACATTTTTTAACCTTCAGCAAGTCCTCCATTTGTCAATAGAATAAAAATAGAAAAGATAATTTAGGTGTATATATAGTGCTTTTCCAATATATATACACACATTGGAAAAGCATTTTGGCAAGGAGTGGGATTAAACAGTGGTTTAGTGCACTATAAGAATTTATTTGAAAGAAATATTGCAGTTTCAAAAATAGATGTAACAATACCATAAGGTGACTAAACATCCTATTTTTACCGGATACTTTTTCTTTTTGACATATTTGTCCGGGATGCTGGCGAATTTTTTTATCATGAAATGTACTCCATTTCGTTACTTGTATACTGAAAAAATTTTAATTAACTTCTTTTGAAGTCTTTTTAAAGTAATTGGCCTTTGGATGGCAGCATCATTAACGTAATATATGTACCTACTACTCTTTGTTTACAGGTAACTAGTAAATCCAGAGATCGAAGCGGATTAATTTCGTTTCCTGCAATCTTAAATCTACTGGGTTGTTTTTTTTTTTCTTTCTTTCTTTCTATCTTTTTTTTTTTTTTTTTTTTCTTGTATGCGTGAAAGTGTTTTGTATCCTATTTTCTCTCTACTACATGGTTCTAAAAATAAATAGATGTTCATGCATTTAAAATGACAAAACGGTGATGTAAGTTCAACGATGTTCTAGCCAGCAATTATCCTGCTTTCAAAAAGGAATAAATGAATCTGAAGCGGAATGTAAAAACCTTATACCTCTGAAATACATTACAGCACATTTCAGGCTGACTTTTTGACTCTTAATAATTGAATATTTAGCATATATTTCATTGGCCTTTCATGTATACCTAACTGTAATATTAAACATTTATATCAAATATAGACAACAGTTTAAATACAATATAAGTTTAATTATCAATCGGTGTCTTTTTTTTTAACAATGCCCTCCTTTTGAAGCAATTTATCATGCTTTTTTCCGTCGATGTCATGAACCTGTTTACCCTACTAGAGAAGAAATAGATTTAAATGAACCAGTAGCTGAAAAGTCGGACTTTATTGTATAAATTAAACATTTGGTGTGAGTGTTGCTGCTAAACTACTGGGAAAGCGAGCTGTCTAAAATATGTGGATAAGGGTTTTCAATTTTATAAGACACTTTTAAAACGAAAACCTAATTTGTTGCTTTTGTTTGCCAATTCAATATTGTAATACCAATGCTAAAGTTGTGTGTGTGTGTGTGTGTGTGTGTGTGTGTGTGTGTGTGTGTGTAACATAAGGCTATTGAGAAATAAATTGTACTGACTTATTTATAATATAAATTTTGATCTTGTGAACAATATTTTGACATGGAAGCAGTTAAGTGTAAAATAATACATGTTCTCCTAGAATTTTAGATCAATATAAATGAATATAAATTCATACTATCTTATTCTCGTATAATTAAATTTGCAGACATAATAAAATTATGCATTCTATAATAGTAACAACTTAGTTTTAAATTCACAAACCCCTGTAATTTTACTTCTTGTACTTTTAATATATGATTGTAGTATATAAATTGCGCTTACCATGTTCTCTTAAATTACTTTTAAGAAGATTACTAACTCTTTGTAAGCTCTTCATTTCTCCTAGATGAAGTTTTTTTTTATCTCCGTGCTGATACATTCATTTATTTTTATCACTGTAAGTTTATTACATCCATATTCCGCTGTTTACGCAGAGCGAATTACAGAGTAATAACCATATTATGAAACGCAAAGAATAAACATGTTGCAAATGAAAGATGAAAGCCTTGTCGTTTGTGTTGGGGGGTTTCCATCAGGATTTCCGACGAAAGGGTTCGGTTCGCGTGGTCTACCGTTGCTACGTGGGTGTAAAAGGAAGCCTAGCTTTCATCAGTAACTTTGTCTTAGGTTTTCCGCCGTCTTCTTCACACAACGGGAAGAAGGGCAGGAATTATGCCCAAAATATAAACACAAGAAGGAATGCAATGAGACAAGTGTAGATTTCTCTCTTTACAGAGGAGTTATTGCTCGTTTCGGGAAAGGAATGCCCGTAACCCTTGGATGATAGTTCTCGGTGTGCGCAGGCAAGCAAAGTATTTCTGATTGTGAGGACCGCGAGCTTCAGTGGCTTGTAAACAATCACTTTATTATCTAATTCACATGTTGCAACAAGGCTTTGCTAAGTATTGACCTGTTGTCCGATTTTCCCGTAGGAATTAAAACTTGCTCTCGATTATCGCTGATTTATTACCGAGAATTTAACCTCAGTATCTGGCGGCTTATGCATTAGACTTGTCTAGCTTCTTGCCATTGAAGAACTCGCAGTAGTTCGAAGTATAGCAGTTTCTAGTGTGACTCTTTCTCTGTGTTTTATCTTTATCTACTTTTATTTTAGTGTTAATTTATATATATATATATATATATATATATATATATATATATATAACTTACGCACCTAATTATAACTCTCCGCCTCTCAGAATGCTACAGAATGCCCTGGACTGCTTTGAAAGAACTCTAATGAATGAAACTGGGCGATTTTGGCCTCTTTATATACTTCTTTTTTGGCATGCGATTTTCGAACATAGGGTTTCCCTCAAGCTCAGGAGCATCACCGTCTTCAAAAGTTTAAAATACTCACTGCTGATTGTCCGGTTCGCATCGAATATTCTAGTGACAAGGTAAAAACCATGACTGCCGAAGCCAGGAAATCCTATTATGTAGCTGAGATTGGTCAGGCGTCTGCTTTTAACTTTTGCTCTTATGTAACAAGAAACGAGTGCGGGTGTCATTTTATCATTCATTTCTCTATTCAAATACAAAAATGTAAATCTAGCTATCTGTTTATAATTAAACAAATGAGCAGAAGTAATTACGCCATCATTGCTATTTACATAATCAAATAAAGCCTTCAAGTCTCCACTGAAAACAATGTAACCAATGCGGTATTTACAACAATACAAATATTAAATTGCTCTCGAGACGTCGATTATAAATACTGCTACAAAAAAAAATAATTACGAATTCCTTTCCGCCATTAGCAGTTTGAATTGTTACAATTTCATTATGGGACAACTGTTGAACATCAAAAACAATAAACGATATCATAAATGTATATGTGCTTAAATACTAAAAAATATCTCTAAATTAGTGCTGTTAATCTCTATTTGCAGATGTGCGTGTAAGCACACTTTTGAAACTGTTTACATAGTATCTGAACATAGTTTAAAAGGGTTTTAGAAAATTAATGGTAATAGTATGGAATGCCATCATTCGTGAGAAAGTTATTCAATTTTTTTTATTTTATATATAATAAATTGCCCTTATGAAATTCATTAAAACATGAATAGCTTACCATTGCTTTGATCTTTTTCTACCTCATTCTGGATTCTTTGAAAAGTTTAATTGTAGATTTATTAATTTGTTTGTTTTTATTCATCTGAACAACTAATGACTTTTTTCCTTGTAGCTTCGGTTTATTATTATCATCATCATCATCATCATCATCATCATCATCATTTGCTTGTTTGTTTATTTTAAGATTAAAATATTAAAACCAACCATTTCAGTTTGAAAATTACTTCATTACATTTCCTCCTCCTTTGAAATATAAAACCAAAACAACAAGCTTTATCCCGGCTTCACAATTTAATCGAATCTGGTCTTAAGCCTTGTATTACAATTTCCTCTTAATTAATTAATAAGCTTGTTTTGAGATATCAATTTTTTTCTTTTCTGCTCAACGTCCCATTTTCTTTGGCTTTTGAATCTCTTAATGAACCATAGATGTCACTAGCATGATGTTACTGCTCTATTATAATATATATTTTTAAGATTACTTTATAGCCTTAAATATCCGTCTCAATTTTTTATTTCCTTACACTTAAGAATTTACTTTCTCTGTGTAAACATTAGTTTTGTTCTGTTTTAATGAAGTGAGGTATATGCGCTCATTGATATTTAATAATGTGAAACGCCTTGCAGTAACCGTACATATAGAATGGTATTGTAAGCAATGCGTAATTTGATCCTTGTCTAGGAGAGCAAAATGTCCAATGAGCGAAAAGTGAGGGCATTGCTGCTAACACATTAATTATCCTAAGCGCTGTATATATAATATAGAGTGCAATTTTTGAAAACTCCCTTACTTCAGAGGGAGTAGGAGTTGCTCTACTTTATTTTGAATGAACTTAACATAAAATAGATATAAAGAGTAGTGATAATTATAATTTGTAAAGTACAAATGCCTGGTAAAGACACTGGTGGGACATAAGTGTAAAGTGTTGACCGCCGTGCAATTAACGTGCTTCGTGCGAATAAATGAACTTAACCTAATACCTATCTAATTCAGTTATTTCGCATTTACAATTACGAAATCGTGATGATATTACCGCCATCAATTTTCGTAAATCAGGGTAGTGCATAAATGACCTTAGTTGAGAATGCACTGCATTAAAAGTAGTTTTATTCTAAATGGACACTGTAATACCCTATTTTCTCTGCTTGATAGAAGAACAGTGCCGGTAGGGTTTCTTTGCATTATATTGTCATGAACATTACGTTATACTAATACACATGGATTTGCATAAATATATAATACAAATTAAAAATAAGTAACTGGTAATGAACTAGACAGCAAAAATAATTACCGAAGAAAAAAAAATGCGGGAACAATCACATATATAGCACAATATTTCAAAAAGCTTGTTGTCTTGAAAGGTGGATAGACAAGAACACAAAATATTGCACTATTTTTATGACAGTTTAGGTGTTTTATTTATATTGACTATATTTATCATGCTATTGAACAAGTGGCAAATATTGCAGACCTTTTTTATTAATTTGCATTTGCAGCTCAGGCAGAAAATCTATGCTTATCGCTGGACATCCAGGTTCCATTTTTGGTCAAGATTAATTCCCAGATTGTGTTTTTATAACATTTTTCTCTCATCTGTAATATATAAATGCCATTATTATATTATGTTTATTGAATTCATGTTAATGTGCTATTTATAGGTACCATTCATTAAAATTTTGTATAAAAATGCCACCACGTAATCTTTTGAAAAGGAAATGTAGAGGAACAATTAGCAAAAAATATATTAAGCTAGGTATCAGTCCAAAAGAAATAACATAACATTATGCACTCAATAAACTGTTAACTATTAACATAGTTTAAATATAGGTATCTGTAACTATGAAATGTGCTCATTGCTATTAAAATTGCCAAAACAAAAAAAAGACATTGTCACTATAACAATACTTATTTAAAAGTATTTTATTCTAAAATGTTCACCCAAAATACTTATGCAAGTAGCAATGTATTTTACACAGTAAATGTGCAAAATTTATTTTTTAAATTGATGACATTCTTATTGTGCAAAATTAAGAATGTTTGATTATTTCAAAAAAGGTGTGAGTTTGACCAGGAAGAAAGGTACAATTAGTAATAAGCTACAAATATACTGGGAGATATCAGATTATAAATTGGAACACAGAACACAAAAAGAGAAAAAAATAAAAAATATAGGAACTAATTTCCTCCTGTAATTATGAGAGACAATTTGTAGCAAATTAGAATAACTGAATTGAATGGAAATTTCCTCACAGAGGTCACACTTGAAATTACTAAGTATGAGGAAATAAGAGATAACTGTTTTTATAACAATAGCAAAATATAAAGCAAAAAGTTCTGGCAAAATATTGTTTTCTGCAGTTTACATTTAATGAATACTATTGCTGCTATGCTAATGTGATCTAAGCTTTGTTTCTGTAATGCAATTTACATTCAAAACAATAAAGAAAATTATAACATTAGAGATAACAAAAGGTGAATTTCTTGAAATATTTGCCAGGAAATCTCTTTGATTTGCTTGAGCTTGGCAAACCCAAGGAAGGACTCATTGCTACCTGTTTAGTTGAGACAATAAAATTGGTAGATTCCCTTTGCATAGAAAACATTATGGATTTTCATAATTTTGGCCAGTATTTTGATAGGAGGAAGGTGTAAATTTGTATAATGCATCCAGAGCCACTTGGGTCATTCAAAATACACATCTACAAAAATAAAATAAAATGGGTGCAGTGAAAGCTGCAAATGCCTATACTATATCAATTTAGCACAACAGAACATTCTGCTTGTTAAGTGATGGGAATACGTTTGTTTTGCATTTGAAATAAATTGTGTGCTGGAGTTTTTTTTTATCCTGAAAAAATTGAACCAAAATAGCACGCAGCAAAAGACTGGGCTTATTTGTGGCCATCAGTAATTTATTCTATTGTTTCATCTTGATGGCCTGGAATGTTAAATGCTACATAATAATAAGAGAACATGACTTCTTCTCAAGCAGTAACCTTTCAAACATAAGCAATATTTGTTTAACATTTCATGCCACATACTATGAATCTTTTGGACAAATAGAATTAATTAATGATGGCACAAATGAGATGAATTCTCCTTATTTTTAAAGTTACTAGGTATCTGTCTTTTTAGTTGGAGAAAACTCTGGGGGATTGGGGGGAAGGGCCTACTAGAACAAAACTCAAGATCTGCTTGAAATGTTAATTGGAATTTTTACAGTGAAGCTAATCACATAATTAAGCTAATTGTACTATTGAGTTCAACGGCACACTCTTATTGGCATGAGGAAAGAAATCTCCAATTTTTTTAAACATTTATTTGAGATTCATGAAAGTATAACATTCATAAGAACAGTGACATACTTAATTGATATCATTGTATGATTCAGTTGAACTACACACTCTTAAAGCTTCACTTACTTTTCATAAATGTATGGAACCGGTTTTGAGAACATTTAGTTCCCATCTTTAGCCAGGCTAAAGTTCAACTGTGGGATCATTCATTCCCACAGCTCAACGAATGATCAGACAGTTGGCTGAAGATGGGAACTAAATGTTCTCAAAACTGTTCCATATAAATATGAAAAGCAAGTGAAGCTTTAAGAGTGTGTAGTTCAACTGAATCATACAATGATATCAATTAATATGATTAGCTTCACTGTGCAAGTTCCAATTTACATTTAAGTGACATACTTTGTTTCCTGGACATTTGACTTATTGCTCATGAAGTCTATAATAAACCACAGCATACAGATCTCAACCAGACATGATCACCCTCTTCAAAATGAACATCATAGCAGTAGTACACAGAGTTAAAACCATCAATGAACTGGAGCTCCTTTAAAAGTAATTTAAAAATCTTAGCAATGTATTACAGCAGATATTGCACTAAAGGCATCAATACAAATTTAAATTCATTGTGTAATTTGCTGGTAATGGTATATCATAAGAAAACTCTTCGTGAGCCACATTAATAAAAAAAAGGACAAAATACTTATAAAAGAAGGACACAAAATAGCCATTTATATTTAACCTTTTATTATACTTAAAATTGCATCTATTTCTATTTAATACAAAATATTTATAATATAGCGCAAAAAGAATGTAGTTAGCTGCATGTGAAAACCAAGTAAAATATAATGCTAAATATTATATTATTAAGAGACAAAATGGCAGCACAAAATGTGAATTTAATGTTATTTTATAATGTGTTTCAGATGTTGCAAATGCACAAGTATTACATTCAGCTTCAAATTATTTTCTTCCTTATCTGAACAGAGGATAGCTGCTGGTTAGGGCATTGTTGAACTTACATCATCATTTTGTCATTTTAAATGCATGTATATCAAACTATTCTTAGACTCATGTGATGGAGAGAAAAAATACAGAACACTTTTACATGCATACAAAGCAGAATGGGTAGACTGTAAGATTGGAGAAAGAAATTTGATATGCTTTGATCTATGTTTACGGAATTTGGGAATCCACACAGTGAAACTTTTGTTAATCTTATTTTGATTTAAAGTAAAACACTAAAAATCATGTCGTCACATTAAAACTCTCTTTAAGTTTCACAAACACACTAATTTTGGTACATGTTTCGTGAGGTACATTCCTCACATTGAGAGTCGTCGTTTTGGTTGACAATGTGAGGAATGTACCTCACGAAACATGTACCAAAATTACTTTTATAAGTGTGTTTGTGAAACTTAAAGAGAGTTTTAATGTGACGACATGATTTTTAGTGTTTTACTTTAAATCAAAATAAGATGCTTTGATCTGTTGATTTACTAGTTATCTGTAAGCACAGAGTGAGTATAATCCATTGATGTTGCTGCCACATACAGGCAAATTACTTGTAAAAGGACGTCAAAAAAGATAATTTCAAAATTTCAGCATACAGGATACAAAAAGGACTTTCATGTTGTTAAAAAGAGATGCATATACCCCGAACAAAGCTGTAAAAAGGAGCACATCTGGTCGCCCTATACAGAAGAATTGGATGGACCTTTCTCATATAATCTGGTTTTAAAACTGATATTTAGTTTCCAAAACATAAAAGCAGTGAGCATTGACTGCATCCAGCAGAATTTTTTCAAGTGTGGTGCAAAGATAAGGACAGACTTAAATATCTGATCAAACTCTTGAATGGAGTAAAGTTTAGGAAGGATGGATGCAATAATAATGAGAGAGGAGGATAATAAAATTAGGGTAGCTACTAGGGCATTCCATTGCTGTTAAATTTTAGGAAACATTTTGTCATAATACACTCAAAGATTATCATCATTCCACTAGGATTCAAAAAGGGTAGGAGAATGGAGGATAATGTTATGATTATTAAACCATTAAATAGTAAATATTTGTTATTGAAATAATGTAGACTGTATACAGTATTTGCAGACTTTGATAAAACCCTATGGTAAAATATAAGAGAGGTGGTATAAATTGTTGAGGGTGACAGGCTTAAGTAATGACTGAGATACTCTATATCAAAACTATTAGTCATACAGAAATGTGGGCATAAGCAAGACTGCAAATTGAGCCCAATCTTGTTTAATCTATTCTTAGCCTATATAATGTTGGGCTCAAAAAAATTTAACAGACATATGCCAATCTCAATTACATGAAAATTTCAGGTTTACTTTATGCCTTAATGGTGGAATCAGTATCAGTTATACAGGGCTTTCATGTAAAAACTATCCCATTTCTTAGGGAAAGAGTGAGGAGCGTTGCTTGCAGTTGACGTGATTAAAAACACTGCACTGCACTTGCGGTATAGTTTTTACTTCAAAGCCCTGTAAGTTTAGGTTATACTATATTTGCATATTTGACAAAATATATATGATTTAAATTTAGCCCTAAAATTTTATATTGCTTGCATATTTTGTTATTGATTTCAGTATGTAATATATTCATTTACAATTTTTCTACTGACAGTCTATCCCTTTTATATTTATGGCCCATTTTTACAGTTCTAAGTTGTATAGGATTCACTTAGTGAATAAATGAATGAATGTTTATTTAACAAAATCTTATACAATTTAAAATCAATATCATGAAAACCACATTGCACATAAAGATAACTAAATACTAAATAAAAAAATAAGTTACTTCCTATAATTCAAATGGCATCAGGGTTCCAGGAAACACTATCTGTGACTCATCCTCCAAGAGGTTCTGGTCTTGTGTTCTCCAGAAGGCTTAGGTTCCCTTTCACTTAGAAAGTTCCTATGAATTCACTTATTTTAAATTAAAAATGTCATTCTTTTATGTAAATATTATTTGAAATTAATGTATTGCTAATATTCCTTCATATCTCGAAACTATTTAATCAGTTATCCTAATATACCTGAAAACCCTTGTGCTATAGTAGAAATTGAAAGGCAATCAAGAGTGGGGACTCAAAAGTAAAGCAAAGTAAGACTAAGATCTGGTGTTTAAAAAAGAAATTACAAAGTAGAAAGTTGCAGTATAAGGCAGGGAAAGAAATTCAAGTTATACATAATTTCATTTATATAAACATTAAATGTACGGGGGGGGGGGGGGGCTGGAAAACAGAAAAAGCAAGCATTAACAAAAGAGGGAAGATTGGCTATAACATTATTGAGAAAATGTTTACATGTAGCTCATGTTGGAAATTGATGAATAGGATAAACATTACGTTTTGTAAGATTGTGTTCAGAATTCCACAAAATGCTGCCAATGCAGGTGCACTTTGGAAATGGGGAGGGTTGGTGTGAGAGGGTAGGTAATGGAGAAAGTTTAGAAGTATTAGTTTAAGATAAAACAGATGTTGGATATTTCTTTGTTAAATGCATGTTAAAAATTTCAGGAGCCTGGGGTGGGGGATTTCTATTGGGTAACCAGTGTTGGGGAAAAGTTAACAAGGAATGGAATGGGTGATGTATAACTAAGAAGAAGTGATTTGAAATGAGGTTTTTGGAAACAGATTAGAGTAAGGTTTGAGGATATAAATGGACAGATATTATATACTATAATGAAGGTGAAGAGGACATTAGTGTTTCATTAGGAGCTAAAAGGGGATGCTAAAAGAGATAGACACATTAGTAAGTGTAATAAGCAGAAGAGAAAGGGGATGGCTTGGTGTAGATAATGAATCTGGAGCTTAAACTTGTAAACAATGGGGATTAAAAAGTGATGAATTGAAATGAAAGATCTTCATTTTTAAAAGAGGTTAGGGGTTGAAAAATGATGAAAAATGGCAGTTAAATGGGAGAGAAATAGAGGTGGTGAGGAAAATTAAAAACAAGTTTAATCTCTAATGGAAGTTGAATGTGCAGAAAAAAATGGCAATACCAAAGGAAAAGCTGCTATGAATGTTATAAGAGCATGTTTAAGAAAAATTCCTGATATAAGCGTAAATTAACTACAAAGAATATACACAACCACAGTAGAAGTTAAAATGTTGTATGGGTCATAAATTTGGGATGTAAAGGATGCATGGAAAGATGTTGATAAAATAAATAAGAGTTTTTGTAAAATGATTTTAGGTTTATCAACAGCTCCCCAAATGGTATAGCACAATTAGAATAGGTAGGTATTTCATTAAGAAAAAATTAATCACAAGAATATTGAAATATTTATTCAGAATTACCACATTAGAAGAGAGTGATATTATAAAGAATGTTTTAGTATACAGGAGAATTATAAGTAGAAAGAATCAATGGTACTTCAAACTGCAGGAAATTTTACAACAGATAGGTTTAAGTATAGATAAATAGGGAATACCAAAACAAAGGATTTTGGAAAGAAATAAATCTAAAATTGGAAAATATTGTACCACAAGAAATAATTAGTAGTTTACGTGAAAAGAGTTTATTGAGGCTTTATAAGGGAATAAAAATACTATTGGGTAGCGAAAAATATGTAGAACAATATGATCAGGCAGGTAGAGAAGGGTTTACTTGGGCTAGAACTGGAGTTATTAATTTAAAAGGATTATGATATGATAAAGGAATAGGAAATTGTTTAACATGTGGAGAAACCAACAGGGATTTTCATTATTTGTTATATTGTAATGAAACAAAATTATAGAGAGAAAAGATTTGGAATAAAAAATGGAAAAATTTTAATTAGGATTTTAACTGTAAAAGGAGAGAAGGATATAAAAATGAAGGGAACTATTTAGGAAAAGTTAGAGAGAAATAGATAAGAATAGAGAGGATGATGGAATGAAATGTAGAAAGAAATGTAACGTTATAAGTATAATAATTTATGGATATTACAGTACATTTAGGGAAGGTGAGGAATAAATGAAAAAGAATAGCCAGATAAATTGAATAGGGAGGGAATGGGAGTAAATTAGCATTAGAAACATGATTATTATATACCAATAATCTGGGTGTTAGTGTGTATATAATCCTAAAGAAAAAGTAGCCCACAAGTATATAATGATATGAGGATAGGTCCATAAGTTATTGGCCTCGCTGATAAGGATTATTGCCTTCAAAAAGCCCTTATCTGTTAAATAAATAATGGCAGCTCTAATTCCGCTCCGCTGTGTTCATTTGTTCACATACAGTTGCATAAAGAAGGCTATGTGTATAAGATTATGGCATGTTCAAAATGGAGTATCGAGCTATTATTGAATTCTTCAGGCAAGAAGAACTTATTCCAAATGAAATTAAACAGTGATTGAATGGGGTATATGGGGAAGCATCCCCTTCATATTCTACTATAAAAGAATGGGCTAAACTTTATTGAATGGATTGAGAAAGCATTTAAGATGAAGAGCGTGCAGGTTGGCCCTTGGAGGTGCTCACTCCTGAAAACATCGCTCTTGTGGAAGGAGAAATTATGGAACACCGGCGGCTCAAAGTTACAGAAATAGCAGCAAGGTTGGGCCTTTCTAAAACAACAGCCCAAATTATTCATGAACATTTAAACATAAATAAGGTGAGGGCAAGATGGGTGCCTAGACTTCTTTCCTCAGTCCAAAAGCAGTAGCAAGTCATCTGTTGTCAGGCATTTTTGAAGCTCTGCCGTGGCAATGAGGGAGCAGTTCTGCAAACCATTGTTACAGAATATAAAACTATGGTCCTCTACTATAATCTCTTGTCCAAAAGAGAATCAATGAAGTGGCATAAACTTGGCGAAGCACTGCCTCTAAAGGCCAAGGTCACTCAGTCAACCAAGAAGTTCATGGCCACAATTTTTTGGGACTGTGAAGGAACACTCTTCATTGACTTCAAGGAGAGGAACACTACAGTAAATGGGGAGTAATATGCTGGCCTACTGCACAGATTACGTGCTTCCATCAAAGAGAAAAGGCGAGGAAAGCTGAGTGATGGTGTGCACTTTGTTCGCGACAACGGCGCTGTGCACATAGCTCTTGTTGCAAAGGAAGCTGTGAAGAAATGTGACTTCAAGGAGATCGACCATCCACCCTACAGCCCAGATCTAGCTCCTAGTGACTATTTCCTCTTCTCAATGCTCAAGAAAGACCTTCAAGGAAGGAAATTTAAGTATGATGAAGAAGTGATGGATACTGTTTATACCCATTTTGCAAACAAGACTTCTGACTATTTGGGGGGGGGATATAGATAAGAGAAGTGTATTGCAATAAAGTGTAACTATGTTGAAAAGTTTAATATAGTTTTTGTCTCTATCATACCTAGAAAATGGTTAGGTCAGAAACTTATGGACCTATCCTCATATGTATTAATTTCAATTTTTAGTTATTATGGAATTGACGAAGACATAAACCTAATTGTAATATTTAAAATTGTATGGTGATGTAAAGAGAAATAAATCAAATCCAAAGTGTCTGTTCTCTTCACAGAAGAGTTGATACATCTTTTTAACACTAATTGGAGATCCAGGTATGTAAGAGGTTTGTTAGCACAATGTGTTTGGTGTCTAGGAAATGCTCTGATGTGTTGATCTATTTTATGAACTGCTGCTTCAGGAACTGCATTGCTACGATTAAAATGCTTCCCATGCTTATTGAAAGGAGACTTTCCTTGAAGTAGCAGGGAAGTGATATAGACTTGCCAGAGACAGCATATAAGTTCAGAAATGCTTCTCTAATAGATAAAACATTTAAAATGTTTTGTTTACTAGAGATTTTGTACTCGTTTCATACTACTGATTCCTAAATATATTCAAACTGATATCGGAAATGCTTGTTTACAAACACGAACTCTTCTACAACCTAACAGCATATGAAAGATGAATGATGGTCCTCTCATCTTGGCTGTCTTCTTTTTATTGGTTTACTATTCATTAGTCCCATTAGAAAGGCATCTTATTCATTTTTAGTAGATCCATAGTCTCGGTGATAGAATAGTTATTTTATCATCAAAAAATGCATTTGTACACTTCAGCTGGCATCTGCAATCGGGACCCAACTTCTTAGCATTCATAACCTTAATCTTCCGAGCTAAACAAATGCTTTTCCTCTTCTCATGAGCATAATCCCCAATATTTCAAACTCTTTTCCTCTTATTCTTTCTTGGAGATTCACTCTCAGACCCATGCATTATAAATAGCACAAAAATTGTGAATAAGGTTGTAATATGCACAGCAGGCACTTCCAAAACAATAACAAATAACAGTATTTTTTTTTGAGTAGTGTTTAACGCCTGTTTTTACTACTGAGGCACCACAGGCGGTGGACACTGATGATACATGAGATGAAATGATACATTGAGAAAGGATATTTTTTTTAAGGAAGGAAACATTCCAAGCCTAAGTTTTAGGGTAGTACCTCCCTGGCATTTGCCAGTTATGAGGACTGAGGAAAACCTGGGAAAAAACCCCAGTCAGGGAGGATGGTCTTGGTGGGATTCAAACCCCAGACCTCCCGCTCACGAGTAACATTATTACCAACATACTCTAAATAATATTACCAACACAATAATAAAACAATGATCATTCAAGGCCATACTTTTTCAAATTACAGATTTAATTTTCTTTTTGGGCACTTTACACTTAAATTTCTTCTGCTAGAATCGCAAGAACAGGGAGGTTCCAATTTTCTTGCTTCATTAGAACATAAAACATTGCTTTTTGGTCATCAGATTTTTTTTCTTGAAGACAGCTAGCTGTTACTGTTCATAGTTCAGTTACAATTATATTGGATCCTTTCTTGTAGATATTCTTGAAATGTTGTAGAGGTGATGGTGCCTGAAACTTATTTGTAAGTCCATAGGCAAATAAAGATATGAGTACTGTGTTCAAATACCATATTTTCTGTAGCATTTTTCTGATGTGCAGTAAATTGAAACTTAACCATAAATATTTTCCTGTAAATGAATAAATAAATAATACTTTATTGAATGAAAACTCAAACAATAAAAGGTACTTAAGTGCATTAAAAATGCAATAGAATACATATAGAAATACTATAAACGAAATAGCTCTCTTTTTTATGCAAAATCTAACACAGTACTTCTGCCTTAAAATGGAGTAAGATCATTTATAATTCCATAATTAAGAATAGATTTGAGTTAAGTAAATTAAATATATTTAATTTGTGTGTTTGTGAAACTTAAAGAGAGTTTTAATGTGACGACATGATTTTTAGTGTTTTACTTTAAATCAAAATAAAATTAAATATACATAAATTCTAAAATAAAATCCAAAGTATAATAAAATAAGTAGTCTGCTCTTTCAAGCATTAATCTCTATAATTTTTATAACACTTAAATAATTGTACTACCCTCACTTATTTTTTCTCATTTGTCCACATACATCCTCATTAATTATAAACCAATCTAAAATGTGTTAACGGTGGACTTGATGGTTATTATTTTTTATGCATGCTCTTAATTATTTACCATGGAATTTATAATTTATTATGGCTGTAAGTGTTTTGACCACTGAAGTTAATAATTAAAAGAATAAAAGTAATATTCAGCATAAACACCTTTTGGTTTGGATGTAAATGGTGATGTATTTAAGGTACAAAATGTTAAAAATTTCAATAATAAACAATCAGCCCTTTAAGTAGAGTTAGCCATAGATTTTTTGTAGGACTAAACCAGGGTTAATATTTCAATAATAAAACATTTTCCTCTCAGATGTAAATAAACAATAGGGCTAATACTTAGTTTCTCTTATAACATTTATTAAAACTACAAGTTTTTCAAGTGAAAACTATCTCGCTTGTAGGGGGAAAGATTGGGGAATGTAGCTCGCAGCCGATGGGATTCTAAACACTGCACTGCACTTGAAGGATAGTTTTTATATGAAAGCCCTTAATTATAAAAATGTTATATAAGTAATTACTGAGTAATTCTCCTTTGTATGAGTGACTAAATATCAAAACAGCACAACTGTGAATGCTTCAATGTGCATTTTGTATTTGTGTTGCTGACCAAGCATTACTGATGACAACAGTACAATAATGTAGCTATAACACTTTATTGAATCGCTTAACAACAGTGCAATAATAACCATTCGGTCAACAGATTTAAAATACTTTTTTTCTAAAGAAATTACTAAATAAAATGAACAGTTGTCTTATGTGGTTATCATATTTAAATAATACCTTGTAAGTCAAAAATCCTTAATAGAAAAGAAATACAATTTATAAAGAGATGTACATTTTTCAAATTTATTCTTCATACAAACATAACAAGTATGACATTGCAGGCCATAGAATGTTTAATTATTTTTTAAAAGTGCACAAAAATATTTAAAAAAAATTGACTTATGAGGTTTTCACTCTTAGTTGTCAATAAAACAATAATGACTAAAAATTCATAGAATTATAATGGTTGAGAAAAGTTTTTACAACAACACAACACCTAAGGTGTTTAAAATTACTATAGCAAATTCAAATAAAATGGCATTGGTCTGTAGGCAATGAACGAGTAGAGATTTTATATAAATGTTTGTAATTTGAACTTAGTTATTAAAAAGTGCGCGCAATTATGAATTATGAAGAATTGACTGTAATCAATTCTGTGGGGATCTGTAGGAGAGGTGATATGGGCCAAAGCCCATAGATATCTTTATATATGTATGTCGTTTAGTAATGCAGGAACATTTGAGAAAACATTTTGAACATTGTGAACATGTTAGAAAGATAGATTTTTTTTTAAGGCCAGCAAAAAGCTGAAGTTGTCAATAAAGAAGAAAGAAAGTGTTAGGAGAACAATGTCCCTAGAATAAATATTATAATTTTATAATTGCTACATCCAATTGGAATGTACATGAGCATTTGCAGATCAATTTAGAAGAGAGTTAGGAGAATGGTTGGAAAAATTAAGAAGTATAGGAATTGAATAAGAAACTACATAGAGGAAAGATCTTTTGGTGTAATCTTGGAATAATATGTGGTGATCACTGATCTCCATTCTCCTGGATATTCCAGTACAAAACTAATGATGGACCTAAACAGAGGCAATAGAATGGTTATAGTAAGTCAGAGGGCGTTTTATTTTCTTTTATGAATTGAAACAAATAAGTAATTATGAATAGTTTGTAATTTTTTGAAGATGTTGAGTGAAATTATTTTATTGAAATTGTGGTCACACCTAAGAACAGATTGGACCAAAATCAGGTGGTGGCCACTTTGTACAGTGTGTTCCACTTTGAGATATTCAAGAAATAAGTGTAAATAATGATTTTACATAACTTAATGTAGAAACTTTACAAATTTATGAGAATAATACTACAACTTGGTGTGTGCATCCCCAGTTGTTCTACAGACTCCTGGAGTCCACCCATTCTACTCAGGGCAATTCCAGCAATGTACATGCATAACAGATTTCTGTTCTGCTAACCACAGCATGCACATGTCCACATGTTTACTATAGCCTCTCTGTAGCTCTACTGAACACATAGTGCCAGACTTGTCCTCGCACTAAACTTTGGCATAAATGCACACATTCTTATCACTGTTACTCTATAAGCTTGGGAATTTCTGTATCTTGCATGATGCTAACCATAATAATGATTTCCTTTATTTTTAAATGTTGAACATTTCTTAATATCCTTTAGCAAAACCCCTGCATTTTGCTTAGAATTTTAATAAATAATAACAACTTTCCTTTTTCACATACAAAATAATGTTTTCCATTTTTGTATTATAATAACAAAGAAATATAATACTTTAAATAAAAATATTTTTTGTTGTTGAATAGATTAAATCAATAACAATGTTATTAACTTGTTTTTTTAAACTTCACCATCAGAACTTTTACAAATAAATGGATTGAAATATATTTCATAATAAGATTGTAACTTAGAGTAAGAATGTTCGCTGCCAGTTCTCACACACACACACACACTTATCTTCGGGACTAGCTACTGCTGGATTTCATACAGGTCTTAACTTTGGTACTGTCACAAACTTCCTTTACAGCTTCATATGTACCAAAGAAAATTGCACCTCCTAGTGTAATCCACAGCACACGGGGTATAAAACCTGCAAATAGCCTATAAATATAGAAAATATGCATTAATAACTTATTAATTTTAATTAAGAATATGACATTTAAAAACACTACCAACATAGTCTAGTGGTAGCATTTGTGCTTCCTATGCAATGGGCTCAAGTTTGGGTCAGTTTCCTGACATGTTTTTTCAAGAGTTTTCCCACAGGTCTTAAGGTGAATGCCTGGGAAACTTAGATCACAAAATCCCCTGAGCTCATTTGTCCAAATATCATCTATTCGACAGCTATCCTTGGAATAATGTAGCCATGCCTTCCAGGCATCCCAACCTCATAACCCAGTTATACTCTCACCAAGCTGATGTAGTATCCCACAAGTTTGAATGGACAGTGGTGGCATTGACAAAAAAAAGTTTAAAAAAAACATTGCTGCTTCCTCCTATACTGCTGCTGTTTTTCACTTTTCTTTTTCTATACATACATTAGTATTTTACTGCTAATATGATGATTCCATAAGAGAAAAATGATTTCTGGGACATTGAATATACCAGGTGAATAAAATATAGACCAGTTTTTTAAACTAAATTAAATAAAAATGGTATATATCTAATTTTTTTATATAATTTCCTAATTTATAAATGCATATTTTCGTAGCATATATGAAGCTCCTTAATCCAATAATGAAGAAAGAGTAGGGTTGGGTTTCCAGCCAGTTGCACACAAACGCTTCCACATCTTCATTCCTATTGAATTGCTGACCTCCCAATGCTTTTTTTTAAACAGTCCAAACATAGGTAATCACAAGCAATATGCATGAATTTTAGCAACAGTGTTTCAATGCTGTACAATGGGTTTATTGAGTTCTTTCCTTGTTAAATCAGCTGTATATGGATAGATATTATCTTCGAGGAGAAGAACTTATTGAATTGGTTATTGGCATCTTTTCACTGATAAATATATTTTGCCTCAACAAGAAGATGGCAGTAATAAGCTGCATTGAATGATTGACATTCATGAAGAAACTAAATAAATAATATACCTTGGGGCAATCCATAAAATTTTAAGGGCATTATAACATATTTCAGGCAAGTTTTTGCTTTGATGGAGCGGCATTCCCCCACTTTTCCTCCACTACATGCTCACCTGCTTTCACTCAGGAGTACAATGGTGTACCCATCATTCATCGCAGATTATGATTTGATGCAGAAATATTTTTCCATGAACAGGGTATTGAACCAGAAATCTACGACACACTCTCACACATGTAGCTTTTTGACCCTCAATGAGTATTTGAGGAACCCACCTTCTCCAGTCCAAGTTATCTGAAATGATGGATTGGATACTTCCATTATCTATCCCCAATCTCAGAAGTGATTACAGTAATTGTTATATGCCATTTACACACAACTGGATCCTGAACCATCTGAATGTTCATTTCTGTTACATTCATCTGAGACTGACATTCATTTTCCATAGTTTTTCACCCTTTTGTGAATCTTTTGTGCCACTCCATATACTTGTGTTTTAGACAGAATTCTATTGCTAAACTGTGCCAAAAATCTTTGCAAAATTTTGGCTGGTTTTTATGCCTTGATAATGCATTGTGCAATTGACGAACATGGCTTTTGCTTGGAAATGATGCTACTGACAAACAAAACAGTGAGGCAAACCAGTTTTCTTCCTATTCTTGAAACCTCCATGTATATAATGCCTCAAACTATATTACTCACAAGTGGTGAAATCAAGACTGTGATTCATATTTGATTCACCCTCATACAAGGCAAAACATTATTATTTTCTCAGCCAGTTTTTGCTTTAAAAAATTATATATATATAATTTTTTTTATGCAGCATCTTTAAATTTTTCCACATTAACCCATATAGTTTTATTGTCTTTCACCACATTCATATAATTATATTTCAAAATGGTATCTGTAAATGCTGAGTCACAAAAGTAGTTATGGTATTTCTTTTGGTGGAGAAACAGCCATCACAAGCATTCAGAGGCACATGTGCACAGAGAAATGCCAGTGGATAAAAACATTCTCTGTCATTGAGAAAACTGGCTTTTATTACCTGGAGAAGGTAAAGGCAATTTGGTCACAATTGCTTGTACAGTGCAGTGCCATTTACTATGCAAACTGTGTGAATACCCTTATTTAGGAAAATTGACAAATATCCAATTTTCTGCATTGCTCATCATGTATCTCTGGGGGTAGAGTCAAATGATTAGCAATTCAAAATGTGAGTCACACAGATGCCTTGCAGCAAAAATGTCATCTATGAATTATAATTTGTTCAGAACCAACAGAGCTTTAGCACATTGCCTTTCATCTCTCATTCCTTACTTTGGATCTTGCAATTTCTGACTTTCACCTCTTCAAACTTCTAAATTACCCAAATCTTTTGAATAAACCGTCTCATTTTCAAAAGTAACATTGTGGTGATCCCTCTACACTATCATCGTTATTAAAAAATTATTTCTCAGAAAGTTGCATGCACATTTCAACAATCATACAATTGACTGTATTTTTCTGATAAGGACAGATATGATAAGTTCTTAAAAGGAAGGTTCTGCGACAGGCTGCAGAGATTCTGATTTGACGTCAAAGTTAAATCATATTATTCTAAAGGATATTTAATATTTGGCTTCTTGGCACTTTGTATCAATCACAAAGTATTATATATAGAGACATTTTATTAACAGAGAGTATGAAATCTTCAGAGCTCATTAGTTCATCCTACTAACAGATCTACATCTCTGAGCTTAAACTTGTCGATTTCTTTTGCAAGAAGCTGGACATTCTCAAATTGCCCCATGGTTCATTAAGAGTAGCCAAATTATGTAATTCATTTATTGTCTTTGAAAAAGTACTACTTTCATCAAGCAGTTGATATGGTATGAACAATTTTAAACTGAGAATGTAAAAACACTCAAATCAACTCTTACCCTAAAATATGGTTGATAAAATGACAACATTATTAATGAGCTAGAAAAAAAAAACATAGAAAGATTGAATTGTTTCTTGAACTTGACTAATCCATTGATGGGGGCAGTGTTCACAGTTTTCAAGTTTGATATGATAAACAGAAGGAGATTATTCTGTTTTGCAACTCTTTAGCTGGTCAGACTACTGCTGAGTGTTTATATGGCATTTTCATTGCTACAACAAATTTTGAAATCAACTGAAAAATAAAGGTGAGTTCTAATACTTGCTTGCCATCTAGGCAATGGAATTCCATACTTGGGCAGCAAAGGGCTCAGCAAAATTGTAAATAGATAATTGGTGGACTACTTTATGCTGAATGATGAAGATGGGGAAGTGATGATGGAGCAGTAATGATATATGAGTGGCAAGGGAAAGCAGAGTGCCCGGAGAAAATTTCCCCATATACCACTACATTTGCTACAAATCCACTTACTGCTGCTGTGATTAAACCTGTTTAAGTGGTAGGGGAGAAGTCTGAACCACTCAGCCATGGTACCGCCTAAAAACATATGATATATAAAGGACAGAAGGGGATTTATGACTTTCCTCATACAGTATAACTATTTGTGAGGAATAAAAATAACATTGTTTAGTATAGTATAATTTTGCCCTTTCTGATTTTAATTTTGAGAGATTGTAATTCATTTTATTAAAATATAATTTAAGTTAATTAAACTTTGGAGGTGTTTCTTTGTAAAAAGTTATCTCCCTTTCTAAATGTTTGCAGTCATAAGTTTCACAGTTTTTGTGGCAAGAAGGCAGAGTATTGTCTAATGTATAAAACAAAACTCTGGAATACCAAGGAAATAAAGACATTAAACAACAAATACATATGAAAATGTTTATTATGAGGATGATGATGATGATGATGATGATAATAATAATAATAATAATAATAATAATAATAATAATAATAATAATAATAATAATAATAATAATAAGCATTTTCACCACATTAATAAAGATAATAAGCATTAATGCAAAGGAGGACCAGCAATCTTTAAACAGCTATAGAAAAGCATCAAGCACATGATTATTGAAATTAAAATACAATATAATACATTTCTTTATGATATTTTAAATCAAACATAATTATTCTCATTCCTCTTCATGAAACAATATAAAATAAAATGACAACATAATTAAAATTTAAATATCCCCTATTTGTCATTTACAAACCTTATTAACCTTTGTATTTGGTTCATCAGTAGTCATCTGCTAAAATTCCAGAAGACAGAGGTTCACCCACCACTCCAAATAATTCTTTCTCATCATCATATGATTTATCCATTGTTTATTTCTCTCTTTTAAACTCCTAATCTGTTTCATTTCTTCTTAAATTCATCAATCACTAATTAAGAAAAACACCATATTTATTTTGAATTTATATCAAAGTTATTTATTTATAGCTCTCACCTAGATACAATTAATTATTATAACATTTATCGACTATTAATTTCCATTTAATTTTACAAATACACTGATAGACACTAATTGCTAAACCAAGAAAACAACATTCTCATAAAACGAATATAGTTGACTCACACTCATGACCTGCGGATTATTTCAATTGGCTGGAAAGCTCCAACAGTAAATCATGAAGCAGCAAAGCATGTTGAGACTGACATTGCAAGCTCAGAGGAGAACAAAATGCATCACACTACTACAATTAATAATTGAAATGCTAACACCAGAAAGAAGTTAAGAAAGAATATCCTGGAGAAAAAAGGAAGAACACAAAGGCTGGGAAATACCAAAACAGCAATCAAAATCAAAGCAGAAAGAAGATAGGAAACAACAGGACATAAACACATCATCAGCAACTTACACAATAAAAATAATGAAGGGGGAAAAAAAAGATACAGTATGAACAAGAAAGAAAAAAGAAGTGAAAAGATCTGCAGATAGTCATGGCAGCGGTCTCAGTGGATTTTTATCTGAAACTCAAAAAGAAGCAAAAGTGGAAGGAAGTTAAGCAGAGAGCACTACTAAGTGAAGTGATAAATAATTGTGAAAGTGCTACCCATTTCCTAACTTCAAAAGAATTTAACATATTTATTAATTAATTTTTACTTATGAAGCCTGTAGACAATGGAGTGGTAATATATCCATTTCCACTTACTTATACAACACTGATAATGATGATGATGGGAGTAGCTCTCCAAATATATGTCCTAATGTTGTATAAGTATGTGGAATGAGTATACATATTTAATACATTCTTATTGGATATCGCTGTTGTCATTGTCGGAGGAGGAGGAGGAGGAGGAGGAGGAGGAGGAGGAACAAATGAGATAGTAACAAATGAACAAATTGAAAGCAAACTCTCATGAATTGTTGATAAAATTACCATAATAAATAGAGAGAGGTGAATATATCAAATAGATATAACTTGTGTAAACATAAGCACAACTAAATCTGTAACCAATTTATTTATGTAAATGTAATAAATGTAAGTAGCATAGAAAGGGGTAACATCAACTTCATCTTATAATGACTTCTTTAAAAGAGTGTAAACCAAAAGAATCTGCAAAGCCTTTAAAAAGTGAGTATCCTAAACTGTTAATGGCTGTGGCAATAAGAACACTTAGAGAAGATTACCTATTAATCATTTCATGAGATCTGCATGTTAGTTTAGGTCAGGCGCAGATCTAGCAATATTCAACAGGGGAGACCTGATTGACTACCCCATATGAATATTTCAGAATTAAGGCTATACTATAACAGTTGCTAACAAAATATTTAAGAAATAAAATAATATTTAAATTATTGACTGGGATGCAGATTCTATTTCTAAATATTTAACCATAGACCAGCAGAAAATGTCCAATCTTTGTAAAAAAAAACACACATTCAGTTTACATTAAAAAAAATGTGATTCTTTTGTATTAGTATTATATAAATTAATTGCACCCAGAAAAAATTGTACAGTAATAATAATAATGAAGCTGTAATCTCCTGGGATGTAATCTTGCGAAAAGATTAACTACTTACTCTGAAATCAGCTCAATGTTGTGATGAATGTTAAGTAATTCAGTCTATCCTGTTGCACATTGCATCTTAGATAGGTTTTCACATGCCTTAATGTTGAAAATGATCTTTCAGCAGTACATGTTATTACTGTATGATATACATGATGATTCCCTGATGTTGGGATAGAAGTTGCTTTTGGGTGGAGAAGGAGAAGAGCTTCAATAGCCGTTTTCAGTTACTTTGTTGAGTTTTCCAAAAATTAAACCATATTTTTAATTCATGTCGAATCTCTGTAATGGTTCCTGCCAAGTCTTGTTCATAAATGCTTGCACCTCGTCAATATTCAAGTCATTCCAAAAATATGGAATCAAGAACTGAAGTTTAAGTTTAAGGATGAGAATCTAGTGGACAATTCCATTGAAAATAATCCAAGAATAGAAGAAAAACTTTAATGCGATAATGGTTTCCTGAAGAAGGAGAAAGAATATTGCTTTGATAAATTTGTCTGGATGTTATTCGAGGCACCTTAACTTCTACATCAACATCTTTTGCTAATGTGATAGCGTTTTCAAAAACAGAATGGAAAATTTGGTTTTCTTGACACTCTTTTAAGGTATCTTCAACTCTTTCAATCATTCTGTAACATTGAACTAGATCAATGCTCCGATTTTGTAGTTGTCCAGAAGGGCTTATAGTTATTCCGAATATTTCAACTATGGTAACTAGAGCATTCATGAACTCGAACTTCAGGATAGAATTGAGTAAAATCTGCGTATTTTTACTCAAAGACTCTGTTTCTTCTAGAAATAACACGATTGCAGGAAAAATCTCCTTAAATTGTAAAATAGCATCGTGCCGCTCAATTCACCGGTTTCACATAATATCAACTTAATTTTTTTATGCTGAGAGCACAACTGACTGATTTTGTTCATGAGCGATGGTCGCTTACAAGGCTCCCTAACGAATTCACAATTTCGCCGATTGTGTCAAGAGCTTGTCTAAAGGAAGTGATAGCACACGCTTTAGAAACCGAAATATTCAGGTAATGCGCGGCACAATGCGTACAGAACACAAGAGGATGGACTGCTTAAATGCGGGCTTGTACGCCACGAAACTGTCCTGAAAATTTTGCACCACCATCGTATTCTTGTCGAAATGTCTCGTCTCAAGTATGCAGCTTATTGTGTGTGTGTGTGTGTGTGTGTGTCCAATTATGAGAATAATAATAATAAGTCTCTAAGTACATTTCTGCTTCTCTAGTTATATATTATCGAGACAAAAAAAAGTATATTTTCTTGTACGTTGCAATATATTTGCTTTTCATATATATGGAAGAAGAAAGAATAGCTGGCTGAAAGCATCATGAAAATCTTTTTAGCCAATATTATTATTATTATTATTATTATTATTATTATTATTATTATTATTATTATTATTATTATTATTATTATTATTACTACTACTACTACTACTACTACACCTAAACTTTTTGTTAAACCTAAAATAAACGTACCTAACCTATGAAAAAGTAACATTTATTCTATTAAATAAGATCAGAAGTAAGAAGAAAAAAAAAACTTACACGTGAGGGATACGAACCCACAACTTTCTCATTATTTGCATCACACTCTAACCAACTGAGCTAACAGATCTACATGTAAATTAAGGAAATTATTCGCCTAAAGTAATTCCTACTACTGATATCGTAACAGTCGGCTTTCTTCTCAACTTTGGGACTGCGGCCGCGTAAGGTAAAGTCATTTCAGTGACTAATGGCCTATTTTCTATCTGTGTATCAACAGACTGTTTAAAGTTGCTCCGAAACATGGCTAATGAATTTTCATTTGCCGAGCTTGCTGATATGCATTTGATTTGTAGAGAAGTAAGAAAACGTGCATCTGTAGCTGCACAGGGATAGATTTCCAGACAGACATATCTTTATCGCTCGACCTTCCAAAATGACCCGTGTTTGCGAGAAATTGGGTCTTTAATGCACAGATCCGATGCTGGTGCAAACCGAAAGCGTCGTACTCCAACCTCGGAAGAAGAGGTGCTTACCAGAGTTTGGGCGGAACCTTCCACCAGCACCCAAGCAATTTGCCAGGATAAGGAATGCGAACAAGTCCAGCATGTATCGCGGCCTGTACTACGAAGAACGACTCTTTCCCTATCATCTGCCATTGGGGCCAGTGAACTTCGGTCCCAGACAAAAATTTTGCAGGTGGGCCTTGCAGCGGTAGAATGAACAGCATGACTTCTCGGTTCTCTTCACCGACGAGAGGTGGGCTAATTCTGAACCATAGGAACAGTCATGTATGGGAGTATGAGCAGCACATGCAGTGGTACATGACTGGTTATCAGCACACATTCAGCATCAACGTGTGGGAGGGCATCATGTCCAATCAAATAATTGGACCGTATCTACTTCCTACACGGTTAAACAGGCACATTTATCTTCAGTTCCTCACCCATGTTTTGCCTGATTTTGGAAGATGTCCCTCTGAACATCTGAGTCAGATGTGATTGTTGCACGATGGAACTGCTCCCCATTTCAGCGTGGAAATACGAGATTATCTCATTGATGCACTTCCTGGGCAGTGGTTTGGAAGAGATGGTCCAGTAAATTGGCCACCGCAGTCTTCAGACCTCAACCTCCTAGACTTTTTTTTATGAGGACCTCTTAAGAGCCTTGTGTACACATGATCAATTGACAATGATGGCTTCTTGTGATGACGTTTGTAACACTCTGGGTCTTTTGAGAGGATACAAGATGCACTTTTCTTTGCAGGGATGTTGCAGGCTGTCATATGGAACAACATCGCTGTTTTATTTTTGGCACTTAAAATACTTTTTTTTTCATAGTCCTCCAATTTTCTTTTATTTGGTTTTCACACAGTGGTGAAAAGCTAGAATGTAGTATAATTTTTCATTAGTATTTGATTTTATTCAGGTACATTATTCCTTTTAATTTATTTAATGCCATTTATTTTTCCTTTTAAGTACTTACTATGTCTACCATCATTGGCTGCAGTGGAGGAAACATCTTCTAAAGTTTGAAATGTATCTGCACATACAATTCTACATGTACATCACAGGTCAAGGCGATAAACGCTTGAGTAATGGCTTAACCCTTGCAAGTTTATAATTACTTTGTTATTTGTTAAACACATTGTAAATTATTTTACTTAATTCATTAGAGTGAACAAGCAGTTCTGAATAACAAAACAAATTACATGGTAAATACAACATGGGGGAAAAAAAAGAAAGGAAAAAAAATCCTCAGTTAAGGAGGTTCGAAACTTCTCCTCCATTACAATATCTAACGTCACTGTACATAGTATGCCTTTAACCACGGTGCTATTCAGGAACAGTACCTGGAGCATGTGAAGCATCTGTCTTTTTCCCCACCTCCTATGGAGGTTTATTCAGTGGCGTGCCGACCATTAACAGATTTTATGCTATTGCATGAAATTGGGAAACCACGGACTATTCCTGTCGGTCCTGGTGGTGTAGTGGTTACCATACTTGCCTCCTATACCCAAGATCGCGGGTTCGAACCCGGCCAGGACCGATGGATTTTTTCGGGCGTAGAAATCCAAAGTATGGCTTCCTTCGGAAGGGAAGTAAAGCCGTGGGTCCCGTGTCGTACATTGACGGCACGAAAAAGAACCTCAAGCCTGAAAGAGAGGCCTCTGAGCAAAATTTGTCGGCCGTTTCACGCCCTGAGTTGAATGGGACGCTGATGACCTGAGCTGTTAAAGAGCATCCATAAATAAATCAATCAAAAAAAAAAAAAAATGGACTATTCCTTGCAATTTGTGTGGTTGAAATCTGGGATACCCAGTACATGTACCATATATGGTATAAAAAGGAATGTATAAATTGATAAAGCAATCTACCGCCATGGGTGGCCAAGCTCATTAAGGCATGGACTCGTGAGCGGGAGGTCTGGGGTTGGAATCCCCAGGACTGTCCTTCCTGACTGAGGTTTTTTCCAGATTTTCCTCAGTGCTCATAAATGGCAAATGCCGGGGAGGTACCACTTAGGCCTGGAACTTAAAAAATCCTTTCCCAAAATATCATTTCATCTCATGTATCATCAATGTCCACCGCCTGTGGTGCCTCAGTAGTAAAAATGGGCATTAAACTCTACAATAAAGCAATCCAATCAAAATACATTAAACAGAAAATCAGTAACTTTACTAACCCTACAAAAACAATATGAACTTAATGAATAAAAACTAAGGGAAAACAAATGATAACTTTAACAGCATATATATATATATGTTAATTACAATGTAAAATTACTGATCTGGAAGAAGTTAGTAATATATAAAACGTTAATCAACTAATATTAAACATGATGAACTCAGGCCAACTGCTAAGCAAATAATCAATTCTATACATACAGAAGTTTCAAAAGGAGGCACCATAAACCAAATTAAAAAAAACTCAACATTACAGAATGAAATCTTAACAATCTTACTGAAGCAATGTGCACCATTCTTGTTAGAGCCACTAATAGAGATAATCTATGCTATAATAACTAAAGGCATATTTCTGTCACCTTTAAAGAAACAAATTATAAATCCCACAAACAAAGAAGTAACAAGTAACAGTCACCAATGGCTTTCAAATCAGAATTATCAAAAGTTCTTGAAAAAAAAAATTTGTTTGCAAATCAAATTATAATAATTTTTGAAAAACACTTAAATACTAAATTTTTAGAAAGGTTTAAAAAAAATAAATCAAGTAAAGTTGTAATAGCAGTAATAACTGATTTTATAATAGCAGATTTAGATAACCACATGGATAACTTGCATATTCTTTATTAAGCACAAGCATTTTAGTGTACAATATAGCATATTATTAAATAAATTATATCACTATGAAATTCGATGAATCCAACATTGTTTAAAAAAAATCATACTTAAGCAACATAGCTGAACAAGTGGAAATCATTGACATAAAGAATAAATATATAACAAACTATTACTCAAAAAGTCTTGTAGAAGTACATGGCTTACCTTAAGAATTTGTTCTTGAACTGTTCATTATGAGTTATATTGTTTAAATATGATTTTATTAAATTATGTGGGTTTCTCAAATTCCATTGTGAATTTATTTAATTTATTTATTTAATAAAATGTTATCTTGTACACTATAATATGCTTAAGTCAAGAAGTGTGCAATTATTATCTATATGGTTATCTAAATACTCTGATATAAAATTGGTCATGATTGCATCTTTAGTTTTATTTTTTCTAAACCCGTACTGTATTAGAAAGTATATACATATATTCCAAAACTATCCAAAAGTTATATATTATTTTTATATATACAGAGGGTGCCAAAAATATATACATACTTCAAGCAAAGAAAAAAACTGTTAATATAACAATAGAAAATGATGAACACTGATCATCTTAGACTTTTACAGTCACAACAGTTGCTCAAAATGCCCACAATTGGCATAGATACACTTCTGAATACATTGAACTATTGATTGAGCAATGTTTGTGAAAGTGTCCTCAGCGATTGCAGCATGTGCCATTTTAAATTTCTTCCCAAAATGTTTCCAGTGTAGCTGGTTTTCTACCAATACCACGAGTCTCAAATTTGTCTAGAATGTGTACAATTGTTATTCGCATTGGCAGTTCTGACCTGTATACATCTCCATTGCCTTTGAACTTCAACACATTCTCGGTTTTCCAATACAACCTAAAATTGCTTTCCACTGTTCAAACAATAATCATGGTTCCATTTTGTTGCAGCAATACTAGCATAAAGTAATGTGAGTCACATCTGTTTACAGAACATCATATGATAATTTTGGCTTCATTTGTTCATTATTGATTTACGATAATCTGCTTCATTTGTTGATTGTTGATTTACCTGTCACGTAGCAATGCTATCATAATGTAAATCTGTTTACAGAGTATCATACTACACATTACTGTTGTTTTTCGGTCCAACTATGAAATATATTAAATAGATATCTACTGTGAAAGTATGTACATTGGCACCCTCGGTATATGCAATTCCAAAACTATCCAAAAGTAAAATAATCAAGTATGCAGATGGTACATCACTATTAAATGCAGGCAAAAAGTTACAAGCCACTCAAAATATCTAGCAAATTATAAATATTTAGATTCAAATAACCCTACACATTTATATGAGTAAAACTAATTATATATACTTTCAATTGTTTATAATACAAAAATATAATAGACTCAAAAATTGTCATTGAGTAGGAAGAAGTAATAGTTCAAGTAGTTTTAGCATGATAATAGATAAAAATTTAACATGGAATCTACATATAGACAAATTGAGCAACAAAAAATGCTCTTGGTTGTTTGCTATTAACAGAATGGCCACTCTAAGTTAAATCATGTTTTAAAGCAATATATTAATAGACAAATATCCTATCATATAGCCATTGGCATCATAGCCTCAGAGAGCAGTGAAAAAAAAAATATAAACAAAGTCTTTGTGCTGCAGAAGAGCCCATTAAGACTAACATTAGAATTGCAACCAAAATGATTTCCACAAGGAAGGCTTGAAAACTATATATTTTTGTTCTCACTGTTCATGTACAAAACAACATTGATTAAAAAAAATTTAAAAAAACTGCAGTGTGCAAGAATACTCCCTGATTACTAGAAGCTCTTGGGGCTCCAAATATGAAATAATATGAAGATTATCATTGATATAAAACTATAAGCAACATATACAAATGTTTGGTGCCTTGATTAGTGAATGAATTATATTTTTAGGAAGAAGAACATAAATATACCATTTCTGCTATACTTTTCTTTATAGATATATTTTTAATTTTCTGTTTGTATAACAATGGAAATTAGCTGTTTCTTAATGTATAAAGTGTTGTCTGAATTGTTTGATGGTGAAAGCCAAGTTTAAATTGTATGTCCCAAAATAGAGAAAAGCTAACATGAATAATTAAATGCACAAATATCAAAATTATAAGCAAGTAGGGAAACAGAAGTGGAGGTAAGTGGTGAGGTGCAAACACTCTGTGAATGCAAAGATAGCTAGCTGTATTTCCTCAGATAAACCTGAGTTTGAACAAGTACAATATTTCTCATGCAAAATACCTTTTTATATTGATAGGGGCAAAGACAGTTGCATTTCTCCAGATAAACTTGAGTTTGAACAGGTGTAGCATGCATCTCATGTGAATGAAAATATACCTTTCCCTACTGATATGGGCAAAGATAGCTGCACTTCCCCAGATAAACTTGAATTTGAACAAGTGTTGCATACATCTCATGTGAATTAAAATATACCTTTCCCTACTGATAGGGGCAAATTTTCATAACAAATTATATGATAATAAGCTAAAAATTATTTCTGGAGAGCTTTGTAAACTATGTGGACCTTTCCCAAAAGACATTGAAACAGAAAATAAGAGCACTTTGGTTATGTTATTCTCCAATACCTAATTGTGTATATTGTGAACCATGCTGGTTATATGGTGATGAAGCACTTAGAATTACATATTAAATCCTTTGATGATTGGTGGTGCAATTGACAGAGCTTAAGTAAAAATATAAAAGTTCATGAGACATGGAAAAATAACAAAATTTTGCATGCCTTACTGAATGAAGAGCATGATAAATGAAAATCTATTATTACATGCACTTTTATATTACTAGAACATTAACCTGGCACCAGCTTGCTTTTTCAATGTCACTGAGAGAATGTAACAGCAAGAGCAGCGTATATTGGCAATTTCTTGAACATAATAGAATGTTATCCTGTGCATAAAACATATTTTTCCATCAAGGACAAAATTAAATAAATGAGTTCAAAGATTCAAACTGAAATGGCATCTCTATTGTGTCACAAATGTGCTTCAAAAAATTATTTCTGAAATTAGTAAACAGCCTTTCTTTTCACTTATCTTTGATATTACTCCTAACATTTCGTAAAAAGATCAATTAAGTTTAAAAATCCAATAAGTGCAAATAAACTTAACAGAAAGAGGGAAAAAAAAGTTAAAATAAAGAAGGTATTCTTAAGTTTCTTTCAGTGATTGACCACAATGCAAAAATTGAGAAAATTTGAATTTTGAAAAATAAGAGCATTAAGCTAGAGAAATGTAGAGGCAATGATGGCATGGCAAATATGTGTGTGAAATACTCAAGATTTGCAGACTCATATAAATGTTAATTTTGTCCACTGTGCAGCTCATACATAAATTTGGTACTCAATTCTGCAAGAGAAATAGTGAAGTTACAAAAGTTTTATGAAAAGCTCTAGATTTGATTCATTGTGAGGAATAAAGTACAGCTTCAAGTATATTATGCAGTCTTTGTGTCTTGTGATATTTAGAAGTAAAAATTGTAGTGAAAGAAACAAAGCTGCAATTATTAGAGAACTTCTAGAAAATGTTTAGCTGTCTTGTGTTCCAAAATGAATTAATGGAAAACTAAACATTGTGTCAAAATTATTATAAAGCCCAAAAGTAGCCCTTCATGAAGCTACTCATTTGTTAGGAAATGCATAAAAGCAATTTGTCTAAATGGAAAAATAATTTGAAGGTATCATAATTGAGGCTGCAGAATTATCAAAGAGTTGGAATATTGAACCAAGATTTTTTTATAAGCACAGGTAAAACAGTTTCTGACAAGTTGTTTTCTGATGAAAAAATGAATAACCATTTCATTGTTTAGAGTGAAGGGCCCTAATTTTCTTCTAATGCATGATAATGCTTAATCTCATGCAGCACTGAATACCAAAGCCATCCTGCAAAATGCCAAATTCAGGTGATGGATTGGCCTGCATGCAGTCCTGACCTCAATCTGATTGAGCATTTGTGGGACAAGGTGGAAAAATTTGTTTGTGAGCATCCTGCTGTGCCATAGAACCTGGAAAAACTCACGAATACACTCACTGAAGAATGGGAGAGTGTCCCACAAATCTTTAGGCGTGAAGCATGCAACTTAGGCACTATGAAGTCATTCCAGCTCATGGAGGACACACTAGATACTCAGTATTGAAGTAATTATGGAAACATTGATTACTAAACAATGTAATCTTGTATTTCTACAATCAATAATTTGTTTGTAATTCTAATTCTGTGAAATAAATGTTTGTTAGAATTAATTTTACATAATTCTTCAATCTATAATTACAAACTGTCTAAAATTAAATTGTATCAATATTTATTTTGAGATTTTGATTTAAGCAAGCATTCTTTTTAATTTTTTTGAGCAGCATATTTTGCAACAATTTCACTGTCACTACATGAAAACAGCATATCCAAGAATAAAATATTTTGTATGTGTTTCTAATAGCTATCTTGTTGTACTATATGCATTTTAATAGCTAATTTCCATTGTTTGTTTTCCTTAAAATGTGAAACAAACAATTTCAGTTTGTAAGATGGCACAGTTTATGGTGAAATGCATCATAATATTCCTACAGTAGGACAAATCTGCCAAGAAAGGTTCCCAAACAAAACAGCACCACATTGTTGGACATTTATTTACCTCTACCAGCTATTTATGTAAGTAATTGTGAATAACTCCCTTAAATTTTCTGATCTTAATCTCTTGAGTTTATATTAAGCTATGTCTAACTTTTTTCTTAAGAAATTCATAATTTGCATTAATGAAGTATTAGCAGGTTCTTCTAAATATTTTGAATTGTGAAACAAATTTTAGAAAAGTTGTTTGCATATGAAATAACCCCAATGTGTGTGATACACCAGAATTAACAATACCATATGATTGGATTTGAACAGATTTTAATCCAAAATGTTTTAATGTGATCTTAGCGCAGATAATGTCAACACTTTGAATTGAAGAACAACAATGAACTTAGTATGCATTAGCAGTCTTTTAAAAATAGTCCCAATTCTTCACAGTCAGGTTTGCAGTGGCTAACTTTGAATGAAATGGATTATTGTCAAACACTTTTTGTAATTGAAATGGAATTTTTTCATTGCCAATTTTGTGAATGTAGGAAATAATACATCTGAAGAGAATTTGGCATGATATTAGATTGTAACTGGTCAACAAGCTCATTATTTTTAGTGTTTAAGAGTTTCACCTATTGCTTGCTATATATAGCTATATTTTTTCTCGTCAATTTCAAACTGTCACAGCTTTCAAGAAAAACACTTAACAGTAGTTTGACCAGCAAAAGCTTTATAAATTAGAATATCTTCCTGTAACTATCCTTCTAGAGATTTTACAAGATTTCAGGTAGTCCAAATTTTTTTTTAAATGTAATCTTAGCTCAGATAATAAGGTAACATTTTCAACTGATGAAAAACAATGGACTTTGATATACATGAACAGTCCTTTAAACAATGTTCCCATTTCTTCAAAGTCAGGTTAGCAGTGGCTAACTTTGAATTTATTTTTTTTTGAATAATGTTTAATGCCCTTTTTACTACAGAGGCGCTATAAGCAATGGACATTGGTGATACTTTTTTTTAAAGGAAGGAAACGTTCCAGGCCTAAGTTTAGGGTACATCCCCAGCATATGCCATTTATGAGGACTGAGGAAAACCTGGAAAAAACCTGTCAGGGAGGACGGTCCTGATGGGATTCAACTCAAGATCTCCCGCTCATCAGTTCACCTTAACGATCTTGACCACCCATGGCGGTACTAACTTTGAATGAAAGGATGATTATTAAACACTTTTTGTAACTGAACTGGGATTGTTTTCATTGGCAAACTTTCTTAATGTGGGAAAAAATACATCTGAAGAGAATTTTGCATGATATTAGGTTGTATCTGGTCAACAAGTGTCATTGTATTTAGTATTTCATCTATTGCTATATATATACTTTCCAGTCAATTTCAAACATTTCTAGCTTTTAAGAAAAATACTTAACAGTAGTTTGACCAGGAAAAGCTTAACAAACTAGAATATCTTTCTATAATTATCCTTCCGATTTATATCTAAATTGTGAACAATGTCCCATGTCTTTGGACTAATCAAATTGTACCCAATTACCCAATATTCTTGATAAACTCTGGAGAGCAATCAGTAAAAGCAACAAGGAATGTTGTTTGTGTGAGTCATAGTGCTTCATGACATGAGGTCACATGTTGCCAACATTTGCCATGACACTATGAAACTGATGACTAAGAAGACTTTATTCATCTTCTTTCATCTAGATTGATTTCCCTGGGACTTTCATATTTTTAGCCTTTTCTTATACAGAAGGACTTCACAAACTGATATAACATCTGTCTCAATGCTAGAGATACTATTGATGTTTTCTATACAATGGCATATTTCAAGAATAATGAGTATACTAATCCCAATATCATGTACATTTTGACACAATTAGGTACTACTTTAAAAAATATTACAATTCATATACTAACCCCTGCAACCCACAGTCCTTGATGATGATTCGTAGCATGTTGAGTGTAGGGGCCTTTGAATTATCTGCCTTTTCTGCTAACATGATGCGAGTTTTTGCTACATCAAGAGGCGTAGTTACTGCTGCTGCTATGCCGCCTATAACAGTTCAACTTTTCATTACTTTCTATAAGATACAAAATAATAAGACCTGACTTGTTCACAGAGGAAATATAGATATTATAAAACTTAAAAATAAACTTTATAAAAAAATATGATCATTCAAAAGCATAGTGAAAGGGCTAATGTGCTTTAGTTATAATTTTTTTCTGCTGATACATGTTTTATGTCTCCCTGTAAGTCTCTTAGCAGTATACATCATTTGCTGTTATTAGACAGTTGACTCTAGAGTAGAAGTGGCCATTGCATGGTCCACCAAGCAATTATCTGTAAACCTTCTCCTTGGACACAAATTTACTGAAATTGCGCATTAAAGAAGAACTGCAGCAATTCCAATAATCAAAACCTAGGATAAAGGCAAAGTGCCAGACCATGTTACGAAAACTTACCAGCTACAGTTAGTTACTAATAATTTATTTTACAATTTCATTTTTCAGTGCTTGGGTTTATAGTGTACAATAAAATGATATGAAATGAATAGTATATTATTATATTGGTTTATAATGTTTTGCTTTATTGCATGAGTAAATGTTCAAGAAACAAAAGAAAGCTCTAAAACCCATTTATATAAAATAGTGTGCTTTTACCATTGGGGGGATGGTCTTAGTAGGTTAGCAAATATATATAAAGCAACTACATGTGCATTATTTTCTTGTATAAATCCTATTATTTACCTATATATAATTTATATTTATTTTCTTAATATATCTTTTTGTGTGCCATTAATCATATTACAGAGAAAGCAAATTTATTAAATCGGATTATATACTTGTCATTTTAACTTACAAAGTTTAGTTGAATAGATGAGATGAATGAGACTACTCATGAAGTGTGATGGTTTGCTGGTGGCATGTCAAGGGCAATGTGGTGCTAAGACCTAATTCATGCAAATTTTTCTGCTTCGAAGCAATGCACTGGACATCCATTTATTGAAATAAAAAGTAGATTTGAAAGAATTTGTAAATGATTTCTCTGATCAGTCAGGGTTAGATTCACGACACTAAATCCATGTTCATATTCGGATATAGGTATAATTTTGACTGATTTCACAAGTTCTTTCACTGAAGTGAGAATGTGTTGATTTTCTTTATAGATGCCAAAATCTATAACAGTATGCATACATGTTTTTATTTAATTTAAAATCCACCTTTTTACACAAATGAAGAATTTGTACGACACCATAAAACACACTTCAAATTCGTTTGAAGGCCACTTATATGAATTTAACAGGCTACATCCAAAATGAAATCCAACTCTTCAAAACGGTTTTTCATATTGTCTGCTAAAGACTGTAAAAATTTATTTTCAAATATATTAAATGTTTAAATATTCATTGCAGACGGTTTTTAAATGCATTATCATTAAGTTACTAAAGTTCCCCCCATTCCCAATTTCTTGCAATATTTCCCCCTTTTTTCATTCATCTATCTCTTATTTTTTCCCTTTGATATTTCATACATTCTTTTAGAACATTGTGGTCTCCTAATTTCTCAATCCTATATCAATATTTTAAAATTCTCTCCATCACCATACCCTTCCTCCCTACCCTCCCCAACTCAGTTAAGGCTACTCCTTTCCATGTAGCTTTAGGCAATCCCAATACCTCTCTATAAAACATTCTATGCATTAAATCAATTTTCAACCATCCTTTAGAAGCTCCCCATATTTCTACTACATAAAACATTTTTGATTCCACGACCACTTCATAGAATTTCTCCAACCATTTTATTCACATATTTGCAATTTTTTCATATTCTAATTGCTATCATGGCTACTTAATCTTTAATAATAGCATTCTACCCTTGTGGTTCCCACCCTTCACTACTTGATAATCTCACCCCCAAATGGTCATATTCTTTAACCATTTCCAATAGCTCCCCATTCAAGAACCATTTTTCATCCCTTCTTAATTTACCCCCTTTCTTAAACATTACTATTTTTGATTTCTTAACATTTACTCTTAATTCACATCTACTTATTTCATTTATAGCTCCTTGTAATTCAATTACTGTAGTTGCACCTACCATTAAATCATCTAAATAGTAAACCTGGTATTTCTTTCTTTCCAATAACTGGACACTGTGAATTATTCTTTAAAATTTGATCTATATATCATTAATAAACAAATTAAACAAAACTGGACTTAACTTACAGCCTTATCACAAAACCTATCTTTTGTTCCACCATCTCTATAATTCCATTTCCTATACACTTTACACAAAACTTAACTCCATCATACTACTTTTGTACTTTTGCAATAAACTGTTCACTTACTCCTTTCTACCTCATTTTATGCACAAGTATATTTCTTCTTATTGTATGAAATGCCTTTTCAAAATCAGCAAAGAACATATATACACCAAGGAACACAATGGTACTATAAATAACTATGAATTTGGAATAATGCATCAAAATATACAAAGTATTTTTAATAAATTATCAGAAGTTGAAATATTTTTAAATAATAACAAAAACATCTGGGTATGCTACTTTACTGAACAATGGATCAAAAGTAATTATTTAAAGTTACACCAGGTCATTTTTTCCAACTACATTATTGCTGATATATATTGCTGTGAAAACTATATACATGGGGGAAGCATGATTCTTGTTAAGAAAGGTATTAACTATAAGAAGTATGCTAAAACTGCATATCTAAATGTGGAAAAAGAGTTTAAGAACACAGTTATTGAAATTAATGATCAAAAGTTATTTATTGTATGTATATATCGTCCCCCAACAGGTAATCATTCTTCTTGAACAACTACAATCAATAATCAAATCATTAAAAAGACATACCAAAAGAATTGTAATTGTAGGTGATTTCAATACAGATTTTCTGAGAGACAATCCCCCATTACAAAAACTGAAACATTTACTACTGTCTTACAATAAGGAAAACTTTGTTCAAAAAGCCACAAGAATTACCAGCTCCTCAAGCACATCAATTGATGTTATGATACTTGATCAAACAACTAAAGAGTTCACTTTAATGAATATTAACCGGGCTTCTCAGATCATAATGCCATAATCTTAACCTTAACATACACATTACAAAACAATGGTAGGAGTATGCCTAAAACAATATACAAAAGGTTCTTCCCCAAGAATAGCATACATTACTTTAACTTTCTACTGGAGAAGGAAGATTGGAATGGTGTCTATGGCGAAGTAACTGTAGACCTTAAATCCTCTAAGTTTATGATCACATTCATGCACCACTTTAACACAGCATTTCCCTAAAAATTATTAATTAACATCACACTAGTAAAAGTAAAAAGAGGATCAGAAAGGAAATCATTAACTCCAGTAAACAAATGCAACACCTCTTCAATATAAGTAAAATAAATAAATCTGACGGATTCACAAAATATTTTAAACAGTATAAGCAAATTTAGAGCAAAGTAATATAAGCAACTAAGAAATGACATATTGATGAACAGATTTACAACTCCTTAAATAAAAACAAGACCATTTGGAATGTAATTAGGCTAACTTTCAGACTGATAAACATAAAAATATAACCCTAACAGTTAACAATGTAATATATGATAATCCAATTGAAGTTGCAAATATTTTCAATAATCATTTCACCACTGTTGCTGATAGAATGTTTCCATCTCAAACTAATGCTAATACTATTAAAAATCCTAAATTAAATAGAAGTGAAAAAAGTGTATACCTTAAGCCAGTAGCTCATGAGGAAATACCCAGAATAGTTATCTCCAAAAAGAATAGTTTTTCGGCAGGACCTGATGAAATACCAGAATGCGTAATTAATCAGTGCGTAAGCTATATTATAGATCCCCTAATTGATATATGTAACTGTTACATTACTTCAGGAAAATTTCCTGAGAATCTTAAAACAAGCAAAATTGTCCCCATATTTAAAAAAGATAGCCCAAATAATGTTGATAGCTACAGGCCAATTTCTCTAATATCAGGATTCTCAAAAATACTAGAAACTGTAATGTATAACAGAATTGCCCCCTTCCTAGAAAAACATGTGTTTGGCGACCAGCAAAATGCCTTTAGAAAAAACAAGAGCATAAATAATGCTCTATATTCCTTCATAAAGCAAACGCTTGAGGGAGTTGATGAAAATAAATCTTGGTATATTTATGGACTTGAGTAAAGCATTTGATGGTTGACCATAATATTTTATTATCCAAACTGGAATCATATGGTATTCATGGCATTGCATATATGTGGCTCAAATCCTACCTAAGCAACAGGATACAGGTAACATCCATAAGAAATGTAACAAATGGCAGAAACGTTAATTCAAACTTAAGGGTAGCAAAATGCAGGGTTTCACATGGCTCAAATCTTGGACCTCTTTTGTTTCTAGTATACATAGAAGATTTGCCAATTAACATACCTAATGCAGCCATGATAATATATGCAGACGATACAAGCTGCATATTAAAGGGAAACTCCTCTACAAATTTACAACAACAGGCAGTGGAAGTTATGGCTAGTCTAGCAGAATGGCTCTCCACTAATAAGTTGATATTAAATACCAATAAATCCAAATGCATGAATTTTGCCCTATCTAATACGGAAAGACAAAATATTGATCCAATGATTGCCTACAATAATAAAAGTAATTCAGTATGCTTCTGAAGCAACATTTTTAGGAGTAACTTTAGACAAATTCTTAAGCTGGAAGTCACACATTTACATCACAACAAAGATTAACAGAACTCATTATATAATCTCTGTACTAAAAAATGTATGCAACCTTAGCACTTTAAAAATGATCTGCTTTGCATATGTACAATCAGTTTTTGCTTATGGCATTATCTTGTGGAGTAGTTCAGTAGATACTAATACGCTCTTTTTAGCCCAAAAGAAAATTATACATAAAATGTTTAATCTAAACAAATGCACCCACTGTAAAATGTACTTTATACAGAACAATATACTTACCCCTACCATGCCTATATATATTAGAAAGTGTATGTTTCATAAATAGTAATATACAACAATTTTACTCCAATAAATCAATCCATAAGCACAGTACTAGAACCAGCAACAAAAGCCATCTACAGACTACCAGAACAACTAAATAGATCAATTAAATCCTGCATAATGGCATCTGAATGTATAACTTAATAACCAACAAAATCACAGATAAGCACCCGATTAGATTTAGGAAGAAAAGTTAAGAAGTTTTTAATTAATCAGTGTTTTTATAGTATACAAGAATTCAATGCATACTTTATTAAAACTATCTATACAGATAAATTATAAGTATTAATAGTTTGAAATTGTTATATTTTGTAACTGACGAAGCCATGAAATTGTAACAAATTTCCAAAGGTGAATAAAGGATATGATATGATATACTCTACCTCTTTTATTTCTTAGGTACTTGTTTAGGTACTTGATTACATTATGTTATCAATGGCCCTTCTACCTTTTCTAAATCCTGCCTGATATTCACATAACTTCCCTTCTATCATTCCTGTAATCTATGTGCCAATATGCCTGTATAAATTTTACCTAAAATTGATAACAGACTATTTCCTTTATAATTCCCTGGGTTATTCACATTACCCATTCTTTTATACAATGGTACCACTAGAAATATTTTCCAATTTTCAGGTACTACCTTGCTCTTTTTAACCTTATTAAACATCTCTGTCAAAATACTCTGATCATCACTCCACTTATCGAATATTTTCAAAAATTTCCCGGAATTCCATTTATACCTGCTGCCTTATTCTTTTTCAAAATTCTAATTTGATATTCAATCTCACTACCTGTAATTTCCTTATCTAAACATTCAACTCTTTCTACTGTTTTATTTCATAAAAACATTCCACTTCTGACAATCCCTACACCACCCAAGCCTTCAAAATACATTTTTCATTCAGTTGGTGTAATCTCATTTTTAATTCCATTTTTCTTATAAATATTCTTCAATATAACCTATATGTCTTTATTATTTTTTCCCTTATTCCCTTTTTTATCTTATCATGAATTTTTTGTTGCCATTCTTCCTTCTTCCTCTCTAGTAAATATTTATATCTCCATTTCTTTAACAAAAAAACTGTTTATCCTTAGCTTACTCTGTTCTTCTGCATCTAGCTAAATCTCTAAATAATTCTTTTCTAGCTTCAAAGCACTCTTGGTCAAACCAACGTGTATACCTTCAGCCTCTTTTTTGTTTATCTTCCACATTTACACCATCTTTTTTTACAATTAATTCCGAACACTTTACTGCCCCCTCTACATTTCCTTCTACTTCTTCTACTCCATATTTTATGATGGTTATCTATTGTTCTTAATCCTTGCCAATAAACCTTGCTTAGCTCATCGCTTTACTTAAATCCACTTACAAATGTTAACTCCTCTAATATCTCATCACTTCTACTACTTCCCCCAAGATTTACATTTATTAGCAATGGAAAATGACAGCTACTAAGCACTTCATCAATCGCTCTAAAATCACTCAGATTTTCATCCAACTCTTCACTTTACAATGTATAATCAATTACACTTGGACCATTTAAAAATATGCCCCCTTAATGCTATTACACGTTGTCAAATTGTTATCTTTACAAAAGTTAATTAATTTGACAACCTCTCAATTACATATTTTATCATAACTTCTTCTTTCCCCCAATCACAATCACTTTACATAATCACAGATCTTATTTGATTTTCTGCCACACTAGCATTGAAGTCCCCCATTATAATAACTCCACATTAATCTACTTTCTCGTTATATCATCCATCCCTTCATTAAGTTCATCAAATAACTTCTGCCTGTGGTGCCTCTGCAGTAAAAACAGGCATTAAACACTATTAAAAAAAAATACAATAACTTATCATTATAAAATTTGGATGTCACAGGTAGCTTAGGAGGGTATAGAAGAGTCAGGAAAAATGAAGGAAGAAAATAAAGATAAATATATAATAGTTAATTTTGAGTTCCACAGTGAATATATAATATGTTTAGGGGTAGTGAGTGTATAATTATAGGGAGGCTGTTAACTTCTGGTATACCAAAGACTGTCCTCTCTGGTTTACCAAAGGCTATTCTCTCCCCTAGAGATAAGTAATAACAAAAGGATATTCTGTTGCAAGCAAAGGCTAACTTTTATATATTCCTTCTTATTTTATTTAGTTTTGATTTGAATAAGGCTTGGAGTAGAATCAGAATTGGATTTAGGTTATATCACATTGTAAGCTTAGCACAAACCTGATAAATAATACATTTATAAAACAAATTTATAAGAAGAAGGTTTCTGCAAAAATAACAGCAAACAGAAAAACAAGAAATTTTACAATGAATTCTAAAAAAGAATCAAGAGCTGTAAAAGTTGTACTTAGAAACTAAGCAAATTGCAGTGCTGTTCTTATTTTGTTGAAATTGCATACCAGAAATGGCTCCACAGATGGACACCTCAATCACATGCAGAGATTTTCCACCAACTGCCCTGCTCCATACTTTCTGCAGCCACTCCCAGAGTGGAAATTGCACAAGAACAAAAGGCACCTCACGTAGAACAGTTGTTGTATATCCACGATATAGTCCTAAGATGCCCTCCTGGGCAAATGCATGGTGGATAATCTTCCATGCTCCAAGCTTCTTTACTGAAGCTTGTTGCCGTTGCTTCACAACTTCCACTGGTACCTTAATGCTGCAGCATGTCTGGAAGCAGTAGTCAAAACAATTTCAACAAATAATGAAGGTTCAACATTTATATGGTCAAATTAAAATGTATATATGAGGTTCGCTATGTCATTTTTTGAATTTGAAGAAACTATGAAAGATATGTTTCCTGCTGACAGCATTGGAAAGAACCTGTCTTGATTAGTAAACACAGTGGATCATGCTTGTTGCCTGATTTAAAATGGAGATGATTCAATAACATTTTCATGTGATGATTTTTTATGCAATCTGAGTCAAAAAGAGTACCTGGAAAAATTATAGAGAATTTTCCCAGACTCTGTTCCTTCACATACAAAAGTCTATAACTAGTTTACAGAGTTTAACGAGGAAAGTTGATCAGCATATGGAACATCCAGCAACAGTAGTCAAAGATGAAAACATCATTTGTGTAGAAGTCACATTGAAGAAAAATCTGCAAGTGACTTACAGAGAGATAGAGGAATCTTTAAACATTCATTAATCAAGGTATCAGAAATCCTGTACAGATATCTTTGTGTGAGGAAGCTTTGTTGATGAATGTCCCATAACCTCACTGAAGAACAAGAGTAGAGTGTTGCCAGAAATGGGTTTGTTGTTTTGACAATGGCAGCTCCTAATGTGTCCACAATATCTTCAGAGATGATGAAAGCTGGATTTGTAAATACAACCCAGAATCATAGAGACAGTCAGTGACCTGGATCTTCCCAAATGATCTCATAGATAAGGTTAAGCAATATCTAAGTGTAGGCTGGAAAATGGTTGCCAAGTTTTCCTCAGGAAGTGGCTATATTGCAACCAGGAACAAAAAACCATCTTTGCCAAGTGATAAACCATAGTTTACCTTCCAGGGTTTTCAGAACACTAATAGAAATAAAACCAAAGTCTGGGTTAAAAAGTCGAAAATAATGGTAATTTTGTAAGAATCAGAAGTGACATGGATAAATCATCCACTGAACAGTCAAGATTTGGCTTGCTGTGACTTTTTCCTGTTTTCTACTGTCAAGTAAAAGCTGAGGGGCCATCATTTGGGAGCCCAAGAAAAAGTTGTTGCATTCTATGAAGAGGAGGTTGGTGTCATCTTTAATAAAAACATAGGATAGTTGTTTCTGGAGGATGAAACTTTTTATTGTGAGTGAGGAAACTGCTTTAAAAAGAAATATGCAGAGTTGGTGAGATTTCCTTCCACTTAGTAGAATTGCGTAAATTAAATAGTCACTCTCATATGACATTTTATGTACATAGAAATTTAAAAAAGTTTACCACAAATTGACAATATTTCATGAAATGAAAATTTCAGGGATTTTGCACTCCTGCACAGGGAAGATACATTCTTTGGAAAGTTATTGACACTGTTAAATAGATGGCATGACTAATTTAATTCCAAGTGCACCATATACACCATAGAGGAGTAATAAGCAATCAGATTTCTGTGATCTGAGGGTGTGAACCTCATGAAATTCAAAGAAGACTACTGCAACAGTATGGAAATGCCTCCATTAGTGAGGTGAGAATAGCAGATGTGTTTAAAAAGAGTGAATAACATTCCATGATGAGCAAAGCTCTGTGTACCAGCATAATCATTATTGATGAGAAAGTGGGTGAGGCTGATGCCACAATTCATGAAAACAACCACATTTCTTTAGAAGTTCTGGTTAGGAAATGGGATGTTGCATCAGATCTGCACATATCATTGTCATGAAGGTTTTTCAATATTCTAAGTTGTGTGTAAGGTGAGTGCCTATGATGCTGACTGATGAGCACAAAATTATTTGTGTGCACACTTCCACAGTCATTTTGGCATGGCAGAACAATGAAAGAGTAGACCTGGCACATATACTGTCACAAGGAACAAACCCTGCATGTATTACTATGAGTGCTAAAGCAAGAGGCAATCTAAAGAATGGTGGCACAAATCTTCTCCAGTCAAGAAGTTCAATTCTCAACCTTCTGTGATACTCTGTGGTCATAAATGGCACATCAAATGGCAACCAGTGATTTTATATATAAATTAGACAATATCATTAAGAAATTAAACCACAAATGCAGTTATTATGAAACATTCCCAAGGCATGATGTAAGAGGGGATCTAAAAGTTCTCGGCCTGTCTCAGAGATGTTGTGAAGATGGCCAAATTACTATGATAGTTTTAAGTATCATCCTTTAGGTGGCTCACTGTAAAGTTTCAGGTGCATAAGTGTAGTCACTTGTTTGTGAAAATCATGCAAACTAGCAATAACATTTTCTAAAAATGGTTAAAAGTGAAATAATTTTATGATAAATACTTCATTTTGAATAGAAATGCAAAAGGAGTTAAATTCCACATTAAAGGATTCTTCCCCATTTGCGATGATTAAAAGGTGGTCATACATCCATTAAAGATGATGAGCATTCAGGGTGTCCCCAAACTTTTATGACCGATATGACTGACAAAAATTCACAATGCTATATTTATGATCATCGATGAAGGTATGCAAATTGGCTAACATTGCAAAGACCTGGATAGGCCATGTTCACTACATTTTACACAGAGTTTTAAATATGAGAAAGCTTTCTGCTCAATGGGTGGCATATTTGTTAACAATGATCAAAAACTTACTCAAATGAACATTTTGTAAGTGATTAGATTTGATTAAATACAATTCCAGCGAGTTTCTCTGATGTTTCATAACAGTACATGAAATGTGGATTCATCGCTACTGGCCAGAGATGAAGGAGCAATCCAAACAGTGTATGGCAATGGGTGAAAGAACACAAAAGAAAGCAAAAACAGTTTCATCTGCAGGAAAAGTCATTGCTATGGTTTTCTGGGATTCTCATTGTGTGGTGCTTGCAGACTATCTCCAGAAGGGCAAAATCATCACCATGGAGCATTATGCTTCACTACTAGACCAACTGAAGGATGCTATTCAGGCTAAACATCCACACCTTTGAAAAAAAATTTCTCTTTCCTCACGATAATGTGCCTTTAGACATGTCTGGAATTTTTGCTGCCCATGACCTTCTTTTCAAGTGCTTCCACATTCACTGGATTTGGTTCCCAGTGATTATATTTTGTTTTCAAACCTGAAGAAATGGCTGGGTGGACAAAGATTCACAACAAATGATGAGGTTGAAGATGAGATAGAGGCTTATTTTTCACAATATGACAAATTATTGTTATGTCATATTATAATATATTTCACTGTGAAAATTCCAGATACAAAATAATTATTTTTCACAGTTGGAAAATCTAATTTTACTGAGGGTATTCAAAAGTTGTAAAGTCGTTGGAGCAAATGTATTGGTTTACAAGGTGACTATGTTGGGGGGGGGGAAGGATTTTTCTCATTAAATCTTGGCCTGGCTGAGAACTTTTAGAACACCTCTCGTAATGCCACTTCTTGGTAAATAAAATAAAAAATTTAAATTTTGAAATTAGAAAAGTGTGTAATAAGCTGATGTCAAGATTACAAAAACTTATCAAGAGTGGATAGAAAGTTACATACTAACTATGACTCTGATAAAATAGGTAAGCAAGCTCTTAGTCACATAATATGAAGAGCAATCTATGACTTTGGAAAAGAAAAAACTATAATTAGTGATAATGCTAGTACAGTGACTATAGATGACTTGGTATGTGAAGACACTAATCCAAAATATTTATTTATTCATCCTTTTGATCATTTTACATGATGTAGGGCATGTCCTAGAGATGAGATGGGCTTCGCCCAGACTTGTATAAACAATATACAATATATACAATATATACAATATACAATATACAAGTTTAGTAATTATACTAGATTTACAAATGTCTTATTTAAAGTTCATATATTCACTTACTGAATAAAACCTATGTTGTAGCAGAAAGGCTTTGACTTCTTTATTAAATTGTTTTATATTGGTTATTTCTTTAATATTTATTGGTAGTTTGTTATACATTTAATGCCTACATTTGTGAGATTATTTTTTAAAATATTTGTCCTGCATATCTGAACATGAAGGTCATCCTTGGAATAGATACTTTCAGCTTAAACATTATAAATTAAAAAGATACAGAGCCTACAAAAGATAAATCAGACTACCACATTAATGTTTTTAAAGGAAGAAAATTTTGATATTATTGTTATAAATTAGCATGGCTTGGTACAAACTGAATCCCAGTATAACTTTATTATGTCAGTTATAACAAACTTTAGTAGAATAAACATAAGTTTGGGTAGGGTTGCTATTCTAATTAATGCAAAGTTACTACGATATAGATGTCACTAAATTTTCATTCAAAGAATGTGTTTAATTAGCAGCCCTAACAAAATCTAAAATTGACTAAAATGCATATTGTTCAATTTAGAGACTTTCAAAGGGAAATTTTGATATCTGCTTGGTAAGAATAACACTGTTACTCAACCAAATTCTCACTATTTGGACCAAAGTATTTATATTAGTAAACTTAATATTAACTTCCTTGCAAATAGCAGTCTTAAGAACAAAGTCCTGAATTTACTGCATGAGTTTCATCTCAGTATCCAATAAGAATAACTAAGAATGTGTTTAATTAGCAGCCTTAACAAAATCTAAAATTGACTAAAATGCATATTGTTCAATTTAGAGACTTTCAAAGGGAAATTTTGATATCTGCTTGGTAAGAATAACACTGTTACTCAACCAAATTCTCACTATTTGGACCAAGGTATTTATATTAGTAAACTTAATATTAACTTCCTTGCAAATAGCAGTCTTAAGGACAAAGTCCTGAATTTACTGCATGAGTTTCATCTCAGTATCCAATAAGAATAACTAAGACTGTTAGGTGGTCTAGTGGCAGCATTTGTGACTACCAGGTTGTCTGGGTATGTTTGATTATTTGTGCGTGTGTTTACCCTGAAAAGGTAAATAGCTTAAAGGCACCAAGAAGACCACTACAGGGGGGGGGGGGGGGGAAACCACAGTACTTCAAGCACCGATATTGACAATATTATAACAAACGTCAATGCTATTTTTGAAGCTAGAGTAATAACCTCTTGTTTATCTGACAGTACAGCTCAATAAATCTTTATGAGTTGCATATCAAATCCTATAAATAAAATACCTCAACCATTTGTGTTCAGACAGCATTTTTCCTCAAATAATTTGATGCAATTAAAAAGGGCTCTTCACAGTGAAAATTACAAGAGGCCTTAATTGAAACTGATACATTCAACTATATAAATTTTATGCAATATTAAATTATCTATTAGACTTTATTGCCTCTTACTTAAGTACAAGAAATGTCGCAAAAAGAATAATTCACTGAGAAACTGGATTACATATAAAATTAAACATATGCATGCTGCTCTAATTATGATCCCTGCTAAGACAAATGCATGCAATGAAGAGCAATACTGATTATAAATTGAAGCTTATAAATGATGGAAAAGTAGTAGCTTAGTAATTTCAGTGACAATAGCATTTATCAATCATCAATGAGTCTATTAAATTATTTTCTCATAACATCTTTGAAATTTTAACTACAGGTGGTACTTCAGAAAAAGCAGTAAGTATTTCATGAGCAGAAAGGAAAAAATGCCCTGCATAATTCTTAATTATATTTCAAACAGAAATTATATTCTTCTGATTGTTTAAATCGTTGTTCTTTGCCACCTGAATGAATGAAATGACTTAATCATTAAAACATATAAAACGTAACTCTTTGCAGCCCCTGTAACTTTCAAGTAACAACCACATTTAATTATTCACATTGTACTTAGGAAGCTATAGATAATGGAGTGATAATATATCCTATAGGAATTTATTAAATATATTTATAAGAACTCTACTTATTTATAAACATTAGGACATGTTTCCAGGCAATTGCTCTCACCATCAGCTGTTTACCAACACTGGATGTGGCAGCTGGATCCCAAGTGCTTCTGTGGTGGTCTCTGATGGTTTGAATAGGAACTTGCTAAGTCATCCATGAATGGAGCATCAAAATTCATTAATTTTTTTTCTATTTCTAAAGATGAAAATTTTTTCCCAACTCTGTTGGGTTATGAAGTTCTTTCATCAGCTTAGCCTTTGGTTTAATTTTGTGATTTTGAGTCCAAAAGTGAGCTGCCACTGCTGATTTATCAATTTGTTTAAAATGAATATTCCTTAAGTGCTCCTTTCCCCAAATGTCCTAATTTTTCGTTGGTTTACCAATGTATTTTTTATTACAATTTGTATATTTAATTTAATAAATTTCTTATTTTTGTTCTATGGTGTCTTTTACCATGGAAACTAAAGAAACTTAAAATATTATTCACAAATGAATAACGAAATGTTTAAAATGACTATTTCTTAAGTGCCCCTCTCCGTGAATTTCTAAATTTCTCTTTGGTTTCCAATGTATTTTCATTAAAATTTGCAGATTTAATTTCATAAATTTATGATTTCTGTTCCATTGGTATGGTGTCTTTTATTGTGGAAACTGAAGGAACTTAAAATGTTATCCATTACTGAAAAACAGAGTGTCATACAAAGCAATTCAGTATTACCTAGATTTTATGTACTTCTTAAAATTCATAAAATGATAACAGCATGAGACTCAATAAACAATATCAAATCACCCACATACAAAATAGCAAAAATATTAAATAACAATTTAAACTCTTTTAAAAAATTACAAAACTTGGGCATTAAAAATTCTTTTGATTTAGTTGAAAAACTTCAAAATACCAGAACTGCAATGAAATGTAATGGTGTCTTTTGATGCAAAAGACTTATTCCATGGCATCCTAATCAAAAATCTTACTCAAATGTTAAAGAAATGGTAAATCTCCTTCAATTTACAAATGGAAGAAGTAGAAGACTTATTAGAGCTTACTAACATATGTATTCAGCGAAATTTCTTCAGTTTTAACCAAAAATTTGACTAGCAAGTTTCTGGTCTAGCAATGGGAAACCTTCTGTCACCATTTCTAGCAGATTTATTCATTAACTTATCACCAAAGCCTTCCCATTTATTTTCAAGATATGCTATAGATATACGTATGTGAATGACATATTTGCAATACTGAAAAAAAAAATAGATGCTCTGAAACTGCTTAAATTACAACATACAAGGGGTGATCTAAAAGTTTTCAGTCTGACTCAGAGATGTGAAGATGGCCAAATGACTGTGATAGTTTTAAGTATCATCCTTTAGAGGCATACTGTAAAGTTTCAGATGCATAAGTATAGTCATTTGTTTGTGACAATTGTTCAAACTGGTGTTAAAATTTTTTATAAAATGGATAAAAGTGAAATGAGAGTTGTGATAAATGCTTCATTTTGAACAGAAATACAAAAGGAGTTTGATTCCTCATTAAAGGATTCTTCTCCTTTGTTTTCAACAGTTAAAATGTGGTAGTACATCCAGCTAAGGTGATGAGCACTTAGGGCACCCCAAAACTGCTATGACTTATGAGATTGTGACAAAAATTCACTATGCCAAACTAAAGATCGCCAATTGAAGGTATGCGAGTTGGCTGACATTGCAAACCTGGATAGGTCATGTCCAATACATTTTACACAAAGTTTTGGGTATGAGAAAGCTTTCCATTCGATGAGTGCCACATTTGTTAACATGGACCAAAAACGCATTCAAATAAACATTTTGTAAGCGTTTAGACTTGCTTAAATGCAATTGCAGTGAGTTTCTCCGTTTCATAGCATTAGATGAAACATGGATTCATCTCTACATGCCAGGGACAAAGGAGCAGTCCAAACAGTGGGTGGCAAAAGGTGAAAGTGCACCAAAGAAAGCAAAAACGATTCCATATGCAGGAAAAGTCATGGCTATGGTTTTCTGGGATTCTCATGATATGGTACTCATAGACTACCTCAAAGACTTAACCATCACCAGGGAATATTACGCTTCCCTCCTGGACTAAAAGGATGCTATTCAGGCTAAAGTTCACTCCTTGTGAAAAAGAAAGTTCTCTTTTATCATGACAATGCACTTTTACACATGTCTGAGATTGTTGCTGCAAAACTGTATGAACTTTGCTTCCAGTGCTTCCACATTCACCAGCTTTGATTCCCAGTGATTATATTTTGTTCTCAAACCTAAAGAAATGGTTGGATAGGCAAAGATTCACATCAAATGATGAGGTTGAAGCTGAGACAAAGGCTAATTTTTCAAAGTAGGACAAATCTTATTTTGCTAAGGATATTAAAAAGCTGAAAAGTTGTTGGACTAAATACATTGATTTACAAGGTTACTATGTTTAGAAACGAAAATACAAAACAAAAAAAAAACCTAACACAATAAAATTTATCTTATATCTTATGTTTCTTTGGTCAGGCTGCTAACTTTTGGAATATCCCTCATAAATCTATATATTTTACCTAAATGAGTGCATACTTACAATTTATATGAAATGCAGACAGACTGAATTTTGCAGTCCACAGAAGAGAAACACACACATAAAAAATAACAGTCATAACCCCATCCCAAACATACATGCTGCTCCACAGCTTGGCACACAGAATGAATAATATTCCACCCACAGAAACAGAATACAAATGGATAATTAACACAGAAAACATTATTGGTTTCAACAAAGAAACAATAATAAAAATGGTCAATAAATTTAAAAGACAAAAATCTATAAGAGAGGTTTGCACACTGAAGAACATCAAGGAAAGATACAAATTCAAAAGTTTCACATATCATCCAACTTACCACAACAAATTCAATAGGATATCCAAAAAGCATGGCATAAAGGAACAAATATAATGTCAATAATTTACTAGGTTCTACAGTAAAAGAAACTGTATTATTAGAACAAAAATCAGGAATTTACAAAATGTAATGTGCAGATTGTAACCAAAGATAAATCAGAAAAATGAAAAGAAATAGAGAAATTTGGAGAAAGGAACACTTTAGGAATATTTGTTTTAAACAAATTGATAAATCAGCAGAGACAGCTCACTTTTAAATCCAAAATCATGAAATTAAACCTGAGGCTAGGCTGCCGAAAGAACTTCACAACCCAATAGAGCTATCCACAGGAAAAAGTTTAATTAATTTTGGTGTTCCACCCATGGATAATCAAGTTCCTACTTTTTTTTTTTGATTGATTTATTTATGGACGCTCTTTAACATCTCAGGTCATCAGCGTCCCATTCAACTCAGGGCGTGAAACGGCCGACAAATTTTGCTCAGAGGCCTCTCTTTCAGGCTTGAGGTTCTTTTTTGTGCCGTAAATGTATGACACTGGACCTACGGCTTTACTTCCCTTCCGAAGGAAGCCATACTTAGGATTTTTACGCCCGAAAAAATCCATCGATCCTGGCCAGGCTCGAACCCGCGTTTTGGGCGTAGGAGGCAAGTATGGTAACCATTACACCACCAGGACCGACTCAAGTTCCTACTCCAACCATCAGTCATCACATCCAGTAGTCAGTCAACAGCTGATGATGAGAGCAATTGTCCCTGAAACATGTCCTAATATTGTATAAGTTAAGTTAGTATGACCATCTTAACAAATTCTAATAGGATAAACCATATTTAATGATTTTCTAGCACATTCTTTTGTAAAACCTATCACATTCTTGTATAAAAACCTCTTTGACCTGGATGTTTGAACCTTCTACTCAGGTATAAAAAAGGTTCCTGACCATTTTCCTTTTCAATTAGAGTTCTATTGTTGTAAAATGTAAGTGTACCCCCAGTCTTTTCATTAATTATACTCTTTGGCAAAAAAATATGACATTCACTACTTTTCCATTCTAAGAAAATTATTTGTAATTAGGATTTGTATGATTTCTTCAATGAAATAACTTCACAATGTTTCAGAAAATCAGAGTTGTTTGAAAGAACAGATATAAGACTGCAACTCTGAAGCTACATTGGGTTACTATGGCATAGCAAGAGACTCTGCCTACAGCCAATAAGTCAGAAACTTCAATGCATTAAGCTGATATTTAGAAAAGTTAATATTCTGATAACAGTATAAATTATTACTTTTGTGATATTATTTTATAATTGTTGTGTTTGCTATGCAAACTATAAAACAGTGAAATAGAACAGTGGAAAATTTATTATCCATGTGCTTTTCCCAACAAAATGGAAGTATCTATGTTTCATGAAAGAAAAACATTCAATAGAAGAATGAAGATAAAAAGAAATTGCCTATAACAATTCATGAGATTTTAATTACAATCATAAAGAAAAAGAAGACAAACTTATTTCTTCTTTTTCCATGGGAAATAAAATAATTCAAGAAATGAATAGTAGTAGTAGTAAAAATTATGATGAAATGGTAAAAGTCAATTATAAACCAGGAAAGAAGCTATATCCCAATCTGACAATGAGGAAGACAGAGGGAAGTCAAAACCACCAGCATGGAACATAGAAATAAAAAGATGGTGTTCTGGAATAACATTTCTGGGACAAATTCACAGTGTTCAAAATAGCCATTCTACGATTGAGTATCCTGTTTGCATGTTTCTGGTAATAATTATTTTATTTGTTCAGGTGTACATATGTTCATCTTTTGTACTTCAAGTATTAAATCAAGATACAAGGGTAGATCCATAAGTTTCTGGCCTAAAGACAAAAACTATATTTTACTTATCAATATCTTTCTCACATCTTTGAATTAACATTTCAATCCCTCCCCCCTCCAAAAAAAAAATAGTCAGAAGTCTTGTCTGCAAAATGGGCATAAACAGCATCCATCACTTCTTCGTCACACTTAAATTTCCTTCCTTGAAGGTCTTTCTTGAGTTTTGAGAAGGGGAAATAGTCATTGGGAGCTACATTGGGTTCCCTTGAAGCCACATTTCTTCACAGCTTCCTTTGCAGCAAGAGCTGTGTGCACAGGAGCATTGTCATGAAGAAGGCACACACCACCACTCAGCTTTCCTCACCTTTTCTCTTTGATGGAAGCATGTAGTCTGTGCAGTAGGCTAGCATAGTACTCCCTATTTACTGTGGTGTTCTTCTCCTTGAAGTCAATGAAAAGTCCCAAAGGTTGTGGTCATGATCTTCTTGATTGATTGAGGACCTTGGCCTTTAGAGGCATTGCTTTGCTAGGTTTATGCCACTCCACCGATTCTATTTGGACAAGGAATCATAGTACAGGACCATAGTTTTATCTCCTGTATAACAATGGTTTGCACAATTTCTCTCTTGTTGCCACAGCAGAGTTCTAAAAATGCCTGACAACAGATGACTCATTGCTACTTTTGGACTGAGGAAAGAAGTCTAGGCACCCATTTTGCACCAACTTTATTCATGTTTAAAGGTTCATGAATAATTCCAAGGACTGTTATTTTAGAAAGACCCAACTTTGCTGCTATTTTTGTAACTTTGAGCAGCCGGTCTTCCATAACTTCTCCTTCCACAAGAGCGATGTTTTCAGGAGTGAGCATCTCCAAGGGCTGACCTGCACACTCTTTGTCTTCAATGCTTTCCTAATCCATTTGAAAAAGTTTGGCCCATTCTTTTATGGTAGAATATGAGGGGGATGCTTCCCCATATACACCATCCAATTGCTGTTTAATTTCATTTGGACTAGGTCCTTGTTTTGTAAAGAACTTAACAACAGCTAGATACTCCATTTTGAACATGCCACAATCTTCTATACATAGCCTTCTTTTCGCAACTATACCTGAACAACTAAACACAGTGGAGCAGAAGTTTCAGCTGCAATTATTTACTTAACAGATAAGGTATATGACGCCAAATAAGGATTTTGTGAAGGCAATAATTCTTATCAGCAAGGCTGGAAACTTATGAACTTATCCTCGTATATGTTAAATGAGTGGTATTCTAAACTGTGGTTTCTACTTGTGTTGGTTTATCTAGATTTTTTAAAAATAATCTTTTATGACTGTTATCAGATTTGTTTGTGCTTTAAATTTTTATTGTTCTATTGACATTTCAAATATAATGAAGCCAACTTAATGGCAGACAGAACCAAGGTATTATATAACATACAGAATATACCAAATACTCTATGTACAAGAAAAAATAAATAATAGCAGGTTAGCGGCAGATGTTCTAATGTGACAAATGAAAGCATAGTATATAAAGGGATAGTGTGCTGACTCACATGTTATGCATGAGATTACTGCAGCTTAATGCAGCTAGTGTCTAGCTGGCTGTCTACTTTAACCAAGTTATTGGCTGTATAGCATGTAATTACCACAGAATAGATATTAAGGTGCAAAATTATGATTGGAAAGGGGAAAGAAAAGTTCTGAAAATTTATACAAAAATTGAAAAAAAGATGCTGATAAAATGCCTCTATTCAGGTCTACATTAACACTCTTTATTCAACACTATAGCAAATAACATAAAGTAACCAATAATTATGAAGTAAACGTGGCATTTACTAGGTTTCAACTAATCTGTTACCTGGATCATGAATAACATGGCTTTGTTTTTGAATGTAAGTTGCTGGTGCTTTGAGCTCAGAAGAACCTTATATATGGAGAAACTGCATGCAACATCTACTGAAACATTGGAGCACAGAAAGGGAGTTCAGTGGAAGTTGCAAAAGTTTCCATACTCTGGATTGTTCCTCCAAATGAATTCAAGTTTGGCTTTGGCATATCTGTCAAGGTTGTCCCTCACATTTGGCAACTTCTTATACTGTTCCTCTTTCTCTATATCTTCTTCTAAACTCTGAAGCATATCAGACCAATACTTGTCGTCATGCTCTGTGAAAAGTTCCAACTCTAGGTCTTTGTTGTGCCCCTTATGATCATTGCCATACTTTTGAAAGATCACCATCAACAATCTTTGGAAGTTAGCCTACTTTCTCTTCTATATGCTCTGTCATAGGGTATTATATATTCATGAAAATAAAAGCATTTTATTGGTAATATGTTTACTTACAACTTCTCCCAAACTTGCAGCTGCCATATGTATTATGGGAGCATAAGATGGATCCACTTTTTTTTTACCATATTTTTTTACAGTATCATATGTAGAGAAGAACACTGCAGCTGTGAAAATAAAAAACAAATGCAACATTAATTTCAAACTTAATAAACAAAAGCAGGGCTATCTGATCAATCAACACAAATATTGAGTATCCTAGTACTTGAATCAGCAAATTGTTGCAAAATAAAAAGATGTTTAGTGAGAATAATAGTACACAGGAATGTAAATTCTATTTAATAATGAATCATGGCAAGAGATTTATTATGAACATGATGTACAATAATACATTTAATTGGTTTCTTCAACATTGCTTTTCAAATGAAAGAAATTACTCAACAAAAACGTAACAAGAGTTTGGTTACACAGAGAACTCCACTCTCCTCAAGAAGAATTAGATTTTCAAATAGTCTTGAAATAAAAAGACAGTTTATCTGATACCATGTGATCTTATGTTATAAATATCAGGTACATATAAAATGTACTTTAAAACTATACAGCTGTAGATCAAATTCTCCTTTAAACAAAAATGCATCTAAACTGACTACTAATAACATCTAGTTTACATGAGTCATAATACCTTGAATAGTTATTATATCATGCACTTAGTTCCAGGGCTAGAATGAAAAATAGCATTTCTTTTTCTCATTGTATAGCTGTGGATTTCAGATGAAAAAGGTTATGCCTGCCAAGTTGTCTGAAAACTATTATGCAGAAATACTTTGAGATAAGTTGAAATCTTAATACTGCTAGATATAATTAAGTTTAGAATTTAATGTATTTCAAGAATAATGACACAAAATGTGAAATTGAATACTTTGATTTCAACTACAGTCCAACCATATTTTTTTATCATTCATGTAAACTATGTTATTTTGTCCAGGGATTCATGTCACATGTTAAAATTTCTTAAGGTAGGCATACATTCTTACAAGACAGCAGCAACTGCTAGATTAGGAGACATCATGAACCATGTGCTAATGTGGCATAAAATACCAAAAAGCTTATTATGAAGTTGAAGGTTATCAGTCAGAACACCTGATTAATAGTGTATTTTTATGGAAGAAGATAAAGTATATTTATTTGCCATGCTGAAGAAAGTGCAGCTTTGTATTTCCAATAATGGTTTTTTTTATTTACAACACGTAAAAATATACTTTACAAACAAGGTGCAAATTGTAATGATTTACCTAGCAAAAACTTTGGAAGATATTCATAAAATGTTACACAAATGAGCTTTCTTACAGAATATGCAGTAAAGTTAAATGTGAAAGGGCTACTCTAAATTAAGAAAAGATCTAATCATTTTTCATTCACATAATAAAGGAAGTAGAATGTGTTCCCCTCATCTTATCTATAACTACAATGAGATAAATGATTCAGGAAAAATAAAGTCTTAATGAAACATGCTGTAAGTATCCTGAGGTAATCAAAAATTCAATAAAGGCAGCCATCAGCATAATGAACTATGGAAATGCATAGGAAATTATTGAAATTGATCACTATCAGATTATTTTACTATAATCATTGGTTTAAATTAATTTAAAGACTTCAGCTTTCATCGATGCTACAATCAGTATTATCGTTGGACTGAAAGTGTCTGGAGAGACAGAGGAAAAGAACCGTTTTAAGTGTGAAGGGGTTGGAGTATTGGCAGAACTATGAGGCAGATATTGCTGGGAACCAGTAATGAATTCCAAGTTTAAGGCCTCTTTTCTAGGCAGATTAAAATACTCTGTTGTTATTACAATTATTTCTGCTATTTCAAATTTTATTCCATGGCAATTTGAATGGGCTATTCCAATCACAGATTTTTCCAGCTGATTAAGGCATGAATGTCACTTACGTTCTCCAAGCCCAGTTTAAATGGATTTTCTGGTCATAGCAATGTATACTTTTCCGCATGTGCATGGAATTTTATGTATTCCTGTCGAGCTGAGAGAATCCCTTAGGTCTTTCACAGAATGCAATATTTGACCTAATTTTGCTATGGAAAACAATTTTATATTATTTCTTAAAACCTAAGGGAAAAGTCTTAATAGCATCCGTGGAAGCTGTGGTTTTTAAATTAATCTGGTAATGCAAGTGGCTTGGTAATGATCAATTTCAATCATAACAACACAGGCCATGAAAGCCTAAAGAAAACTGCTGTATATATTTTGCCTATGTCAATTATAAGTCTGAATATTAATGAACTTCATGGACTGAAGATGGACCAGCAAACACTTGCTACAATAGATCAAAATCAAGCTAGTTAAACACTAGTAGATTTAAAGATTGATTTTTTTAAATTTATTTTTGCTAGTCTACTCAGAGCAGAAGGCAAAAAATGCTCATAAAGAACAATTTGAACTTCCACAAATCTTGAGATTCTAAAAGCTTGTGAAGAGCATAATATTGCTTTTACAGCTCTTCTGCCAAATGCACCCATTTAATGCAGCCTTTTTGGCTACTAAAACTGTACTGACATCAAATTTTCTTACTTATTCATCCAGCTGTGGGAAAAGATTTAGGCACAGTTAGTAGCAAACGTAATGAAAATTAATGCTTTATATTTCGCCATCTCTCATGCACTATGAAGCAATAGTAAATCCAAAGTTTGTTTTAGGATCATTTGTGCAATACCTCAAGAACAGAAAAGGAGGTTGTTGGTCAGAGTAAGAGCTACTGTAAAAAGAAAATGCTTAACATAGTTGTGGGAAGAGCATTTCTGAAGAGGAATTGCAACAAATTTCTTTACCCTCTATCAGTACTTTAAATGGCAGAGAAATCAAACTAAGAAAAAAGAGGTTGCAACCTGAAAGTTAAACTGAAGCTGGGGAACCTGAAATTTTACATGCCTCGAGCTCTCTCTGAATGCTTCAGGCAAACTAAATGAAGATGTTTCAATGGAAGAGATTCTACTGAATGGCAATGACTATACCATGAAATCTGGCAACTTTGAAGTAGTTGCATATGAAGGCAAATTCTAGTCAGCCAAGTTAGCTAAAAACAATGGAGTATATTATGTCAACTTCATGGAATGCTGTGGATGATCTTGAAAGTGGCCAGAGAAAGAAGACTGCATCTTCTACCCAAATAAGGACATTAAATTTCCAACTAATTCTTTGTTGAAAATAAGCACAAAGCAAGCTTTATATTGTGTGCTTGAACTGGAAGAAATCCTTCAAGATAAATTGGATATGCAGTTGTCTCTTGGGAGATTGTAGATGTTTTTAGAATGGATAGGAAAGGAAGTATAGTGCAGATTGCCACAATAAAGGTAAAAATGGATGCTCCTATCAAATACTGCAATGTTAAAAAATTTGGGAATATTTATTGATAAGATTATGGAAAAAAATAAAAGAGAATTTAAAAAAAATTACTAAGTGAAAATGAAAATGGCAAGAGTTCAAAGAAAGAAAGCTTTGTTAGGGGATTTGGCCTTTGGATAGGTTACAGGAAAAAGGAACTTAGTCAGCAACCTGAGAAGTGGTGATGATGATTATTGCTTTAGAGTGCAAAACTACTTGGATCAATAGCACTCAAACACACTAAAACTGCACCATTAATAATGAATAATTCAATAAATCTACCCACACTACAATACTGCGCAGAAAAAAAAACAGCAGGTGAACAGTAAAAATCAATAATAACTAATTAGGACAAACAAGTAAAACAATGATATGTACATATTGTAAAAATACACAAGCAATAGCCAGAAACAAAATAGACTTAAAATGTGCTATAAAGGAAACTGTTATGTATAAAACTAAAATTTATACCTGGCTCCACTGACCACAAGGACATATAAAATGGAATACTTGCTTGACAGCAACGACCTCATCTGAAAGAACATCATGAAGAGATGAAAAAGGGATGCTCTGAAAGGCTCTATATGATCACATTGTATAGATGTGGCAACAATGTGGGCATGCTGGAGAAGGTATACCCTTAAAAATGTGATGGTGACTAAACATACAATACCGAATCTGCAAACAAGCTAAAACTACTTCTCAACAAACAAGGCGAGAAGAGGTAGACCAAGTAAAAGGGACAGATTTGCTTTCCTGAAGTTTGTTCTGTTAGAGCAAATTCTTCGCGCCACAAAAATGCGCTAAATCCAATCCCCCCCCCCCCCCCCCGAATAAACGCGTTGCTGGATTGTGGCAGCGGCTAAAAGAGACGATTTTGCTGCACTATTTGCGGCCTGGTTGCCCTGAATGCCCACATGTCCAGGAACACACAGCAGTGTTACCCTGGCACCTGCATTAACTAGTGCATACACTACATCCTGGATCTTCTTTACAAGAGAATGGGTGTTGCAAAGATTCCTTAAACTCAAAAGAGCACTCAGGGAATCAAAACAAGTTACCAAGTCCCCCAGCCGCGGTTCAGGGTATATCAGCAATCTATAAAGCGCGTAAAGTTTCGCCATAAAAATAAATGTCGCAGCGTTAAAACCAAAATTAAAACTAGATTCATTAAAAAACAAAGGCACGTGCAACATCGTTCCCGCTTTCGAGCTGTTAGTATAGATAAAAGTTTACATCTCTCAAATGAAGAGAGTAAAATGCTGAGAATAATTGAAGCGGCGGTCATAGATTTCGGACAAGATGTCATCACAAGATGAATGGTGGGCCTCTGCTAACAGCCAAGGGGCATAATGAGCATCCCCAGCTGGGAAAAAAGTAGGTAATTCGACGTTCAAAGTCCTCAACATCTCTCGAAACAATTACCCGAGTGACTTTGAAGCCAGAGACCTAGCAGCATATAAGAGTCAAGCAAGGTATTAAAAAAGGACTCACTCATGGGATGCCGAGGTTGAGCAGACAATCGGCACAAACATTTTACTGACAAAGTAAAATATTTTATTGACAAGACGAAAGAGGTTAACCCAACTCCGCTCATAGGCTGGACACAGGGCTGTAGGAAAAGCTACAATCATGAACGGATTCCCTGGTTGTGAACCGGGTCACAAGGCGACGAAATACTGAAGGCAACGCCGAGTCATACGCCAAGTAGCCATAATCGAGTTTGGGTCAGATTATAGAATGATAGATGTGCAACAGCACCGTCCGGTCAACTCCCCAAGAGAACGTTCACGCCGGCCTTTCATTTGTGCTGTATACGGTTATCATCACAATTTCCCACCAAAACCCAAGCCAAGGAACTTCACTTCGTATGCAATGATAGACGATCTAAACCAAGATGGAGAGAATGCGAAGAATCCTCTTGCAGCGCCAGAGATTCATGTAGACGGTTTACTCAGCAGAAAAATGGAAGCTGTTGTTGCCACTCCAAGCATAGAGACGGTCAAAATAGCATTGGAGGCGACGTTCCAACAGACAGGTACATTGAGAAAAAATTAAAAATTGCAAAGTCATCGACGAACAATGAGGATGTAATCCCTGGCGATAAACACTCCGTGATAGAATTGATAGCAATGGCAAACAATGTGACATTAAATAACGAGCCTAAAGTAATCTTTTCTCCTAAGTACAACGCATGATAAAATAGAGCCCATGTAATATTAAAAGCCCAAATCTTTAATGAACTTCTGAATAAAAATGAAAAACCTACCACGAATATGCCAATCATTAAACGTACGAAGGATACCAATTCTCCAGCAGGTATCATAAGCTTTCTCCAGATCAAAGAAGGCAGCGACAGTTTGGCACTTTCGTAGATATCCGCCCATAATACGAGTGGAAAGAGACCTAAATGATCGACGGAATAGCGGTGTCGACGAAAACAGCATTGGACGTTTGTCAGGAAGAGCTGCGATTCCAGCCGAGCGTTAGCCATGTCTATCACCATGCAAACGCAACTGGCGAGGGGAATCGGAAGGAAGGTGGGGAATCTTTGCAGGCTTCGCTATTGGCATGACATGGCCACTCGCCAAGCGCACGAAAATGCAATTCCCGGGTAGTAAATGGGGATTATAACACTTCAGATTGTCGGAGGCAAAGGAGAATCCTTTTGATTCTACCTGCATCTTAAGAGTGCGGAACACGGGAGGATAATTAGCGGAGCTCGAAATTTCAGCGAAAGTGCGCCCTAATGTATCGGCAATGCCTGCAGGAGAGTCAATTAAACGGTGGTGTACCTAGACCTGGTATAGGCGAAAAACCAGCCTTACCTGCAACGCGGCGTAGCTTATCACAGACAACAGATAAAGGCGTCCAGCGGCTAAAAGAGGAGACGCCTTTTTAGTATCCTTCAGTACCCGATGACATTTAGCGTGCAGGTGTTTACAGCGAATCATATTTCCAATATAGGCTGGCGACGAAGTACTCTAAGAGCATCTCAGCGTGCACGTACTTCATCCCAGCATTCATCTGGGGTAGGAGGACGACCAGGTAATAACTTGTTCTGCGGCAGAAAGCAATACAGTCTGGGCGTGCTTGGTCATGTCGTTAATAGAAATAAAAGCACACCCTTAAAATGTGGCTAATGAACCGAAAATATTACAATTCGTCTTGCCGATAAGCCACTTCGGCCTGCGCTGGGAATATACTTGGGAAGACACGATATTTATTTGGCACGGAAAATGATCGCTGGAGTATGTATCAGAAAGGACGTTTCAAATAAGATGAACAGAAACAGAGATAGATCCAAATGTGAAACTGTTAGTAGTAATGGAAAGAAAAGCAGGCTGACCTATATTAAGTACAGATAGATTGTAGCGATCCAAAACGTACTCTACCATACTATCCCTCGCACACTGTGGAAGAGCCCTCATGGGGTATGCTGCGCGTTAAAGTCTCCTAAAAGTAGAAAAGAGGTAGCTGGGAGAGAAGATGATCAAGATCAGCCGCTGCCACGGTAGCAGACTGAGGTAAGTCGACATTGGAGACAGTAAAACAAAACCGGAAAAGCAAATGGTTAACTGCTGTAGCCTGTAAAGGAGACCATAAACTCAGAGAAGAGCTGCACACCTCATCTCTGATTAAGATTAAAACTCCGCCATGCCGGGGCGTGCCATTTTACGGTGGAAGATCAAACGGACCGAATAGAAACCACGGAGGACAAATGAGGCCTAAGGCCTAAGCTTTGTCTCTTCGAGAACACAAGCGGAGAATCCGTGGACGGCATCAGTCCAGGTCTTCGAGTACGGAGACCATGTACTTTATATGAGAGGATAGCCATTATAAATATCGTCCCTTCTTTAGACCGTCGGACTGAGCTGTTTTGCAAGAGTAGGCAAGTCCTGCTCCATGATATCCTCAAAGGGAGGACTATCTTGCTAAGAATGGTCAACCGATTCTAACACCTGGAATCAACTGGAGGTGGAAATAGGTAGTGATAGCCACCGCCTAGCAGATTTGTTCCTTGACCCGTCATAGGAGCTCGACCTCCGAGAAGGAGAAGGGCTCGAAATCTTCTTATTCTTGTCACTATTAATGGATGTTTTAACAAAGCCAATCTTCTTTTATGTTGTCTTAATATAATGGCCGGAGCATCAAAACTGCCCGTTTAGCATTATCAGTAGCACGCTTGAAGGAACTTTGTGCTCTAGGAATTCTAGTGAAAACTAAGTCGCAAGTCTGCGTACTACTATTACGCTTCGATATCATCGTAGAGGCTACAGAGCTGGTACAATAGACTGACGAGCTTGATAACGTTTCCGGGCCTCAGAGAATGGTTCTTCCTTCACCCAGATCTCCTGGATACAGCACTTTTCGCGACAGTCGTGGGATCTCCGCGACAGTTAACGCAGATTGGAGCGGATGGACATGCTCCCTCATGCGTTTCTTGTCCGCAGGTTGCACAAACAGAAATATCACTCTTACATGACACGAGACTATGGCCGAAACGTTTGCAATGAAAACATCGCAAGGTCTGGGAATAAACCTCTAGTATCTCGTATCCTCTGCGATAGTTCTGCCCTGTTAAATGTGAGGAAAAGAGTACGGGTCGGCTGTACTCCTCCGTCTTTCCTCGCCTGCACACGGTAAACTGATGTGCCACTTTGTTTCACAGATAACCCTGAATTTTCGGTCCAGAGATGTTATGATGAATGGATTTACACGACAAAATGATTGACCTTCTGTTCAGCTTATAACTATATAACAAGGGAATGACAACTCCATTACTTCTCTTACATCCACTCTCTTTTGTCTCACTTGGTGGTGAGATTATTCATCATACAGAGTTCTTCCTACACCAATGCAACTGTCCTCAATTGCAAGCTTTTTTTTGGACATCATTGCAACTTAGGTCAGTTGTGCTGGCCTGAAGAGGACTCACCTCAGAGTCACACACCCCCCCCTCCCCCAGGGTCTAGGGAGAGGGCCCAGAGAGAGCAGAATAGGTTAACTGAAACAACACTCATAGAAAGCCATGAAGCTTTGGAAAGAAAACATAATTCGAATTTTTGTATATTTATCAAAGGCTTATGATGTCCTACATCTAAACATTCTTCTCTAAAAAGTAAATATATAAAGCATTAGGAAAGTAGCAAACTTCTGGTTTAGGTAGTACACTAATAAAAAAAAATTGAGTGCACTCTTACGGCACGAAATGTTCAATCACCAATTCAAAAACAAGCAGAATTCACATAGATGTGTCCTCATTTGTCACTCTTCACTTGTGTGATAACCATAGTGACTATTAGACCACATAGCAATACACAAAGTAGTGGGCTAAGAGGTAGCATGTGCACCTTGTGTATGTGCAAACTCATTAAAAGTATTTATTCATTGATTTATATATTCTCTCAGTTTCATTTATTTCTGATAAACACCACTCATGGTTCTTCTTACCTTATAATTCTAGAATTTTTGCAATGGCAGCTGCATTGAAAAATTGACTTCAAAACTCTCACCAATTTGACAGGGCTGTACAGCAAGCAGAGCAAGCATTGTTTGCAGTGTTCATGCATCTACTGCAAGGATAAAGACAAATGTTTATCATGAATGAGGACATGTCACTGTATGAAAGATACAATTTGCCCATATATTTCACAGAAGATGAATATGGAGCATTGTTGCAGTTGTTGAAAGGAACCCCTTTTAATCTGCCACTGAATACAGAGCTTTTTCATCATTTCCAGGTTGTGCATGAACATTTTATAACTGTTTCAAGGTTGCCAGGTTTCTTAAGATTTTATAAGAAGATCTTAAACATCAGCCATGTTATAGTTAGACTGGCATTTGTACATCTCTATAAGAACTTTGATTGAAGTAAAGTAATTTTCTCTGATTAAGTTACATTCAGCACTAATAGTGCTTCTCACACTTGAATGAGATGGACATGCTATGACAAACATTATTTAGCAACCTATGCTAGGAATGGTCATGCTAGCATTATAGTTAGGCATGTATTTCCCATTAACAGGTATACTGGGAGAAAAAAAATTATGTATCAGTACGATAACCACTCATACATTAGCTATGCTTCAATACTAATTTCTCAAGCAAACAAAAATCTTGGAACAGGTGTCTTGATCTCCAAAGTCACCATATTTGTCACCAGACTTGAACCTTATTGAAAATATATGGGTTACAATCAACAGCAGACTTACCACAGGCCTTAGACTTACAAATGATGTCCAATTCTGGAACACCTGAGAAACCCTGGTATACTTCTATTGAAATTATGCCATGGCAATCCTCAAAACACAACTGCCATCATCCTTCCTACTGAGGGGATTGTTTTTGCCTTCTTTAGAGCATTTTCTTCAGTTGCAACCCCTGTTTCAAATGCTCCTTTATTTCTGGCATGTAGTGGTGGATCCATGTTTTGACGGTTGTCAAATACAGTATCAGAAATTTACTTGGATTCTATTTAAACAGCTCCAAATTCTGCACAGAAGTGATAACTCATTTTCTTTTCTGGTCAATTGCCAGAAAATGTGGCACTCACCTTGAGACAGACTTTTGATTTACATATAATTATGTAAAATATTATGCACCCAATCTCAAGAACTGCCCACAGCTCTAGTAATCTCCTACACCTTCTGTCTTTGGTTGCTCAGCCCCATTTCATGGATTTTATCAGTAATTCTGGTAGTTGCTATCTTGACAAGTTGCCAGAAATGATTTACATTGCTTTAGCTCATTCGGCCAAATTTAAACTTATACACCATTCTATGTAATGGTGCAGATTGAATGTAAGGTTTGTCTAACTTCACGTTAGTTTCTGTGGGCACTACTCCTTTTGTAATGTTTTATTAATACACAAAATTTATGTTTCTCCATTTTCAACTCTTGCTTGTAAATTTAAGTACGAACATGGCTCTGAAACATAGACTAAGCTTTATAACTGTTTGTAACCATGTACATCATCCCTCAACAGTAACTGCACTGCTAAGTAACACTGAAAACATCTACTGCTACCACCTTATGAGTTTGCATGAATTTGTCAAACATCTCTCATAAGTAATTCAGGGTGCTAATATCAGTGGTCCAGTTCATGCTGTTTAGTCTTTGGGATGCAAAGCTGTTATCCAGTTTGAGAGCAGCCATCATAACAGATCATTATTATGCAAATTTAATGTCAAAATTACAAGGCCAAGGAGCAAAACATAATGTTGAGGCATAGTATGCTCTTTCTTCAAAATAATACTTCAAGCCTCAAGTATTCTGTGGCAATAACTTCAATTGATAAAGAAGGCTTTTAATTGCTGAATATTATGCTTATTGTCCCTATCTAGCTCCTCACAACTTTCTGTTCCAAAAATTGAAAGAAAACCTTTGAGGGAGGAATTTATCATCAGATTATAAAATCATCAAATTCTTCTTGCTGAGATAATTTAGTAGTCTTTAAACAGAGAAAGTTTAAAAGTCAGATAAAAATAATAATTTTAGAGTTACTAGAAAAGGTTAAGGCCTTCAGCAGTGGAGCATAGGGATCAACTCTGGTATTGCATTCACATCAACATATCAATGCAACAAAAAAAGAATAAAAATATAGTCAGCACCCGGCTATAAGGGCACATATTTAAAAAGACAGTATGCATATACCATGTGATTGGTGATACTTTTCCCCATGGCATGGGATTTTTCCTATGATCAAGCCTCCACTTTTTTGCCGTTCCATGCCTGGTTGCTTACTTGTTGACCTTTTGACTATTGCAGTTGTAGCACAGCTGTTCCCTGTGGATGTTGTATTTTTCGTTTTTTAATTCGACAGTAATATAAAGTGCATTATGCCTCATGTGTTTACAGCAGTATAGTGTGTCTTTAGGTACGATTCATTTGTGTTAACTCAGTCAGCTCATGAAGTTCAAAGAGTGTTTCAAGCAAGATTCCCAGGTGTAGATACTTCAGATCGTAAAACAGTTCTTAATCTATATAGTAAATTTCAGGAAAATGGAAGTGTCCAGCCTAAAAAACCAAAAAGCAGTGTAGGTTTTTCACCAAAGAAATATTATGACATTGGTATTGTTTAGAAAATTCCCCTATAAAATCTTCTCATTGTCTTGTGCAAGTGGGAATTTCATAAAGGTCTGTGTAAAAGGTTATTAAATTATTACTTCAAGCCATATAAAATATGGCAGGGTACATGCCCTTCAGCTAGGTGACCCCATACATAGGCGCACATTTTGTAAGTGGATTCTTGAAAATATGTATATGGATAAGCCTGGTTCTACCTCCATGGTTATGTGTGCACTCGCTCAAAACAATCATTACAGTACTGATAAACATGATTTCATATATGAAATGCCTCTCCATGATGAAAAATTCTGTGTATGTTGTGCCATCAGTGGTGAATGAATCATAGGACCATTTTTTTTTTTTTTTTACCACACTGTTGATTCTGTTACTTATGTGAATACCATACTAATCCCTTTTTTCATAGAATTAACTGAGAGCAAGCAAGATCATGCATTCTTTTCAACAGAACTCTTGCCACTGCTAACACTGCAAATAATTCCATGAGAGCAATGCATAATGTGTTTCCATAAGACAGAGTTATTAGTAGGATTTTCGCCCCTTGGTTCTTGGTTTCAGAATTTAATAGCTTGTGATTGTTATCTCTGGGGTAAATTAAAAACTGCTGTGTACAAGATAAACCTGCATCTCATACAAGAACTCAAAGATAATATTTCCCAGGAAAATGTTCATATTTCTCAAATAAATTTCAGCAAATGATGAATAATTTCCCAAAGTGATGCCAAAAATGTGTGGAGAAGGAAGGTTGGCATTTTAACACCTCATTGAAAGATTTACGTAAGTAATGAGCCTATTAAATTGGTTTATATATTATTGTATGGTTGGTTTATTTTATTGTTTTACTCTGCCACTAATCAGGAGACCTGGCTGGCAGCTATTCGGTTAACAAGCAGCATGCTCACCCACAGGTATACACTTTGTGAAAAATAAAACTCATCGCATGATATTAACATATATATATTAGGAAGTGAGAGAGAGAAATGCTGTTCATTACTGGCTTTCAACAAACTTAAATTTATTGTAGACTATGGGTTTGCCATTTTTCATGGGCAACAATCAAAAAGCATGTAATTTCTTAAGTTTCTCACTCGGCTCACTATACAGGGTCTCTGAGAATGACTGGTGGGGTTTCATGAAGTTACTGTGAAGAGTGTATTATGTAATGAATTGATTAAAGTGCTTTTAATTAACCCCAAAAACTCAAAAAAAAAAAAATCCTGAAAAACATTAATAATTCAGTATACACATCATTAATAGCAGAGCAAAGATGCCTAAACAAAATTAAATGTCAATCCACTCTCTGACAAGAATGTCTGGAGCAACACTTGCAGTTGTCTCTCTTATTCTTTGCTTAAAGTAGTCAAGATTCTCCATTCTTTAAGTCTATAACTCCAAAGAAGAAGTCTAATGCAATAAGCTGAGAACTTCTTGTGAGCAATGAGATAGGTACATTTCTGCCAATCTACCAATCTAGAAATCAATGATTCAACTCTTCTCACATGCAATTTGCAAAGTGGGATGACACTTCTTCTTGTTCCATGATTTGCAACTCAGTATCATCCCATTTCCATTTGTTCCATTTGTGGAAAAAGAAAGTTCTGTAACATGTCCAAGTATGTAATGGAGTTAATTTTGATTTTAAAGAAAAAGAAAGAACCAAAAGTTTTGATGTGCATTATACCACATCAAATGTGGATCAGTGAATATGTTTGTGTCTTGCATGTGGATTTTCCAAGCCCCAAATTTGGAAGTAGTGCTGATTTATACAACTGCTCACACAACATGTGGCCTCATCTGAGAATAGGATGTTTTCTAGAAATTCTGGTTCATGAGTCTTTGTAGTATGCTAATAGTGAAATTCAATCCTAGGAATCTTGTCCTGTGGCATGCAAGAGTTGAATTTTATAGGCATATAACTTCAATTTCTCCTGTTAACATTATGCACAATTTACTTAGGAAGACCATCATGCAATATACTTCCGAGACTCTGAATACAGAGTCTACGACTCTTACATTTTCTTTCAATGCTCTAAATTTTCCTGCTGTTTTTCATTTTTCACTACCAATCTCTTGGAACTGTTACTACCACTGTCCAATATTGTTTTCATGCAGTGGATTCCTTTTTGTGCTCTTGTCTGAATCAACATACCAGAATCACTGATTTATGTTCTGTCAGCCATAAGACACATGAAGCTTTTTATTGTATGGTAAATATGTTAAACACATACAGAATGCTTCTACCTGACTGTATGCAGACTGATTGATTTCTGTACAAAGGTTGTTTTACTTTACTATTTTATTGACATATAACAACAAAATGACAAGCATAACAACAAATGACTGAAAATAAAAATATATCAACTCAATCTGTTCTAGTTACAGAATTAATTAAAAGCACTTCCCATCCATTACACATAATATATACACGGCTATTCAAAAAGAAGGAACATGTTTCAAACATTTCTTTCTTGCAAATTACAAAACCATAATTCCAACGTTCCTGGACAGGCAAAAGTTTAAAATTTGAACTGTCCAGGTAGAAGTTACAATCACGGCCGCATTGGCGCTGTTGCTTGCCATGTTGATTGTCTGTAGTAAAATGGCGACACAACAGGAAAAAGCATTTTGTATGCTGCAATTAGCAAAACCAGAGTCCATTAATGGAGTTCAACGTGCTTTTCGCTTCAGTTTAATAAACAGCCGTCTGCGCATAAGCAGATTTACTAGTGGCATCGAAATTTCATAGAAGATGGTTGCATCTGCAAACGGAAAAGCACGGGACTTCCACGCACATCGAAAGAAAATGTCGAGCGTATTCGTACAGTTTACGAAAGGAGCCCAAAAATATCCACAGCATGGGCCAGCAAGAAACTTAACATTCCTCAGCCAACGGCATGGAGAGTTCTGAAACACCATCTGCACCTTAAATCGTACAAACTGCAGTTATTGCAAGCCTTGCATCGTGACGACCACAACAAAAGGTACGAATTTTGCATTAGCATGCTAGATGATATGGAAGAAGACAATTTTTCTGAACGATTAATTTTTTCCGATGAATCCACTTTTCATCTTTCCGGTAAAGTTAATCGGCATAACGTTAGAATTTGGGCATGTGAAAGTCATATGTCAATTATTGAACATGAAAGAGATTCACCAAAGATTAACGTCTTCTGTGCCGTATTTGTAAACAAAGTTTATGGACCTTTCTTCTTCATGGAGAACGTTGTGACAGGACTAACCATATACACATGCTTCAAAACTGGTTATTTCCTCAACTTGAAGGTAATTCAGATGACTTCGTCTTCATGCAAGATGGTGCCCCGCCTCATTTCTGTAAGCACGTCCGACGTTACCTGAATGACACCATTCCAGGACGTTGTATTGGAAGAGGAGGAGCAGAAGATCAACTTAATTGCCGGTGGCCTCCCAGATCTCCAGACATCACTCCTTGTGACTTTTGTCTGTGGGGGTTACGTAAAAGACCGTGTTTTTATCCCCCCCTATGCATGACACTCTTGAATGTCTGCGAAATCGAAGCTGTAAATTCGATAACTAGAGACCAGCTGATTCGTGCATGGCAAGAAATGAGCCACTGTTTTGATATTTGTCGTCTAACACATGGTGCTCATATAGAACGCATAAAAAAGTGAAAATTGAACGTTTCTCTTTCCAGGAATGTTCGAATTGTGTTTCTATCTTTTTTAGTTTGGAAGAAATAAATGTTTGAAATCTGTTCCTTCTTTTTGAATATCCCTGTACTTTATAGTAACCACATGAAATCCCACAATTCATTCTTGGAGACCCTGGGTTTGCAACATACATAGTCAGCTTATTTATAGACATGCATCATTATAGGGCGGATTGTCTACATATTCTGCTATGCACTATTAGTTTTATACTTGCACCAAAGCTTTCCTTTCCTCAACAGTCTCAAAATATCTTTAGCTTACATGAAGGGGCAGAGCCAACCAATACTGGAAATATGCCCTTGTAAAGCTGGCGGAAACCCCCAGATGCCCAAAATCCTGCTGAACTCTGAAGCCTGGTTTTTATGGTATCCAATGGGAAAAGGGTAAAATCAACAGTCACTCCTGCTGCTCCTCCTGCCTGTGAACATTGACAAATAAATAATGCCTTGCTGTGCTCAATAAAAATTAATATTATTTTATATCCATGCGATAATTTTATTTTATACTTCAACATTCATTTCAGAGACATTACTGGGTGAGAACAAGACTGAACTAGCTTCAATTCTGTGGTGCTACAAGTTGAAGTTTGTATATTACAAAATCTGAAAGTCTCATTAGTTACTTTCCAGAAATGAAAGTGATATCAAAAATTACAGCAGACAATATTCTTTGATCATTTGCAGGACTGCTTAACTCCATCTCTCTTTCTTGCTTGTGTATACAACCCTACAATGAGTAATGGAATAATTTTCATTAAGGGGAGTAGAACAGGATTTGATGTCAAAAATTTATTTTTTTAAAATTTTCATTTGATAATTCAGTCTTTTCTTTAAAATAATGTTTGATATTGCGGTTCTTGTAAAAAAAAAAAAAAAAAAAAAAACTCGTCTATTTTGGCAGCAGTCTTAATTGGCAAATTCAAACTGAAGAAACTTGTAAAATATATTTTCAGTATTCCATTCCTTGAAATTGCTTAAGAATTTTCTCAAATAAAAAAAAAACACTTGTATCAATATTAATTATGCCGCACTTCGATTACTGCAATATTCTGTTAACCGACATCACGACAAATCTTGGACAAAAACTACAACGTGCTCATAATGCCTCCGAACGCTATGCATACAACCTACATAAATAAGATAATATGACATCAGCTTTTGACTTGTTACCCTGACATTTACTGGATGCTAGAAGGAAGTTGCACTCCCTCATTCTTCTGCGTCGAATTCTATGCACCTCATCTACACAATATTTTTCGACCCGTTTTCACCCTTTATCTTCTCATCATAATTTAAACACCCCATCAAACAATAATTTCATTCTTTCCGTCGGTCCTGGCTTTCTAGTGGTAACCATACTTGTAAACCCAAGATCGCGGGTTCAATTCTGGCCAATGATGGATTTTTTCGAGCGTAAAAATCATAAGGATGGTTTCTTTCGGAAGGGAAGTAAAGCCGTGGGTCCCGTGTCGTACATTTACAGCACGAAAAAGAACCTCAAACCTGAAAGAAGAGGCCTTTGAGCAAAATTTATCGTCCGTTTCAAGCCTTGAATTGAATGGGACGCTGATAACCTGAGATGTTAAAGAGCGTCCGTAAATAAAACAAATCAAATCTCTATACCCTTACTCCGAACCTTTTCCTTTTCTTCATCCTTCACAGGATTAAAGAGAAAGTGGTATAAAATGTGTTGAATTTTATATGATCCACCAACAAGAACTTCGTAGCAAATTATTGAAACGATATGGTTTTAAAAAGGGTCAATGTTATCAACATGATAAGAGGTGGCAATAGAGCGCTTTTAAATCGTCACTTACGTACAATTTTAGAAGATATGGAATAGGAACAAGAAAATCTACTTCCTTAAATGTACGGCACGGGACTCATGGCTTTACTTCCCTTCCGAAGGAAGCCACACTTAGGATTTTTACGCCCGAAAAAATCCATCGATCCTGGCCGAGTTTGAATCCGCGACCTTGGGTTTAGAAGGCAAGTATGGTTACCACTACACCACCAGGACCGAAAGATACTACAGAGTTAGAAGAGGAACTCAAAAGTACTGATTTTCTTCGACAATTGGCAGCTTTAACAAACATTATGAATCACATGAATGGCAAAACTACAAGGAAGAGATCAGGTGGTTTCTGACCTTATGGGACACATTAATGGACTTTGAAATAGGCTAAGACTTTACCACGACACCTTACAAAACAACGTCACTTATTTTTCATGTTACAGTTATCTAAATTCAGAGTTTGAGGAAGAATTAATTTTTTCTCATTTTTGTACAGACATTAAAAACATCACAAATAAGTTCAATTCGCAGAATGTGACAAAAAATGAAGAATATAACAATATTTGCTAACCCACTGACAGCTGACAGTGAAAAGCAAAAACCAAATATTCAACTCGAATTATGCAGAACCTTTCCTTCAAAATAGGAAGGAAAAAAGTTAAGAGTTCTTCAGACTTATTTCCAACGAACATTTCCCTAATACGTGTAACTTGGGGGGGGGAGGGTTACACCAATGTTTGGAAGCACCTACTAATATGAAAATACATTCTACATCATGAAATTCGTTTAGAACCGGTATAGAAGCTCACAGACTGTTCTCTACTGAACATTATCCGTCTTGCCACAACAGGAATCGATATAGACATCCCGACCCTTATGAGTGCTGCCGATCGCCCTCATCTGTCGCATACTCCTTCAAGTAAGTTACTAATATTTCAAACACTATTGAAAATGGTTCATTAGGACGCGGCCCGCCATCTTATAGTAGGCATTTTAATGGCTCCAAGGTTACAGTAATTGGACACCATTGCACTAGACTAAGTTACAGTGAATGGACATAATGAACGTCTTATAAGAAAGAATATCATGTAGGAGGAGAATAAATAGCCAATTTCATCTAGTGAGTGTTTCGGAAACTAGACATGTGCCGAGTGTACCGAACCTAATATAGAGTGCAGCAGTGTCATGTGTTCAAGTAGTTTCCTCCCCTGGCAAAAAAGATTGGATATTACATAATCTGATTCCCCCTTACCATGTTCGTTTTGATTCTACTGAGAATATGTAGCTCAAGTAAAGGGATACGCTGCCAACTTTACAGCTGCTAGGTAAAGAGGCTTATTGAAATGAGAAGGAATTGAAAATGTCACGTAACAGAACTGAAGTGATGTATCCAGCATAAAGAACGGCTGAAATACGGCATTTTGGAAGATTGCGCAAAAGAAATAGTAATGTTCCTCGGTTCGAACTTCGAAGATGAACTTGACAATGATTCCTCCCTCGGAGTTCATCTGCCTGTCACCAAAGGTATCCAACTATTTTATTTTATTTTTAACAGCTTGATGGTAATATAATATCCAAAGGTATAAATTATGTTTAAACTAATTAGTATTAGCAGTTTACTCCGTGCAGCTTCTTTGTTCATCTGATCATCACAGACTTCCCACTCCTTCCGCCTCCTTCATGGCAACCGGCAACATCGCTTTCCCACCACTTCCTTACCATCATGTCCGACTTGGTAACCCTCAGGAACTAAAATTAGCTTTAATTCTATTAAATGAGGGATGTTCAATAAAAGTGGAACTGGTGCTGCAAAAACTTTATTATAAAAAATAAACCAACATTAACTGTTTTCCCTTTCAATGGTCACCATTAAGGGTTACACACTTACGCCATCTTCTCATCCAATTTCGGAAGAAATCCTCAAACCCATTTTTTGATAGGCGCTTCAAATTCGCTCTTAAGACTTCACTACGTTGTTTGCAGAGTCGAATCGTCCTTTGAGGATCTTTTTGGCTGTTGGGTAAAAAAGTCGTACCGGGCGATATCAAGGACGTAGGGGAGCAGTACATACGCCTTTCTTGGCTAAAGTATGTGTAACAGCTGTCGCCATTTGAGGCCGTGCGTTGTCATAGTGAAGCTTCCACTTGCACACATAGTGTGAGCACTTCCAAATGATATGTCCAGTATTTTTACAAGCTCTTTAACGATCACACGGAATTTCTGTAGTAGCAGTGTTGAAAGCGACCTAGATAAAGATGGTGGTGGAGGCTACCTCCCCCCTCCTTGCAGCTCACAGCTCTCTTCCATCTTTATGCCAGGGAAACATGCAGCATGAGACATTGTTGACTCATCAGAAGCGCTGCAAAGATCTTCAAGCGTTTCTGAAGTAGTCTTCTTCAATAGAACACAGAACTTGTTTGAGTAACGTTGCTTTCTCTTAAACTTTAGAGGATCTCAAGCTATAATCAAGTTTAAGATAATACTGACGGATCTTGATTAAGTTAAGAAAAAAGTAGCGCCTGGCGGCAGTCGAGGGTACTTAATAGTATAAGAATCAGTCGACTTGTGGTAGATCAATCACGCTTTTTAGGTACTTTAAAAATACTGCCTGTCTTTATTCATTATCTTCGTGCTTAGGAACTGTACATTTTGAACAATTACTTTTTTTTAATTAAAAATATCCTCGCTGTGCTCATCTTATTGCACACCTGGTTCTATCATAATTACAGGAGTCTTCTTTGTGGTCCAACTATTTATTATCATGGCTATTCTCCTACTCCCCTTTCTGTTCAAATGCAGGCCATGTTATGTAAACTTTTTTTTTCCCCCCCCAGTGCATTCTCCTTGAAGACTCATGAACTTCTCCAAGTACGCTCTAACATTTCCATGATCTCTTGAAACCACTCTACTTCTGCAAATCACTTGTTTACAGACTTCATAATACGATCAACTTTCCTCCCTAGAACATTTTCTTTCAGTTCTAGAAGGGGCCTGAAGTAGCTGGAAGCAGGCATCTCCGGAACATGAAAAACATTCTTTGCTTATTTGTTTTAGTAGTGGTAATTATTTTAATATATATATATATATATATATATATATATTTGTTTTAGTAGTGGTAATTATTTTAATATATATATATATCAAATTAAAACTAAGTAAAGAAAAAAAACAGATTGAGAGAGAGAGAAAACATAGTGGGAACTTGCATATAAATTACAAATGTGAAGTGATATGATATGAAAATGGGTATAACAGAGAGTGAAGAGTTTTTCAGGATGTGAGAGTGAATCTATTTAAGAACTACTGGAAACACAGCATTGATGGTGTTCTTAAAATTAAATTTTAAATGCATAATTTTAATTAAGAAGGTGTTATTTATTAATAATATATCATGCATAAAATGTGAAGAAATACTGCAACTCAAGACATGTGACGTCTTTTTGTGATTATATGATGAATGACCAAAATCACATTCAGATTTACAAGAACGCTTTCTAGTCATGCATTTAGTAATATGAATTTCAAGAAGAGCTTAGCAGAAAAACAATGGTACGCTTTAGATAACAGCCGTTAATGCATTTCAGGTATTTTTAATGACATAACAGGCGCTGGTTCAGGATACTTCAGACATGACATAAATAAGAGCCGCTCTATAGCAGCATTTAACAGCATATACAATATTTTTCACCTTAATGTATTACTAACTGTTTCAGTTCGATTACTGGGGGTGACATGTAAAAGAATCAAATAGAACCAGCAGTGATACGATGTTAAGAGAACATAAATGAATGTATTAATGGTAAAAACTTTAATTCAATATTTGATATCTTGAATTCAAGAATTATTACTTATAGTTATGACCGTAGTCATGAGCTCAATGGAGGCTTTTCTTTGGCTTCAATGCATTTACGGTAATTGGTTTCGTTTTTCTAAATTCTAACTTCCGTTTCAACATCGAAATTCTTCCTCGTTAGTTTTATAGCATTGTTTAATTTATAGAAGCTTATTCTGTAATGTATATGTAAAATATTATGTTTATATTAATTTAGAATTGAATGGGGGAAATGTGATATACTTTGGTGTTTTATTGTGCAGCGGCTACCCTTTATGAGGGCAATATTTCAACATTTCTTTGCTTATGTACTGCCTATCGTTTGTTTTAGGGTCTGATTGCTATTTCTAGTTGATTTTAAGAGATTTAATTTCTGGCGATACACTGTAGTGCTTTCAGTACTGACAATAAATCTGATTACATGCTGTTGTTTTGTGTAATTTCTTATATTTAAAAATACCTCTAGAGTTATCGGATACCTCCAAGTCTATCGTCGAGTGCTGTTACACACTACTCAGACTAAAGGGCAGCAACTAGGAAAGGTAGCCAGTAAAGGGAATGTAGCGCTGTTAAAGTTTGATCAAAGGGTACTTTTTAGCTTGTCAAGTTGTAAATGGTTTATTTAACGGTATAATATCCTGGCGAAACGATTATTTTTTTATGTATATAATTCATTTTTCAGTTTAGTTTGGTTCCCATAGTTTTTACCCTAATTCGTGGAGAGGAGGTGGATTCTGATTCTCATTTCCCTTACATGCTCAGTTTGTTTAGCTCGATCGCGAACCGACCACTAGTTAAGCTTGTGCATGGAGACGGATATTTGACCTTGGAAAGGAATCAAACTTGAAAAATTGGGATCAGGGCCGGGTTTCGAAATTTGTTTAAAAAATAGCCGGATGTAATAAATCACGCACCAGGAAACAATGGAACATCCAACAAAATACATCAAGTCTTTTGTCACAATTAATGGTGCCAAAAACTATTACCGATTGCCCACTAATAGAGAGGCGCTCAAATCTAAATTCAACTAAGTTGCAAGAATAGCCAGGAATCCAAATACGCCGCTATTGGCCTTTAATAACTAGTGTATTTGGCTATATGACTTAGCAACAATCGAAGCATGCAGTTCACTAGATCTTCGGTTGCTAACAAGCACCATAGTATTATTGTTCATATTGCTAGGAATTTTGGCCTATCTCACGACTTCATTGATAGAGGGCAGTATTGTAGGGGGATTCGATGAGCATGCCGGTAACCGCAGGTCGCCAATAACGCGGGTCAGATACCTCACACTTATCCTACGCCAACAGTTCGGCCCTAAATCGAGAAGATAGATAACACTGCAGTATTCGAGCCTGAAAAGTAAACATATCTTCATCCCTCTGAATAATAGCACGTAGAATACGATGAGGTTGCCCCCAGACCATGTACAAGGTAAAATATAACATGTAAGCTGACGAATATTCAACACAGCAATATATTCATCAACGGAACCTCGATTTTTAAGAAACTGAGAACGGAATCAGCCCCATCAAAAGTAACATCTGTTCGTGAGATAATCACATGCTGTATAACGGATGGGGAATCTACAACGCCTGAAAATAAAATGCTAGCGAATGGAAATTACTATTTAACCTCTGTATACTTGAGCGTGATTTAGTATACCCGGTTAGTTCATGTTGTGTACTGGTTTGGTCCTGGGTTTTAGCTTATTTTTCCTTTAAGCTTCTGGCTAGATTTTCTTTTGGTATGGGCATTATGGGTTTTGATCCGTTGCCTAGTTTAGAAACTATTTCTGCTGTAGCCCATTTGGTACTAGTCCGCAGTATTGATAAAGCTAATGCAATATTAGAAATTATGCGTCAGTTTTCCCACGTTCCTGTCTGATGTGATGGGCGTAACTAATTTGATTGAATACATGTAATAACTTGTAAATTCTCATGTTATGTTACCTCCGAGATTAGCTATTTTGAAAGAAATCATAAGTTCTGCTGGTTCATGGGATTGAACTATCTGTTTCTTATAGCAGTTCCATGATCCTTGTTTCCAAGCGTGAATTTCGAATTTTGAACTCTGGTTGACTACCGGTAGCTTAATGACAATATTAATATTGAATCGACTACTTTACCAGATATTAATTCCGCAGTGCACTGGTTTGCGAGTGCTAAGGCATTTGTTATAAGCTATAAAGTTTAAATTCGTTTATAATTAACATGACGATTTAGTTATTTCTTCTACTGATTTTCAGACTGAAGTGCAGCACATTGGGGAAGTTCTGTTTCGGTTACAGCGCACAGGTTTTCTATCAAACCGTCCGAAGTACATTTTGTTCATTTTCAGATATCCTTTCTTGGTAGTTTGGTGTCTTCGTATGGTGTTGGAATTGATCGTGAGCTACCCTTGCGACTCGATTTTCTTCCTTAAGAGGTGTTATATTATGGGCATAATGATTTTTTTCTCCAAGTTCATGCCTAATTTTGCTCAGAGCGCGCAGTCAATACATTCTGTTCGCCGTAAAGGGTTTGCTTTTCGCTAAAGGCCAACAAGTTCAGGCATTTGAGGATGTTAAGTTCAAAGTTATGAATCCTCCAGTTTTAGCAGTAGCTGATTTCGTTCATTTCATTCGCCAAATTGACGCCTCTGCTTATGCCCTTGCTGCGGTTTACTGTAATAATTTCTGGACGGTCGTGGGACGATTGCCTATACCTTTCGAACGCCTACTGCTCCGGAAAAGAAGTTCTCGGCTTATGAACAATGGGCCTTTTAGAAATTTGTTTGGGATTGAGAAATTTAAGAGGTATATTGAGCTCAATACTTTTACTTTGGAGTGTACAAGACGATGACTGGGCCGTAACTTCTATGCGTAAAATCGCGAGGTTGGCTCGCTGAGTGGTCCGCCTTTTCGCATTTAAGTTCAGGTTCGTTCATCGACTTCGTAGCGGCTCAGAGCCTTCCGTTTTTGATTACACTTCAGAGGTTGGGGCGCGAGCGACTCGGTTCTTACCCGAGCGTTGAGCTCTCTTTCTGGGTGTGTGTGTGTGTGTGTGTGTGTGTGTGTGTGTGTGTGTGTGTTTTTACGTGTGTTCATTGGACAAGAGCAAATATTTAACTGCGTAGTAGCTTCAGCAGCAACAGGTGGTCGCGCTCGTTCGCGTCCGCCACAGCGCAGTTTGCGCGAACCCAGGCAGATCTGTGCTTCTTCTGGAGGACTTTTTCATCTTTTTCTCCACTTCTGATCATCTCACTACCACCAAACAGGTTAAGGCACAACTGTGTATGGAGAGTAGTGCACTGCTGCAGTGCACAGTGCCTATTCTGTGTGTTACCTTCCATTTTCTATCCCACTATGAATCCCAGTGTAGTAGAAAGCACTGATGTTGCGGGAGTTTCTGGCAGCCAGAGCTCCGCAGTGGCCTCTACTTCATCAGTGAAGGTTAAAAGACAACTGTCTGGGCCCACTAAAAAGAAAAAACCTCGCCGACTACGACTTGTAGAAAGTGAGGAAGCCCCTTCAGCTGTCCAGCGCAAGGACGACAGCCCCTCCCGCGAACGTTCTCCTCTGCGAACAGGCTAAAAGCCGCAAAACAAATCCGGCTACAGCAGTGATGATTCGCTCACTGAATTCTCCTCTGATTCTGAGAAGACCTCCATCTTCTCAGTACATTCCTCATACATGGAGGAAGACAGCTCGTCCGTTCTGGCATCTGAAGCGGATGATGCTGAGTTTCAAGTGGTAGCCGGAAAACGAAAGCGGCGAACCCGATCTCATTTCGAGGCAGAAGGCTCCAGCATAGCTGGAAAGCTAACTAAACCTGCAAATATTAGTAGTAATTCTACTTCTAGACGCCACATCCCACCTATAATCGTGGACTCCTTTCAGGGGGTTACGGCTTTCCTAAAGGAAGTAAAGCCGTCCCTGATTGCCGAGTGCAAAATTATTAGGAAGGGAAATACCTATAGATTTCAGACTAGGTGTGCAGAAGATCACCAGCGCCTGTTGAGCAACCTGCAACGGCGAGGAATTCAGCACTTTTCCTTTGCCGTTAACAAAACTCGCGACATCCGGCGAATCATTAGAGGGCTGCCAGTGGATACTCCGGTGGGAAACATCGCTGACGACCTCAAACGCAAGGGCGTACACCCCAAACTGGTTAAACAGTTAACAAAGCCCGCTCAAGGAGAAAATCCTTCTGAGAGTATTCCCATCCCCCTCTTCTTTGTCATAGTTGAGCGGGCTGACGATCCTGAGGTGGCGATAGACAAACTATCGTCATTATGCTACCTCAGCATAAAGGTCCAAACTCCCCGACGCCCAGGCAGCCCCGCACAATTCCACCGCTGTTTGGGCTTCAACCACTCGAGTGAGTTCTACTCCCGGAACCCTCGATGCCTTCGATGCGGTGGCCCCCATCCCCGCGAGGCCTGTCAGCGAGCTCGCACGGAGACCCCCACTTGCGCAAATTGTAAGGGGGATCACGTGGCCTGCTACGGTCGATGCCCAACAAGGTTGCGCATGATCAACAACAAGGGCAATCGCAGGAATAATCCAGGTGGAAACCCTGCTTCTACTGCTCCTTCACCACCTCCTGCAGCTGCAGCGACGAGAACCTTGGCACCGCCTGTGGCAGCGCGAACAACAAGCGCCACTACAACCATCAAGGCCACAACAAACGGCGATAACTCCTACTCCGCAATTGCACAAAAACAGCCCTCTGATGCTTGACGGATGACACGAGCTAAGACACAGACTCCAGCAAAACTGCCATCCACATCATCAGCTCCAACCAACCCAGCTCCCAAGCCTCAGAGGCAGCGCCGCCCTCCAAAGAGGACTCCAGCTGCTGAGGGGCAGAGTGCCACTCCTCAGCAGAGGGAAACCCAGGAACGCGGTCGCCTCCAAGGCCCTCCTTCACCACTCCCCAATCCCAACAGGGCGAAAGCACCTTGGACATGCTCCAGTGACTGTCACAACTGTGGCAAACATATGGTAGGAAGTTACAGGAGCTCCTCGTCCGCTTCCGCCAAGCACCTGACTCCACCAGCAAGATGATGATAGTCTTCAAGGCCATCGCCCTTCTTGTCGACAGTAACCAGGCGACCCAGAATGATGAACGGAACTAGGTCTCGTACCTCTTTCCGGTTCGCATTTTGGAACGCAAATGGTCTTGCCGAGAAGAGGGACGAGCTACGTCATTTTGCAGCCCGGTTTGCCCTAGACACCATTTTGCTCAGCTAGACGCATTTCCATCAACACTCCAACTTCCGCCTTCCAGGCTACACTTTTCTCCGGACTTACCGAGGTGCCCATGGCGGCGGCACAGCGATCTACATCCGGAGAAATGTAGTTCACTGGCCAATCCAGATCCCGAAACTACAAACCCTAGAGGCCGCAGCTGTTTTTGTGGAACTTGGTGGCACGAAGGTACTGATAGTATCTGCATACCACTCCCCATCCAGAGCCTACGTGGTGGCTGACTACCAATCCCTCCTCGCCCTACATCCCAGTGTCATTCTCGCGGGTAATTTCAATGCCAAACATCCTCGTTGGCATTGCACTTAACGCGCGTATACTAGAGGCAAAGAAATTATTCGCTTAATTGACCGAGACCCTCAGCTTAGAGTACAGGGTCCCTGGCAACCCACACATCATCCATATAGTGGAGGACAGCCATCTGTCATCGACTTTACGATTATCAAGCACTTCCCACACCATCTCACCTTCACATCAATCAACGCACTTCATTCCGATCATAACCCTGTGTTGGCCGAAATCAACACCAGGATTGCCAGCCAAGATGTCGCAGGTCTAAACCGCGAGATCGACTGGAAAAGCGTTAAGGAATGCCTCGGCACTATCATCCCTCCCAACTCCAAAATCTCAGACATCCATTCCCTAGAGACTGCAGTCTCATCCTTCTCCCTGACAGTCACCAAAGTCACCCACAGTCTCACCATCCAAGCCTCCCCTCCTCTGCATTCAGACGTCATTCCTCTTGACCTTCAGCTCCTCATCCGCCGCTCCTGGGCCGCCCGTAGACTCTATCAGCGCCACCGCACGCCACATAATGGAGCTCTGTTAAAAACCTTGCGCTGCCAAGTTAACGCCCGCCTTCATGAGCACAAAAAGCTCGCGTGGGAGGACACTATGGCAAGACAGAACTTGATCGATGGAGACGTGTGGAGGATTACTAAGAACCTCCGTGGCCAAAGAGACAAAACCTCCCGACCAATCCATGGCACCCGAGGCCTCGTGTATGACCCTCAAGCCAAAGCCAATGCCCTCGCTGACTATCTGGAATGTCTTTTCAGGCCTAGAGATGACCCCCAGGACGACATCTTCTCAAGTCAGGTTCGTCGCGACGTCCGTCGATATCTTCGACGGCCGCCGGATGACTTAAGAATTCCCATCTTTCACCCCCGTGAAGTCCAGGGAGCAATCCAGCGTCTCAAACCCCAAACGGCTGCCGGACCTGATGGGCTAACGCCCGTTATGCTCCGCAACCTTCCTTTCAAGGCTGTGCTCTTGATCAGCCTGAGCCACTTTCCACAAGAATGGAGGGAGGCACGGGTGATATGCATATTGAAACCAGGCAAAGACCCAACCCACCCCTCCAGCTACCGATCCATCAGTCTCCTTTCTACGCTCTCAAAAGTGTTTGTGAAATTACTTCTTGCCCGAATGCTTCCTTTACTGGGAAACATTCAAGCGATCCCTCCTCACCAATTCAGTTTCCGTCCTGGGCACTCTACTGTCCAACAGCTGCTGCGGGTTGTGGAGGCCTCAGCCCTGGGCTTCCAGGAAGTAGCCTACACCCCAGCAGTGTCTTTGGACATAGAAAAGGCCTTCTCGACGACCTGGCACGCCGGGCTCCTATATAAACTCATCCACCTGGAACTTCCCAAACACTACATACATATTATACATTCATACCTCGAACATCGGACTTTCAAAGTAGCGGTGGCGGGAAACAATTCAACACTAAGACCGATACGCGGCGGAGTCCCCGAAGGTTCTGTTCTATCCCCAATTCTATTCAACATTTACATGTCAGACTTTCCCCACGCAGCAGACGTCAACACTGCTCAATACGCAGATGACGTCCTGCTATACAAAACAAACAGAAACATAAAGAGACCCATCATTCCCATACAAAGACTACTACACCTAATCGAAAGATGGTGTAGGCGTTGGGGAATGTCAATCAACCCGGCAAAGAGCAATTCCATAATCTTCACTAAACGCCCCGTGCCCGCTAAATCCCACACGCTGACATACAGACAGCAAAGGATTGGATGGAACTACCTGGGTGTACAACTGGATAAAGGTGTAACCTTCAGGGAACACATAGGTGGGACTGCTCACAGGTCACAGGGAGCAATTGCTCAACTGTTCCCTATGCTCAGTTCCAAGGCGATGCCAGTTCACCTGAAATTACACCTTTTCAAAGCCCTGATCATCCCTGTCATGCTATACGCCTGCGAAATCTGGGGTATGGCAGCTGACAGTTGGCTTGCAATTCTGCAAAGGGTACAGAATGAAGGTCTTAGGACCATTTATTCTGTACATCGATGCTTTCTAGCCAGGCTACTCCATGACAGTTCTTCCTTCCCATGTATCGAAGAGGAAATTAAAAGCCGGGCCACTAAATTTTACGCCAAATTATCATTCCATGAGAGCGCTCTCGTTCGTTCACTCGGCAGCTATTCCTGCAGAAATAGGCCTAAGCCCAAATTCAAGGTGCCGCACCTAGTGTGCGATCACCTCGGATAACAAAGGGGCATAACCTAGCGACAGGAAAAATATTCCAAACCCCCAAAAGATTAACAGAAATAATCAGAAAAACTACATAACGGTTTGCCTTGCTGATCACAAAGTAATGTGATTAACATGCGCTCACCAAAGAAACTCCAAGGATGTCATATCCACCCGCTCCAATAAGGATAAGCTTCTATGCACAATCCTTCCACCAAACACCCAAAACAGCACAACCACCCTATAGCCTTCTTCCCATCTTTGCGGTTAAACCCAACACAGGGTAGGAACGCAGCATCTACACCAGGCTGAGCACTAACCCCAACCTGCCAGTTTACTTCGACTTCGACTTGCCAGACAGCTCCCGTGGTGGCAACATCTCTCTCTTTTGGGTAGCCAGCACAAGCGAAGACAGCGGACCGGCGGACCAGATAGACCGGCTGCAGACGTGGGCCAAAGCACAGCCATTGGCCGGCAGCGGGCACTGGTTCCCTTCAAGCCGGCCGAGCCTCACCCTGCCGCTACTCAACGGAGGCACTGCAGCAAACAGTGGACAGAGTTTCCCCTAATAGCTTGCTGATTTCGTGCCCCCCTTGCCCCCCCTGAACCGCAACCCAGCCAGGGCCAACGGAACCGAAGAGTCACTGCAATTACGGCGAGGCGCTACTCTTCACCTTTACCTCCCGCTTCACCGTCTTCTGGGACGCCATTGCCAGGATCAGCGACAAAGGAGCAGTTAACAGGATCCTAAAGAAAGCAATTTCTGACTTCCTGAGCTACCTCCCCCGACCCAACTGACCTTGACAAGACTACACATAAACGGGCTCGCAAGGTCACAGCCAGGAGGAGTCCGGGCTTCGGACCGGACCTGGGGCTAACCAGTCCCCCTAAAGGCGCGTGTTCCTCTATAGGCGTCCGGCCTTCTGCGAGTACCTGGATGGCACCCAGGACACTGACGATCTCCCTAGTACCAGCAAGCAGGTAAACCTGACTATAGACGCCTTTCCCGCCCTACCGTCATATTCATCTGCACCTCACCCCGATCCCATTCTCCCCGTTGCTCAGGCAAAGGGGAAGGAGCTGTCTAGGACAAGCTCCAAAAGAGCGAGGCTAGATCTGTCCCCGGACCGAGATGCTGGGAGTGCGCCGGAGGCACTAGCTGCCACCACCCATCCCCCTGCACCAGTTCCATCACCTTCCCCGCTTCTTGCCCCTCTTCCGGAGAGTCAATCCGAGCTCTCAGACAGCGAGGGGTTTGAATTGATCCGCTCCAAGAGGCAAAAGAGGGCAGGTAGAACGCCGCCCTCCCAGAACATTGCGGTGCCGCAGAATCCCACTGCCCCCCACGCCACCCTTCCCACCCTCGCTCCTGCACCATTTAAGATGCCGGTAATCATGATCGATCCCTTCCAGAACCACGGAAGGATTATGAGGGCCCTGGGCGCTAAGCTGAAAGCCCCTTTCCAAGCAACACGCCTGCCACGCCAGGCTGAACACCAGCACCCCCGAGGACCACGAGGCCGCGAGGTCGGTACTCAGGGAGAACGGCATAAATTTTTATACCTTCTCCCTGAAAAAGCCGAACGTGGCACGACGCGTTATCAGGGTCCTGGATTCGGAGACAAGCCCGGAAGACTTGCGGGAGACGCTTAGAGCCGAGCATGGAATTGTGGCGCTCTCCGTGTCTCAACTGAGGAAGACTGTCCTCAGCGAGTCCGGCGAGACCTCCAGGGCCCCCATGCCTCTGTTCTGGGTTATTGTTGACAAGGAACCTGGACGTCTACCATCAATCGACCTAATTAAAAGTCTATTTTTCACGAGAGTAAAAATAGAACCTTACATGGGCAAGGAAGGACCTGCCCAGTGCTTTAAGTGCCTGGGCTTTCACCATTCCAGCTTCGCATGCGAACGGAGGCTTGCTTGCCTCCACTGTGCGGATCCTCACCTTGTCCAGGACTGCACCGTGGCCAGGGACGACCTAAAAGGTGCCAACTGTGTGGGAACCCATATTGGCATCTAAAGCGGGTGCCCAATAAGGCTCAAAATCATCGAAAATATGAGGGCCAGACAAGAAAACAAAACTCAGCAAAGGAACCAGCGGCGCCCACCTTCTGCGCCTCTTCGGCCAGGGGTGTCATTTTTGGCAGCCCTCAGCCGGCAGGAGCAGAAGCTTGAGGCGGCCTCGGCGCAACAGCCGGAGACACCAGTTGCGGCCTCGGAACAAACAAGCGACGAACATCACCGGAGCCCAGCAAGGCCCAAGAGACAGAACCGGCCAGACACCTGCCATCGACAAGCTCACTTCCGCAGTTCCCCATCCCAGCTCCACTGGAACTAATGGGAAGAAGAAGAAGAAATCAAAGAAGGGGAACAAAGGCTCCCCCCTGCCCCAGCCAGCCAATAAGGAAACAGGGAAGCAAGCATCGGCGGAGCAAGTGGCAGCCCTCCCGGCGACCACCCCCGCTCCCACCCACGACCGTTCCTACGCCAGTTTCAACTCCTGCCGAAGCCGATCTCACCTTGAACGCCTCCATACCGGCACTCCGTGTAGATCTGTCAACTCAAGTCATCCAAGAATTCCAACACCTCTCCACCTGGTTTACAGACCTAATCATAAACTTCCTTCCCCTACTGCGGCCCTGCAAGCAGGTTATGAATAACAACAATGCCTCACCAATGCAAAAGATTCAGATTGTGCTCAGGACGCTTGAGCAACTGTTCCCCGGCTCCCTCAGCGAGTAATGGCCCTACGGCTGGTCCGTAGACCATTGCGAGCTACATTCTAGATTGCAAATGGAGTCGCGGAGCAGAGGCTCTGCGTCCTGGAGTTTGTAGAAGTCCATGGAATTGATATTCTAATGGTCTGCGAAACCCACCTCCACGCTGGAGTAAACTTCAGCCTACCAAGTTACGTCGCCCATCGGACTGATAAGAGTCGGCCGACGGGGCGGAGGTACTGCAATTTTCATCAAGAGACACCTTGCTCACTCTTCCTTTACCGTCCCGCCCATACAACACATCGAGGAGACAGCCATAAGGCTCTCCTTGGGCCTGCTGGTTGCGGCATACGATCCCCCAGATGGTCACTTCTACGAAGCTGACTACACAGCACTTCTTAACTGTCACCCAGCAATTTGCATCGCAGGAGATCTTAACGCGAAGCACCCTTCGTGGCATAGCCGCACTACAAACCGCAGAGGCCGACTGCTCTCCCGCCTCATAAGCGGAGACCCGGCCCTGTTCGCGCACGGTCGGAGAGGTCCAACGCACCATCCCACCCTGGGCTGGGGGATGTCATGGACATCCTGATCTCCAGCAACATTCATTTCCATCTGGACCTCAAAACGGTCAACGCCCTGAACTCCGATCACAACCCGGTCATGGTGGACGCCTGCGTCACACTCTTAGCCCTGATCATACCAGACTGGATTAAAAAGGCCGACTGGGATGCAGTGATCCATCGCCTGAACCAGTGCGTAGTACCGTCCCCCCGAGTAGACTCAACCGAAGATTACGAGGAGGCGGCTGCGAACTTCTCCAGCACCGTTCTCCTTGCGGTCCGTGCCCACATACTGCATACCGTACGAAAACTCGAACCCTCACATCATCCCACAACCCATTAGGCAACTAATTAGAGGCGTCGCACGGAAACTGCCAGAGATTCCGCCACCCCAGGATAGAAGTCCATGGGAGGTTCAAAACCCTGGTGAGACGCCTCCTAAGGGCACACAGATCTGAGGCCTGGGAAAACACGCTTCGGCACGCGAACCTCCAAGAGAGGAAACCGTGGCGGATCGTCCGAGGCCTTCGGAGAGACAAGGCTGAACATAATCACCTCCTGCACAGCCGTTTTCTTGGACACTTGTTGTTCGAGGCCCAAGAAAAGGCAAAGGCGTTCGCAGGTCATCTGGAGCTTCAATTCCAACCACGGGAGGAGCCTCAGGACGACCATACTGATCTCATGGAGGACACCGTCTCAGCCTTCCTAGAAGGTGGGCAGGGCCAACACGAGAACTTCCACATTCTGATCTCCACACCCAAAGAAGTGGCCTCCCTGATCCAACGCCGAAGACCCCACAAAGCCCCTGGGCAGGACCGCGTAACAGGAAATGCTCCAGGACCTTCCTAAAAGGGCCTTGATTCACTTGAGGCGGATTTACAATGCCTGCCTACAGCTGCGCCATTTTCCATCATCATGGAAAGAGGCGAGGGTGGTTTGCATTGTGAAGCCCGGCAAAGACTCGGTTCATCCCTCCAGTTACCGCTCCATATGCCTTCTCCCAATTGTTTCAAAGCTTTCTGAAAAGCTTCTCCTGTCCCGGCTACTTGTTCACTTCGAGGAAAAGCAAGTCCTACCTAACCATCAGTTCGGTTTTCGTCCTGGACTTTCCACGACCCAGCAGCTACTGCGAGTGGCCGAAGAGGTATCGATTGGCTTCCAACAGAAAACCAAATCGGTGGCAGTCCTGCTGAACGTGGAAAAGGCATTTTCAACTACATGGCACGACGGCCTCATCTACAAATTCCTCGAACATGACATCCCTGTCCCCTACATTTCCCTGGTGGCCAGCTTCCTCAGAGAACGCAGCTTTCGGATAAAAGTAGACGGCAGGCTCTCAACAGTACGGCCCATTGGCGCGGGAGTGCCGGAAGGCAGCGTGCTGTCCTCGACACTCTTCAGTGCTTACTGGCCGACTTCCCAACCAATGACAGGACCCCCACCTGTCAATATGCAGACGACCTGCTTATTCTGGTACAAAACAATAACCAAAATTATGCACTGTGTCCAATTCAGAACCAACTCTCCGTGCGGTGGAGACCTGAAGCGAAAAATGGTGGATGGCCATTAGTTCGGAGAAAAGCTCTGCAATTCTCCTGACTAAGTGCCGACGTCTGAGGCGCCGGCGGGATCTCGTGTTGCCTCGCCGGCGGATCCCCTGGGTCCGCAGTGCGAGGTACCTCGGAGTGACGCTAGACCGCTCGCTAATCTTTAGGGAGCACATAATCGCTAAAGTTCGGCAAGGCCATGCCGCCCTCGGGAAGTTGTATCAAATCCTGAGCTCTCGCTCAATGACCTTGAACCAGAAGCTGCGCGTCTACCGTTCCACGATCCCGGCGATGATTCTGTACGGCTGTGAGATCTGGGGAGCCGCGGCCCCGTCCACGATCCGCAGAATCCAGACCTTGCAGAATTATGCGCTACAGATTCGGCCGCTTCCCGGCCCACATCCTACACGATCATTCCAACGTACCATATATCATTGACGTCATAAGGGAGAGGGCCCGGTCGTTACATGATACAATCCCGAACCATCCAAATGAACTGATCAGGGCACTAGGGGCCTACGACTACAAGGCCCCTAGACGATACAAATCGTACTGGCTACCCAAGGACGTCATGGGACCCCTTGGATGAAACACACAGGCCCACACTCAAATCTAGCTCTTGAACCTGAGGTTGAGTCACTTCTCATAAATACCTATCCCGAACACCAGTCAAAGGCAAACTATGCTGAAAACTCGGCTGAATACCAACGTTAAGCAGCATTGAGCGTGATCAGTACTTGGATGGGTGACCGCCGGGCGCTGCGCATACCACGAGGTTAAGTAGCCTCGAGCGTGGTCAGTACTTGGATGGGATGGGTGGCCATCTGAGTGCTGCATTTGCCGCTGGCAAAAATTTTGACACATCCTTCTTCCTGTGTTATCATGAAATCCCACGTCCATCGAGCAGGTAAAGCCGCGCGCGGCTAGGTACTGCTGACACAGAACACCCACCCACTTGGGAAAAACATTTTTCCAAGTGCCCCGAACTGGCGTCTGGCGTCTATCCATTAAAGAACTATTCCCAAATGAAGCATTATTGATAAGAGTACAAACTCCCACAATAGTACTACACGTAGCAACCGTATATGTAAAACCGACAACCAAGAGTAACAATTTTTTTCCGGATGCATTATTATACCATCTACAAGACAAATACCAAAACCTAATAATCGCTGCCGACCTCAACGCACATGTAGCCTTTATGGACACCATCACAAAACCACACGGCAGAAGACTAATGAAAGTATTGAACACCACAAACTCCGCCTAGTACATGTACCAGGACCGACAAGGATTGGAGTAGGACCACAAAAATTCACTTCACCGGATAAAATACTGGCAACACCGCCAGTGCATAATAAATTAATAGAAATAACCACCGACACCCCACCAAATTCCGACCATCTACCCATCATAACCAAAATAGCCACGCAAACAAGGTACTCCGAAACCAAAAAAACAATCGAAATATAAAACTACAAACAAACTGACTGGAAAAATGTGGAGAAATATTAAAACAATTGGATGATCACGAACACAAACCAAAACCACCTATCATTAAATGATATAGAAAACACAACACAAACAATTTCAGAAGCAATATGTAACGCAAGAAACCAATCAACACCGACGATCTAAATAAAACCGGACACCTAACAACGTAAGCTGCCAAAAGACATATTAAATCTTATAACACAGAAACGAAAGGCACACAGAAAATACATGCAAATACGCCATTTTAACGACAAAAGGACACTAAATATAATATCTCAAGCAGTCAAAGACGCTATATACGACCATAAACAAAACAAATGGAAACAACTAGTAGATAAAATAAACGACAAAAGAAAACGACCCGACCGCCTTTTGGTGGCTTATAAAAGCATCAAGGGGGGAAAACTGCATCCACATAACCCATAAAAATGAATAACACACCGATCTGAACCACGGAACAAGAACTGCGAACATTTAGAGAACATCTAGTGACAACACCCAAACTTCGAAGATAAATTCTACGACACAGTTAATAAACATGTAAGCAGTAAACAACGAAAATATACATCTCTACTAGACGCAACGCCACTTCCTAAAAATGATGCATTGGAAAAATCATTCGCCGCACACGACATCATACAAGCGCCAGAAAAGACACGAAACTACGCCCCTGGACTAGATACGATCACATACGAGATGCTGAAAGAACTACTACCCAGCATAATAAAACTCATAATTAAATTACACAATTCAATACTGAAACATGGACTCCACCCACCACAATGGAGGAAAACTAAAATAATTCTCATCCCAAAACTAGGAAAGGATCCAGCATCACCCCAAAACTACAGACCGATATCACTCACATCCACACCTTCCAAACTGCTCGAGAAAATAATCGTGAAACGTCTTCAGCCGTACCTGTCCAAAAGAAACATCCTTCCGAAAACACAAGCTGGATTCCGACCTGACATAACAATAGAAGATCAACTAGTTAAATTAATGACATCATTCCAACACGCCTTCAACGAAAATAAATTCACCATATCGAGCTTCCTAGACATTCAGTCAGCGTTTGACAGCTGTTGGATAAATGGCTTGCTCTACAAACTACATCTATTCCAAATTCCCATCAGAATAGTACGATGGATAGCCAGCTTTCTAAATCAACGAACCAGCACAATATTCATAAACCATAGCAACTCCGCACCATTCACACAATATGCTGGCACGCCACAAGGCAGCTCCATTTCAGGATTATTACACATATTATACACGGCCGATACACCGCAACCAATCCGCCCACAAGGGCATCTCGCACAATGATGCAGCCTATTGGCCCATTGCGACGCAGTTTAATAGAGCAAAAAACCATATACAGAAACAAATAGCAAAATTTGAAGAATGGGCCAAAAATTGGCGAATTAAAGTAAATCCCCAAAAGACTCTATTAATAGTAATAAAAAGGAAGCTCAAGCTAGAACAGCGGGACACCTCAATTAAAATCGGAAACAATCACGTCACAGCAAAACGAGTGATCAAATATCTAGGAGTTAAAATCCATAACAAACTTTCGACCCTCAACCATCACAAAGAAAAACTTAAACAGGACAAAATAGTATTATTGACACTTCGACATCTAGCGACCACCAAAATTTGATTTATTTATTTATTGATGCTCTTTGACATCTCAGGTCATCAGCGTCCCATTCAACTCAGGGCGTGAAACGGCCGACAAATTTTGCTCAGAGGCCTCTCTTTCAGGCTTGAGGTTCTTTTTCGTGCCGTAAATGTACGACACGGGACCCAAGGCTTTACTTCCCTTCCGAAGGAAGCCATACTTAGGATTTTTAGACCAGAAAAAATCCATCGCTCCTGGCCGGGTTTGAACCCGCGATATTGGGTTTAGGAGGCAAGTGTGGTAACCACTACACCATCAGGACCGACAACCACCAAAAAAGAAGGCCTAAACCCACAAGTACTTAAACATATATACTTAACTCTCATTCGACCGACCATAACATATCCAAACATAGCAATAGCCCCCATTGACACACGAGAACCACATTAAACAAACTGGAAAAGTTCGAACGGAAAAGCATACGTACGACACAAAAACTGCATTATGAAGAATGAAGAAGTATACAGACTCACCAAATTTCTACCACTAAAAGAACACCTAAAGAAACTACAAATCAACTACATAGTCAATACCATACATTGACCATACCGGAAAGAACTAATTAACACAGCTCAAACAATCCAGTCAAGTAATTGCCGAAGAAACAGAACCAACGTGAACCCACCACTACTCACACTAATAAAAATCTTCCATTAAGAACAAATCACTCAAGAGGAAATAAGGAACTATGTACAACGACTGGTACCATAAAGCCAACAACTCAATTAGAATACAACGAAGAGACCGTGCTGCCAAAACTTGGACCATGCCCCTACTGACCTACTTGACCGGGATGAACTGACAACGTGCGCTTCTCCACACTTCTGCAAACGAAAAGATTACAAAAAAAAATCTAGGCTGAAAGGGAACCAAATCCTGAAACAGCCTTGGGATCTAAAAAAATCCTAAAATACTCTTATTCGTTCATTCATTCATTCATTCATTCATTCATTCATTCATATGAAAGTTGTATCAATGTTGCTGCTTCGTTAACGAGGGTGTTTAAGGGACAAGACGGACAATACGAGGACTCGGGCGAGTCTCCGATCTTGTTGCATCATTTCCCCATTTTCTTCAAGCACACACTAGCATATCTATCTGCAACGGGATTCCGATCTATTACAAATTATTTATTATTTAGAACGTGTTAATGCTGTGCAGAAACATGTTTTGAACTATCCTTCAGTATGATATTAAGTTAAAAATTGTGTTGCCGCAGAAGTTAGTTCCTATGGTGTTCGATTATCATTATAATTCCTCCTTCCATTCCATCCGCGCAATGATTGCTTTGAGAAGTAATATATATATATATAATATTAATGAAACATAAAAATAAAGAAACACTATTAACAATGTAACAAATTAACACTAAAATAAAAGTAGATAAAGATAAAACACAGAGAAAGAGTCACACTTGAAACTGCTATATTTCGAACTACTGCGAGTTCTTCAATGGCAAGAAGCTAGACCTAGCTTCTTGCCATTGAAGAACTCGCAGTAGTTCGAAATATAGCAGTTTCAAGTGTGACTCTTTCTCTGTGTTTTATCTTTATCTACTTTTATTTTAGTGTTAATTTATATATATATATATATATATATATATATATATACACGAAGGTAGGTACATAAGTTTCCGTTCTAACCGTTTTCTAGATATGATAAAGACAAAAATAATATATTACTTTTCAATATAGTTACCCTTTATTGCAATACACTTCTCAAATCTTTGAATTAACATTTCAATTCAACCCCCCTCCCAAATAGTCAGAAGTCTTGCCTGCAAAATGGGCATAAACGTCAATTCAACCACCCCCCTACCAAATAGTCAGAAGTCTTGTCTGCAAAATGGGCATAAACAGCATCCATCACTTCTTTGTCACACTTAAATTTCCTTCCTCGAAGGTCCTTCTTGAGTTCTGAGAAGAGGAAATAGGCACTGAGAGCTAGATCTGGGCTGTAGGGTGGATGGTAGATCTCCTTGAAGCCACATTTCTTCACAGCTTCCTTTGCAACAAGAGTTGTGTGCACAGGCGCGTTGTCGTGAAGAAGGCGCACACCACCACTCAGCTTTCCTCGCCTTTTCTCTTTGATGGAAGTACGTAGTCTGTGCAGTAGGCCAACATAGTGCTCCCCATTTACTGTGGTGTACCTCTCCTTTAAGTCAGTGAAGAGTATTCCTTCACTGTCCCAAAAGATCGTGGCTATGATCTTCCTGTTTAACTGAGTGACCTTGACCTTGAGAGGCGGTGCTTCGGCAGATTTAGGCCACTCCACTGATTCTCTTTGGACAAGGGATCATAGTAGAGGACCATAGTTTCATTTGCTGTATCAATGGTTTGTAATACTTCTCTCTCGTTGCCACGGCAGAACACCAAAAATGCCTCACAACAGACGACTAGATGCTGCTTTTGGACTGAGGAAAGAGGAAAGGCCCTAACCTTATTCATGTTTAAATGTTCATGAATAATTCGAAGGACTGTTGTTTTAGAAAGGCCCAACTTTGCTGCTATTTCTGTAACTGTGATCCGCCGGTCTTCCATAATTTCTGCTTCCACAACAGCGATGTTTTCAGGAGTGAGCACCGTAAAGGACTGACCTGCACGCTCTTTGTCTTCAATGCTTCTTGACCCATTCGAACAACTTTGGCCCTTTCTTTTACGGTAAAATATGAGGGGGATACTTCCCCATAAACACCATGCTTCTTTTGGAGTAAGTTCTTTTGTCAAGAACTTGACAACTCGATACTCCATTTAAAAATGTCACAATGTTCTACACATAGCCTTCTTTATGCAACTACATCTGAATGAACACAGCGGAGTGGATGTTACAGCTGCAATTATTTACTTAACAGATAAGATATGACACCAGATTATGGCCTTGTGAAGATGATAATCCTTATCGGCGAGGTCGTAAACAGATCGGCCTACCCTCATATACTTAATCTAATCTCTTCGTTCCGTAGCACGCAATAAGTTTGCTTTGGTGGCCGTGCTTTTTCGTAATTTGCATGGATTACCATAGTTGTCCATGCCATCTCTCTTAGCCAAAGGCGGAATTATGATAATCAACACCATAGGAATTAACTCCTACGAAACCGCCACGGGTGGCCGAGGTCGTTAAGGCATGGACTCGTGAGCGGGAGGTCTGTGGTTCGATTCCCGCCAGGACCGTCCTCCCTGACTGGGGTTTTTTCCAGGTTTTCCTCAGTCTTCATAACTGGCAAATGCCGGGGAGGTACCTAAACTTAGGCCTGGAACGCTTCCTTCCTTAAAAAAAAAAAAAAAAATCCTTTCCCAATATATCATTTCATTTCATGTATCATCAGTGTCCACCGCCTGTGGTGCCTCAGTAGTAAAAACGGGCGTTAAACACTACTCAAAAAAAAAAAAAACTCCTACGGCAACACAATTTTTAACATAGGATCATACGCTGAAGGAGAGTTCAAAGTGTATTAAGGAGCATTTGCCTCGTTTGGTCGACCTCCAATTTCTTCTTATAATGGCACGTAGTTTATTTCAAACGCCAAATCTTTGAACATAGAATTAAGCATGTCACTGCGACACTTTTGTTATCCGAATAATTTTCATGTCGAGCGCGTCAATAGTAACATTAATTTCGCGCTTAATTCCTTTCATCAATTGCAACTTGCACACAAAGCTGCCCGCCATGAATGGTTCCGTTCCTTTCGAGTTGAAATTCATTTATATACCAAATAAACCCTCGAGTAACTTATGTAATCTAAGCTAGTTGTTACCGAACAATCCTAGTCCCAAAATAATTCGTGATATTTGGCAACGAGATCTAAGAAACTTTAAACGTTCATGAACACTTGCACGCTAGGCATGATCAGGGTTATGTTTTGCCGTTCTCTGAGTCGTTGGGTTGATGAATATGCTCCTAAATTGGCTGCAAGGTTTATAGGTCCCTGCTGTTGTCGATCTGTTTAATTGGTCGGTCCTGGTGGTGTAGTGGTTACCATACTTGCCTCCTACACCCAAATCGCGGGTTCGAACCCGGCCAACACCGATGGATTTTTTCGGGGCGTAAAAATCCTAAGCATGGCTTCCTTCGGAAGGGAACTAAAGCCGTGGGTCCGTGTCGTACATTTACGGCACGAAAAAGAACCTCAAGCCTGAAAGAGAGGCCTCTGAGCAAAATTTGTTTCACGCTCTGTGTTGAATGGTACGCTGATGACCTGAGCTGTTAAAGAGCGTCCATAAATAAATAAAAAAAAATCGATCTGTTTAATCAAGTTAATGCTATTATGAAGTTCTTCAGACAGGAAGTCTTCGAAATATTCTTCTTTCAAAGTTGAACCCATTCTCTCTCCACTTACTCATTGTTTATTTGTAGGTTCTTTGATCAATACACTTTTGATTTATTTATGTACACACTGTGTAATATTGTAACTGTTTAGTTTTTATGATTTGTTTCATTTTCAGTTAATTTAAAAGTATGAGTATCCGGGCAATGTTTGAGGTACCTCGTTTATATAACAATCGTTGAGCGATTGTTTGCATGTGGTCTACTTTTAATTTTATAAGGGTTAGCCAAGTTTGTTTTGTTATATACCCTACATCGTAATTTTATAAGGGTTGGAATTTTTTATTACATGATGAGTAAATTAGGAATAAACCTTTTCTTCTTTACTCGGATGTTTTATATTTTATTAATTATGAAGTTGGTGCGCCCATTTCGCTCATGTTTTTAAATAATTTATTGTTGCATTTAGAGAATATCTGCATATTTGTCTGAATTATATATACATTTCAATCTAGGTCCTTCTTGTGATTTTTGCCACAACTATTTCTGTTTATGGAGTTATTTAATCTTATTTATATAGTTTGCATGTTCCTCTGAACATAACTCGTTTTTTCCTTTCGTTTCCACAATTGTGTGCTATGAGCGAGTTGAGGAGCTCCAGGGCTTTCTAATTTTCCTTGTCAGCTGCGAGCTACAGAAATGTTCTTTCCAGGCTCATTTTTCGGGAGGGGAGTGGTAATAATGTTATCTAAGCAAGAATGTAATTTAAAACGTTCGCTGCTTACACAATTGTCAGCGCTCTACTAGTGGAAGTTGTATGCACAGCACTCACTCTTGAAGTCACGTAATTTCAGCCACTCCGCCCTCACTGCGACTCCAGCCCTGTTATGGGGAGATCTCAGCAGCCAGGCCTTCGGGAATGACTGGTCTAACTACATGTTCAATAGAAGCTTCTCTTTGGCTTCGTATGGATGTGAGGTAACCAGTTGAGGCGTTCTAAATTCTATCGTTTCTGCAACGGAATTTTTCCTCGCTTTCATATAAGAGCATTGATTGTTTAGTTTAGAGCCTATTCAGTAATGATTAACAAACACATTACACTCGAATTCTTTTAGCTTTAGGCGTGAAAAAACATTTTATTTTGGTGCATTTGTCGCTCTTTACTAAGGGAATATTTCAATCTTTATTTATTTACTTCCTGGCGGCTATTGAATGTTTTGTATACCATGACCAGTTAATTTTAAGATAAACTACTGTTCGGCTATACGATATAGTGCTCTTAGAGTTGTTAATACATCTGATTACATGCCGTTGTTTTATATAATTTCTTAAAGACACCCTCTCACTTTTTCACATGTATTAAGCAAGGCCTCTAGGGTTGTGGGACATCCCAAAGTGCTGTTACCGAATGCTGTTACACACTAACCAGTCTAATGGGAGTGGTTAGAGAAAATGGCCAGCCGAAGAGGCTGTGCTGCATAATGCAAGCTGCCTCACTCAATAATAAAATGCTCACATTTGTGTACAATTATATTTCGTGCTGTGGATTTAGCACATTCAAAACATAGCGAAAATATAGGAACATCTTCATTTTGCATGTAAAAGCTTTTTTATATTCAATTTTAAATCAGATGTATGCACATGTGAAAGTGAAATTTCCTCTTGTATCACTGCACAAGACATAAGAAAGATGAGAAATGCATGCAGCCAAGTTGTGAAAAGTACCTGTTTCTAAGTAAAATAGACATTTCATATGATAGGTTTAATTCAAATGTCAGTGGAGTCAATAACCAATAGAGGATGGCAGAGTTCAAATTGAAGCATAAAGGGGGGGGGGGTCTGTTGTTGACTGCACGCAAAATTTTTTTAACCTTGCCTTTGTTGTAAAGGCAACAATCATGGATCTTAGGAGATAATAGTGCAGTATTACAAAAACTTTTCAGAAAAGTATACATGCAAGCAACAAAACGATATTCAAACATCCTATTTGAACAATAGGTTTCTGTGTTTACTGCTGTTACTTGGTTTAGAAAAAAGTATGATGGAGAGATTCAGAAGAAGTCCTTTACTGTGGTGTCTAATTATGTTGCACATGTTAAACATGCTGTTAAAATTTATATAAAAACATTATTTTTACATCTATTACAAATTAAACTCAATCTCAAATTTTAAAATTCTTTCTGAAGGGGCTGCAAGCCATTTTATGTAAAAATACACTTTAAGCAACATAACATTGATTTCTACAATATTTAGAATTAAAACTGAGTGGAATTTATTTGAATCTTACAATGGAAAAGCAGCAGTATATACAATTGGAGGGCAAGTGAAGAAAAATATATCATCAATTGGGTCTTTAATCTCACTTGTTGCTGTAATTATATTTGTTGAATAGCTTGAATGGCTTGAATAGCTGTAAAATCTGGAACAGCTGTACAAAATGCTGAAAAATTTGACAATATGTGCAATAAAACCAATCAAATTAATGTTCAGGAAGAACTTTAGGCTGACATTGCTGAAATGAAGAAGTATCTTGAAAAATGACTCAAATATCTTTCAGCTATTCCAGCTACTCACAGAACTTATTATGTGAAAGTGTTGGATGAATGTCACAAAGTATGTAGATCTTTCAAGTGAATAATCAATCAGACTGATTCATAAGTTTTGTAAGTGAAAACTAAAACATTCTGAATATTACTTAATATTACAACCTGCATAATTTAGTGTTCCTGCAGTATAACTTGATTTTAAAGAATTGTCAAAAGTGTACGAGTGTGATTTATTTGCAGCTATGTAATACACTTATTTCTGCAGTTTGACACGGATCTGCCTGTGTTAAAGCATAAGTAAAGGTATTGTATAAAATACAGTGAACATTTTGTAACAGTGGTGTCAAATATTAACATTTTAAAAAATTGAGGAATATGAACTGGAAATGAATAATATAATGGATATAGCTATAGAAAATGGCTTCAAACAAGAAGTTGTGCACATGAAAATAGACAGAGCAAAGAATAAAAAGAAAATTAGAGACACCACTACACTAACTCCTATCAAAAGAGAAAAACAGAACATACAAAAAATTCACATACCACCCATCAACCTTTCATAAATTTCAAAAGATTTTTAAAAGATACAACATTGTTTTGGCTCCGAAAAATAATTATTCCATTAAAAATATCCTTAACTCAAGACAAAAAGAAGATAACCTACAAGAAGAAGATAAATCAGGAATATATCAGATGAACTGTAATGATTGTGAAAAAGTTTATATTGGAAAGACCAAAAGAAACATAAAAACAAGAGCTAAAGAACACATTAGCAATATAAAGCAAAAACAAGAAGAAAAATCGGTGGTAGCTTGGCACTTTTGGAAAGAACAACATAACATTAATAAAAACCCCAAATTACTTAAAAATATTATAGGAAAAACTGAACTTACAGTCTGGGAAAACATCTATATTTTGAAGAATAAAGAGAAAGTTCATTAAACCTGCACCAGAGATGAATCGAATCTACCACAAACAGTGAGACCGGCAGTCGACCAGGAACTGACGATAGGAGCGATGGCTCCCGAAACTAGTCTTCCATTTTATAGAATTTTAGTGGTGTGTATGTTACAATCTCAACTCAATTTTTTAAAATGTTAATAAGTAAAGGTTTTCCTCCTGTATTAGTACATATGAAACTGTGTATTCTTTACATTAACCACTTGAATTTAATTACAATCATAATATTCTAAATGCATTACAAAGGAGTCTTATGTTTCAAGTTTGTTCAATATTACATAATATTTGTGTTCTTTTATGTCATATCCCTGATATGAAAAAGATATGTAAAATGCATAATAGATACTCTTAATTGCAAATAAACCATTATTATTAACAACTTAATAATATAATAATATATGAGAAAATAAACATCATGCTAAAAATATAAAAAGACATTTCTAAAATAAATATATTTGAGTAGCATTGTCTTAATATATTTATTATTTTACACATTATATAGTCTTCTTTTTCTTCTCCTTCTCCTTTCAAGGATTAGATGATTTCTTTTGTTCCAGTCTCTATCATCAAGTCATTTTTAAGGGATCTACCAAATCTATTCAAATTGGTTCATTATTCATTATCTTCTTTGGCAATCTATTCCCTGTCATCCATCAATATATCTTTTCACTTCATTTTATTTTCATCTATCCTTTTTTAATAGAAACAATATCAAAATCTGATCTTATTGTTTCATTTTTTATAATGATAGTATGAATTAAAACATACATATGAGTCGTTTAGAATAGCAATGACTTACATGCTAACCATGTCATTTTCTCATTTTTCTTTCAACACATTCCTTGAAACCATCCTTTATCATTACATCTTCATTGTGGGTAAAAATTCTATTCACATACATGATATGTTAGTCTTTAAACCCTTCTACTTCAACTAGAAAGCAATATGAGAATAACAATGGTGTAAGTGCCAGATAATCCTTTTAAATCTGTGGTTCCCTTTAAATTCACAGCTCTGCAAGAGTGTAAAATACTTTTAAAAATGTTGCTCATCCTTCATTTGCCTCTGTCTCTAAGCAATTTTGCTTACTACATACTTTCTAGCAAAACAGCTTACAGACAGATTTACAGCTCTATCAAGGTTTCAAAGTAGAAGCATAAAAAAAGTCGTTCCAGTTAATAGAAAAAATAAAAGACTTTAAAGTTCTATCCTCTGAAATTTTAGTGTCTTTCGACATAGTATCTTTGTTTTCAAGTATTTCAACTGACAAGCTTTTATCGTTTTTGAACGATTGGTTAAAGAAGATAGGAATTAATGAAACTCACAGGAAAGAATATGCCTATCTTACTAACATTTGTATAAACCGGTCATATTTTACATTTGCAGGAGAGTTCCATTAACAGAAAACAGGATTCACAATGGGAAATCCTTTGTCCCCCTTCCTGACAGATTTATTTATGAGTACATTTGAAACTCACACAATTTCCGCCTTCTCACATTATTTTAAATGCTGGTATAGATACGTTGATGACATTTTTAGTATAGTGAAAAAAGAATTTGTTGAAGTTGCTTTGAAGCTTTCAAATATACAAGACAGGAATATATCCTTTACACTGGAAACAGAAACAAAGGGAAAGTTGCCATTTTTAGATATAAAAATTAATAATAATCATGGAAATCTAGAATTTGGAATCTATAGAAAGGATACACACACAGATAACTATATAAAATCAAATGGGTTTAACCCCATAGCTCACAAGCACTCAATTTTCAACAGCTTAACATATAGACTGGTGAATTTACCAATCAGTAAAGAGGAGTACAAAAAAGAATTTGAGAAGATACAGGAGATTGCCATTATAAATGGTTTTAACAAAAATTTAGTAAACAAAAAACTTAATAGATTCCTAAAGAAGAAATTGATCAAGAATACCACCACACTATTAACAGAAAAAGACAGACCAGTTTTTAAAAAAAATTCACCTACCATCCAGTAACTGTGAATAAATTCCAAAAAAATTTTAAAGATATTAACATTAAATTGGCACCTGTTAACAGATACACTCCAAAAAATGCTTTAGTAGACAACAGTTTTAATAACATTCCACAGGAGAAAAAGTCAGCCATCTACAAAATAACAAGTAAAGAATGTGATAAAATATACGTTGGAAAAACTAAAAGAAACATAGGAACACGGTTAAAGGAACATCTCAGAAATGTTAAGTACAAACAGAATGATAGGTCAGCAGAGGAATTTTGGAAAGATAATCACGACATAAAAAGATAAATAAAGTTACTTAAAGAAGTACACAGATGTACAGAAATGGACACATGGGAGAAGATTTACATTCATAAATATAGGGATCATCTTATGAATTTCGACATTATAGCAGAATGTAATACCAATTTCCAATTTATAAAGAAAAAATACCATCAGGACAGAGCCACAGGTCCTCATAGATGTTAGTTTCTCATACCAGTCATCAAGTTGGTTGAAGATGGAGAGGATGTCTCTTCCAAACCAGTCCCACCGTATTTAAAAGTAAGTGAAGCATAAGAGTGTGTTAGATGACAGATTAATTATAGTTTACAATTACTTGGATGTTTTACCTGCTTTGAACATATGATATTTTACTAGTCAAGAACCACAGATTAACCTACAGGTAGGAAACTCAATGATAAAAGCTGGTGACCTCATTGAGAGCTAATTGTGTATCTTTCTTAGCAATGACCCCAGAAATAAAGATTGTTGGCAAATCAGTAATGCAGCCATATAGGTCTATCTTCCCACCAAGCTTTACTATGGTTGTTTGTTTATTTGTTTTTTAATTCCTCCTGTTTTACCCGTAGTTTCATTTTTATATCAAACAAAACTAAGTTATTGTCAAAACAGTAATAAATATAAATTATATAAATAATGGAGATAATCCTGTCAAGCACCCATAGACATGATTTAAGATTTCTTAAGCTGTCCATCCATTTTATGACATTGCATGAAAAAGTTAATTTTCTCAAATCTGACAATAACTAATCTATTCTAAGCAGACAGGAAATAAGGAAGGAAGTAAAATGTAATGCTTATATTTATATATAACCTATAATGTAAATTGTCTTCTTATACACTGAAAAGAGTACAAAAATGTAAGTAATAAAACTCTCAATGATGATATACTATGTACAACAAAGACTAAAAAACCACTTGTATTTAAAGCACATATTGGTATCTATATAAAATATAGTGTTACACTAAAGGTTATATGAGAGTAGGTCCATAAGTTTCTGGCCTACCCGATAAGAATTATCGCCTTCACAGAAGCCTTATCTGGTTTCATATCTTATCTGTTAAGTAAACAATTGCAGCTGTAACTTCTACTCTTCTGTGTTCAATTGTTCAGAATTACTTGCATAAAGAAGACTATGTGTAGATTGTGACATGTTCAAAATGGAGTATCGAGCCGTTATTAAGTTCTTCACAAAAGAAGGACTTACTCCAAATGAAATTAAACAGCGATTGGACAGTGTGTATGGGGAAGCATATTCTACCATAAAAGAAAAGGTCAAAGTTTTTTTTTTAATAGGTCAAGAAACCATTGAAGATTAAGAGCACGCAGGTCAGCCCATGGAGGTTCTCACTCCTGAAAACAGTGCTCTTGTGGGAGGAGAAATTATGGAAGACTGGCGGCTCAAAGTTATAGAAATAGCAGCATGGTCGTCTCTTTTTAAAACAACAGTCCTTCGAATTATTCATGAACATTTAAACATGAATAAACTTAGTGTAAGATGAGCACCTAGACTTCTTTCCTCACTCCAAAAGCAGCAACAAGTTATCTGTTGTCAGGCATTTTTGGAGCTCTGCAGTGCAATGAAAGAGAAGTTCTTCAAACCAAGAGATGAAAATATGGTCCTCTACTATGATCTCTTGTCCAAAAGAGAATCAATGGAGTAGCTTAAACCTGACAAAGAACCCCTTTAAAGACCAAGGCCACTTAGTCAATCAAGAATATCATAGCCACAAACTTTTGGGACTGTAAAGGAATACTCTTCATTGACTTCAAGGAGAGGAACACCACAGTAAACAGACAGTACTATGCTGGCCTACTGCACAGATTACCTGCTTCCGTCAAAGAGAAAATGCGAGGAAAGCCAAGTGGTGGTGTGTGCCTTCTTCACAACAACACACCTGTGCACATTTGTGCAAAGGAAGCTGTGAAGAAATATGACTTCAAGGAGATTGACCATCCACCCTACAACCCAGATCTAGCTCACAGTGACTATTTCCTCTTCTAATAACTCAAAAAGTACTTTCGTGGAAGGAAATTTAAGTGTGATGAAGAAGTGATGGATGGTGTTTGTGCCCATTTTGCTGACAAGACTGCTGACTATTTGGAGGGGAGGGGGGAATGAAATGTTAATTCAAAGATATGAGAAGTGTATTGCAATAAAAGGTGACTATACTGAAAAGTGAAATATAGTTTTTGTCTTTATCATACCTAGAAAATGGTTAGGCTGGAAAGTTATGGACCTACCCTTATATATATATATATATATATACACACACACACACACACACACATAGCACAATGAAGTGTAATTTTTATATTTTTATAAAAATAAAAGAAAATAGTTAGGCATGAAACTTATGTATCTACCTCATGTGTGTGTGTGTGTGTGTGTGTGTGTGTGTGTGTGTGTACGGAATAATAAAAACTTCTATAAAGCATAAAACCCATAAAAAGCACTCAGAAAGCAATATAAACAGTTCACATTAAAAATTGTAAAACTAAACACTAAAACCATGATATTTCCAGCTTGGCTCTTTGACACGTGCTGAGAATAAACTGAGCTATGATGGGCGGTGTCTCTCTTAGTGAGGCATAAGGGATATGACGTGACGGCAAATCTGCCAACTGTAGCTGAACAAGGTAGTTTGGCAAATCTGGGAGTATTACAAATAAATATTGAGGCCTGGAGGAATACAGACTTTATGTAAAACACTATAGCTGTCATCTCTAGGTCTCTAAGTAAGGTATGTTTGGATAGAGGGGCGGCATCTATAAGAATAAGGAAAAAACAGTCATCGAACGTGGCCTAGTGAAAATTCGCATGTTGTGCTACAGGCAATGGGGAACAGGTTTTAACCGAATGCCTGTGATTGTTCATTCTGGTGGAAACCATAGTGGATGTTAGTCCAATATAAAAAGCTGAACAAAATTGCATTTAAGTAAATACATAACATTTGTCGAAGTGCAGTTGAAAAATGAGTGTACTTTAAAACTCTGATTTCAGGTTCGGATTAACAAAAGATGAGCATGGCGATATCAAGGCACAAAACTTACATTTGGGGCGGTTGCATGGATATGAGCCAAGTGTAGAGAAGGAGGGCTGGGGATAATCAATATTTCTATAAAAATGCTCCTGAGATTGTGAGTCGACCAGTAAAATAGCCTTGGTGAGATCTGAAAAAATTATGTAGTTAGCTGATTTTGAGTGAGAATATTTAAGCTGTCTTTTAGGATAGCTTTAAGTCTTTCAATGCTCGAAAAATATGTCACTATGAAATTCAATGGGCCATTATCTGCTGCTTTACGAGTGCGTTTATGATGAGAGGCCTGGACTTTGGATTTTACCCTCTTAACTAATTTGTTAGTTAATTGGGTAATGTATTTATCCAAAGCAGAGTCGTTATTGCAGATTCGGTGTCCCCAAAGTAACAAAGAAAAGAGAATGGCCTTTTTAATATGTAACGGATGGCAACTATCATGATGTAAGTACTGCTGTAAGTTAGTAGGTTTAACATGGATTGATGCCAGAAATTGCTTATTGACTAACTGAATTTCTATGTCCAGGAAGATAGCTTGAGTTTGGGAAACCATGGATGATTTTTTTTTAAATAGTGTTTAAACACCCGTTTTTACTGCTGAGGCACCACAAGCATTGGACACTGATGCATGAGATAAGATGATCAATTGGGAAAAGATATTTTTATTTTAGGAAGGAAACGTTACAGGCCTAAGTTTAGGGTACCTCCCCAACATTCGCCAGTTATGAGAACTGAGGAAAATCTGGAAAAAACCTCAGTCAGGGAGGATGGTCCTTGTGGAATTCGAACCCCAACCTCCCGCTCACGAGTGCATGCCTTAACGAACTTAGCCACCCGTGGCGATACCATGGATGTGAACTTAATTGGATAGTTGGTGTTCAGCTTCTTGAAGAAACCATCAAATGCAGTAATGCCATGGGTCCAAATGATGAAAATGTCAATGAATCTGCATTACACCAACGGTGCTACGGGTTTTGAATGTAGAATTTCTTCAAGTTTGGCCATATAGAGATTGGCGTAAAACGGAGCCATTCTGGTACCCATGGCTGTCTCCTTGATTTGAAGGAAATGCTGACCTTCAAATACAAACGCATTATGTATCAGGACAAAATATGCTAAATGCCAAATAAAATCATTGGATGGAGTATGAGCAAAGTTTGAGATATCTAAAAAGTAGGCTAAAGCTTCTAAACCTTATTGTGGGGGGATATTAGTGTAAAGTGAAGACACATTTACAGTGATTAATAACACGTCATCATAATTATTTAAATCCACAGACTTTAAAAATTTCTAAGAAATGAAAGCAGTCTTTAATATAAGAGGGTATGGAAGAGGCTATGGGTTTGATATAAAAATCTACAAGGGCTGAAATTCTCTCTGTGGGGCTGCCATAACTGGCTACTATAGGTCGTCCCGTGCAGCCTGTTTTATGTATTTTAGGTAAAAAAATATAGAGTAGGTGTGAGTGGAGAAACTGGGGTTAACAGTGAAATGTAAGCTTTAATAAAGCATTCTAATGGAGCTCTGGTAGAGACAAAGTGCGCTATTTCTATGTTTAAGTCATGAGTGACATACTTGGATAGGCTCAAATAATAATCTTCGTATGGTACGTTTTAAGGAACACATGAGAAATGTAAAATATAAACACACAAAAAAATCAGCAGTGGAAGGCCATTTTTGGCAAAAATAACCACAAATTCCAAAAAGAACCAAAATTACTAAAAGTTCTTCAAAAACCCATAGAATTAACAGTATGGGAAAATATATTTACAAACAAAAACAAAGATTTTTTGGTTAACTTTGATCTCCCAAACAGCAGTTACCTCATCAATAAGTTCATTAAAGCCACAGAGCGACATCTTAATACCACACTGGAAAGCAGCCAGTGGGACCAGGCTGAAGATGGAGGCAAAACCTTTGAAACATGTCCAAGTAAGTGGAACAAAATTAGTGAAATTTGAGTAATTTCGTAATAATAATTTGTCTTAGATCTAGGAATGTTCAAAGTTTGTACAGTTTTTCTCATGTAGGGTCAATAGGATTTGGAGCAATGCAGTTGCCGTTTTATGAATGGGAAAATAATCATCCAAAATGATTTAGTCATCAGTTGGCTTATACAAGATGTATCAAAATTAATGGCACAAACTGAAACGGTTGAAAATATATGATAGTAGAAGCAAAAAAGTTCTAGTTAACATGGGACCGTAAATGAGTCATTTGCAAGATAACTGCCAATGTGTGATTAAAAGTTGTCACTGACTTCATTAAGAAACATTATCCTAGTTATTTATTTTTTTTTTTTAATAGTGTGTAATGCCTGCTCCTACTACTGAGGCACCACAGGCTCATCCTAGTTAAGGCAAATGAATTTATAAAGTAGACTTTTTGTTTAATTTCCATTCTAAGTTCGCTTAAAATTCACTCACAGCTAAACTTAACTAGAAAAACACATGTTATGTACTGTACATTCAGATCTGTTAAATGGCCATGAGTGGCCAAGGTCATTAAGGTGCAGACCCATGAGCGGGAGGTCTGGGTTTCAAATCCTGCCAGAATTGCCCTTTCTGACTGAGGTTTTTTCCAGTTATTCCTCAGTCCTCAAATGACAAATGCCAGTACCCTAAATTTAGGCCTGGAACAATTCACTTCCTTAAAAATAAATCCTTTCCTGATATATCATTTCATCTCATGTATCAGTGTCCATTGCTGTGGTGCCTCTGTAGCAAAAACAAGTGTTAAACACCATTCATTTCATTTGATCTCTTAAAGGAGGTGTTCAAGGTATCATCCATGCATTGGGGTTGGAATGAGAGATTGTGGGAGTGAAAATGCTGGAGTCAAGGTTATTATACATACTGTTATATATGTGAACATGTTTACCGCAAAATGTTTTTAAAGGTATGTAGTCTCGTCATTTGCAGGAAAACTTGTTTTCGAATTCTATGACTGAAAATATGTATGCTTTATCTCACGGTTTGTGTGGAAGTATATTACATGCAAGGTAATTATATGCAGTTATATGTGTGAACATATTTATTGTAAAATGTTTTTAAATGCACGTAATTCTGTAACTTTGCCAATTATGGGAAATATTTGTTTTCAACTTACATGGCTGAAAATGAGTATATTCTGTCTCATGGTGTATATAGAAATATATTACATGCAAGGTAATTATATGCATTGTTATATATGAGGTCTCTTCAAAAGTATCGCGAATTTTGAATTTCTGCGGGCTACGTATATTCGATTGTTTTGTGGCATTATGTTGGTACTCATGTCCCTCACTTATGTTGACAAGCTCGGCCATTTTGAATGTTCAGTTAATTGTTGACAACTATTTTGCTTGGACGTGTTTTGGCTCGTCTTCGATTTTTGCCTATTCCAAAAAATAGAACAAAGAATCTGTATCAAATTTTGTGTGAAAAACAAAATTAAGTGCGCGGATGCATTCCGAATGTTGATTGTGGTATATGGTGAGCTACCTTGGACCAAAGCAACTTTATCGGTGGTACAAAATGTTCTCAGAGGGTCGAGAAGATGTGAACGACGATGAGCGTCCCGGACGCCCGAGCTCATCAACAACAGACGAAAACATTGAAGAAGTGAAGAAAATAGTATTGGCCAATCGTCGAATCACCGTTAGAGAAGTTGCTGAGGACCTAAACATATCGATTGGCTTGTGCCATTCGATTTTTACCAATGATTTGGGCATTAGACGGGTCGCCGCAAAATTCGTACCACAGTTGCTCAATTTCGACCAAAATCACCATCGCATTAACGTTGCTAAGGGCTGTTGAACTCTGTCCGCGACGACCCAAATTTTCTCCAGAGGGTCATAACTGGTGACGAATCGTGGGTTTATGGTTATGACGTGGAAACTAAAGCTCAATCATCCCAATGGATGCTGCCACACGAGCCAAGACCGAAAAAAGCGCGCCAAGTTCGGTCGAATGTGAAGGTTTTGCTTACAGTTTTCTTCGATTGCAGGGGGCGTGTGCATCATGAGTTCTTGCCACAGGATAGAACGGTGAATCAGGAATATTACCTGCAAGTTATGCGCAATTTTCGCGAAGCAATCCGCCAGAAACGCCCGGATTTGTGGAAGAACAAAAATTGGCTTTTGCACCATGATAACGCCCCTGCTCACACATCGTTGCTTGTGCCCGAATTTTTGGGCAAAAACAACACACTTATGACGCCGCAGCCACCGTACTCCCCAGACCTGGCCCCCTGTGACTTTTTTTTTTTGTTCCCAAAATTGAAGAGGCCCATGAAAGAACGGCGCTACGCCACGATTGAGGAGCTAAAGACTGCATAGAAGGAGGAGCCGAACAAGATTACAAAAAACGATTTTTAAAGTGCTTCGAGGATTGGAAAAAACGTTGGCACAAGTGTATAATATTTGGTGGGGATTACTTTGAAGGGGACAAAATAGATATTCATGAATAAATAAATAAAAACACAAAATTTGCGATACTTTTTGAACAGACCTTGTATGTGAACATTTTGAGGTAAACATGTTCACATATATAACAGCATATAATTACCTTGCATGTAACATTTCCTGCCTCACAAACACACACTCCTACTTGACTCCCAACAGTTTCATTCCCACAATCCCATGCATTATGGGTAACCTAACATCTGAAATAAAGTGCAGTATATTCAAATCATGCCCAAATTTTGTACCATCATGCAGCAGGCTTACTGAACATGGCGGTACATTTTTAATACCATTAAACCTGAAAGAGTTAAGAGTTATGGTTATTATGTTGTTCATTCATTATGTAGCACATGTTAAATCCTTACATACATAAAATATTACTGTTGAAATTACTATGGAAGTTGGAACAGCAAATGTCCTATTAAATATTACTGAAGTAAATGAATCTTAATATGCACAGGGGTCACTACAAAAGTTTTGACATATGCAACATTAAAATATAAGAAGTTACCATAATATTGGTTTTTCACAGTACTCTACAGCAAGTTTTACACACCAGTATATTTGCCTCTGGAACTAATAATGGAAGTAATATGCTACTTGTTCTCTGGCAAAGTATTCATCTTCTCTCTATCAGCAGCAATAGTTTCTTTCAGACTGGAAAATCAGTTTTCTATGTCGGTATTCTTTACATTTTGTGATGGGATCATCCTGTTCTTGGTCTTCTCTCCTGGATTTTTGAGAAAACACATTAGGTATCTACCATATGTGCTATTGTCATCTGCTTTTTTAAATTAGTCCCATGACCACTTGTTAAAAAAAGGGCCTTGCTTCCTTGTAGTCTTCATCTTTAGCAGGGTTTGTTCATTTCAATAGATCCAATTACACAGCTGGCACTTAATTTAGGGATCAAGTTTGTAAATCCAGTTTGAGCTCTGGTACAAAGTCTGGAATGTGATATTTCCATTGTTAAATATTTATGGCATTACCCTGCCCCATTCCAACTTGATTGTTGCACTATTGCCATCAGAAAGGTTGCATAGCACCCTTCAAGAATAAAGTTTTCACAGTTGAAATGCTGATCTGAAAGGAGGAAACACTTAAGCAAATTAATCCCTATTTGAAATTTGAGACATGAGTAGGAGAAGTCTCTTGTCAAACACTTGGTAACTTCCACTCAGTTTAACCATTATTAATTGATTTGCTTGAAAATATTCTCCCTATAGCTTAATAATGCTGAGTTATTGACAATGAGCTCATAACTCTCTTCCTGTCTAATAATTTTTATAGAGGATTTAGAAAATTTAGAAGTGACTGAACTGATCTATTGTGATATGCAGATGTAGAGTTAAGTTACTTTATGCCCTATCTAATAACTGTCATGTGTCAAAACTTTTGTAGTGACCATCTTATATTAAATAATTCTTCTACAACTATCTACATGTTAAGGTTGGAAAGTAGGCTCTTCTGGTCTTGTAGACAGCTCCATTCATTGTAGCTCAATGCCCTCTGTGCTTCAGTACCTTAGAAAAAGAATAAGTATCGTATAACTTAAGTTTTGCATGTCCTTTAATTGATAATGTAAACTTACAACTGTTTTACTTAATTCAGCAATATTTGTTTTTCAAATATTTTTCATAGTGTAAAATGATACAGATTTCATTTCCACATATATCTCATTTGCTACACATTCAGTAATAAAGTATTTTCAGAACTTTAAATTATCAAGACCAATTCAAACCCAATATCCACTTAAAAATTAATCTAAGTTTGGTGTTATTCCACATGATTACAGACTTCTGCTTTGTACCTCATCTAAATATATTAACCAAGGATTAAATTAAATTTAAAAACCAACATCAAGTCGGAACTGCCACAGTAGAGCTATTAAATATTCGGCTGGTGAGTTGATATTTGTCCTCTTATATTCCACTTACTATAGAACTGCTCTGAATGTCTTTAACAGGCTACTGCAGCGATGATGCAAACTATTGCCCATGAAATATGCTCTAAGCAGGTTATGGTAAGTGGAGCATGCAAAACTGACTTGCCAGTCTTCTCTAGAAAAGTTTAAATGGTTGTTGGGCCTACTGTCTGTAGTGTTGATGCTCACTTAGAAGCAAGGGGGCACCACATGTAAGGGATTTACACCTACCTAATATTACTATGAAACAGGATGGCAAATGTAAGAACTCTAAAAAAGGTGGGCTAACAATGAACCAACCATTTGAAAATGCATAACTACAGTAGTGGCATTAATCCTGGACACTTTTCATAAATCTTTTATCTTTTTAAATCTTATAAGATAAACAAAGATTGTTTGTGCCAAATCAACATATGACATTTTTATTTTGTCTATGATGTTTCTATACCATATTTATTATCTTTAAGGAAGGTGGAATGTGCTACATTCTGTATATTAGAAACAAGTTTAATTAATATCATTCAGTAATTCAATAATTCCATCTTAGTGCAGCTGCAACATAATTGTTGTATATTTACTGCATTTTCAACCAACAGAACTCTTGCTCGATTGTTGTATTCTCTCAGTACCTAAGTCAAGTGTGATCATTATTGTTGTATAGCAGTTGGCACTAACTTTAGTGAAATGAACATCTTTCAGAGTGAACTGAAAAATGATCCTTAATTTGAAATAATGGCTCCTCAGACAAAACACGCTGATTGGTCACTAAGTAAAAGGAGTAAGGCAGTAACACTTCGTAAAGGAGGCTATATCTATAAAGAAAAAGCAAAAAGTTTGAGTGGTGGCACTGCAAAATCAGGCATTAGGAAAGTTTGCAAATGGTATGAAATAACCGGCAGCTAAAGAATGTCTCCAAGAAGTGGCAGAAAACCATTAACTGCTCAAGACTGCCACCTTTCTCTACAAAATCGCTGACATATGGCAAAAGATGTAAATGCCATCTTGAGAATTTCTGGGGTACAAATCTCTGACCAAACAATCAGACAAAAGTGTGTGGAGTGGGCTTTAGCACAATGGGTTTGATGCAAGAAGATTGAAGTAAAGTCATTTGGAGCAATGAAACGAAGATCAACATCTTTGGAATTGATGGCATCACGTTTGTGCATTGCCAAACAGGTGAGGATATGTTACCTGGGTGCACCACTGCCACTATGAAACATTATGAAGCTATGGTATGGGGAAGCATGACAAGGCAGGATGTTAGGTGCCTAGCAGTGTTACAGGACAACATTAATGCCAAAAAATACCAAGAAGAGATCTTAGACTTAAAACTGCTGCCTACTATTTGTGATATATTTGGGGGTGACAGTCAGCAGTGCACCTTATAGCAGAATGGCACAAAGTGTCATTATCACTCAAATCAATCAGAAATGGTTCAGGGACCATCATGTAGCTGTCCTTCCTTGGCCATGGAACAGTCCTGACCTCACCTGTAATGAAAACTTGTGATCAAGGCTGAATGTTTCGCTGTCACATTGGAATCCCAGTAAGAAGAGGAAACTGCTAGAGGCTATCATCCAATCACGGTTTAGATTGATAACATTAGATCTCCAATGTTTGGTGGATTCAGTGCCACAAAGAATCCAGGCAGTAATCAAATTAAAAGGATATCCAACATAATATTATCACAAAGCAATTACAATAAGCTGTATGAATGTGTCCAAAATGTACTATTTACAGCTGTTGTTTTGATACATGGTAACTGTGATTTGGTTTGCTCATTTTTGAAACACTGAACATTTTAAGACTTGTTTGTCTAGCAAATTTGACTTTAATAAAAGCCTAAATTTCAATTAAAATTAAAAGTATAATGTGATATTCAGCCAAATTCTCTAAAGTGTCCAGAATTAATGCCACTACTGTAGTATTCACTAACCATATTAACCAAAAGCAACACCCCCATTTCAAAACCTGACTGTCCCAGAATCCTATTATGGAAAATGTTATAGGTACCAGAGAAATCATAAGTTTTGTATGTTATTTTTTCCTTAATTAAACACAAACTGTACAACATAGAAACAGAAATAGTCTTCAGTGTTTATAATGGAAACAACATTCTTGAATATACTCTTTAAGGTATATTTTGAAACAATGTAATTTATGGATCACTGTTATAAAAACAGGCATTCTTAGCAATGGATGCAAGGGTGCTTTGGGTTTTTAATCAACAATTTTATTGCCCTATTGACTTGGTGAAATGAATCTTTCAATAGGAATTTGTACATCATACCAACAGTATCTTGTAGTGAATGGCTGAGCACAGCACATAAACATGATTTTTGTAATCAAAAATATCACACAAAAATGTGGCCCATCATTAAGTGATAATTGAACTAAAGGAAAAGAAATGGAATGTAAGATAATTAATGCTAATATTTAGCTTCATCCCAATTTCTCAAGGTAATAAAGGATCGATGGATTTTTTCAAGTATAAAAATCCTAATTATGGCTTCCTTCGGAGGGGAAGTAAAGCCATAGGTCCCGTATTGTATATTTATGGCATGATAAAGAACCTCAAGCATGAAAAAAAGAGTTCTCTGAGGAAAATTTGTCCACTGTTTCACACCCTGAATAGAATGGGATGCTGATGACCTGAGATGTTAAAGAGGGTTCGTAAATATACCAAATCATCAAGATTATAAAGATATAGGTGGAGCAGAAATATAGAAACTATAAATATATCACCTGTACAGTCAAAAGGAAAGTTTTACATGGATGCTACAGAGTGTATAAATGATGATGAATGAAGTTAATACATATCAAACAACTGATTCTTCTGCAAACATATACAAAATTGTTAAGCAGTAATCCAAAAATTATGTTATTTACAACAGTGGTGAAATTAAAGATGAGGAAGAAACAGAGGATGCCTGTAAAAGTTTCTCTTTCTCTGAATCATTTAAGGGATCAATAAATATTTGCTGGAAACAAAAACCTGAACTATCTTTGTGAACAAAGTTATTTAATGTTTGGGAAGAGTGCCACTCAATGCTACAGTAAGCAGGTAAAATTGGCAGATCTATGGAGCTCCAAGTTCAAAAAAACATAGATATGATAATCAGTAGGATAGAAGTACATGCAAAATATAGTCAATAAGGAAATAGTTGTGTTTAATACTTATTAGCACATTACAAAAACAATCAATGCTAGACAATATGATTTCATCAAGATTTGCAACAGGCCCATTTAATGAGAGTATTGCCAAACAATACCTATTTCTACTTCTGGTAGTTTGCGGCATGCCTCTTTGTTTTTAAGGTAATGCAGACGATAAGCTGGTTCATTTTTACCTCATGCTTGAATAAAATGGAAATCTGTTCAGAGTGGGAAATAAAAAACATTTAGACCCACCACTTCTGTCTTGAACAGGTTTCATTATATTGTACTGCCACATAAATCATTAATTAAATTCTAATAATTACAGTACAACTCAATCTAATGGTGATGGAACATCCTAAGGTATCATGTAATTACTCTATGTTTAGGCCTGTCTGCTACAGCTCTTTTTGTCCTTTTGCACTACCAGTGTACTGCAACTCATGTTAAAAGATGCCTTTACCTATCGCTTATATCTTAAATTAAATATCAATCATTAAATACAAGTAACATTTATAACACAATAGTAAAATTGCATCCTTGTGTTTTTAGATCCTGTAATATGTAAAATGCACACAAATTAATTAAAAATTTTGAAATTTCTAATCTAAATCCTACTCTAAATAGTGCTCATCAGCTGTTGTCACTTTTCATATATATACACATATATACAAATAACTTGTTTATCTTTTAGCACCATAAAATAAATGAAATATTAAAAAATTATTGGGATCTTTGTTGAAAGATAGCATAGCACAAGAGAAGAAAAAAAAACAAAACAGAATGGCAGGATTCTGATAAGAAATACGCGTATTCCAATAAAACTATCCACATGAGACAAAATTTTCATTGTTAAAAATTGAAAAAATTTCATGAATTTTAACATCCCACCTCTGGAATTAGCCAGTCAACAGATGTAGATAGTAGCAGCTTGCATTCAGCCATGAACACATCAAACCCAAAATTTACCAGTCAGTCAACAGCTGAAGCTGAGAATAAGTTCCTTAAACATATTCTAATTAAAAAAAATCTGTAAGTGAAGTTTGTGTCAACATTCAGAAACATTAAACTTGTGATATTTCAGTTCTTTCACTGTCAATAGCTTCTAAACACTTTAAAAGTAAACTTAAATTACGTTACTATGATTATTCCACAAAATTAGTACAGTACTTATTTTTAAATAGCATTAATTTTAGTACAGTTTTGTTTAAAGTTCTTATGCAATTATTAAACAAGCTGAAGGTGCCTCTTGGAGATGTACTGGTTTTGCTGCTGATAATAATTTAGTTAGGATGGGACAACATTCTGGCATTCAGAATCACCTTAAATTATTAATTGAACATTTATACATTGTCAGATGCACATGTTAATGATAAAGATTTAATTTATGTGCAGCTGAAGCATGTAACAAACTACTAAATTTACTTGAAGAGTAAATTTACAATATCATGCAAAAGAAATAAAAATGCTTCACAGAATTTGAAATAATTCAAGAAATGTTAAACTTAAAACTGCACAATTAGCTAAGATTGGGAAAGACTTGTTGGCTTTCAATGCATGTGATATGTAAAGAATGGAACAATGCAACACTTTAGTTTCATGCTTTAGCTTTAGTGCAATTTAAGATGGAATGCACTACAGAATTCCTTGATCAAACCATGTTTTCTATTCTAGTGTTCATTCTACCAACAGTAGGTAGTAAATCTAAATTTAGATAACCAAGGCACTGAATACTTTCTTCATCTTCTAAGTGTAAGATAAAATGAAAATGATTGTAAAATATTTCACCAACTCCCAACATATGAAAAACAGCAATAGAAAAGGTAAATCCAAACAACAATGCTCAGATTTTAGACAAAGAAAATGTATATGGGGTTAGAGTTGAAGCACTTCTAATGAATTTAGATTAAACTCCTCCATGTGAAATGTTTGTTCTTCTATGTTGAGTTTTGTAACCATGTTTTCAAACAAATTAATTTCAAAGACCCTGTACTAAAATGTTTGACAATGCTGAATCCTGAACTATTTAAATCAAACTGTTTTTATAGTATACTGCTGTAAATTTTTTCAGTGTTATCAAAGAAAATAGTTATGAGATTGACAGAGAATGACCATGGTGAATACTAGACACACTGAAAAACTTCAAGAATTTATTGTTTTTTGGAATGAAGTTTTTAAATAAAAAATACAGTAGGGGACGTTGTTTTCTAATTTAACATCATTAGTTCAAGCTGTACTGTGCCTCCACCATTCATCAGTAGCTAATGAAAGGATATCTATAACAGTGACTATAAATCAGAAAAAAGTGAGAAATCAATTCCAAATTACTTTGATGAATGAACTGCTTTTTACAATAGAAAATGTGCAACATTAATCTGCTAAAGATTTTGCTATTTATAAGAATTATCAAAATCTGCTAAAAATAATGAATGAATGCTTCCAGCAATTTTCTTGTAAATGGGCTTTGTATATGTAAATAGCACATTAAAAAACTAAAAATTTAAGGTTGTGTATTATTAGTTTAGTTAGTTCCTAATGCATTCTGCGAGTTCACAAAACAGTCATATATATTCACATGCATAAAATTTAGTCATTTGCATTGATTACCATAGTATACATACTTCGAATTTATAAAAGCAATATATATCTATATAATATTTACATAGTCATTGGAATAAAATCATTACAGTGTTTTAATCAGTATAATGTACTTTTAATCAGTATAATTTACTATCTTTCTATATTCCCTCGTGGAATAAGGTTTTTACACCAGTAGTTTTAAGAGCAGATTTTTTTGAAGAATTTACCATTGTTAATTAAGGCTTTTAGGCTAGAGGGAAAAGCATTTTGTATTAAAATGCATTCATAATAAATACCTTTATGATGGCAGGAAAGTGTTAACACCAATATATGTAGATTTGCTTTTGGTCTAGAGTTCTTATCATGAATATTTTGGTTTTGTACAAATTTTTCTTTATTTCTTACACAAAAGTTCATGAGGGATAATATATACTCATATGAAACAGTTAGAATTTCTAATAGCCTAAAGAGGTTTCGGCATGAATGTATGTTATGTGTGCCAGAGATATCCATAAGGCTTATTTTTGCAATACAAAAACATGCTTATTTTCAACTGAGTTTTCCAAAATTATAAGACCATGTTTCATTATTCAGCTGAAATAGACATAATAAACTAATTTTAAAGTCTTTATTGAATCCAAAATTAATAATGTGCGTTTTGCATACTATGCACTGCAAGTTTAGGTATGATAATATAAATATCATCTTTCCAATTCAAATGATCATTAATTCTTACTATACCAAGGAATTTAATTACTTTGGTTTGTAGAAGTATATTATTAGAATTTCCTATCTGTAATTGGGGATTAAGAGAGTAATGAGTAATGAATATTATTATATTTTTGTTTTCATTTATACACACAAGGAATAGATTTAATTTAGTGGCACAATCATTGAAGCCATTTCCATTTATTAATATGCTTGTATCATCTGCAATTAGAACATCTTGGATAGATACGGAGAGATCATTTATATACATAAGAAAAAGAAGAGGATATAGCATGGAACAGATCTTTGAGGCACTCCATCTTTAAATATTGCTTTTTTATTCCATAGAAAGCTAAGTTATATATCAGCATTTAATGGTTGACACAACTGAAAACTTTTGCTAAATCATAAAATATTATATATGCTATAATATGACTGGAAATTAATGATAAATTAATTTACATGTATCTATAGTTATAAATGAAACTTCTGTTATAATGACCTTAACTACATTTTAGGATAACAGATGATTAGAAAGTGATGTGCTTTTACTTCCTTCATTTTTGCTATATGCAGTTAATTTAGCACATTTATATTGAGCTCATTACATCAATAAGACAGTGATATTATACAATTTCAGTAAATGGTAGCAAATAAAAAATAGTACATTTTATTTATTATTTTTCCTGCATTGGTTGGTACAAAACATTTTGCTCAATTTTCACCCAGTCTCTACCCTTTTCACTCATAGTTAGCAGCACCAACATGTTAACACTGATGTTATTAATCAATTTGAAACACAAAACTGCAATATATTCAAGGTATATAGGAAAACAAAGAGTGCACCATCCCTCTAAAGCACTGAAACTTTGCCGTACCTATTTCTAAGCAATGCTATGGTAACAACTCTTTGAAAATGTTATATTGTTTACATGTGCCTGTACATGTAATCTAACATGTCACATAATGTAGGCATATGTGAATTATTTAGGTTTGTTTCCTTAGCACACTGTATGTATGTATATATCGATCTGTAGACCCTAAGCTGAGATCTCTAAGATATAGAACATGTCAAAAAAAAAAAAAAAAAAAGTATACATAATTAAATCCAAAATATTCATCCATACTGCAGATGTGAGGTATTATTTACCAGAATTTTTGAAAGATGTAAATTTACGTTATTTTCTTAATAATTTAATTATGTTGGGTAGGCCATATATGAATTGCAGAATAGTAGGCGCCCTTCTAGAAAATCTGTAATGATCTAGCCGGCTTATACAACTAATTTCTGTTTCTAGTATTGGGTCCATGTGACTCAAATTCGACTAGAAAATGTTGAAATTATCTACTATTATCTACTATACATCACATATTTTCTGAGACTCATATGGGCACTTAATCTGATATTTCTTTAAAATCAAATGAAACTTAAAAGTTATAATGAAGAACCGCAATTTCTTTTACGTTTTCATGTATTGCAATTTTTGCTGCTGGAAAGTAATTCGTACGAGACCATGAATTGCATAATTTAAAATTATATACATGTTAATTTGTATATGCATTCTGATTACTTACAACAAGCGATACAAGAAACGTAGGTTCATTGGCAAGATTCGACATATTTACTGCAGCTCCATTGTGCTGGTAAACCTTCCAGGAAATATTAAGCCGTGTTCAATATTCACTAATGATTACATAAATGTCACTTTTTTCACCCTTCCCAAACGTCTCTCTTGTTGCAGCACGTGCTTTTTTTAAGGAATAATAAAAAATTCAATGCCATATCAGGATAATTATAGCCAATCACAAAATAATAAATTGTGCTTTCTCATCTGCTTTACAAATTAGTTGATGGTAAGCCTTACTACACTGATACAGGCTAACGGTAAGCTGGTTACGATTTTATTTATTTTCTAAGCGATTTGTTAAATATACATTCTATTAAATGTGAGAGATATGAAATTATAATATAATTTTGAGGAGTACATGTGTTGCCTACGTAACTTATAAATTAAATCCTGAGCAGAGATGCCAAAAATTGAAAGTTGAAATTCCCATCGTGATGCTAAACTTTCCTTTATCTACCCGATTTTTTCCATAACTGTGTATAAAAATCTCATACCGCTAAAAATTAAAAAGACAAATAGTCAATGGCGTATGCTTATGTTTCAGTTAGGGCGGAACATAAAAATGTCTCAATACATAAAAGATTAACACTGTAATTATAATATCACAAGTTTCTCGAACTCATTACATAACTATACAAAACGTTTTTGCATTCATTAATTATTCTGCACATTTTTATTTTGGCTAATTCGCTTCATAGTATCGTAACTACAAAATGCAAATACTACAAACTTAGCAGCACTCCGAAATAAATATATAGTTTTAAACAAAGAACTACTAAGTAGAATAAATATAGGCAGCTGAGTAATAGTTAACATTTTAAACCACACAGTTTACAGTTGTCTACTTAAAGTTAAATTACAACACTTGGACTCACCTAAGCAAAAGTTCACCCTTCTTCTTCTGTCACTCTGTCGAAAAATGGAGCACAGTTTTTCATTTCTGATGTAAGATTGTTTTCTATCGATATCATAGCCATGCAGAAAAGTATTCTGCTCCTTGGGTGCTTATTTGGAAGGTTTTTATTCGTTTCAATGTCGTAAACTTCCACTAATACTTGTAGTTGAAGCAATTGTTCTACTTCACAAAATTTATTGAGTTTTTACAAACCGTCGTGAAGTTAATTTAAAATTAAAATCCCGTGGATACCTCATATTATTTGCTTTAAAAATAATCAGAAGTATAACGGCCCCCTGAATGCTGATTTCAATCTCACAAAATAAAAAAAAAAAACTACTATACTCCTTCTAGCTGCAAGAACAGCTCTGGCCCTGTTCCACAAAAGTATGATCTAACATATTACAAGTGTATAGATTTGTAACTTGTAAAATTCTGATCCAAAAAGGTTTCTGTTACGCTTGTATTTTACAATCAGAGAAGGGCCAGGGATGTCTGATCTTCATCAATTATATATATATATTTTTTAACTTTTTTCCATTATCCCATCAATATTTTATAATATAACCAGTTGCAAGAAAGTAAATGTTCTGTTTTTAAAGTTGAAGCTATTGAAATAAAAAGTTTTCGCCATAAAATTGATGACGAGGAATCAAACCCGGGTTTACTCCGTGAGAGGCAACGTTGTTACTTTTTTATTATCATAATATCTTCATATTCTACACTTTATATATTATAATAGAATGAAATATCAATAAACATAAATATATTATACCTATGTTCATTTAGTTCGCTCAGATGACTTAAATAATCGAAAATTAAATATAGGTCCGGGGGAAATGATTTGCATATTGCACAGCTCTGTTTTCAATAATGTAAAACCAGCAAAGAAAAAACTTTGCCTTATGTTATTTACGTATCTATTTGAAACGGACCGTTTCATTAATTTGAACCTTAAGGCTCAAATTGTGTCTGTTAATTGTTTCTTTTAATTGTTTTTGTTCAATTGTTAATTGATTCAAAAACTTATTCCATTTACAAGAACGTCTCTCAGTAGTGCTCAATGGAGCGAACTGTGCAGTTTGAAATTTGATCCTTGATGGTTCGTTGTTAAGTTCGTTAAAAGGTCGTGTGCTGAAGCTGAAGGTGAGGATTGAACATATGAAACAGTAGTGCCGAATAGTGACTGTGTTACAAACTTGAATGCCGGTACCAATAATGGCAATAAGTGTTATCCGGAAACATCATTGGAAGAGGAACTGTACCTAATAATTGGGATGAACTTGACATAGGACATTCTTGAACCAAGATTTTCGCAATGGAAATACTAATTATCGAGCCCTGAAAGTCCGTGGGTTCCACCAAAAAGTTACGTCTTCCCGGCAACTTTTGAAGTCGGACATTGCAGGCATTCCCGGAATTCCTGGTTAGACAGTTTTCTTTGGCTTACTTATACTAAAAAGCATGGAGGTGCTTACTGTCGAATGTGTTCTATTTGGTCCAAAGGAAGGGGGTCGTAGTAGGGCTCAGTTACAATCTCTTTTTTTAATCCTCTAAATACATTTAAGAATGCACTTCAAATATTCAAGGAACATTCAGAGAACAGTTATCATAAATCAGCCCTTGTTAAAAGTGGGATTTTAGAAGAGTGTATAAAGAAGAAAAATAGAACATTGAAGTTCAATTGATCAATGAAATGATAAAAAAAAATAAGTAAATGAAAATAGTACGAAATTTGTCTCCATTATGAACATCATTATTCTGTGCTGTCGCCATAAATTTCCTCTTCGAGGGCACAGGGATGACGATGTCATTAATTTAGAGCACGAATTTGAAGGTGAAAACAGGGGAAAATTTAAGGAACTTCTTAAATTTCGAGTCGACGCAGGGGATGAAATTATCAGAAGTCATATTGCAAAGGCAATTAAAATTCTACTCTAACAAGTAAAGCAATACAAAACGATTGGATAAACGATTGTGCTGTCATAATTGAAAACAAAATTATAGACATGTTAAGAGAGGGAAATGTTTTTATAATCCACTTGACGAAACGACGGACAAATGAAAAATCAACATTTTGCGTGCGTTTTGTTGACCTAGAAAAGTGTTGTGCGAGAGAGGTAACGAACGATTTAAGTGGTGAAGGATTATGTAAGTTAATAATGAATAAACTGCGAGACTTGAGATAAGACATTTCGAACCTGCGTGGACAAGATGCGATAGTGGTGCAAAATTTTCAGGACAGTTCCGTGGCGTACAAGCCCGTAATTTAGCAGTCCATCCTCTTGTGTTCTGTATGCATTGTGCCGGTATTGCCTGAATCTTTCGGTTTCTAAAGCATGTTCTATCACTGCCATTAGACAAGCTCTTGACACAATGGGCGAAATTGTGAATTTCGTTATGGAGTCTAATAAGCGGCCATCGCTTATGAAAGACAAAATTAGTCGGTTGTGCTCTCAGCATAAAAAAAGGTAATCGATATGATTGTGTGAAACCCGGTGGATTAAGCGGAACAACGCTATTTTACAATTTAAGGAGATTTTCTCTGAAATCGTGTTATTCCTAGAAGCGGAGTCTTTGAGTAAAAATACACATTCAACTCTATCCTAAAGTTCGAGTTCATAATTGTTCCAGTTACCATAGCTAAAATAGTCGGTAAAACTGTAAGCCATTCATGTTAGGAATGATTGAAGGAGTTAAAGATTGATTTCAACATTACGTGTGAAAACCTATCTAAGAACCAATACGCAACATGGTGTGGCGCTACTTAACATCTATCACAACACTGAGGTGATTCCAGAGGAAGTAGTTAATCTTTTTGCAAGAAAAGATCCCAGGAGAAAATGCAGGTTCAACGACATGTAAGTTACAACAACAACATCATCATCGTTATTATCGTACATTTTTTCTGGGTGCAACTAACTAATTTTTATTTACATACTTTATTCATGGAACTAATAAAATGGAGTCACACCTTTTGGAATGTAAACTGAATGTGTGTCTTTTAAAAAGAATAGACATTTTCTGTGGGCCTATGGTTAATTATTTACAAATAGAATCCGCATAACAGTTGTTAATATTATTTTATTTACTTAACTATTTAGTTAACTGTTTTAGTATGATCTTACTGATGTATCCATATAGAGTAGTCGATCGTCCCCCCTCCCCACCCGTCGAGTATTTCTAGATCTGCTCTGAATCGGTCATTCGTAATTTGTATAAATTTCTCCGTAACTGTAGGAGCATTGGTAACTTCAAACACTACCACAAAAGTTATCTTTTTAATGATTTTTTGGGAATCAGTTGACCAAAATGCGTTAAATATTAGCGAAAGTGATGATTATGACTAGAAATATGTACAAAGAAATAACAAACAAATATTTATGTACAATGATAAAGTTAAGTTAAGTGCATTTAAAGTGTGGCTCATGACTGATATTGGCGTTTAGTTAATGTGTTTTTAAGATTCTTGTACATGCCACAAAAATAATTTATTTTCATGCTTCGTTCTCTTTTAAAAGAATCTCTTTTGACACAATTTCTCCAGTATTTGTTTTGTTTGTTTGTTTGTTTTTTTTTTTTTTTTTTTTTTTGTGATTTGAGGTCGTGACTGTCAAAATCAATACATATAAAAAATCAAAGTACTAATAAAATAAATTACCGAGAGCAATCGGGAAACTCGATTCTTCTGCCATTTCTCGACAACTGAAATTGCTGCTCCTAAATGTAGCTATAGGGACCGTCGTCTCAAAGTGAGTTATTATGCTTAAATATCGATAAATGTATAATAAATCATTTTAATTATCATTATACCTGAGAAAAAATACAACACCTATTTAGCAGAAATGACAATACGCTTGTACATTAAACATTCTTATGACGTTATTTGTAACATTTTACTAATACTTTACTAGTGTAACAGATAGTTACAGTCACACTTTACAAGGAATTGTACTAATATACTTGTATTAGACCGTACTTTTGTGGACTGGAACCTCTTGGAAAAACTTTGAAATTTTACAGCAGTCCAAAAGTTCTAAAAACCATACATTCTGGCAGTGAAACAAATTGAGGTTGAAGTGCTTAATCACTGTATCGTAAATTTTATAATAAAGTCTCCTAACCTCGTCCTGTATTGTCATCATATTGTGCTGCTTTCGTATTTCTTCGATGGATCACATTATAGATGCGTGTCCCGAGCGTTTTAAACCCATTTTGATGATATAGATGACATAGTCTTTCAAGTTTGAATATGTGATGCCTAACTGCTTTGAATATAGAATGTTATAAACCACATCTATATGTGTGAGACTAATGTCTTCAAATAACATCAAAAGAAACTTAAATTCAAAGTCACGAACTTCGCCAGATCTTCCCTATAACCATACTTTTCCATTCCCTTGGCGATTCCAACGATATAAAACAAGTCTTTTAGTTGATTGTGATATTAATTAGCAACAGTTTCTACTAAACGACTGGAAAAGTTCAATTTTGTGCGAGCAAGATATGAATATTTTTTTTCAAGGAATTTATCATGAAGATTAGCTCGCTTTTTTGAAGAGCTAAAAATGTAGCAAAACCTACAATGAGACGAGGAACTGAAGATTCAAGTGCTCGTTTAACTGTGTAGGAAGTAGAAACAGTCCAATTATTTAACTGGAGACGATGACCTTCCAAGTGTTGCTGCTGAATATGTGCTGATAACCAGCCTCCTACACTGCAAGTGCTGCTCATAATCTGATACATGACAATTCCTATGGTTCATAATTAGCACACTTCTTGTAATCATGGCCGGTGAAGAGAACCAAAGAACCAAGGAGAAGAAATCAGACTTTTCATTCTACCGCTCCAAGGCCCATCTGCAGAACTCTTGTCTGGGACCGAAGTCCGCTGGCCCAATGCCTGCACCTTAAGCAGGTGATAGGGAAAGAGTCGTTCTTCACGTAGGACCCGATACACGCTGGACTTGTTCACATTAGTGGTCCTGGCAATTTCTCGGCTGTTAGTGGATGGTCCGCCCAAACTTTGGTAAGCACCTCTTCTTCAAGACTGTACGACGCCTTCGGTTTGCACCGGCATCGGATCTATGCACCATTAATATTAATGATCCAGTTTCCTGCAAATGAAGATGAGCTTTTTGGAAGGTCGAGCTATAAGGATGACGTCTATATGGAAATCTATCCCTGTACAGCTGCACAGTTTTAGATGCGCGTCCTCTTGCTTCCCCATAAATCAAATGCATATCAGCAAGCTCGGCAAATGAAAATTCGTAACCATGTTTTGGAGCAACTTTAAACGGTTTGTTGCGTTTTATACACAAAGCAGAAAATCACTCATTAAACAGTAAGTGCAGGAGTTGCATTAGCCGCCAGTGACTTCCGTCTTGCATGTATGAATAAATGCGTGCATACACTCGTAGGACGAACAATTTTACTGAAGTAGCAAAGCCAATAATTTTCAACTTCCCATGTACTGTGTATTAACACTTACCTTTTTCCGATTACTTGGACAAGACGTGAGCATTTTGAATGAAAATCTATTTCACACTTATATTGACGTTATATTTACGTATCAGCATGGATATCCGATTTCGAAAAATCTTCATAACTTTTAAAGTTACAAAGGGATCATAAGCTCCCTATTTAAAATGCTTATCTAGGACCCCTCCACAATCCTTGCAATTTGTGTGCTTGAATTCTGGGACACCTTGTATAACTGCTCTCAATTTTCGGGGCGTAGATGATATTCAGATGTCTACAGTGTGAACGGGAGGAGCAACATCCCAGGCTTCTTGAATTTCCTATAAGCCATCTTTTGTTCTTCTTGCAAGTGCAGCATATTGCATTTATATGGATCAGGCACCAAAGGAAATATTATAATAATCACTATAATTAATTTATACATATATGTTAAAGCTGCTGTGTATGCGAAAAAATATTACAAACTAATTTGTCATAATGTGTTACAAAGGTTTATTATAAAAACATTGCTTCTAGCTGGGAGGAGAACCTTTGCTCTTAACCACAACATCACTGCACACTCTGCCACCCAGCTAACAGAACACATGAAGTGAAAGGACAATTAAACAAATACGAAGCATTTCGCCTACATGGGTACTGTAGTGTGACACATTAATAGTGTGAATATTGGCTAACAAAGTCTCTAGCACAAAATGGATTATTGACAAGGAGCTATAGCAATGTTTAATTTTTGTTTATTTTTAAGGAAAGTATGCATGTAACTAAAACATCAGAGAACTATGTAGTCTCTCCTAGCACATCACTAATTTGTGGTAAATCAAATTCGGGTACACAGCAAAATTTCCTAAGCAATAATGCAATGATCCATGCAGCTCTTATTTTATAAAATACATTACGTAAGAAATTATTCATTGATTAAAAAACAGCAGAATTTAAGGACTCAAGTTCTAGCAGCAAAATATGATGAGCCCATATCTGCAGCACAAGAATATATTTTTTTTTAGGAGAGGAAGTAACTGTTGGAAATTATGTGCTTTGAATTACTATGTGCTCGTGACAGAGGAATGTTTGCAGGTATGAGGCACAGAACAGGGAGGTAGGAGACAGGACGAAGGTGTTACTGAATATATATTTCATAGTATGATTCTATAACAACCTTTCCACAGTAACATATATAACTAAACATGGCTATGGGACGCTATTGATACAAGCATGTTAGTTGATCCCTGCTAGAGAACTTTGGGCCTGTACAAAATTCCTTAAAGCATCTAACTAAAGGGATAAGAAGAAAGATTTGTATATGAAGCAATGTTTGGGCAAGTACTAATCACAATGGCAGGAGGAAGGATAGTGCTGGAAGTGAAGAGAGCAGGAAAAAGCAGTTTTAGGGTTTTGGAATAAGTGTGGTACAAATAATGGAAATAAGTATGTATCTTGAGCTTCTTGATATGTTTATAATAGTCCTTTATCGTGCTTTATGCGCAGCAAGACTATTATGCATTCCTTTTGTTTATCAAATTTACATTTTTTTTCCCTCTCCATCTTGCTATAATGTCCATCTGCGGTTACAGTTTGGCTCATCAAATACCAAAAGACCTCTTCATGTTCACAATAAATTGCTGATATTCAACATCATACTAGATTAAAAATGAAATAGGATCATCTAATGCTGCTGTAGCACCAGGGAATACTTTGTTACCATAAATGTGCTTAATTGGTTGCTGGCCTTAAAATTTATTTTCATAATATTGCATTGTTCAGCAGTATATGCTTTTCTTGTTTCATGGACATTAACCCAGAATATTTTTCTCTATTTTATTTGATAATTTTTTGTTCTATTATTGTAGCAGAATTTATAATCAGTGCCCTGAGGGAAATCTAATAGTTATATGGCTGTAAGTACCACATTGATGTTATTGTTTTCAGCGATGTATTTATTTATTTATTATGTAAATAGCAATGATAATCATAGTGATTTCTAATACTGTATTTAATTATAATAGAAATAAATTCAGATTTTTGTATTGGAATTGGGAAATGATTACTAAGCTGACGCATGCAGGCTTTTCTTATTACATAAGAGCAAAAAGTGAAAGGGAACACCTGACCATCTCAGCTACATAATGGGATTTTCCTAATGTCAAAAGTCATGGTTTTTACATTTGTGTCAGTGGGGCGGCTGAATTTCCGCGCCGTCAATAAAACATTAGATATCAGCAGTGTGTATTTTAAACTTTTGAAGTTGGTGATATTTCTGGGTTTACTTATGTGGAACCAGAGTGTTGAGGTTAAGCACGTGGCAAACCACACCAAGAAATGATATATAAAGAGGAGAAATTGCCCAGTTTTCATTCAATCAAGCCATCCAAGGCAGTATTCAAACAGATTCTGGTGCTTTCAAATTCATTCTAGTCAAGCAGTGCGAAGCAGTTATTTATTCAAGTTCCTGGACATTATTAGGCACGTAATTTATATCCTGCACGTGGAATGCATAAGCCGCAAGATACTCGGTTAAATTCTCGAGTGATAAACCGGCGGTAATTGAGTGAAGTTTTTAAATTCCTATGAGAAAGTCAAACAACAGCACAATACATATCAAAATCTTGTCGCAGCGTGCGGATTAGACAATGAAGTGATTGTTTTCAAGCCAAGCTCGCAGTCAACAGAGGTACATAGCTTTCCGGCGTGCCAAATTAATTAACTGGTAGTTCAAGGGTTATGGGTATTCATTTTCCGAAAACAATAGCTTATTTATAAAGAGAAATTAGATCAATAAATACACTTATCTCATCATTAGCGTTCATGTATTTATATTTTGAGCGTAATTCCTGCCCCCCTTCCCATTGTGCGAAGAAGACAACGAAGACAGCAGAAACCCTTACTTAAAAGGTAGCTGATGAAAACTAGGTTACCTTCTATGCCCACACAGCAGCAGTAGAGGAGGACCGAACCCTTTCTGTCGGAAACCGAAAACAATGCAATGACAGTGCTTTCAAACTTGATGCCCAATGCTGAGCCACTACTTCAAAATCTCCTGAAAAAACACTTTCAGATTTGTTGCCTAACATATGGGACTACAATGCTTTCACTATATGAATTGTGCTTAGAACAATAATATGACATAACAAGAGTGTTTTGTTATGTCATGTTATAGATTATTATACCTTCATTATACCACATAGCAACTTTTAGTCATAAAGTTTTTTTTTTTTTTTTTGCCCTCTATCACTGTAGCCTCGACAACTTAACATTCCACAACTCATAGCATCCATACTCCATCTCCACTTCCTAAAGTGTGTGTATAATCTTATTCAACAGAAGATGCTGGAATTGTCCTCTGTAAGCTAAAGAGGCATTGTATTTGGAAAACATAATCTGACTGTAGGATTAAGTTCAGGCATTGTAACAATTTCTGATTTCATTGCAAAGCAAATAATTTCCTTTACATTACCTGCATTACCTGCATAGGAGTGATTTTGTTTGCAAATGTTCAAGACCTGCACCAATTTCATCTGGATTTTCCTCAGTTAAAAACTTCATGTTTTCACTCATGTTGTTTACTTTGCATTGAATCACTATATTCAACAAGTTTGTGTGCATAATGAGCTGCAGTTCTGGAAATAGACAATTGATTACAAAAGTTTCTGAATAAATTCCGCATACATACAATTATGCATAAAAGTGATTGTTCTTGAGTCAACTGCCTAAGCACCCTTTAAATTAATGTATACTGCCATGAGATTGATAAGTTATTATTATCAATATTATTATTATTATTAGGAGCAGAGCTCAGAAGTTAAGCAAAATGCCTTTTCTATCTGGGTGGATATATTTAAGACTCAGATAGGAATGAACAAGTTTCCTTACATTTGGGGTCGATAAGGCCCATTTTATTTTGTCCTTTTTTTTATCACCCATGTTAAGATTTAAAACTTTTTTTTTGTGCCTGTTTTGGAACATTATGGATATTTTCTGCAATTATTTAAGCATTTTAAAAAGCATATAACAGTTATAAAAATCAAATGGCATGTTCATCTCACAAAAATATATTCAGAACCTTGCTATACATTCATTTCTTTTTAAGTAGTCAAAAACTTTCTCCTCAACTTATTCACTTAAGCTCTTTAAATAGCAGAATTCACACGGTTACCTCAGATATACAAATACTAGAAATATAGAGAGTGAGGGAAATACTGTAGTTTTGAATAGTCCTGGCAAATGAACTTGTATCGATCTGTGTAAAACACTTCTAGGAAATTTATGGTGGGGGTAACTTCTCAGCTGCATAGATGTAACAAATAATTGCAAGTGTGAAAGATGAGAGGGATGTAACTGTACAACAAACTGTCCCTACAATATGTTTAGTATAGAAGTAAGAGAGATACTTACTTGATTCCCCTATAAGCCCATAAACATAAAATTAACTTGAGCAGAAATCACTGCACATCCTTTGTTCATTTGCTAGCACTATTCAAAACTACTTTACTTTGTCTTGATTAACATTTCCATGATGTCCTGAAAGGAGAATGTTCTGTTGTAATAGGAATGAATCCTTCCAAAATTGCTTGTTTTAAATATGCTCCAATCACTTCACCTGAAGTATATTGCTCTTTTTTATGATGAAAAATGTTCCCTCTGACGAGCAGCTGACTATGACAATTTGTACCTTGAAAAAACTTCTTCTTGTTGCTTGTAAACAATAAAAGTAAACTAAAGTACCTTAATTATGTGATAAAGAAATGATTTAGTATCTTAAATACCTGTATTCTTTAATAATGAATGATATTACTGTTTTCAATTTTAATAAATGCCTATTTTAATTAAATTACTGCCTATTTTCAGTATTTTACGTGCCTTTTTGCCTGTCTATTTTAACCAAAATGAATGTCTGAACTTCCAGGCTCTGATAATTACATTTATTTAATGATGATCTTTAACATCTATGGTCATTAGTGTCCCATTCAATGCAGGGCATGAAATGTCCAATAAATTTTGCTCAGAAGCCTCTTCTTTTAGGATTAAGAGACCAATGGCTTTATTTTCTTTATGAAGGAAGTCATGCTTAGGATTGTTCACCCTAAAAATCCTGCCTGGGTTTAATGATGTAAATACATATATGAGACAATGTCAAAGCAACAAGGTTAATATGCAGCAAAGGTAGATAAAATATGGTATGTAATTAATACAAACATTTTCATAACTGTAATATTGAACATGGCAACAGTAATCATGATATATCAAGATTAATTAGTGTTAAGACATAGCAAGGGGCAAGATAACCAAAAACTGGTTTTATATGACTTCAAGGTACAGAATTATACAGTAGAAAATGTATGGAAGGTTACAAAGTATCTGAGGACAGGGTGAGTCCTCTACAAGATGTCTATTGTGGCATCCTGTTCTGGCTAGAGTTTATTTCCTGTATGTAATACAGTCTAAATGCACTTTATAATACTTATATAATAATTATGTAATGGTAGATTGCACTGAATTTTGTTCTTATTTGTTGATATATACAATCATGGTTTGGCATAAGAAGCTGATCAGTACTGCATCAATTAGACTGTTACATTAGCAGGTGCTTTGCTAGTAAGGAATAAAAAATTAATGACAAAGGGAACTTGGAAGGTTTCTAGTTTATAAGCATTTTTTTTAAATAGATTACTTGTTTGCTTGCAAATTAAGGAATTTTAAAAATATTTACAAGTGTTTTTTTATATTTAAAAATGTCCAGTAGTAGTTCTAAAAATATGGATTTTTATGTGCTTCACAGGTAATACAGTCACTATAAATATCAAAGCTCAAAATAAGTTTTCCTCCATTGGATTTGATTTTCTGAATGTGGACTTAAGGAAAATCTAGAAAATGAAATTCTGTGTAATGGTTTTGCCTCTCTTTGCTGTGTAATTTGTTCTTCTGTTTCTTTCTTTATAACAAGCATTACCTGAAAGATGAAATAAATGTATGTAAAACATTTCTTTTGAGATATAACTACAACTCTAAGAAACATTTTCCTCAATAGAGTGCCTCAAATATAAAAATGGTAATAAGGCATCAGTATTATAGATAAGTGCATAGGGAATAAACTACTGTGAAATAGTTGCTCAGCAATGCATTCTTGATTTGCACTTTGAAATTGATGATTTCAAATGAGATACTTAGAAATGAGTTGAGTTTTCCATAATTGAAGCAGGAGATGTACAAGAAAAATAAAATGCTCATACTCTTACTTACTCCTCTGGCATGCAATGTCTTAGTCTATTCTTCTTTGGCTACAGGCTTCTGCTTTTTCCACTTCTGTAGTGCCAAGCCCACTAATTCACGCTCTTCATAGGCCCATGCTCCCAATAAGAATGCAAAAAATATTCCACCAAGGAATACATGCAGGACTTTGTGTTCTTCATACAGACTTATCTGTAAAGATGATAATCAAAATCAGCACCAAATCAACATCTATGAATAATAAGGTTAAGCAGACATACCCTTTATGAAGTAATTTTTTAAAAAAATATGAAAACTGGTTATTTTTAAAACTAATTATGTAATTCATTGAAATTTGAAGATGTTTCTTGTGGGAAAACTCAAGATAATCTCCTTCTCTACATGTTAACACTTATTTTGCAGGAATTGAATATATTGCATGTTTTTTTAATAGCTAGTTCCTACTGTTGTGCTGCATATGCTTTAATACCTAATTTAACTTCCTGTTATCTATGAATGTTAAACAAACAACAGTTTAATTTTGCAATTCTTTATGAAGAAACCACTCAAATTTCAATTTTTTTTTCCACTTACTTGACGTGTTTCAAAGGCTGTTGCCTTCTTTATCAGCATGGTTTCATTGCTAGCTTCCCAGCATAGTATTAAGATGTCATTTTATAGATTTTAGGGATTTAATGATAAACTTACTGTTGTTTGCAGATTAAAATTAATTAATTTCTTTGGTTTCATTTATGAATATATTTTCCCATACTGTTAATTCTATAGATTTTTGAAGAGCTTTTAAGAATTTTGGTTCCAAAATGAACCAAAACTTTTAAAAGCTGTAGAGTTAACAGTATAGGAAAAAACAAAAACAAGTGAAATTTAGTTAATTTTGATTTTCCAAACAACAGTAACCTTATCACTAGATTCATAGCGACATCTTAATACCACTTTGGGAAACTGATAGGGGAATCATGCTAATGATGAAGGCAACAGCCTTTGAAACATGTCTAAGGAATGGAACAAAATTAGTGAAATTTGAGTGATTTCTTCATAAAAATTGTAAAATAATATATTTCACTGTGAAAATCCCTGCTATTTAAATCTAAAACAACAGTTTGTTAAATGAAACAGTTTAGCAATACAGAGTATCTTGAAATATTATCCATTTATGGTGAAACCCATTATAACAAGTCTATTGCTGCACAAACATGTCAAGAAAGGTTCTCAAACAGAAGACTGCCTTGTCCTGAAACATTTATTAACTTCTGTCAACTGTCTACATAAATAATTGTGACTGATTTCAAGCTCTTACTTTCCATTTTGCTATGTCTAATTTTCAATGCAAATGAATCGTATAATATAATTAAGATTATTATTTGAATGAGTCAAACTACACTCTCTTATTGCTCCATTTGTTTATAATATTTAGTACTAGTTTCATGAGTCATTGTTCGCAACATCAACTAAATGAATAACTTTTTATGCTGTGGGAACGTGTATTCTGCTCTAGTAGAGATGTGAATGAACTTAAAGTTTATGTTTTAATCCCCAGAAGTGCCAAAGTTCATTAAACTTTCTCTGTATTTATAAATATAGATTTTCTCCCATGTTGCTGATTCTGTAGGTCCTTGTATTGATTTTAATAATTTTGTTTTATTCATTAAGTCATGGTTTTCTGTCCAAAAATGATATGCTACTGCTGATTTTTCCATTTGCTTGTATTTTATGTTCCTGAAATGTTCTTTTAACACTGTGCCTATGTTTCTCTTTGTTTTTCCAATATAAATTTTTTTCACATTCTGCACAACTTATTTTGTAAATACCTCTTTTTTTCTCCTGTAGAATACTCATTAACATTGTCTATCAGCAAATTTTTGACATTGATTCTGTTTACCTGATATTAAAATCTTTAAGAATATTCTGAAACTTTTTTGTAGCCAATGGATGGTATGTGAATTTTTTAAAAATAGCTTATCTTTTCTTGCTGAAAGTGTTGTGGTTTTTTTAACAAGTTTTTGCTGCTTGAATTTTTATACTTTTTTGTTTACAGTTTGCTTTGGTGTGATTGTCTGCATGTGTATTCTTTCTGTGTATTCCAAATTGCAGGTTTTCTTGATGCTTCATAATTTTAATGTGCAAGAGTTGTAACATTTCTGTTACAACTATTTTCTGTTTTCTATTTCTGTTTCCTATGAGAACAATAGGTTTTTATCTTGTATATTCAGAAGTTTTATGGCATCGTCAATGAGTTTTTTGTTAACTCTGGCAAATATATCATCAACATATCTCTACCAAATTTTAAATGTGTATGGGAATGCTGAGTTGATGTGTGTTTCAAATCTGCTCATGAAGAGGTTATCTGGAAATGGAGATAAGAGGTTGCCGATTGTAAGTTCTGATTGTTGTTTATAGAATTTACCTTTGAAAGAAAATTAGGATTAGTTTATGCATGTTTCGGTGAGTTTTATATATTCTTTAATGTGTGCATCATTAATTCCACTTGCTCTTAGCTAATCATGCAGATAATTAGGAGTTTATTTATGTATGCTTGGAAACAGCAATTCTATGTCGAAAGATATTAATGTGTATATAATTTCATATCCTTAATTTCTATTATTAACAGAAAGAATTGTTTATGCTCCTGCTTTGAAATTTTGGTAGTGTCTTGAATCTATCAGCTAGCCATGTTGTGCTAAATAGTAAGAAGGCATAATTGATTTTGTTAATGATGGGTCGCATACTCATTACAGTCTTGTGAATTTTTGGTAAGCTGTAAATTTTCACTACTGTTGGTTTATTCTATTTAATTTTGTATTTTGTTTCATTTGGAATAACTGTACATGTTTTCAGAGCCTTATTAACTAAATTAATACACCCCTTCAATGGGTCTGAATGAACCTGTATATATTCTTTCTTATTTAGCAATTCTTGCATCCTTGTATTATAAACTTCTTTATCTAATATTACTATTCTGCTCTCTGTAGGCTTTTGTATAAATTACACCTTTATCATTTAACAATTTTATTGTGTTCCTATGTCTTGTTTACTGATGTTTTCTTTTTATTTAACTCTTTTAAAATCTTTTCTGATTTGATTTCAACTATTTCTTTTTCGTTGTTGTTTAATCCTTCAATAGCCACTTCTAAGTCTACCAAATAATCTTCCATATTAATGGAGTATTGGACACAAGTTTTTAGGCCTTTATTTAAAATGCTAATTCTTCCTTCTTGAAACTTTCTTTTGATAGATTTTCCACATAATTTTGTTTAGGTTCTGAATGTTCAGATTTCTTAGGTTTTTGATTTAGATTTCTAAACTTTCTTTTCTGATTGCTGACTTTTTTCTTTACCTGATACTGTATATATTCTTAAGCTAAATTGATTAAGTTATCCCATTATTAAGTTAAGTTATATACAACGAACAGCAATTAAAAATAGTTTTAAAAAATAACTAGTACACAAAAAAGTACAGAAATTCAAAAAGTGAAAACTTATTAAAGAAACCACAAAACTTTCAGCAGGAAAAAATAAGCTAATTTTTAAAAAATTCACATATCATCCATGGGCTACATAAAAATTTAAAAATATTCTAAAAGATTTTAATATCTTTATACATCTGTAAACAAATTTGATGTTAAAAATCTCCTGATATACAATGTTAATGACAGTATTCTACTGTAGCAAAAAGCACATATTTACAAAATAAGCTGTGCAGAATGTGAAAAAATCTACATTGGAAAAACAAAGAGAAACATACGCACATAGTTAAAAGAACATTTCAGGAACATAAAATACAAGCAAATGGAGAAATCAGCAGTAGTATTTCGTTTCTGGACAGAAAACCACAATATAGTGAATAAAGCAAAATTATTACTACAGAATAACCAACATTGGAGAAAATCTACATTTATAAATACAGAGACAGTTAATGAACTTTGACACTTCTGAGGATGAAAACATAAACTTTAAGTTCATCACATCTCCACCAGAGCAGAATACATATTCCCACAGCATAACAAAGTATCCAGCAACAGTTAGCTGAAGAAGTGAACAATAGTTCATGAAACTAGTGCTGCATATTATAAACAAGTGGAGCAATAAGAGGGTGCAGTTTGACTCAGTCATACAATGATCTTAATTATATGATTAGTTTCACTATATGAGTTCCAAGTAACATTTTTAGTTGAAGCTTTTAATATTAACATTTTAAAAAAATTGAATCGAGATTGTAGCATACACACCACTAAAATTCAATAAAAAGTGAAGACTAGTTTCAGGACACACCGCTCTTATCGTCAGTTCCTGGTCAACTGCTGGCCTTACTGATCATGGTAGATTGTTTCGCCTCTGGTGGAGGTTTAATGAGCTTTTGTATTAGGACGTCACTTGGCGGGATCTCGAAATTAAACACTTTCTCTTTATTCTTCCAAATATAGATGTTTTCCCAGACTGTAAGTTCAGTTTTCCCTTTAATATTTTTAAGTAATTTGGGGTTTTTATTAATGCTATATTGTTCCTTCCAAAAGTGCCACGCTACCGCAATTTTTCTTCTTGTTTTTCGTTTATATTCCTAGCATGTTCTTTAGCTCTTGTTTTTATGTTTCTTTTGGTCTTTCCAATATAAACTTTTTCACAATCATTACAATGCTGATATATTCCTGATTTATCTTCTTGTTGTAGGTTATCTTCTTTTTGTTTTGAGTAAAGGATATTTTTAATGGAATAATTATTTTTTGGAGCCAAAACAATGTTGTATCTTTTAAAAATCTTTTGAAATTTATGAAAGGTTGATGGGTGGTTTGTGAATTTTTTGATGTTCTGTTTTTTTCTTTGATAGGAGTAATTGTAGTGGTGTCTCTAATTTTCTTTTTATTCTTTGCTTTGTCTATTTTTTTGTGCACAACTTCTTGTTTGAAGCCAATTTCTATAGCTATATCCACTATATTATTCATTTCAAGTTCATATTCCTCCTTGTTCATTGGGACATTAACCAGTCTGTAGGCAAGATTATTTAAAACTGCATGTTTGTGAGGAACTGGATTAAAACTGTTATATTTAATGTAATTATCCGTGTGTGTAGGTTTTCTGTAAATGCCAAAAATTAGGTGAATTTCTTTTTTAATTATCTTAATGTACCAGAAAGGTAACTGTTTGTTGCATTTTCTTTCCATAGTGAATTTAACTGTTTTTTCCTGTAAGTTAAGTAACTTTAGTGCATCATCCAAGTGTCTTTCTGGTACTATTGCAAAAATATCATCAACATAATGATACCAAGTCTTAAATAGTCAAGGGAAACTATTTGCTAGTCTAATTTCAAATGCACTCATGGAAATATCTGCCAATATTGGTGATAGTGGGCTATCCATTGTCAGACCAAAATTTTGTTTGTAATATTTGTTATTGAATGTAAAGTAATTTTGTTCTAGACACAAGTTAATTAATGTAATGTATTCTTGAATATCTTTTGTAGTTATTCCTATCTTTTATAAACACTTTTTTATCAGAGAGTATAAATTCAGTGTAGGAATACTTGGAAAAAGTGCTGTAACACCAAATGAAACCAAAGTATCTGGTTTTTCTATTTTTATGTCTTTAATTTTTTGAATAAGATCTAATGAGTTTTTTTATGCTAAGAGATTCAAATCTTGGAAAAATAGAAAATTTGTAAGTCAACCATTTGGCTAGTTTATAAGTTGGAGCATCTATATTATTTATGATAGGTCTCATTGTTTTCCCTGGTTTGTGCACTTTTGGGAGACCATAGATTGTAGGTATTATACGGTTAACTACTTTAACTTTATAATGCTCCTTTTTATCTATTAATTTGCAATCAGTAATTGTTTTATTAAATGTGCTTTTGCATTGATTTAGGGGATTTTTGTTACTATTGAATATTCATTGTTTTTTAATAGTTGTTCCATTCTGTCTATATAATCAGTCTTATCTAGAATTACCACAGTAATTCCTTTGTCTGCTCTTGTGTAGATAACAGGTTTGTTTTTTAGTGTCTATTATCTTTGTGTACGGGTTGGTATTATTTTTATTTCTAATTTGTTCGATAATATTACAACACTGACTTTGAATTGTATTCCTATCTATTTCTGTAAGGTTTTTGGTGGCTATCTGTATGTCTGCTACATAATCATCAATTTTTTTGGAGAAATTTACACATGTTTTTAAACTTTTATTCAAAAAATTTATTTCTGTATCTGTGAATTTTTGTTGTGAAAGATTATAGGCATTTTTTCTTTTTCTTTTTTTTTTTCTTTTTTTTCTTTGATGGTGTTTTAATCTCTTGTTTTTGGCATAAATTATCCAATTTTCATTTTAGTATTTGAGTCTTATTTTTCATATTTCGATTAAGTAATGTCAAAAGGTTGTTTTCTAAATTTTCCCGGATGATATTGCCTAGTACTTTAGTTAATTTCAAATGTAAGTTATACAGTTGTAGTTCTATCTCACTTCTATTTTTGTAATGTTGGTTTTTTTTTTTTCTATTTCTGCTGCTTTTTGTTGTTTATTATTATCATTAAATTTTATTATTTTCCTGACGAATTTTGATGTGATGTTTTTAATTCAGCACAAGTTGAAAATCGTATATTCGCAGCTATTTCTTGTTTTTTTCTATGTAATTTTTCAAAAAGTTTAATTTCTTTCTATGTTACAATCTCGACTCAATTTTTTTAAAATGTTAAATCATTGTTACAAAAGTTCACTATATTTTATACAAAGCTTTTAATGTTTATCACACACCTTTCATTTATTGTTATGGCAGCTGCAGAAGCTAAGAAATTAACAGCAAGTAGTTGAATTCCTGTACTGCAAGATTGTAAAAAAATAAAACTGTAAATGACTCAGGAATGAATAGTACTGTGGCAAAATTTATTCTTAAAAAAATTATCAAATTAAAACAATCTTACTAAAGGTTAAGAAGAAAGTTATAGATTCTCTTTCACCCTTTAAAAATGGAACATTTGCTACTGAACCTGTTGCAACCAGAACAATGGGCTTATAATCATGGTAGAAGTGTTTCCCATTCAAATAAACAACTGAAAACCATAGCAATACTATAAGTAGTTTGCTTCTCTGAAGAGAGATAGATAATACTCACTGTAATAGGCAACTTCTTTCAATCATAAAAATATTGTTGTAGTGAATTATTAAATTCCTAAACATAAAGGGATAAAAATGCTGCTGTGAATCTACACTGCAGTAAATAATAGTATAGTGTATTATTACTAACAGTGGTACAACACAAAGCCCGATATAACTACAGACAAGTTTCTTTGTTTTTTCTTTTTCTTCTGTGCCATTGTGTACAGGCTGTTACGTTCAGTTGCATACCGAATTGTGCTACTACTGTTTTGTTATTTGAGATTCCTGTGTTTGTGATGAAGAATATGTTTTCATGCAGACAAATAATCAGAAAACCTGCAAAATTAGTTTAAGAAGAAACTATTTGCGATAGTTAATCAATATCACTGTTTTTTTTTCAATTAAATGTACTTACGAAGCTGTTGACAATGGCGTGGTATATATATACATAACCAATGTACTAAAATTTGTTCACACTAACTCCATTCAATTACATAAAAATTGGACACATTTTCCGGGAGGGAACAAAATTTAGTACATTGATTATCACTGTTTTTGTTTCAATGTTATGGAATCAAGACTAACTAATCTTTAAAGCAATAAAAAATTGTGAACTCACACAGTGAACTGAATCATATGTGATTTTTATTTCTGTTGAGTGTAGCCTAAACATTCATATAGTTTTGTTAGTACTATTTTAGTAGAAAATATTTCTGGATATTTGCAGGTGATTTTCCTGCATTATATTTATTGGATTTAATATTACAATCTTTGAGCATTGTTTCTACTTTGGAGACACTAAATAAAATAGTTTATTGTTATTTTAATTGTACCACCAGTTTTATTCCTTATTTTTCTTATTTTGCATTATTCTACCTTTTCAGTTACCTAACTTTATTCTAGGTCTCATTTACATTGGATAATGGAGACTCTACTGTACTATGTATATTTTTTTACCATGCTGCATTTGCTCAGTATTCAGAAAAAAAATAGAGACCTGGCAGTAAAATCAAGGTGGAAATGTGGTCTTGATATCTGCTATTGTAGTAATTATTGTCGTTTTCTTTTTCTTTTAGAAATGGCCTACAAAAAATTGTGTTTAAATAAGTTTTTACTTAAGAACAAAAAGCATGATATTCATGCAATTTTCATATAGTTCTACAAAGAGCAGGAAGCTGAATAGAACAATTTATACAAAGTATGATAAAAATTCACACAAAAAGGTGATGCAGGTAATTATATGTTCAAAAGAGATGAAAATGCAAGATTTATTCTTTAATGGTTTGTCATAATATGGTATCATTATTTACTTTGTTATATTCTATCTGTTATTTATGCTACTTAAAAGCTGCAAACACATTTATAAAATTGCAAAGCAAGTTATGTTTTCATTCCTAGCTGCCTTGTACAGCCTTATTAAAACTTTTCAATCAAACACAAGCAAAAATTACATCTAAATGGCATTTTTAACCAAAAGAATCTGCTTTTTTTACCCTGATATTCATGATGTGAATTAATGACAAGCAAACTAAAAATAATGATTCAGCATCTTATAAATATTTTTTGTATGAGAAAGATGGTTCTTATATCAGACCCTTTAACAACGTGTTTTATATTTTCATTGTAACTGAAGGAATGAGATAAAAAATAAATACAGAGTGTTTGGGAAAGAACTGATGAAAAAGAACTGAATTTATCTCTGAGACAATTGGATTTATTGATTTAAAAAGTATATATTTTGAAAGAGAAACTGAAGAAAATTTCCTTTTTTACCATGTATAACTCTTGAGCACCATTTCAGAAATACTTAAATTTTTGGCCAAATGCATAAAAGCACCTTTGGTTTGACAGATTTTATTACTTCAATGATTTAGTTTATTAAATCCTCGATCAATATTCACCACAGAAGTGCAATATGGTTTGGCTTTTAAAAAAAAATCCAAAGGAAATCCTGTGAGGTTATATCTGGTGATCATAGTGGTTACATAATATATCTATCTTGTCTGATCCAAGAATGAGGAAATGTATCATCAAGGAAGTCACATATGTTGTGCACACAGTGCAAAGGAGCTCTGTCCTAATGGAAAATAGACCTATACCCAGTTTACTCAGTTAATATCAATCTGGCAAATTCAGAGTTTTCCTTTGTGATACAACACCGTCTGTCACCTGAAATTACTGGTACCAATACAAGATGCTATTGCAAGTGGGCTGATTTCAGCACTGTTTACCTGAGAATGACAATGCACTTACCTGACTTACTTTATTTCAGCCAGCCACAAAAAACATTGACTGCCTCTGTGATCTAGTGGTAACATTTGTGACTACTAATCTAGAGGTCCTGGTTCAAATCCCAGTTAGATCAATATGTCTGGGTAAGGTTTTTAATTTTTTTCTTACCCTGAGAAGGTGAATGCCAGATAGCTTTAAGGTGCCAAGGACTCTGAGCTCATTGTGCCATTATTAATTACTTTTATCCCTACAGACTTACACCTATAGTATTCAGTTCACAATCTACAGATATTGCAAGAAGACCAATGCAGTCAAAGCAACAATAAATAAAACAATAAAAAAATCATTTTTTTAAGTTAAAAAATGCACTGCATCTTGTCCTATATAGTAAACATACTTACTCTCTGCCAGTTGGTACTCAACTGCAAACTGCATTTGCCATTCATTGTTATTGTTCTGCACATGTATACTCTACTCCACGTCTGTGCTACCAACAAGCTTTATGAATTAAAATGTAAATTGGAACTCGCACAGTGAAGTCAATCATATAATTCATATTATTGTATGATTTAGTTGAACTACACACTCTTAATGCTTTACTTACTTGTCATAATGTATAGAACCAATGTTCTCGACCAATTCTATACATTATGACAAATAAGTGAAGCATTAAGAGTGTGCAGTTCAACTAAATCATACAATAATATCAAGCTTTATGAATTTCTCTTTCAAAATGCACCATTTTGAAATATAAATGCCAATGCCTCAGAGATGTGAATGGTTTTTTTTTTATCAGTTCTTTCTCAGATTTTTTGAATATGCAGATTGGTCTAGGACAAAAGTTCCCAAACAATTTGCAGCCTATAAGTAAACTGTTATTGATATTCCCATGAAAAATTAAAGCTGTTACAAATAATAACTGGTTCCTTTTGTTAACCTAATTAACATTTTAACTCTAGTTAATGTGACTGCTTGAGCAACTCACCTCTGACAGTTTAGTAAACAGTGCAGTTAATCCGAGAGTAACCAAAAAATATGGTCCAGGAACCAGACCTGATAAAGGTTTGTATTCTGTGCCCCGGTACCGCTCTCTGATGAACACAATACTGCAACACAAAATGTAAGTCATTTTATGCCCTCATGTGAGCAGCAAACATTTGTTCAGACAAAAGAATATGTAAACATTTTTAGCACAAGAATACTGAAATTAAAAATTATAGGTGTGTACTCTGTGCCCCAGTATTGCTCTCTGATGAACACAATATTGCAACACAAAATGTAAATCATTTTTATGTTCTCATGTAAGCAGCAAACATTTGTTCAGATGAAAGAATATGTAAACATTTTTAGCACAAGAATACTGAAATTAAAAATTGTCTATGACCTTTAGATAAACATTTACTGTTTTAAAACCCCATATCATAGGTGACTCCTATTAAAAGAAAATTTTATGGCCAAACCATATAGAGAATATGTTTCTTGTATATCAGGGATGGCCATGTACAGTTAAACTAGAGATTGTAGCCTGCATTGCTTCATTTCTAAGTGGTGGACAGCAATCGAAAGTTGTCATAACATAATGCCCTCAATCAATAATGCACTGCAATACTTCACCTATGCTTTGCATGTACAGTATAACTCAGATTTGGCTTAGTATGGTAACCCCTGTTGTAAATGATCTGTACACTCAAAGTTTAGAGAAAGTGTTGCACTTCATTTATCTTAAATTTGCAGCACATTAGGGGTCTTGAAAGTACCGATATTGCCTACATATCATACAGATGATTGAGATAAAAGATCCTTAGTTTAAGAATTTAGACATGCATGCTATTAATAAAGTGAGAGGAAAATGCCTTGAGAAAATAAATGAAAACATTAGCTACAAAGGGGGGTTCTTAAAACAAACTAAATTAAATTTTGTATTTTCTTGTAATGAATTAATTTAGAAAGCTTATGCAACATGACACTCTGGAATATTCTATCTCTGTTGCACTCTCCAAACTTAAGAGACAGCCACAGGGTACTGGTAAAAAACTGTTGATTTAAGTTACTCTTAGATCTGACGCAATTCTGTGTTTTTCTTATACATGGGTTGGCACTCACATTCTCAATTTTGTCAACACAACCTCTCTACCTCTGTTGGTTATTGTTCTTAGATACAGTTCTTGAAGAATGGGTAATTATGTTGTGATAAGAGTAGTTCAGTTGCTTGTGTGACAAGTGGCAGTTCATTATGAGTCAGTCAAACAAACGGTCAGTTGAAAATAGTTAAAATCTTTCAGGCTGTTTTGCCATGGTTCATGGTTTAAATTGCCAACATAGCTTTCACCAATTACTGCAGGTGGCATCATCAATGGATGATGAACAATACCTGACTGCTAAGAGACAACAGCATTGATCTGTCTGGTTTTAGTAGGTTGATTGATATTACATGTGATAAAACAGCCAGGAAGATTTTAACTGTTTTAACACTGGTCATGAAAGTCTAAGAAGTATTAATATGATCAGATCTTTTCCTTTAAGAAAAAAGTCGGAAAAAATGACTTTTTTGTTAAGAAGCAAGATAAAAATGATGTGATATATTCTACCGAACCTCATAAGGCATTGCATTTCAATTACATGAGACATTTTAGAGATGCTCAAGGTGATGGTTATGGCAAAGAAATGTTCTCTAGATCTGCAAGAGAGAAGCTTTGGAAGTAGTTCTTCTAGCTGTATCTAAGGAAAAATGGACATCAACAAGTTAAGACTGTTTTCACATATCACTAGAACTTAGTGCTACAATTGCATGACATATTGCTACTTCTTACAAACCATTCTATGATGGAGAATTTATAAAAGGATGTTTGTTGATAGCAGTAGAGAAAGTCCACCTGCCAGCAGTAGAGATATTAAATTTACTAGGTCTGCCTCACTAAACTAATAACACATGAGTGTTGGAGATGGCCTGAAACCTAGAAGAGCAGCTTATTTCTAAAATTGAAAGAATCAATTTTCTGTTCTCTAGCTCTCAATTACGGCAAAAATCTACAGGGCATTGCACAGCTATGAATACTTATTATAGGTGTCAACTCCACCTTCTGCATTTTTGCAGATTTATTAAACAAAGTATAAACTAGAGGATAAGACATCTTTGGATAACTGGAAAGCAGTTTCTAAATATCACTTGTCATGGGATTAACTAGTTTGTGTAGCAACTGATGGAGCTTGTTTGGTGATGGGACATTCAACAGCTTTCATAGACAGACTGAGGAAATATCCAGTAGATGAACTTCCACAAGATCAGTTTGTCCAAACTGCATTATTCACTACAAGCCATTATGTGTAAAGTCAGTTACTCTTGAAAATATGATGGTGTGGTTATTAAAACTGTGAACATAATTTATCACATCCTCTCCTGCATAGAAAATTCCAAGAATTTCTTAAGGATATTAATAATATCATTATGATTTTGCTCGTTACAAGAAAGTAAAATGAATTAGCAGAGATGCCATATTAGTTACAGATTTTTCATGCTCGAGGAAGAAATAGTAATATTTAGAAAAAGTGATGGCATAGAAATTTCAGAACTAATATAACTGCACAGATTTCTGACCTTGCCTTTTTGATGAACATTTACACATAACGCATTAACTTGAATGTGCAATTACATTATAAATGTGATTGACCAACTAAGAGCATTTTGTAGAGAAATTAAAAATATGTCAATATTAAGCAGAACACTAGTAGCTTCACTAAAAAATGCCTTGAAGAGAGACCAAGAAAATATGCTTATCAAATATAAAAAGCTCTTAGAAACCTGCATCTTGATTTGTTAAATTTAAAAAATAACTATTTACAAGAAAGTCCAAAATGGAATTGTTTGCAATGCTGCCTAGGCCACAATTTCCCAGTCATCAGTTATTTGCCTACCATTTGGTAGCCATGTTTGGTTCCACATAAATGTGTGAGCAGCTACAATGACCAGCAAAAAATTATTTGGTGATCTAGAGTCAGGGATGAAAATTTAGTGTGTGTTTTATGCTTATGTGCTTTGAAACTTGAACCAGACTTAAATAAACTGATAGCAAGAAAGAGATATCAAATCTCAAAAGGACAGAAGCAGTTCAGAAGTAACTTTATTCAATTTGTCCCTGAACAGTGATAAAAGTATTTCTTTGAATTTCTAATTATTTTAGAAACATATTCCTCTGGTTTAGAAACCAGAAGGAATATGTATAAACTCTAGTTAACTTTCATGTTCTGTGTTCTAAAGAAAAACATACGGTAGACAAAAATAATAACTTACACTATCAAACAGTGTAATAAATCAATGCTGCAGTTATATTTGTATGTTGAAAAGTTTTGTGCTGGTTTATTATCTTGTTTTCAGTGCACAATAACCTATTATGTCTTAAAAAGCTTGATGTTTGGCATTAATAAAGTTTTAAATTGTATATCTTTCTAATCCTGTGCTTCAAAAGCACATTAAAAATGAGATAAAAGTCAAAACATCCGTTTGTGAATTGGCACACCTCTTGCTAATTGAAAATTATGCTTTAGCATCAAGTATACCAGAAATTTGCACTGTTTTCATTTTATTTCTCTCTCTACCTGTAACTGTTACATCAGCTGAGCAAACCTTTTCAAAATTAAAACTAATAAAAAGCTAAAAACATGAGTGATTTCGTAATAATAATTTTTCATAATAAAAACATATTTATGCAGCACCATATCACACAAGCAATTAAGTAGACTCAGTATTTTAAGTATAAAGTTTGACAGAACACAAAGAATTGATGTGAGTGAAGTAGTGGAAACTTTTGCCTTAAAGAATACTAGACATCTTTGCCGCTTCCAATGATCCTTAAGGATTCTACATATTACAGTGTGCCTGTTCCAGATTTTAGAGGTAAGCAATGTATTGTGTATCTAGCATCAAGGAAATAGTATTTCTTTATTTTTTAATTTCCTACACCACCATCACAACCAACAACAACAACAACAATAATAATAATAATAATGCGAGCAATTTTAATGCCTCTGACTTCAAGGTCTTGTCAGCCTATCAAATTTGACATTTCTCACAGTCGAAGACATGCTACTGAACCCATATGCTTTGATCATTGAATTGTTTTGTTAGGGGGCCCAACCTTTCTCTTATGTCACTGCTCAGCAGTGACTATTTGCAGCATGGACTGGCTGCAGTTGTTGATTGAAATGATGCCTCCATATTTCTCCCTCCATGGGTGAAATGATATAAAATCAAAACACACAATGCAAAATATCTATAAAAGGAGATAGACTCCAATTATATCTGTGTAAAACAAAATTATTTAAGGAAAGTCTAGGTACTTTAGTGATCCTGTGAGTTACCTCTTAGTTAGTTAATACTTGGAGGAAACAATTCACCTTCTTCGTGGCTACAGCCTTTTAGTTTCAGGAATGATAAAAGGCACAGGCTTAATCCCAGGCCTCATTTCAAAACCAGCAAATTTTGTAAGATAACAGGAACCATGCATTAAACTCACCTGCTAAAAATGGGTCTACACACATATATTTACTATGTTTCTCAAATATAAAAATAAATATGTACAAGTATTACAATATGTAAAAAGTTTGTGCTTGCAATTTGTTTGTATCACATCCACATGTGATCTACTTCTGTCAATGAGAAAGAACATCTGGCCAACAATGTTGAGATAATTACAGATCGTTGATATGTTATAGCAGTAGTATCTTTTCTAAAAGAAAGATTTTTTTAAATTCTGGTGGGATAGAACTAGGTGACACTTAGATGTATAAATGAACTATAAAATTATCACTATTAAGAAGAAAAATTATTCAGAGAAAAATTTAAGTTTAAACAGTGCATAATTTTAAGTTTAGTACTACTTACCTGTTAAACAGAAGTAACAACCTACCTATGACCTATTCTTGCAGCCATGTTGCAGCAATTGGCAAGAATGAATCCAACAGCTCCTAAAAGGCATGTAAATCCCCAAGACACCACAAGAAACAGAATAGATAGTACAGCCATCACATAGTTATACCTGTAAATTCAAACCTTGGTATGTATAAGCCAAATACATGATATGAGGTAAACTGAATGTAGCTGCACATGTTTTCCTCAGATAACATTCTAGAAAACTTTTATGATAACTTTAAGTAAAAAAAGGAGAAAAGCTTACTTTTGTAACATGCAGATAAAGTGCTGAGTTATATAACCTATCTAAAATGAGAAAAAATCTATGTAGGAATAGACTAAGCTTATCTATGATCCTAAGCCAATAACATATGAATGCTGTTGCCTTGTTCAAGAGCCACATAAGCTCACTTAAGGTGAGTAGTTCTAGTTTATAATTGCACAGTTGAAATGTATTTATGGTCCATCAATTTTAGGCTAAAATAAGTTTATTGTCAGAGTGAAAAAAGCAACCATCATTGCTGGACACATTAACTCTATGTTTACTTCTGACAATTTCCGTTTTGATAATTGATGCAGTTGTTTATTATGTTTAATACATTATATTCTTCAACAAATGAACAGCAATGTTCTTTACTAAACTCAGCGTCAGCAAAAAATATACTGATGGCATTAAAGGAAAAATATTTATAAACAAAAGAGGAGTATCGTGTATAAATTGTATCAACTTTTCAAAACCACTTTCTTTTAATGGTATAAGAAATGCAGTAATTTTACTCTAAATATGCCAACTTGTTGCACTAATGTACAAACGGTCTCTTAAATTCTTATAAAGGGCAAAATATCAACTTTGTTCAGATTTCTAGTGAAGCATTATGTTAAAAAGTGCCCAACAGTGGAATGGAGAAACTTGTTCATTCTCTAAAATAACTATACTGTAATTATTTTAACATTAAAGGGATTTTTTTTTTTGATTGGTTTATTTAAGGACGCTCTTTAACATCTCAGGTCATCACCGTCCCATTCAATTCAGGGTGTGAAACGGCCGACAAATTTTGCTCAGAATTTTGCTTGAGGTTCTTTTTCGTGCCTTAAATGTACAACATGGGACCCATGGCTTTACTTCCCTTCCGAAGGAAGCCATACTTAGGATTTTTATGCCCCAAAAAAATCCATCAGTCCAGGCCGGGTTCGAACTCGCAATCTTGCGTTTAGGAGGCAAGTATGGTAACCATTACACCACTAGGACCAACATACATTAGAGGGAATGTATTAACATTAAATACATATGCTCATTGCCAGAAATGAAAGATCTCTTTAAAATTACATGATATACATTTTGGTTATAGCATGGCAACTTGTTTTGATTTAAATGAATGCTTCTTTTCAGTTGTATATGGTATGGGAAGAGTGTGTATGTGAAGTCTATGCATGTACCTGCATTTGTTTCTCAAGTTCAATAAGAATGAATAACTCAACCACATTTTTTCATATAATTCATAATGAGATAATATGGGATACTGCCCTTTCATATTGAACTTACTGTTTTTAATCCATAAATTTTCCTTGTATTAAGTTTTCAACATCTCTATTATTTTTTGTTTATTTATCACTTCTCAGCAACATACAATATTAAAGAAGTACAAAAAATCTGTTTAAATTATAGAGATGAAGCATTTGGAACACAATACACCATAAACAATGTCATTCTGTAATTGAAATCATTGTATGATTGAGTCGAACTACACACTCTTATTGCTCCATTTACTTATTTCTAATATGTAGAATTGGTTTCAAGAACCCTTTATTCTTTGTCAGCTAATTGTCGACAGCTGGTTAATTTGTTATGCTATGGTAAGTGTATTCTGCTCTGGTGGAGAGTAATGGACTTACAGTTTATGTTTTTATCCCCAGAAGTGTCAAAATTCATTAAACTGTCTCTATATTTATAAATGGAGATTTTCTCCCATGTTGCTAATTCTGTAGGTCCTTGTACTGATTAATAATTTTGCTTTATCCACTATGTCTTGGTTTTCTATCCAAAAATGATATGCTACAGCTGATTTCTCTATTTGCTTGTATTTTATGTTCCTGAAATGTTCTTTTAACCGTGTGCCTTTGTTTTTCTATGTTTTACAATGTAGATTTTTTTTTCACATTCTGCATAATTTATTTTGTAAATACCTGTTATTTTCTCCTCAGGAATACTGTCATTTACATTGTCTATCAGGAGATTTTTGATGTTAAATCTGTTTAAATGGGCTAACCTGATATTAAAATCTTTAAGAATATTCTAAAACTTTTTGGTAGACATGAATGACATGTGAACTTTTTAAAAATTAGCTTAGCTTTTCTTGCTGAAAGTGCTGTGGTTTCTTTAATAAGTTTTTGTTGCTTGAATTTTTGTACTTTTTTGTATACCAGTTCTTTCTTAAAATCATTTTTAACAACTGCTGTGCTTTCTATTTGTTTGTATTCTTTGAAATATTCTTCTTTGCTAGTTTGTAGGTTAACCATTTGGTGTGATAAACGTTAAAAGCTGCATATTTGTGTGTCATGGGGTTAAACTGTCAGCTTCGATATTATCGTCTGTGTGTGTATTCTTTCTATATATTCCAAATTTTGACTACATTTTCAACAAAAGTGGATCCTTCCTCCCTCCCTCCTTCCTTCCTTTCTTTCTTTTTCTTTTCTTTCTTTCATGGCAGTATTATTATTTTGCAGATCATTGCGATAAATTTATGTTCATGGATTGTATGCAATGTTATTTTTATAACTTGTGCCTCACTAACTAAATTGTGGTAAAGCTACCACTGATGCTGACCTTTCTTTACATGCTAATAGAAAAGATAGCTTGGAGAAACTATTCCATTACTTTTTAGTACATCTACCATGTTTTGCACTTTCCTACTGTAGAGATCAGTGATTTGTCCATGCTTACCCATATTTTTTTATTTTCATATTTTGCTCTGATCTTTCCTTGTGTTTCTTTGTAACATACAGGGATAAACAATTTTATTGTTTCGATTCTTCTGATGTTTCAAAATGTATGTATTTTGTAAGGAACTTTCTAAGCTCTGGCTTTTGAATTTATATAAAGGAATATCAGCTGTAAGAAAAGGCTTCACCTAAAAGAATTTGCCTAGAGGTTGCATATAAATTGCCATGTTATATTTACCACTTGCTAAATGCTGCAAGATTTGAGATCATTGATCTCTATTTACAGATTTCCCATATTTTTGTAAAAAAAAAAGAAAGAAAGAAAGAAAGAAAGAAAAGAAGAAGAAAAAGAAGAAGAATTTTTCTGTCGCTTTAAAACATTTCACTAAAATCAGCAGCATAAATAACTTTGTAAAAAGCATTATATCACCAATCACCCCACTATTGTATAAATGGTCTGAACTAATCAAGACAAGGCCAAGGATGGAAGAAAATTCAAATTGTGTGTATTGCTTCATTTCATTAATCAAGGATTCCCCTTCAAAGGGAGAGAGGGAGAGGGGGAGAGAGAAGGAGGGAGGGGGAGAGAGAAGGAGGGAGGGGGAGAGAGAGAGCACATTCAGTTAGGGTAAAGATGTGATACACGAAAGAAATTCATTCACATTTCATTTCAATTAATGTATACACAATTTGAAATGAGTTTTTGAATTTGAATTTTAAAAAGTACAATAAAGAAAAACATAATTTATGTATTTACAGCAAAACTACTTAAAATATGTATTTACAAAAATGTATATTTTTATGTGAAATAAAATTTCATATTATACAACACAGGGTTCATCCAGAGTTATGGTCTTACTTGCAGCCTTTTATCTATAAGCAAAAAATTATGATTTAAATTCTACAGATTTTAAAATCTACACTACTAATACTATAACAAAACATATTTAAACTTCAATAAATTAAACCGGTACTGGAATCCAGCACTATGGCTATTTATTATGACTTATAATTCCATCTACAATTGCAACTGGTACCCAGTTGCAATGATTACATTTAAACTTAATTAATTTATAATTTTTATCCAATTTAATATACACATCTTCATTTCTGCTAACGCTCGGTATCCGGGCTGCTCCCCATTGGAATTCCTGGAATCAGGACCTGGACATCAATGAAGTTGCTGCCTTTCTCAAGCAGCAGCTATACTGGACCATGGTGTGTTGACAGTGCAGTTTCCTTCTCTTCCCTCGATCTCTGTCTACTTCTCTCAACTGCTTCATTTCCGCCGGAAAACTGCATTATTCCTTTCTTCTGTCAATTCTGCTCTCTTCTTCTAATTCAAATTGGATGTTATCTTCTTTATCATCTTTTTCTTCAACTAATTCTAGTTGTAAATATCTTTCTTGCCTTTCCCTGATTCTCTGGAATCTTCTAGGGGAATATACGATTTCTGACTTTTGAATTTTTTTCTCTTGTTTGTTTTTTAATGTTTTAATACTCTTCTGCCATTTTGCATGATATTTTATTTGTTAGCTCATTCAATGCCCTAAAATCATCTTCGTCTTTCATGATGTTCCAGATGCGTTTCCCTGCAAGTAGTCATCTCTCCTCTGCTGCAATCGACTGGTATTTAGGGCATTCAAATGAGACATGTTCCGGTGTATCGATCACGTTACAGTTCACACATGTATTGTGTGCTTGTAATTTAAATCTTTGCAAATATGAGCAATATGGACCATGTCCTGTTACATAATGCACTAAACCCTTATTGGGATGAATATGCTTAAATTGTAATCTTTCCTTTATGGATGGGAAGATTTCATGCACTCTTCTACCTTCTTTTATTTCATCCCATTCTTGTTGCCATATTTGTAATAAAAAATCTTTGATTTCTTTTATATTTCTACACTTTTTACCAACAATGTCCATTATTTTTTAATTATTTTGTTTTTTAAGCCAATAAGAGGCTGCTCTTATTCGAACTAAATAATCAATTAGCCATATACCTAATATTACTAATAGTCCCATTGTTGGGGAAGTGGAAAATGCCCCTGTACATCTCAATAAAAATTTTCTTTGGGAGCTCCTTAAAGTATGTATAAAATGTATCTTGCATGCCTTTTTCCCTCAAACTCCTCCTCCATAGTTTAATATGGCTGCAAAGATGCTATTATGATAGATTTTTATTCCGTTAGCTTGTATATTGAAATATCTTTGTCCAATATTGGGCAACTTAAGCATAACTTTTTCTATAACGTATTTGTTAAATTATTGAAGCTATTTACAGTAAAGGTCTTGTATATTGATTGATACACTGTGGGTAATTTTTATACACTTCACTTACATGTTTTTAAAATCAGGACCCACAGTAGGTCAACAGCTGATGATGGGAACGACGGTTCTTGAAACATGTCCTGATTTTAAAAACATGTAAGTGAAGTGTATAAAAATTACCCACAGTGTATCAATCAATATAATTTTTTCTGCTCTAGTTCTTGTGTTTTCTACATGTTTCTTAAAATTTAATTTTTCATTCAAATAGATACCTAGATATTTATTTACTGCTTCTCTTAATATTATTATTGTTAATTTTAATACTCGGATTTCTGTTTCCTTTTAAAAACATATATGATGATTTGTGAGGAGCAATTTCCAAATTTGCTTTTATGCACTAATTATTTACATGATCTCTTTGATATTTGATCTCTTTTCAATTTCCTTTCTATTATTTCCTTCCATTATTATTAGTAAGTCATCTGCATATGCTATTTAATCTTTCTAGTGTTTCTATTAGAGATTCCAAAAATATGTCCCATAATATCCGCCCTAAAATTGATCCCTGCGAACATCCTTTGGTAATTTCCTTTGTAATAATCTGGTTTGCACCCTTAACATACACTCTTCTATTTTTACAATAATCTATTAACAAATTATAAATGCATTTTGAATATTTCTTTTTCCTTAAAATTTGAAACAGTATTGGCCACCGTAAGTTATCAAATGCCCCTGCAATATCAAAAAATATTGTTATTATGTATTTTTTATTAGTTGATTTTGCAGTCTCTATTGCCTCGATTATGGCATCCTCTGTACACTTGCCTTTTCCAAATCCAAACTGTTTAGTGGTCATACCAATCATTGATCTATATTCATCTATTCTTTTGCTCAATAGTTTTTCTTGGATTTTGCCCAAAACATTTAATAAGTAAATAGGCCTATAGGATTTTGGTTGCATGGGATCTTTGTCAGCCCCTTTGTTTAAAATGATCACATTCACTTCCTTCCAGCAATATGGCCTCTTCCCTGCCATAGACAGTTATTAAACAATTGGCACAGGTACGGGGTAATCTGATCTTCCAACTGTTGTAGCACTTCCAACTTTTCATCCAGTCCTGGTGATTTGTTCTTCTTTAATTTCTTTATAGTTTTTCTTATTTCAACTTCATGGTAGGGGAAAATGACACTTTCATCTATTTTTACAGTAATGAGTTTATTTCTTAGTTTCCTGTGCTCTGAGTTATCATTTTCTTTAATATTATTAGGTAGTAGTTTTAGAAGTAGGAGATTTATAGAGTCTATCCAATTGGCAGTCATTTTATCCTCCTCTTTATCCAGAATGGATATTACTTCTGGGGCTTTTACTTTCTCCATTATTAGTTTGTAAGGTGTACCCCATATATTGTTGGAAAGGTTTACCTGTACGAAATTTTTCCACGCAGCTTGGCGATATTCTTCTATATTTTCCTTATATTCTTTTCTAATTTCCCTATATTTATTTTAAGTTATTTTCTCTTTCTGAGGCAATGATAGATATCTGGTAAATTCTAGCTTTTCTAACTAATCTTCTTAATTTTAACAGATTCCAAAATGTTCGTGAAGTGATATGTTTTTTATTAATTCTCAGTATGCTGCATTCATAGCTTTTTGGATGGCTTTTGTTATTTCTAATGCTTTACTGTTAACGTCATCTTGAGGTTGAGGCATTGTAGGCAATTTAAATTCCATTTTTAGTTTATCCCAATTTGCTTTCTTTATATTGTAGGGTCTTTTATTCTCATTCCATCTTTGTTCTAGGTTTGTATTAATTTGCATTTCAAAATAAATTACATTGTGATCACTTGACGTCAGTGATTGACCTACTTTCCAATTTGTAACAATTTTGCTTGCTCTTTTTTTTGTCAATGTGACATCTATGTTAGATGTAGCTCCTGCTCTATTACTGTAAGTTGGTGGGTTACATGGCTTGTTCTCCACATTTAGCTGTAGCTACGCTATTACCTCCTCCAGTAGTTCTCCCCTTTTTGTCCTTGTAGTTGCTGTTCCACCATTGGGAATGTGCATTAGCATCCGCCATATATATTACTGGAGAATTATTATAACCATTTTCTATTTCTCTAAATCAATTATACATATGGTTCTATGCATTCCCTAAACTGAAAATATTGATTTATTTAAATATAATGTTTCCCTCTTAGTGCTATTTCTATGCAATTTGTATGTGTATCACTTAGTTGCATTATTTTCACTACTTGTATTACCGAGTTAATAACTACTATTGTTGCCATAGGGTTTCCTTTATCTATTACAATTCTAAAGTTTGCCGATATAAGTGCTGGTTTACTGTTAACACAATATGGTTCCTGTATGCATAGAATATCTAATTGCAGTTCTGATAGCCTCCTTAATTTCAACATGACCAATTTACTTCTTTGGGCGTTTAATATAATATAATAATAAACTAAACAGAACATAGAATCAAATAATTCTTTAAGTAATTTAATAATTTACATGCTATTGGGAACCATAAGTTGCCATTAGCTCATAATTAGCTAACTAAAGAACTAAATTGACCGTTGGAAACTGAATGGTCAAGGCGCTGGTAACCAGCACCTACCTTACCCTATCTATCTAAGAGAATTTAATTCCTGTTTTACTTTCAGTTCCACATTCTGTATTCACTCCTTATTAAAATCATTATTTCTTTTTAGATTTTAATGTTTAGTGTTCTTAAACTTACAATATTAATACATGCTTTGAACTCTACCTTTCCTAACTTAGTCTCTTAACATATTCAGTATTCATTTTAAGTATGTTTTTACTCTTGCTTTTTGCAGTGCTACACCATTAATACTATTTGTACATATAATCCTTACTCACTACTCTTCAATTTACTATTTGTTCACTGCTTTCATTGTTTGTATAACTTAACTTGCACACTCATCAAACACTTCAACACTTTTCTATCCCCTTTTAATTACCACCATTTTCTTCTTCTTGTGCCTCTTACCCCTTGCTCCTTCTTTCCCTTGATCCTTACCTCCCGTCCAGTCTTCATTCATCACCTCCTTTTGCAGTATGTTGTTTACTATAATAACCATCATGTCTACTCTTGGTCTTCTTTCTTCTTCATTATTTAAATGGTTGAGTAGTTGTTGGTATTGTATTAATGATATATTTGTGATCAATTATCACTCCCTTCTTCTATTTTTCTCTTTACTTGGTTTTCTTTCCTCTTCTCTTTACCTCACTTTTCTTTCTCTCTAATTGTTATGCTGCTAGTTACTGTTTTGCAATCATTGATACAATTATCATCAAACTTCTTCTTTTACTCCTCACTCCTCGGTTCTCCTTCCTCCTTTCTCTTCATTTGCTTTTTGTTCTTTTTTCTTCTCCGCCTTACTCTCTGTTCTCATTACCTTCACTACCTTGCTTTCTTTCTCTCTTTCCTCATGACTTGATATTGTATTAGCTGAGTTTAGTTTTTGTAGTCTGGCTGATCTTCTAATTTCATCTTTAGCTTGTACCATAGCTGTTGGTATCTCTTCCTGTTCCAACTTTTCTTCCCATGCAATTCTACTAATTTTTTGCGTCAGATTATCTAAATGCTTATATAAAAATTTATCTCTAATGATAAATGATAGTTGTAAGCCACCTAAAATTTTCCTTTCATCCTTGGTGTGTTGTAGATAATGTACACACTCAAAAAGGACACATTCTGGGGTCTCTTGTTTATCGCAGTAGTGACAAATATTGTTAGATGATTTATTGATTTTGTTCCAGTAGGTTGTGACCCATGACCTGTTAAATAATGTATTAATCCCTTAGTAGGGTTTATGTGTTTTAATTTTAATCTCCCATTAATGTTATTAAAGACATAGGTTCTTCTTCTCATTTCACATTGGTCCCATTTACATTGCCAATTTGCTTTTAATGTGATTTTCATTTCTTTTATTGAATGATTGCAACTCCCAACTATTTCTCTTACTTTTTCAAAATTATTCTTTTTAAGCCAGTAAATTGCTCTCCTTAGTTTTATTAAATAATCAATTGCCCAAAAACCTGTAACTACTAATAGGGCCATTGTCGGTGTGGTCCTTACAGCAATATTTTTCACTGGGTTCTTCTTATTTGATTTCTTGTCAAAACATCATTCATTCTGTGGGCCCATACTCCCACCCCACAAGTAATAATTGCTGCAAATATACTATTGTTATAGGTTGATATAGTTTTTAGTGTTATTTTGAATTTTAATTGGGTTAACCTTGTCAGTTGCATCATTGTTTTTTCCGATTTTTTTCTTATATATTGGGTGTGATTTCTAAAATGTAATTTTTCATCCAATAGTAATTACTTGGCCTCATTTAGCCTTCTTATTGCCTGATTATTGTATTGCACTTAGGTCTCTTTTTAATTTTCCTTTAAAAATAATATATCCTGATTTATTTGGATCTATTTGTAGATTGGAGTTATTACACCAGAGTTTTAGTTTTTCATTAAGTTGTTGGCCTTTGCCTCTACCTCTCCTCTTTTTTTTCCTTCTATTATAATGATGGCATCAACTACATACACTATGGTATTAACTGTGTCCGAGTGTTCTTGAAGCCTATCCAATAGTGTTTCAAGAATTATGTCCCAGAAAATTGTTAAATCACTGCAAGGACCTACAGAATTAGCAACATGGGAGAAAATCTACATTTACAAATACGAAGACATTTTAATGAACATCGACACTTCCGGTGATGAAAACATAAACTTTAAGTTCATCACATTTCCACCAAAGCAGATTACATATTTCCATAGCATAACAAATTATTCTCCATTTAAAAACTGAATCATACAATGATATCAATTAATAATCAATTAATAAAATTATCCTCCAGTCAACTATGGACTGACGATGTGAACAAAGGGTTCGTGAAACTGGTTCTACATATTTAAACAAGTAAATGGAGCAAAAGAGTGTTAGTGTGTCATTAAAGTAGATAGCATTTGAACACTACTGGTGCACTGGGAGTCATCAATTTGTTGATTTAGTTTATTTATGGGCATTCTTTAAGAGTGTTATAAGATAGTGCCTCAATTATTTTATGGATATACCATGAACAACAATTTCATATTTTATGCAACAAATTTGACAAAAGTATCTGTGCACAGTACTGTCTCCTCACCTATCCAGCTGAACTGTATTCATAGTAGCAAATGCGTAACATTCAGTGATACCATTAACTGCCAATAACAATACAGCAAGGCAATGTGTGCGCATCAATATAGGTCCAAGTCCCTCAGCAAGTCCTGCACCTCCATAAAAATGTAGCAGTAGCCTTGAATATGACTGGCCAAACACCATGATCACCAAGCCAACAGAGGTGACACATCGTAATACATGATGAAGCACTCTGGCACTTTCGGCCATGTGTTTCTGAGAAATAACAACATAACGCAATTAAAATAAATCATACAAAAACACAGTGCAGAGAGACAGAATTTACATTACCGTACATCTCAGCAGAACTGTTTGGTTTTCAACCTAACAGGCAACCTTCTTCTACGTTTGTTTGCTAGAGGACAGAAAGTTAAAGCATGCAGTAAGCTCAATTGTTCAGCACTAAATATGAAAAATAATAAAATGTGGCAATATATTAATAGCATTTTGGAAGTTCTCTGGCAGAACAGAAAGAGATAGCAATACTCCTTCCCACCAGGTCATTCTAAACCAGATACAGCTTTTTTTTTTCAATGGTGTTTTAAAGCCCATTTTTGCTACTGAGGCATCACAGATGATAAACACTGATCATATGTGAGATGAAATGATAAATTGGGAAAGGATTTATTTTTTAAAGGAAAGAAAGGCCTACGTTTAGGATATTTCCCCGTCATTTGCCATTAATGAGGCCTGAGGAAAATCTGGGAAAAACCTCAGTCAGGGAGGATGGTCCTGGCAGGAAGCAAACCTTAGACCTCACACTCATGAGTCCATACCTTAATGACCTCGGCCACCTATGGTGGTCACAGATACAGCTGCCTAGCACTTTTCACAAATGTTAACATGGATGAAAGATATTATTGCTAACAAATGTGTACTCATAAAATTAATTGTTGTATCACTCACCTTAGAGAAACTACCCAGCAATATCAACAATAATTACAATAACAAATCAATAATGAAAGTTTAACAATAATAATTACAAAAGGAAAACTGAAGCAATAACAAAAAACCACATAAGAAAAAAAAACACACTATTAGCACAAGAGTACCCATATAGCACTGGTGCAACGGTGAGCCTAAACCTAAATTTCAATAAGTATTTAAATGAGTGTTTATTTGCAGCTGTGCCTCCAAGATTCCAGGCCATTCTACTCAATGGTTAGTATAATTGGGTACATTGTACTATTTGGTTAATTTAAGATATAAAATGGATAGGGAAAAAAAAGGAAGGGAATACAAAACTTGCGATTCAGTAGATACATAATGGAATTAAAATTTTATTGATAGAGGGACCATTAGTATAATGAAGGTTGGCAATATGCCATTCACTTCTGAAGACACAGACCTATATTGGTACTGAATATGAGAGCACTGGATAAAGTATGAAATATTCAATAACTACGAGCTCTTGCAGATTTTTGTTCATCACAACTTTTCAAAGCACTGTCCTTGCCACTGCATACAATGCTCCATTTTCTGAAACCATTTCAATAAGTGCACACACACACACACACACAGACACACACACATCTTTTCCAGAGCTGCAGCCATCTCTCTTTATAGGCTTAACTGGTTCTTTAGAGCTTAAAAATTGTTGACCTCAAAGAAGGTTTCTCACAGTCAGGAAAGAGAACATGTTATATGGTGCCAGGTTTGGAACTGTAAGTTAAAGAATCAACAGTATTGCTTCTGTGCTCTCTAAACACTGCCATGGGTGGCCGAGGTCGTTAAGATGCAGACTTGTGAGCAGGAGGTCTGGGTTTCGAATATCGCCAGGACCGTCCTCCCTGACTGAGATTTTTTCCAGGTTTTCCTCAGTCCTCATAAATGGTACATGCTGGGGAGGTACCCTAAACTCAGGCCTAGAATGACTACTTCCTTAAAAATAAAAATCCTTTCCCAATATATCATTTCATCTCATGTATCATCAGTGTCCATAGCCTGTAGTGCCTCTGTAGCAAAAACGGGCGTTAAACACCATTTTTCATTCACTGCTCTCTAAACTATTCATGAATTTTGTTGAACACTATGGAAAGGCAAACTTCAATGTATCACTTTGTAGTAACCATTTTCTAATTTTCTAGAACAAGTCACAGATGACCACTTGTTAAAAATAAAGTGGCAGCCATTCCTTTCCGACTCTTGCCTTTTTGGCTTTCAGAGGTGATGATTATCAGGGATGACCCAAATGAGGACTGGCACTTGGTTTCAGTATCAAACTGGTACATCCAAGTTTCATCTCCAGTAATGTCAGATATGCACCAAGATTATTTCCCACAAAATCTTTGAAGTATTTCTTGGCATCATTCCACCCTGCAAATTTCTGCCTTTCAGTTAAACTATGGAACACTCACTTTGATCAACATTTTTTGCACTATAGCTATTTACAGAGAATGGCATAAATGCATGGTAAACAGCTCCTTAGAATCAGTTTTAAATGCTTTTAACTCAATCTTGGATCTTTTTGATCATTTGTTCTACTATGAGATGTTTTCTTTGGCCACTGCTGTTGATGGTCTGCCGCTTCCCTCTTTGCCTTTAAGACATTGCTGTTCCCTTTTAAAATGGGCAAAATAATGGAATACTATTGCACATGAAGGAGAAAAGTCCCTCAAATAACTGTGCCTCCTTTAAATACTTTTAAAATCATACAAAATCATGGCTTGAAAACTTTCTCTTTTGATCTTCATAGTTTTACTCAGGCCATAGTACCTCACATGGTGTAAATATGAAAATGATGACAGGTGAGTTTGGTTGATACCATGCTGTCTCAATATGTCAAATTTTAGTGAAAGGCTAGTGTCAGAAAAATGTTGCTTGCTAATTGTGCTGCATACATTGTCTGATGATGAAAAACATTGGTATGTTCAATACTTAAAAGACATCCTTTAAATTGCTTAAGAAATAGAAATTTTTTATATCTGACTGTTGCAGATGATGAAACTTGGTGTTATTTGTTAAAACTAAAACTAAATGCCAAAATGCAGAATAAAATGTTTACGGAATTTGGGAATCCACACAGTGAAACTTTTGTTAATCTTATTTTGATTTTTAGTGTTTTACTTTAAATCAAAATAAGATTATGCAGAATAAAATTTGCCAAGACCATCAAAAAAATATAAAGGTTGCTGTTCCATAATCAAAAGTGAAGACTTTGCTGATGGTTTCTATGACAGCAGGTGAATTATTCACCATGAATTTGTTCCTGCAGAACATACTCTCTACGTACTTTTTATTTCAATGTTCTGAATCCAATGGAAGAGGATTTTGAAGAAGTCAGCACCAGGGAGTTTGTTCTATTTTCACTAAAATTACATTGTGCACTAGATTATAGCTTTACAGGAATTTTTGGCCCATAATGAGTGTGCATTTTCAATCATCTGTCCTACTTTCTCACTAGATTATAGCTTTACAGGAATTTTGACCCAAAATGAGTGTGCATTTTCAATCATCTGTCCTACTTTCTAGATTTGTATCCTGCAAATATTTTCTAATTCCCTCAATCTAAAGTAACCACTGAAAGTGTGCCTCTTTGAAGACATTGAAAGAATTGTGATACCAAGTCTTAGGGAAATACTATAAGACATACAATGTTTGTTCCAGTCTTTATAAGATCATGCTACTTCTCTATCAATTTAGGAGGGATATACTTTGAATAAAAAAACAAATGTACATCAACTATTTTTTTCCTTGATAATTCGTCAGAACATGTTTCAAGAGTTTTTACTCATCTTCAGCTGGGGAATGACTAATGCTGGCAGGAACGATGTGACTTCTGGTGGTTCCAATGTACAGTGAAACAGAAAGTCCATCTGTAGTATGTCAAAATTTATAACCCAAAGCTCATTTGTTAACATGAAAATCTTTTCCCACATTGGAAATCATCTACAGACAACCTCTACTCCTCCCTGTTGTCAGTTATGGTACATACTTATTACCTGTAATAATTGAGATGGCAGTGTTTCTATCTTATGCTTGAAAAGATATTTAAAATAAGATTGCAGAAATATTATAATCAAAAAGGGAAGGATTGATTCACACCAGATCCTTGTTACTCTGCAGTAAATTAAATACAAGCTAAGCAAAGAGATATGTAATACACCCTGATGCATATGTAAACAAAACAGCCCACAGCTTTGCATTACGATACAGTTTAGATAAGTATATGCTAGTGTGTGTATGTGTTTGTTTATACTTAAAATGTCACAAGAAACTAGCACAAGTGTTTCTCTATACATAAATGCAGAATGTTCAGTAGTCTAAGTAAGAAATATAATAAATACAAATTAAAAAAATTATTAAATAATGAGCACATGTTGGCTTCTTAAAAACTGAAGGATTGGTCACTGATCACATTGCCTTGATATGTAGAATTCCCATCTGCACACACTCACTTAATCAGGCAGTGCCACTTCATGCAGGGATTGTCTGAACTTCATATTATGTTATCCTTAACTTCATAACATTAACTTCAAGTTTTTTGATATCCCAGAAGCAGGCAATACTTTATTTAAATTCATCGCAATTAGTCATGAACAGCCGATGATGTGGAAAAAATGTCCATGAAACATATTCCTGAGTAAAATCTCATTTAAGTGAAACCAGAAAGAGTATTCTAATATTCCGACTCACAGAGATTATTAGTGCATGTTTCACTGTGTTCGATTCCAAATTGAATTAATATTGAATTCATATTATGTTATTAACTTTTGTGTAGTATAGTGTATAAAGTGACCATAAAGCAATCTCCTTATGCACTAATGAAGAAAATACTCTAATCAATATTCAAATGTAATTTATCTACAAATCTATACTGATATTAATTAACAGTATGTAAATCATGCAATAATTGCAGTTTGCGATATTTATTACCATACCTCTTATAATACAGGGATCATTACATAATATTTAGACATGCAAACCTGGGCTTCCGGTCTAAAATGTCATATATTAGAAATCCTATTCTTGCATATTATTGGTGTATCAATTAGAAACTTTTCCAATCATTATTGTACACACAATTAAGGTTTGAAGTATGTGAGGTGCTACATCCTGAGTAAAGCTATGGAGAGTGAAAAAGAGAATTTTTGAGCCATGATTTTGTATGATTTGAAAAGTGGCTTAAATAAGTCACTGTTACTTGAGCATCTATGCAGGCTTTGGGGACCTTTCTCCTTCATGTGCAACAGAATTTCATTGGTTTGGCCATTTATGATGGAATGACAGTTTCTAAAAGACAAAGAGAGAAATGTGGGCCAACAATGGTAGAGGCTGAAGAAAACATCCAATATCCAATGTGTGGAATGAGTCATCCGGGAATATTTAAGATTGAGTTTTGACTTTTAAATTAGCTCTAAAGTTTGCCAAGTGATGTACTATTCTTCTCATTAACCCTAAGAGTGAAAAAAAATTGTTCAAATTGGTTGCCCTACAGTTTAATTGCAAAACTGACATTTGCAGGATAGAATGGTGCCAAGAAATGCCAACAATGGAGATTCTAGCACATATCTGACATAATTATGGAAGATGAAGCTTGAATTTATCAGCTTGATTTTGCAACCAAGCGCTCTTCCATTTGAGTCTTTCTTGATGATCAGTTTATCTGTGAAACTCAAAAGGAAAGAAGTGATAGTGGTTACCACTTTCCTTTTAACAAGCAGTCATCTGGTGACTATTAGTCTAATAAAATCAGAAAAAATTTACTTCAGAACCTTTACTAAAATCTACCTTCCCACTGTGTTAAACTAAATCCATAAACAGCAGCCAAGAATTGGACTAAGAGTCATTTTGTTCCATTATGATAATTCAGAAGCGCACACTACCATTTTTAGAGAGCACAAAAGCGAAATTGTTAATGCATCCACCTTACATTCCTGACCTAGCACTATGTGACTTCTTCCTATTCTAGACTGCAAAGAACCATCTTCAAGGTCAGCAATTTTCCAGAAACCAATAATTTTCCAGCACTGAGTCATTCATTTACATAAGATGACACACTCTTAGTTACCGAGTACCTCAATCTTATATAATGATTCTCATATGACCAGAAGAATATCTAAAATTGTATTATGCTTTTTGAATTTAAGCCTACCTGTTTAATCACTGCAATTTCTACCTCTCCTAGAATCTTTCTATCATTTTGTTTTGAACAGAATTGCTATGTAATTTTATTTAGCAATTTTTGTTGACCTGCAAGCTCGAAGGTGTTTCATACTTGTTATTCTAAAATGTTAATGTTTTCTGCAGAAATGCAATTTCAGAGAGCATTTTACCAATTTTATTTACTCCAAATGTTACTTTGTGCAATTTCCATAATGTACTTCACAAGGAAGCAATATGATGACAAAAATAGCCTTAAATTAAGATATTATCAAACAATCTCAAGAAGATTTCTATTCTCTGTACTTCTGAAAGTACATTGTGTACTTGTTTTGGTGAAAATGCATTAATATGGCAGAACCCACATCTTGAATATTGTCTAGTGCAATTTCACTAATTCATTTCTTTGGCATACTGCTGAGAAATCAATTATTTAAATGAATTTTATCAATAAGAACATCTTGCTTTCTACCTAACTAAAATTACCTGCTGCTCTACTCTTATTAAAATGACCTATATCCATCACTTTTTCTATTAAGGAAAGCTGCCAATTTTATAAACAATCACAGGTTGAATGTTTTTGCTTTGCTCATAGTGGTGAGTTCAACACTGAGTAGTGTGACTATAAAGTTAAATTTTTCATTTCCTTTAAAGTTCATAAATTACAAAAATTTTGGTTTACTGATTATTATCTTTCTACACATCAATTTATAAATTTTTCATTCTGGACTTGTATATTTTTGGCTTGTTTTGGCATTAAAATCTGATAATGCAGACTCTGTCACATTGCAAATAAAATAGAGAATGCAGCTCAACTCTGAATAATATATTCAAGTCTGTGCCAAAAAAATGTATACACACTTTCACAGTATCTATCTATTTAATATATTTCAAAGTTGGACCAAAAAACAACAGTAATGTGCAGTATGATGTTCTGTAAGTGGCTCACATACATTATGATGGCATTGCTACATGACAGGTAAATCAACAATGAACAAATGAAGCCAAGATTATCATAAATCAACAATGAACAAATGAAGGCAAGATTATTGTATGATGTTCTGTAAACAGATGCGACTCACATTACATTATGCTAACACTGCTACAACAAAATGGAGCCAAGATTATTGTTTGAATGGCGAAAAGCAATTTTGAAGTGGTATTAGAAAACAGAATGTTGGAAGTTCAAAGGTAATGGAGACGTGTGTACAGAACAGAACCACTAACACAAGTAACAATTGCACACATTCCAGACAAAATTGAGACTCATAGTACTGTATGCAATATTCACAAGGGCAGATCTGGGCAGACCAGATGGCAGGACTTTGGGAGAAAGTGAAATGACAAGTTCTGCAATTGCTGAGGACACTTTCACAAACGTTACTCAATCAATAGTTCAACATACTCAGAAGTGTATCGCTGCCGATGGTGGGCATTTTGAGCAACTGTTGTAACTGTAAAAGTCTAAGATGATTAGTGCTCATCATTTCTGTTTGTGTGAATTCAGTTTTGTTATGTTAACATAGTTTTTTGTTTGCTTAAAGTGTGTATACATTTTTTGGCACCCTCTGTATACTGAAAATCAAATGCTCAATACAGCTTCTCAATTTGTTTATTTTTTTTAACAATATAATTTGCCATAGTTATTGGCATTATATATAAATTATTTTCTGTTTTTATGCCATTACTTTTAATGGTAAGAAAGTACCAAAATCCATAGCCAAATATTCTTTTTCTTTCAATTTCACAACTATTATAGAAAAAAGAACACTGTATGAAATATGGTTATAATTTTCTTTTAGTACTGCATTTCCAACTATATATATTTTTTCCTATCAATTTTCTCTAAAACTATATATTTGTCAGATGTCTGGATTTAAAATTTCAACATTTCATCATAATTTGCATGAGGTGGAAGATGTTGTAACACTGACAATATGTCCAACTGGCAACCATGACTATTACACCCCACTTAGTCAAAGAAAGTATGAGAGACATACTCAAAGGACATTGCAATAAAGTGGACATCAATAACATATGTTAGCAGTAAACCACAATAAGCCAAAAAAATCATTCACAAATTGTAATAATTTAAATATGATTTTGATTAACAACAAAGTGCAGAAGAAGCAGTACAAACTACCAAGCCTGATATGTACAGAAGAGGTCAAAACAATTGATTCATCATTACCACTATGCAGCACACTGCATTTACATCATGCAAGAGAGCCACAAAAGACATCCAACAGTCTTGAGTTGTTGCAGCAACAGATTTTGGAATGTGCATTAGATGATTTAGAGAGAAGCAATAGAGAAATAGATAGCATGAAGGAAGTTTCTTGCTCAACTTGTTAACAGCATTAAAAGAGTAAAACAAACACCTATATCATTAGCAACATGCTCAATATCTCAGTAACAGAGATCTTAAATCATATAAAGGCTTTTGTCAGTAATTTCTACAACACCAAGAATTTGCAAACCATTTATTGTAGCAAATGTATATTTTACAAGAAATTAACCTTCAATTTCAGTAAAAATGCAAAAGAGCAGATTCGATCTATTTGCCAAAAGACAAGTACACTTACTTCCTTGATGACATATTCATGGTCACTCAATATCCTGGAGAGGTCCTGTTGCTTGATTATTGAGGCCTTAGTCATAAATCCTTTACTTTTTTCTATGGGACTCCCTACAACAGAAAGTATACCATACAGAGGTGCTAGATGTACAGCAACTGCAACTATAGCTATTTATAGCCATTTGGGATATTTTAGAGGACCCAGATATCCTCACTGGAGTCCTTTAAAACTGCCTTCAAAGATTTGAAACATGTATATGGCAAATGAAATCCACTTTGAATATTTCCTTTAAACAATCAATTTCAAGAATTTTTTCTTTCTTCTTTTTTCCCCAAGAATAGCTGCCAGTATTTTATCAATAACCTTGCAATTTACATTAATGTTCACCTTAAAATTGTGTTTTGCTTGCTATAACTTATTAATTCATTCACTAAAGTGTTACTAAAATTTGGGTGTAACAACCAGATATACATAAATCACATAGCAAGATTCTGCAAAGCAATATGTATAGCAAGAAACAAGTTTGATAACATAGCAATTGAGTTTCCAACGCACATGCTATTTACAAATCCAAAATTATTTCCCAGTTTACTGCTAGATATTTTAGGGTAACAGCCTTTCAAATTAGTGGGTATCAATAGACAAAACTTCTGTTATATTTTTTTTGTCAGACTTTAAATCAACATTGGCTCAAAAAATTCAATCAAAGAATTTCAAAGTGCCTTTGAAGAGTAAATATATCAACAAGGACTCAGTATGATTGGTTTGCAGAATTCAAATAAACAGCAAGATTTCCATGGAGGTCGATCTGCTCAGTGAAAATAGTGACAGAAATAATGGCATTGAGATACATGAATAAAAGAGAAATTAGATTCAGGCATCTTTGGGGATAGGCCTAGTGCAACACAAAAGATTCTCATCCAGAATCAGCTTACTTTGAGGAGGCTATGTACTCAGTGGATTCCATATAATCTGACAAACATCTGTTGATTTGTGCAAGGAGATGATTAACAATTCAATCAAAGCCAGTCAAATTCTGTTTTAGACATTATCATTCACAGTGACAAAACAAAGATTCACTGCTATGAGCTAGAAAATAAACGACAATCGGCACAATGGATCTTCCCAGATAAAGATAAATTCAACAAAAGTCAAAAGAAGCTGAAGAACTGGCAAGAAGAAAGTGACTTCATTCTTTTGTCACTCTGATCCTGTCACCTCTTCACTGGAGGACTGTCATATGTTTAAGGATGAGTGTGTACTATAATTTGTTCACTGTGTTCAGAATGATCTTAAAGTTGTATCATCCTCCATCATGGCAATATTTCATTAATGAAGAACAGACAATAGGCCTTTCAGTCATTACAGGTGATGCATCTATCTTGCAATCCTGATCTGGCACTATATGACCTCTTCTCATTCCCACCAATTAAGAAGAAATTGCACTGAAGCAGCAATTAAGGCCTATAAAAAGCTGACCTCTAGAAAAGTGGATGCAGTGACAATTGGTCCCACTGAAGGGGCAAATGCTTAAGAGTTAGGGAGAAATATTTTTAGAAGCTAACTTCTTTATATTAAGATTATATAAGGGCTGATCAACAAAGACTGAGACTGATTTTTTTTCACAGATGTTTATTACTCCAATTCAATGTTTACATGATCTTTTTCAAAGTAGTTCCCTCCTACTTCAATGCACTTTTTATAGCGTCTCTGCCAGTCCTTGAACACGTGCTGCAGACCATTCTTTGTCAGGTCCTTGAGAATCGCCTCACTTTTCTTGAGCACTGCTTCAGAGTTCTCAAATCAAATACCCCTAAGCTTTGCCTTTAGTGATGGGAATAAAAAAAAGTCACAGGGTGCAAGATCGGGGCTATAAGGTGGATGTGGTATACAGGTAATGTTGAATCGAGCCAGAAACTGCATGACTTGATTTGCGACGTGAGGCCGTGCATTGTCATGATGAAGTCGCTACCCAGTCCGAGAAAGCTCTGGTCGTTTCTTTGCAATGTGCTTCCTCAGTGTAGCCAATATTGACGTGTAGTATGCTGCTGTAACAGTAGTGTGAGGGGGAACTGCATGCTGGTAAATCATTCCATTACAGTCAAAAAAATGTGATCACCATCACTTTCCCTGCAGATGGAACAACTTTTGCCTTTTTTGGTGTTGGAGAACCTGGCGATTTCCACACTGTGCTGGCTTGTTATCCTTCAGGATCATAATGATGCAGCCATGACTCATCACCAGTGATAATCAATTTAAAAAATGCATCCCCTCCATCAGCAAAGAGACGCAGCACCTCACAGCTTGTCTCCATTCACACAGCCTTTTGTTCAGGAGTCAACAGACGTGGCACCCAACGAGCACAAACTTGGGTCATATGGAGATGGTCGTGCATAATTGTAAACACACTGCCATATGAAATTCTCAACACTTTACTGAGGTTACGTAATGTTATACACCGATCCTCTCGGACAATCACAGCAGCTGTGTTGATGTTGACTTCAGTCACAGCAGAAGCCGAAACACCAGGCCCACCTTGCTTAACACTGACAAGTCGGCCTTCTTTGAAGTCCTTGAACCACCTAAACACTGTTGCACGAGGTAGTGCATCTTCACTGTACGCTTGCTTCAGCTTTTCATAAGTTTCGGTGGCTGTATGGTTTAAACGAAAACAGAATTTGATTGCGCTGTACTGCTCCTCTTGCGTCACCTCCACTGTCTGGTATGCGAAATGCACGTAGGGTCTACAAATTAGAGCATTACTACCACCCTACCAATACAAGATTGCTGCTGCCTACCAACATTATACATAAAAACCAGCTCTTTTCAAATATTTATGTTACAGATACGAAACTATCACAGAAGCTACAGGAAAAAATCAGTCTCAGTCTTTGTTGATCAGCCCTCATATTAAGATAGTAACAGATAAAAAAACTGACAGTACAATTAAATAAACAAGAAGACTCAACAGAAGTATGCAGGACTATAGCACTTGAACATTTACACAACCAATTCCCTGAAACAGACTGGCTTAGAATTTACACAGATGGATCTGCAGACAAACAGAGAAATAATGTTGGAGGTGGTATATATTGTAAACATTTCTCGCATTATTTCACACTGCCTGTCTAATCCACAAGTTATGAGGGTGAAATGGTGGCAATACAACGACCGTTGGAACAGATATACCATAGGATTGATATAAAAGAAAATAAAGTAGTGATTCTTACAGACTCAGCTTCAGCTATACAAGCTATAGAATGATATGATAGTTCATATGAATCTTACAATGTAAGGGACGTAAGATCTTATTATAGATTACTCCAAACAAAATTTCAACAAATAATACTACTGTGGATACCAGCACATGTGGGAGTGATAGGTACCAAGAATGCAGACTTTCTGGCCAAAAAGGGGGCAGTGCTATATTCAAAACCAATAAGCCCCTGTGGATTAAATGTAAAATTAAAAAATATCAAAATGACCATAGAACAAAAATATCAGCATATTATTCAAGTGGAAATATCTAATAAAAATTATTCTGATATAAAAGAAACGGTACAAAAAATAAAAAATCTATCAAGGAAGGAAGCAGTAGCTCATTTTAGACCGGCCACTGGACATGATTGTCTGGCGGAACATCTACACAGATTTGGTTTTGTGAATGATAACACATGTAAGATCTGCAATACTGACAAGATTCTAAACGGAGAACATCTATTGGAATACACAGAACTGAGGAAAACTGAACCCAACGGGAAAATACACAAATTATATTGGCTGGCCAGGGAAAAATTGATGGATCAAAATCCTGTACATTAGATCAACAACAACAACAATAAGAACAACATATTTTTAGAAGCTACAAAACTGAAAGCAGAAATAATTAATTGCTGTAAAAATTAATTTGAGATACTTTTAATTGACCCTCATAGCCCATCTTATTACCAGAAAAGTGAACCATAAGCTAAATACCAGATACTATGTCAGTATGGTCTGGTAAACAATGGACAGAATGAATGAACCATTAAAGAGAGGTGCAAAATTAATATCTGAGTTTATTCTACACAGATAAATCTAGTCTTCCAACAATGCATTAATCCCATCCATAAGATCTTATTCAACAAAACATTACAACAATATTATAACTAGAGAGCTGAACTGTGCACCCTAACAAAGAGTGAAAATATTCATGTACTAAAGTAAAGCAGTGATGATGTCACTGAAAGGAAGTAAAGTACTGCAACTGGAGATTGATATTGCTTTGTTGTTGTATCAAGAAACTGAGTGAACTATGCAAAAAGTATGGAAATCGTTTAGTTAAAAATTAAAATTATTTTTTGAAGAGTTTTATTTCAATCTTTCTGTACTGATAATGCTAAATAATATGAATAAGGTATGGGCATTAGAGATAAATGGAAATACGAAAAGCTACTTAGAAAGATATATTAATAGCAGAAGACATATTAAGGCATTAAATTAAGATATATTTCCTAAAGTTAATTTATTCTGAATAATCAGTCCATATTTTTCAATGGCTTGTGCCATAAGTTAGTAAAGACTAATACTTCATTCAAAATACACCACCCTTGTTTCAAACATTTTTTTGGAAAAAATAACTATAGAATAATTTGAGTGAGTTAACAGTTTGCAAAGGGTATTTAACTACACACTATGAAAATGTAGTAATGGCATTAGAGAAACATTAAAAGACCAAAAGATATGGGTATCTATAGATGAAATTCTAGCACTATTGCAAACAGATCCATTGTAAATGTTATTGTAGAGGAATTCTGACCTCAAAGTGTAAGCACAAAATATCTGTTCGTCAATCATTCAGTAATTGTAACTTTGTTTGAAACAGTAATGGTAATGTAATGGTCACCTAATGTTCAAACCAAAATATTATACTTTTTTGGTTGATGGTGCAGCCTATATGATCAAAGCAGCTAGGAAACTAGAAATCAGGGGTGTGCAGAGGACTTTTTGCACGGTAAGCTGTGAAGCTGTCTTACAATTAATAAATTAAATAGGAATCCTTAAAAATTAATACCAGAATGAACTAAAATGTTTATATTACTTAATGAAAAAAAATAACCATGGGAATAGTAATGAATCATGAGCCTTAGGTAAGCTGCACTTACCTAGCTTAACCTGAATACTAACTTCATAAACCTGCTTAGCTTACAGGCTCCATCAAATCACAGAAACATTTATAATTATAAAGTTGTAGACAATTACATTTCCAATACTAAAAGGTATTTTTAAAGGGATCTTCTAGAATCAAACACTTACAGCAGCTGGCACCTCACCTCCAAAGACATTTCTCACTTGATGGGGCACTTGACTAGAAGTAGTTTTAATACACAACATTATCAGAAAATTACTGATATAATCAACAATATAATGCCAATATGAATTAAGCATTTAAAACATATAAATGATGTAGTTTTGAACAGCTGGAATTTTCAAAGTGAAATCTAGTATAATATAACAAATTATTATTGAGGAAATCACTCAAATTTCATTAATTTTGTTCAATTTACTTGGACATATTTCAAAGGCTGTTGCCTTTATCTTCAGCATGGTTCCATTGTCTGTTTTCCAGAATGATATTAAGATGTTGCTCTGTGGATTTTTAACTTAGTGATGTGATTGTTATTGTTTGGGAGATCAAAATCAACCAAATTTTCCTTGTTTTTGTCTATGAGTATATTTTCCCACAGTATGGGTTTTTGAAGAGCTTTTAAGAGTTTTGGTTCCTTTTGGAATTCATGGTTCTTTTGCCAGAAATGATCTGCTATTGCTGATTTTTTCATGTGTTTATATTTTACATTTTTCTCATGTTCCTTAAACTGCATGGTAATACTTCTTTTTGTTTTGCTTACATATTTCATATTGCAGTCTTTGCAACCGATTTCGTAAATACTATTGTTTTCCTGGTAGAATTTTGTCTTATGTGTTGGTTTTCAGGTTTTTTAAACTACGTTTGTTTACTGGAGCCAAAATGATGTTTGCCTCTTTGAAAATCTTCTGGAATTTTTGGTGTACCCATGGATGGAATGTGAATTTCTTATATATGTGATCTTCTTTATAGCCTTTTAGTGTGTTTATTTGTTTAGTGTCTTTTATTTGTTTTTGTTTTTTGAATTTTTCTACTTTCTTGTTGGTCAGATCTATTTTACAGCCATTTTTTGTGCTATATATATGATTTTATGGTACATCAAATTGTATTCTGTCTTATTTATTGGTAGGTTTGTGAATCTGAATATAAGACTATTGATTATGGCAAGTTTATGTTGTTTTCGATTGTGGCTGTTGTTTTTTATATAATTATTTGTGTGGGTATCTTTTCTGAATATGCCAAATTCTAGATTATTCCATTTTTTACAATTTTTATATCCAAGAAGGGAAGAATATTGTTGTTTTCTATTTCCATTGTGAAATTTAACAGTGCTGTCTTGTAGGTTGAGTAGTTTCGTTGCATTCTCTTTCCATTTTTCATTTACTATTGCAAAGACATCATAAACATAATGGTACCAACATTTGTATATATGTGGAAAAACCTCAATTAATTGTTCTATCTGCTCAGATTAAATCTTCAATTCATTACAAATTCACCTCTGTGGTAATTTCTGTTCTCCAGCCAATGAGATGTTTGTCTTCAATACATGTCTGCCCTTAAGAAAACTTCTACACCCAAAGTAAACAGCTTGACATGACAGACACTAATCACCATAGATGGGAAGGCTTTCTTTATGAATATTCTTTTATTCCATAAATTTTGCTCATAAAAATTGCATTATGGAGCACTGCTTGAGGATAGTACACTTACTCAGAGGTACCACATCTTGCAACAGTTTTTTGTTGTTGTAAACATTGACAGTCTCGTGTCAAATGTTACCTATTGCCACCAGACTAATGCTGCCATCTAGTGACAATAGTTCAAGTACCTTATTCAAACATATAGTACCCACATCAATTTGTAACTTACTTAATGACTTACCTTTTATAAATAGTTCTACTGCTAAGGTAAACTTGATCCTGAACCCTCCCACTGCAAAGAAAAACTATGAGAGGCCCAAGACATCTGACTGACCCACTTATCTCCTCTCATTTTCTCCTACTAATCCAATGATATTACAAGGTTTTAAGTATAATTTAGGTCTTCTTAGCATTTGATTCAGTGCCTTGAAGAAAACTATGGAATTTAAATGGCAAAATTTTTATTTATACTCATGCTAATTTGCCCTGTTAACACCCTTCAAAACCATCAAGAAAACCTTCTTCTAATACCACTGTACCGCCACGGGTGGCAGAGGTCATTAAGGCATGGACTTGTGAGTAGGAAGTCTGGGGTTTGATCCCACCAGGACCATTCTCCTGACTGAGATTTTTTCCAGGTTTTCCTCAGTCTTCATAAATGGCAAATGCTGGGGTGATACTCTAAACTTAGGATTGTTTTCTTCCTTTAAAAAAAATCCTTTCCCAGTTTTTTTATCATTTCATCTCTTGTATCATCAGAGCCCATTGCTGTTATACTTTGGTAGTTAAATTGGCAATAAACACTATAAAATAAATAAATAATAAAAAACAAATCCTTTCCCAGTTTTTTTATCATTTCATCTCTTGTATCATTAGAGCCCATTGCTGTTATACTTTGGTAGTTAAAATTGGCAATAAACACTATAAAATAAATAAATAATAAAAAACAATGATAAGAATCAAAGAAAAATATGATTTTTGTATGAGGTTTCTCTAGTCACCACCACCACTGCCATGGTGCCTCAGTAGTAAAAATGGGCATTAAACACTAATCAAAAAAAAAACCCACCACCATGGCATTACAGACTGTTTTCAGCCAGGACTCCCTCTTTAAGGGAGAAGTTACTATATTAAGAAGAATTTAGTTTTGCTTAGAGAGAACAGAGTGTTAGGCAGTCAGTCCATTGTTTCCATTGCCATCCAGTAGGGAGTGAAGGTATTACTTAGATGTGAAGCAGCTGATAATTTTGTCCAGGGACTTTTTCTTTCAGGTATGGAGTTCTTTAACCACCATAAATCTACGACATGGGATCCACAGCTTAAAGTCCCTCCCTCCCCTCTGAGTATTTATATCCTGAAAAATCTCATGATCAGCCAAGATCAAACCTGCTAACCTTAGGTCTCAATGCCTGCATGTTACTCTGAGATCATTGAGGATAACTTTCTCCAGTTTGAATTATATTTAAATGTTTTTATTTTACTTTATAAATTTAAAGTTCACAGCTAGCTCTTATATTTTTGACAGTGTTCTCTATTTTATGATCTGCTAGCATCATATAAGAGTAATGCAGGTTTAATACATTCACTGAACCACTGAACATTTTCTACTTTCCACAGATACATTATTGAAAAAAAATAAATCTGGCTTTCTTTTTTTTCCAATATAAAATTTATCAATGCTAACAACCTTCACCTTCAGTACTCAACATTGAATTATATTACTTCAAAATATTCTGCAATGAGATTAACAAAATTTCAAAGTAAAACTCTTAAAATGCTTACCCACAAAAAAACAAAAAGTAAAGTAAATCTTATAGCTTCTAAATATTATCACATAATTTTAGTCTGCCAAGAAAGAAAGATCTCAACATACCGGATTTTGTTCCTGTATGGAAGTATCTCTAGCAATCATCTGGGAGAAGTAGAAGTAAGATGATTCTTCAACTGGTCTGAACAGGAATCTTGCTGCTAGAGAACCCAAGTTGTTCACTACATCATATATTCCTTGCTCTGAGAAGCTCAAAACTGAGAAAAGGGTCATAACATAGCGTTCACCTTCCGTCAGCACCTGCTTTAGAATCCCCTGCTTGAAGAATGACCAGGTGAGCCTTGCCAGCCCAGGATCTATACATGGCTACAGAGATGACAATCAACACATTACAATCTGCTACTTTACATATCTTATTTATTTATTTATTTATTTATATTAAGTATATAATATATAGTATGGCCTAGATCCAGCCACTTTTCTAATAACAATAAATACTGCTATGCCACAATATGCAAAAAAATTTACAAAAGATGAATATAAATTAATGCAATTACACAAACTAGTGACTGACATGCAAGTAAAGATAGTTGTCCAAATTTAAAAACCAAATGCCTATCTTGATAATCTTACATTTTATTTTATATTTACTTTGTTACCTAGTTACTTCCAATAAGAGATTAGTGGTGTTACATAGTAAATCATGAAATCAATTGAACAATATTTTGTAGTAGCTTCCTAGTCTAGCCATAAATACTGTTGCACGACTGAAACAGGGGTTCTAGCAATTAGATAATGCATTTTTTTTTTGATTTATTTATTTATGGACGCTCTTTAACATCTCAGGTCATCAGCGTCCCATTCAACTCAGGGCGTGAAACAGCCGACTAATTTTGCTCAGAGGTCTCTCTTTCAGGCTTGCGGTTCTTTTTCGTGCCGTAAATGTACGACACAGGACCCACGGCTTTACTTCCCTTCCGAAGGAAGCCATACTTAGGATTTTTACGCCCGAAAAAATCCATCGATCCTGGCCGGGTTCAAACCCGCGTTTTGGGCATAGGAGGCAAGTATGGTAACCACTACACCACCAGGACTGATAGGTAATGCATTTGCACGCAATTCTAACCATAGTCATTGTTGATTTCAACTGCACCAAAAAATAGCAATTTTTTAAAAGTTTAGTCATGCAGTGGGGAGATTCGTGAACATGTTGCTGTGATAAATTAATTTCCTTCATAAATAATGTAGGAAGTTTCCACCTGAGATTTTCCAGATCTTTAAGATGCTGAAAATCAGGAGGATTTTTGTGTACCCCCATGGCCACTACTTCAATAAACTGGTGTTTTGAATGAATAACTACAAGTTGAAGAAGTAGAGGGAGCTGATATACAGATGCCTATTTGAGCATTATGCCAACAGGCAATGAAAAATTCTTTTTATGGATGACAAAAAATGTTGACCATCGAAAAAAAACTATAACCACAAAAACAGTGTACATTTTCACTTTGCAAAAGTTCATGAGAGATTCTTAAGGATTCAAATAGCTCATCATCTTACCTCATTGATGTTTTGGTATGGTAGCAGTGAACTACAATGGTGTCACTAAACTGCATTTTTGCCAAAACGGAGTAAGACTATAATAGCCAATGGTGCCAAATAACTCTATCAGAATCTGTGGTGAAACACCTGAACTTTGTTCAGAAATAGGTACTTAAGCTTCCAGAAGAAGTCATTATAGCTTACAAGGTAAGATCCATCCAGATTTGGCCTAAGAGATTTGTTCTAAATGTTATTGCTGGTCAAGACCAGCCTTTCAGCAGCCCTTATCTCCATCCTTTGGACTTCTGCTAGTGTTTACACGTATGACATATAAGAAAGGTGCAAAGTTTTTAGGCAGCAGTGACATATTTCTCTATGAGACAGTAAATGCTGCCATTGATGAATGGCCAGACAGAACTCAGTCACGTGTGAGAGCAAAAGGTGACAATTTTGAAAAATTATTGGTACTATATAGCACATATATGAGTACATGGATAAAAATCATGTTCAAAATATTAAAACACCATTGTTATTAAGAAAAAAGTTGTAATAGAACTTATTGTTGACTAAAGGTACATTAAATGAACTTTATTACACTGACAGGCAAGGACAGTTTTAATCTGTTTTGAATAACTATTTGTACTAGCAGATATAATGTGTCTCTGATTAATTATGGCTTCTGTACATGATCTAACTAATTTTCATTCATTAAAAGAATTCATAGAAGAAACCTCAAATTTTTAAGAAACATTCTGTTCTGCTATCTACAGTACTATTCATTAGTGATGTAACAATGAAATATTGCTATACATTTGCAATTATATTGCAAATCTATCTGTGCTTTCCACTTACCACAACTTGCGATTTAAGTATAAATTAAAAAATATTTATCACTTTAGCAAAACCATTTCATTAATACAGTTTGATAAAAATGTGTAGTGTGGAGCAAAATAGCAATTGATCTACTAACAAACAAATGTTCATAAAAATCTTTCAACTTTACTAATGGGTATTGCTTGCCTATATATAAGTTGTTCGGTCCTAAAATGTGGTGACTGATAATTTTATCAAAAATAGAGATTTTGCTACTAGCACATTCTCTGATCTTTAAAGAAAAACTTAAGTATTATTTCTGGATAAATGTTTTAAAACAGCAAGATGTTAGCTATTGTACGAAGTAGTATCCAGAATATTCAGGACTGGTGCTTTCATCTAATCAAAAACTTACTTTGAGACTAATGGCTGCTGTTACCCTTGAAGTAGTTCCCTTCCACATGTACACACCAGTCCCAGCAATTCTGCTATTTTTCAAGTGCATCTTGGAAGTATGTTCTTTGAGGGTGTGTAGCACAGACAGTGTTTCTTCTTAAATCCTCTCAATTGTGCCGAACCAACGACCTTTCAACTTGATTTTCAATTTGAGGAATAGAGCGAAGTCCCTGGCCTGAACAAGAAGGTTGGGTCATCGGATACGGTCTGACAAAGCTCCATGCAAACTTCAACATACTGCATCTTCTGACAGCAGTCACGATCCTTGGCACAAATTTTGCAGCAACATGATGCATGCCCAATTCATCAGTTAAAATTCGTTGGCATGTCCCATAACCAATTCCCACTTCATGAGCAAGGTCTTCAATGGTTCGACGTCGATCCTCAGGAACAAGAGGTGTTGAACTTTGGCAACAATGTCAAGTGTTGTGCTGCTGACGGACCTACCGGTGTGAGCATCCTCTCCAATAGCTGTACGGCCGGCCCTGAACTGAGTATACCACTCAAACACACCTGTACGGCTCATGCTTTGTCCCCCAAATACTTGTGGAATCATTGTGAGGGTCTCCGTAGCATTTTTCCCGAGATTTGTACAAAATTTGATGCACACTCTTATGTTCTAATCTTAGATCCATTGTAAAATCGCCACACACTATGCACAGAGCACTATAGAATCTCAGCACATCTACTGAAATGCATTAAACTTTAAACACTCACTCATCAGGTATGCGACTGTTGCTGCCTAGCGGTACAAAAATCTACTGCAAATACTGTCGAGATGGCAGCACCATTCCCAAATATTGTGGATACCACCTTGTATATGGTGTGTTTTATGAAGAACTGGATATCTACTTAAGATGATGCCTAAATGAAGACAATTTGTAGAAGAATGTTTACCAGTAAAACAGTATGTGTTTTAGATATGATTCAAGAATGTAAACACATACAAGGATAGGTCCATAAGTTTCTGGCCTCACCGATAAAGATTATCACCTGCACAAAACCCTTATCTGGTATCATAACTTAACTGTTAAGCAAATAATTTCAGTAGTAACTTCTGCTTCATTGTGTTCTGTTGTTCAGATATAGTTGCATAAAGAAGGTTATGTATATAAGATTGTGACATGTTCAAAATGAAGTTTTGAGCTGTTATTAAGTTCTTCACAAAAGGACTTATTCCAAATGAAATTAAACAGTGATTGAATGGTGTATATGGGGAAGCATTCCCCTCATATTCTACCATAAAAGAATGGGCCAAACTTTTTTGAATGGGTCGAGAAGGCATTGAAGACGAAGAGTATGCAGGTCGGCCCTTGGAGGTGCTCACTCCTGAAAACATCGCTCTTGTGGAAGGAGAAATTACAGAAGACCGATGGCTCAAAATTACATAAATAGCAGCAAGGCTGTCCGTTTTTAAAACAACAGTCCTTCGAATTATTCATGAACATTTAAACATGAATAAACTTAGAGTAAGTTGGGTGCCTAGACTTCTTTACTCACTCCAAAAGCAGCTCCAAAGTTATCTGTTTTGAGGCATGTTTGCAGCTCTGCCGTGGCAATAAGAGAGAAGTTCTGCAAGCCATTGTTACAGGAGATGAAACTATGGTCCTCTATTATGATCCCTTGTACAAAAGAGAATCAATGGAGTGCCGTAAACCTGGTGAAGCACTGCATCTAAATGCCACAATCTTTTAGGACTGTGAAGGAATACGCTTCATTGACTTCAAGGAGAGGAACACCACAATAAATGGGGAGTACTATGCTGGCATACTGCACAGATTAGGTGCTTCCATCAAAGAGAAAAGGTGAAGAAAGCTGAGTGTGGTGGCATGCGCCTTCTTCATGACAATGCTCCTGTGTACACAGCTCTTGTTGCAAAGGAAGCTGTGAAGAAATGTTGCTTCAAGGAGATTGATCATCCACCCATCAGCCCAGATCTAATCCAGTGACTATTTCCTCTTCTTAAAACTCAAGAAAGACCTTCAGGGAAGGAAATTTAAGTGTGATGAAGAAGTGATGGATGTGTTTATGCCCATTTCCAGACAAGACTTCTATTGGGGGGGGGGGGTTGAAATGTTAATTCAAAGATCTAAGAAGTATATTGCAATAAAGGGTAACTATATTGAAAAATGAAATATAGTTTTTGTCTTTATCATACCTAGAAAATGGTTAGACTGGAAATTTATGGATCTAACCCCATAAATACCTTTTGGAGTCCCCTTGATGAATCTCACTTATTGAGAAGAAACAAGAGTTCTAAGAATTATTGCAAACAAAATATGAAGAAGATTAAGATAGCATACAAAGAGTCATTTCTTATTTGTGAACATAATTCAAAGGAGGAAATTCATTACAGTGATTATTTAGAAATGATCGACCAAAGAAGAAAACATTTGGAACTTCTGACAAATGTGAAAAGCTCACGATTTTGGCACTTTTATATGAAAATGCCAATCTTGTAATAAAATTTAAAATAAATTAGGAATATATAACTACATAGCAAAGATGGCAAAGAAACTTATACAAAATAAAAGAATTTTATCATCACCTGATTCCAAACTAAAAGCATTATCTAATGATACTAAGCCAAGAAGTTTTCCTGTAGTGATGAAGTCAGTAAGCAAATGCCAGAGAAGAAAGATTATATTTCAGTCTTAAGAGAAAAATGCTTGTAAATCTCTTGTGCCAAATGTCTGATTCTTGGTAACCCTAGAGGCAACTTATTTCAAGAACACATCTGAAAAAACTGGATTTTAATAAATTGCCAAGGTAAAATTAAGGAACTGCATTATAGCAAATGTGACCACCTCCTTGGTCTAGTGGTTATCATTGCTGGGAGGCCCAGGTTCAATTCTAGGAACAGCTGTACCTCATTATAATGCAGTTTGTTGACTTATTGAGAAATTTCCAGAGATAGGCTCAATGTTAGATGCCGAACGAACTGGAAAATGAGTTAAACTAAAAGAAGAGAAGTTGTTGGACATTTCTGACTCTATGCAGTGGAGCCCAAGTCATTGCACAAGTTGACATAAGAAAAGGATATCAGGATTGCAACTGTGCCTAAAGCGGTTAGGAAACATTAAAATTGCTCCCATATAAAGTGAGAGCAGTGCAAGTATTGAAAGATGCGGATCATGAAAAGCAAATCCGTTACTGCGGATGGTTTACATTTTTTATTTAAAGGCATACTATTGATACTCTTGATGTCATCTTCTATACAGACGAGTCCTAGTTCCATCTCTCTCATTATACATATTAAAACATCTGCAAAAAGCATGTTTAGACTTATATATCTGCCCCTGGATGACATTGCTAACATATGTTTTAACTCACAGTGACTTTCCTAACACTTTGTAAAAGAATTACATTGGTCAGAAAAAAAATGTTTCTCTCCTTCCTGCAATAATTATAAGTGGACTAAGTAGATTTGACGTTGCTGGATCTGAATATGACAGTCAAATTGCTCTTGCATACCATTTTTAATGGAAACATTTTAAGTAGTAAAATATTTTTTCCTAAATGATTGATTTATTTCATACAGTTTTCAGAATATGAAAATATTATTAATTCACACTATCCTGCTTAACAATCAATAAAAAGTGTAGTCAAGCAGTAATTTGATAACATCATTTCATTCCATTTGCCACTATATATCTCCTCCACTTTAACTACATCTTGATGGGATGGTCCTGGTGGTGTAGTGTAGTGGATCTAAACCCAAGATTGCGGTGCAAACCTGGCTAGGATTAATGGATTCTTTCGGGTGTAAAAATGCTAAGTATAGCTTCCTTCGGAAGGAAAGTAAAGCCGTGTGTCCCATGTTGTCCATTTACGGCAGGATAAAGAACCTCAAGCCTGAATGAAGAAGCCTCTGAGCAAAATTTGTAGACCATTTCTCGCACTGAATTGAATGGGATACTGATGACCTGCGATGTTAAAGAGTGGCCGTAAATAAATCAACTTAACAACTACATCTTGATGGAATTTTTTTCCATGTTCATCTGAAACTACATCCATATTATTGGGGAAAAAGTCAAAGTGAGAGTATACGAAATGGAGTTTTAGAGATATATTGCATCTCTAGGCACTAAATGAGGACAGTACATTTTCTACAATTTTCACACAACTTTCAGACTTTCTGTTTACCAAAAATTGGTTACAAATATTTTAAAATGCATCCCAAGCCCTACTTTCAGCAGCATTTATTAAGTTAAGATCTTGAAGTAGCCGTTTCATCTGAGGACCTATGAAGATACCTTCTTTTAAGGCCTCACAATGGGGATGTCTGCTCACTTATCTTCAAGCACTTGAGAAAACAGGCTGCAAACATTTATCTTCATCCAGCCAACAATGTGAAATGTTAATGAATATACAATTTATATGCACCTAATCAAAACATCCTCTTGGTTTCTTCCATGGTATTTTATTGAGGTTTAATCTTTGTGAGAGCAGAACAGTAACTGGTGACTGTTGTGACTTTCTTGGAATTCTTACTCAGTTTTATTAAATAAAAATTTAATATTGCCTTACTTCACTAACAATATAGCACTAAGTACTGTTGTTACTGTTTCTACAATTAATTAACATGTATTAGAAGCTACAACAATGAAGTACAAGAGTGGGCACAACATAGATTAGATACTTGCACTTAATATGCTGAAAAAGCATATGAATTAAGTAATAAATAATTAATTAATCAACAAATGAATTTACCAAGATATTATGAGGTACAATGGTTTAGGTATCAAGTGGAAGGCAGATTACTCGGACACATTCACTCAATACGTAATGATGGGTTAATGGCACTTCCCTCAAAAATGGTTTTGGCAGAGCAATTTTGTTTAGATTCAGCATTGTGAAGTCTATAAGAATGGTCTACTATTTTTACAGGTAGGAAATTGATACTGACCAGTGTTATTAGTCTATATAAGAAATAATACAGATATTTTACTGTCACAATACCTGTAGCAAGAAAAAGTTACATATAATAGCCCATCAAATAACTGTTTGAAATTTCTATTAACTTAATGGCTTAAACATGTGCAATCACTTACCTGAACATTTAAAAAATATAACTCCTGCGACTAATTTAACATAAAAACACATGATTCCTACTGGAGAATCATTTTATTCCACCATGAATACTGTGCACATCGTTTAGGTAAAAATTAACACTTTATATTATTCTCTGTAATACATATTTAAAAAAGGTATCATTCTTTTAGACATTCAATGTCTAGTCATCCAGTGAGTTGGCATTAGTAATCATTCACATTTAGGAATATATAACAATAGTCATTGTAGTTCAAGCTTTATAACTAATGGATGCATAGGCTTCCATAGCCTATGTCACTGGTATACTGAGTTTATGGAGAAGGCAGAGTCTTGTGCTGATTTAAAACCAACATTTTGCCGAACATGTTGTTTCTTCTGGGTTACTATAATAACACTATTAATAAAATCTCCTTTTCTCTTTTATATTTTATTATTCACCAGTATGCATTGTAATTTTATTTCAACCACCTTAAGTTTATCTTATTTATATTATGCACAAAATCCCTCTCCACTTTTGTATTTTTATTTTTCATAGTGCCAACATCTTTATTTACTCCATATCATATTTTATATTTATTAACATTAACTTCATGAATTAAATCAACTAAAGAATTACACATTTTCAATACCTTAAGTCATTTAATTTTACTTCAATTAATTATTACTGAACCCTTGTCTTTGTCTTATCTGCAGTTTCCTACGGAATATCCAAAAGACTTGGGTTCTACTATTCAACTAAATACACATTTCTACAACATAATCTGACACAGTAATTCTCCTGAGCGCCATCCTGTTATAACTCTTTGGTCTTTAGAGTCCTAAAAAATATTACAAACTTACTATTTTTTTCCTCAGGTCCTTCCCCCTTTTTTCACCTTCCTTATCTATTTCTTTCTTCCTCTTCCCAAATATTCACCCTTACTACTTTTTTCCCTGCAATCTATCAAGCAATGAAACATTCCTTCTGCTTCTCCACACATAATACATATTTCCTTACTACTCTGCCTAAAACCTTTAAGGTACAATGCCCGTATCCACATTCATGCATATCCTTGTCATTCATGTTTATCACAACTGTCAACATAATTCTCCCTTCCCAATCTTTCTTTATTACCTTGTAGAACCTCAAGGAGCTTTTATTTTAGGAACCTGACCATATCTCTTGCCTCTCTACATTTTCTATTCTCCTTTTTACTTCCTTCCAAAATTATTTTAAGTAACTTTACCTGCACTGCCATACATCCCCCAAATCAATTCTTCCACCAACTATCATTGTGCAAAACTGCTCTATGGTAATTCATATAAATTTTAATTATTTTATTATCTGCTAGTTCCAGATTCCTGTACCAATATTTTAAAACCCTTTCAACCACTGCTCCTTTTCTTCCTGGATGCTTATTTCAGTAAACCTAATAACTCTCTACAAAATATCTAAGTATTATATCAATTTTAGCAACAACTCCAACAATCTTATTTTGATTTAAAGTAAAACACTAAAAATCATGTCGTCACATTAAAACTCTCTTTAAGTTTCACAAACACCAACAATCCCCATACTTTCAATCTATAACATCTTTGATTCTACCATTGCTTTATGTAATCTCTCTAGTCAATTTATGGACATTTCTGGTATTTTATATAAACATACTTGCATGGCTCTCATAGCTATTTTTCCTTTAGCAACCACCTTCTTATCCTATGCTTCCCATCTTCCATTACTGCTTAATCTCACTCTCAAAAAATCAATTTCCTGTACTGCTTCCAATCCCTCTCCATACAAATTTAAAATTTTTCATTTTTATTTTCCTTTTTAAACTCATTATTTTAGATTTCTTAATACTTATTCTAATGCCCCACTCTCTACAGAATTTTCTGATTTCATTACTTGCCCCCTGCAATCCCAATAATGTTACTGCAACTACCATTAAATCATCAGCATAAAGTAATCCTGATATCTATTCCCTACCAATGGACAATCTGGGTTGTTTTTTCATCCTTTCCAAAATGTTATCAATGAATAAATTAAATAACACGAGACTCAATTTACATCCCTGTCCCCAATCCTATCTTCTGTTCAACTAACCTGTAATCCCATTCCTTTCACATTTTAAATTTGATAGTTTCATACATATTTTTGATCCCTATAATGAACTCATCACTTATATCCTTTTTACTTAATTTCTAATCTAATGCCTGCCTATTGTTAGTATCAAACACCTTTTCAAGTTGGCAAAGAACACATGTACTCTTCCTCATTTGTAACTTAAATACTTATTTACTATTGTCTGGATTATCATTATGTTATCCATTGTTCCCTTTCTAAATCCTGCTTGAAACTCAATTATTTTATGAATAAAATCATGTGATATATGTCGTACTAAACTCATATATTGCTTCACTTACTTGTGTTGATATTTGGAACTGGTTTTGGAGACTTTTGTCTTCATTTTCTGCCAAAGGTACGACTCAATTATTTTACTTTCCATTTTAGCCCATTCCTGTAACATATCTGATATCATTCCTGTATATATTTTGCCTAAAATGGACAGGAGACTAGTTCCTCTGTAATTACCCAGTTTGTTCTCATATCCCTTACATTTGCATTATAGGATCACCGTACTTATCTTCCAGTTTTCAGGAATCACTTTACTTACGAATTCAACCATTATTGTCATACCCTCTTCTGCTCTACCGAACAATTGCCAAAATTCCTGAATATTTCATCTTTACCAAATCTTAGTGTTATTCTTCACAACTTATACCATCTGATTGTGGCTAAAAGTTTGATTTATGTGCCACTAGAGAGAGTGAAAATATGAAATCCATTTCCCAACATATTATAAATATTAATTTTTAGTTTAAAAAGTATTAAACTGAAAGAAAAAAAATAAATCCATTATGGTATATTAATGTATTCCACCTGTTTACACCAACTCCATTTACTTACATAACACTACAACATGTTTCAGAAGCTAATTGCTTCCATCATCAGCTGTTGACTGACTACACGAACTGTGGCTTGATCCCAATTTGCTTTTGCAGCAGTATCTGATGGTTCTAATAGGAACTTGCTGAGTTCATTCAGGGTGGGAAATCAAAACTCATTAAGTTTTTCTTATTTTTTAAGATAAAAATGTTTTCCCAAGTGGATATTTCTATTGGTTTGTTAAGTTCTTTTAGCAGCCTAGTCTCTGGTCTAATTTCATAATTACTGATCCAAAAGTGAACTGTTACTGCTGATTTATCAACTTGTTTAAAACGAATATTCCAAAAGTGTTCTTTCCTTCAAATTTCCTAATTTCTCTTAGTTTTTCCTATGTATCTCTGATCACAATCCGCACATTTGATCTCATAAATTCCTGATTTCTGTTTTGTTGGTATAGTGTCTTTTACTGTGCAACCTAATAAATTCTTGGTATTATATTCGTTCTTTGGGGCTAACATAATACCTTGTTCTTTGAATATTCTCTTAAATTTGTTGTGGTAAGTTGGATAGTACATGAAGCTTTTGATTTTGTATCTTTCCTGGATGTTCCTCTGTGTGGAAACCTCTCTTATAGACTTTTGTCTTTTAACTTTATTGATAATTTTTATTGTGTCTTTGTTGAAACCATTGTTTATTGCTATCTTAATTATCTGTTGGTATTCCAAGTACTCTGTTTCTGTTAGTGGGATGGTAGTTAATCTGTGTGCCAAGCTGAAACACTACATATTTATGTGGAGTGGGATTATAACTATAATTTTTTTACATAATTTTCTGTGTGCATTTCTTTTGTATGAATTGCAAAGTTCAAACTGTCTTTATTTCTTATGATTTTTAAATCTAGGAATGGGAACCAACCATTTCTTTCTTATTCTATGATAAACTGTATAGATTTAAATTATAGATTAAGAAGATTCAGAGCATCTATTGAATGTTTTTTCAGTATCATTGCAAATATATCATCTACATACCTATATCCTGTCTTGAAAATTAAAGAGAGGGCTTTGGTGACTGGTAACTCAGCAAGTTCCTACTAGAACCATCAGAGACCACCAGAAAAGTATCTTAGGATCCAGCTGCCAGTTCGAGTAGTCGGTAAACAGCTGATGATAGAAGCAATTAACTTCTGAAACATCTCCTAGTGTTATGTAAGTAAATGGAGTTAGTATGAACAGATGGAGTACATTAATGTAGGATGTATGACCACTCCATTGTCTACAACTTCTATCATTATCACTGGAGATTATTTAGGCTGAATATGGGACTAAGTAATACCAAACTCTCTGAATAATTTCTACAATTTTTGGTGGCTCACAGATGATGAATAAATTATTTATAAATGGTAGTTTCTTTACTTGCTGTTAATGTTGTAAGCTGTTTTAACCTCTTCTCTTGTTTGAAATTCTTGATTTTCTTGTCTCCAATTTCTTGATCATACCTATTGACTTTTGTCATTTGTATCATGTGAGTGCTCTTTGATATATTCAAACTCATTCATGGGTATGTTAATGAGTTCACGTGCTAAGCTGTTGAGAAGTGCATGTTTATGTGCTGTGGGATTGAAGTCACATGTTTAATGTAATTTTCAGTCTGCCTATTCTTTCTGTATATTCCAAATTTCAAATTAATGCCTGTTCTTAAAATTAAGTCAAGAAAAAGAATCATGCTGTCTTGTTCTGCTTCAGATGTGAATTTAATATTTTTATCTTGCAGGTTTAGCAAGTATCATCCAAGTATTTCTTAACCTCCATGGACATAAAGTTTTTGAATGCATCCCTCAAGAATTCTGGTACCAGAATTTGTCAAAAAAAATTGTGAAATCCGACTGAAATGGTGAGATACAAATAGCAGCAAAAATAAAAATAATAATATCCAAGAAATACAAGCACTATACAAACCTTTAGGAAATAGGTTTGAAAATATAGATTTATTTAATGCTAACAAAAGTTTTGGGAAATTATATTTGGGACAATCTGGAATTCACATCTTTTGGTCACATTAACTTTAATACAAAAAAGAAAGCTGGAAAGTAACAAACATACTAAAGAACTTGCACAAGGAAAAAGTTATCAAGAATAACCAGCCATGTACTACACCCTAACCTTCGGATTGCAATGTAGTAAAACTATCTAAAAAAATTTCAACAAAGAAGGAAGTTTTTCAATAAAAAAGCCCTTTATTTAAGTTTTTAAATAAAAGGCTCAGAACATGTGTCAATTTTTCAAACAATGTGGAGGAATTTATAGTAGATGTGGAGGTGACAATCAACAGGTCAAATAATGATGACAACAACTCAGAAAAAAAGGGAAGGATTTTCTAAATCACATTACCAAAAGTATGATTAGGTTTAGAGCGCAAAAGCAAATCCTGGTATCACTTATTCAAAAATTGATAGTATATAAAAAACAGATAAAGGGAACAAAATTTTGATCATAGACAAAGTAGAATATCAATCAAAGATGGAAGAACTTCTCAGTGGGAAAGAGTAAATGTAAATAAAAGGGGACCTTTGAAAAAATGCATACAGTCTATAAACAAATCGGTCAACAAAAGCACATTCATTCCATCCAAGGAAAAACCAAAATTAAAAGCAAACACCACCACAATAGCAAGGATATATGGCCTACTGAAAATACATAAGTCAGGAAATCCCATGAGACCAACAATCAATTGTAGTAACACATATTCCTACTAACTAACAAGATGGCTCCTCAAAAATTTCCTAGATTTGATAGCTTAAGTGCAATTCCAAAGAACTGTTGAAGAAAATTAAATATTTCGTTCTCCAAAATGATGATCTTCTAGTGTTCTTTGATTTTTTTTATTTGTTATTTAAGGACGCTCTTTAACATCTCATGTCATCAGCATCCCATTGTATTTAGGGTGTGAAACGGCCGACAAATTTAGTTCAGAGGCCTCTTCTTTCAGGCTTAAGGTTCTTTATCATGCCATAAATGTACGGCACGGGACCCACGGCTTTACTTCCCTTCCAAAGGAAGCCATATTTACGATTTTTACACCCGAAAAAATTCATCGATCCTGGCCGGGTTCGAACCCGCAACCTTGGGTTTAGAAGGCAAGTATGGTTACCACTACACCACCAGGACCGACTTGTTCTTTGTTGTAAATCCACTCCTTACCACCCTAACAAAATGCAAACTCCCAATATTCCTTTAGAAATGGCTGCAGTTTCTGAAACTAAGCAATGAGGTGATTAAGGAATAATTCCAACTAACCACGTCTGCATCAGTCAGAATTTCTTCAGGTTCAACAGTGAATTTCATAAACAAGAAGCCTAGTTTAGCTATGAGAAATCCATTATCAACTTTTCTGGCTGATTTATATATGAGTAGTTTAGAAATGCATATCACCAAATCATTCCCATATATTTTTAAAGTCTGGTACAGATACATGGATGACATCCATACAATGGTTAACAAGAAACACATAGATGATGTTTTGAAATTGCTAAACCTACAAGATAGGGAAATGAAATTCGCAGTTGAAACAGAACAAGACAACATAATTCTTTTCCTTGACTTATAGATTATAAGAACAAGCAATAATTTAAAATTTGGAATATACAGAAAGAATATGCAGACTGACAATCACATAAAGACCAGTGGCTTTAATCACACAGTACACAAACATGTAATTCTCAAGAGCTTAGCACAAAGACTCATTAACATACCCATGAATGAGTTTGAATACAGCAAAGAGTACTCTCACATAATACAAATGGCAAAAGCCAATGGGTATGATCAAAAAATTGTGGTTAAAAAAATCAAGAATTTCAAACAATAGAAGAGGTTAAAACAGCTTACAACATTAACAAGTAAAGAAAGTACCATTCATAAGATGGCCCATCCTTGGGCCATCAAAAAATTCCAGAAAATTCTCCCAGAGTTTGGGATTATTTTGTTCCCAGTGAACAAATTCAGCCTAAATAATCAGCTAGCTCAACTCCAGTGATAATAATGGAAAACCTGATGGGAAGAAACCAAAAATGTATTAAATCAACTGCTCAGAATGCAACAAAGTAATATTGGGAAAACAAAAAAGAAGCATTGGAATTAGGCTAAAGGAACACTGGAGAAACAAGGATAGATACAATCAGATAGGTAAATCAGCAGTAGAACATCACTTTTAAAAAGATAAACATAATACAGAAATGTAAGTCAAATTACTGAAATTCATAGTTGGACCTTTGCAGCTGGATGGGGAAAAACATGTATATAAAATATGAAGATAAGATTATGAGCTTCAAGATCCCAACAGAAGACAAATTAATCTAAAAGTTCATAAAATGTGCATGAGAGTTACACAAAGTCCATTCGACCATCAACAATCTAGTAGTCTCACAACTGATGATGTAGTTTGTGGGCCTGTGAAACACATTCTGTGTAATTCAATGGTAAGTGGAGCATAAGAGTATTAAATCGACTGACCAACAATTAAGAATATATCATGGATGAATGTCTATTTCAAAGCAATGTGCTTTCAAATTTACAATGTAATGAAATGTAGCATTCTACATTACAGGATATAAGAGCAAAGCTGTTTCATACTGCAATGTGTAAATTAATATTATTGGAAACAGATTGTGTCTTATCTAATCTAATAAATTGGGTCTAAGGAATTTTCAATGACAATTTTCTGAGGACCATCACCATTCTCGTTTTCATAGGACATTCTACTGCATTTACTCATCACACCATCTTTTGATTTTCATTTTCACAGGATGTTTTAATGCATTTAAATTCATATCATCATCTTTTTACTATATTATAAGACTGAGCATATTCAATCAAAGATGTTGACATACCTTGGTGATTTCAGAACAAAGCATTTCTTCATTTAGAGGTAGTTAATAACAGCTTTAGCTTGCCACACTTCATTATACCATGGTATCAGTTTTGTTTTCCCCAGAAGCGTTTTGCCTGTGGGCGGGCACACAGCTCGTTAGCCAGTTAGCTAGCCAGCCGGTCTCAATGATTAGCAGGAGAGTAAAACAATATAACAAACCACACAATAATATACAAACCAATTTAAGAGGCTCATTACTTATCAAATCAGGTGTTGAAACTGACTGTTTTCATTCTCCATGCAGTTTTGGCATTTCTTTTAGGAAATTATACATCACTTGCTTTAGTTCATTTTGGGAAATCTGGACAATTTTCTGACAAATATTATCTTTGAGTTCTTATATGGTGTGCAGGCTTGTCTTGTACACAGCATTTTTAAATTATCCCAAAGATAATAATTACAGGCTATTTGATCGGTGGACCTAGGGGACCACAAAACCTACTAATAACTCTGACTTCTGGAAACAAATTGTGAACTGCTCTTATAGAATTGTGTGAGCAGTGGCAGAGTTCTGTTGAAAAAAATGCATGATCACACTCCCGTCAGTAGTATATACCACTCGGGAAACAGAAGGGTCAACGACCTCTTGGCGCCACACTCTGGCCTTGAACTGCCTAGACGTTCAAGGCCAGACTTTTGACCTTGACGTGTCTAGGCGTTCAAGGTCAGACTATTGACCTTGGATTGTCTAGACATCCAAGGTCGCTCCTGGCTCGAGGCACGCCGCACCCCGCCCCGCCTTCCGAGGGGTATTTTTTTTCTTTGTTGTTTTTAAAAATTTAAAAAAAAACTGACACAACAACAAAAATGAAAGTGGTTAATTTTCGTTTACTGAATAAGCAAAAAAAAAGTGTACACAATTATCTATAAAGCAGCATAATGGTATTGACAAAACAATTTACAAAAATTGACACAACAAAAATTAAAGTGGCTAGCGCGACGTTGTTTGCCGCTGCGGTCACGTTTTTTTGAGCGACGATCGTCGAGACGTGAGGTTCGTGGATGCTGCGTAGATGCTTCATGTATAATATCCACAGCAGGAGAAATAGTCCCAAGAGGAAAGCGGCCAGGCCGAGCACGGTGCACTGCATGTCTAGTCTGCGCTATTGCAGAAATTGCAATCTGCGACGTACGGAGGCGGTCCGTCGATATGCGTGCCGGAACCTGTGTTGTAGTGTGCGGTGCACCTGCGGTAGGGGGTGTATGCTTGCTTGCTGAAGAAGCTCAAATGCTCCCAGACGGCGTCGACGTCTAAAGGACGAAGAACGTCCAGAACGTAGGGATGAGCGGCAAGAGAGATTCGCTCGTGATCGGCCAGAAGCGACAGTCTCCTGTGCCACTTCAGATATTTGTGCAGAGCCCCTTCTAAGGAGCACATGATATCACAAAAAATATATAACAGAGTATAGAGGATAGACAACTCTAATATCTCGGAGTGTATGAGCACGCACCTTTAAATGGAGAGAGAGGGATGAAATGTGTGTGTGTGTGTGTATGGAGCAAGAGCCGGAACAAGACTGAAGCGGAGGTGGGAGGAGAGTCTCTCTCAAATAAGTATAAAAATAATAGATTACGTCATTGTTGGCTACATGATGCGCAATAGATTACGTAATTGGGTTTTTTCCATTAGTTTTAACGTTCTGATTGGTCAGAATAGCAGATATTCGGAATGGCTAAAGCAACGCGTTGAACGGAATACAATTGGGTAAAATAAGCTGTGTTGGGATTGGACAAATAAATCACGTAGTATATTGCTATTTAAAGAGATAAAAAAAGCATTACGTCAGTACAAGATGATTGCAATATTGATATTGCATGCTGCATGCGTGCTCACTAGAGCGAGTGCCGACTGCAATTGCGTGAGTTTTGGAAGATGCGGTTTTGAAGTAAACGACAAAACAGGATATATTCAAAAATGCGACCGTGTGTCGCAATAACTACGAACTTGCGCTCATTTGTTCTTGCGTTTATAAAAGGAATGCAACGTGCACGTTTGACGTCAATTTGTTGAGCGTAGAAAATATGAATAACGTGTACACTTGTCTAACACCCATAACTAGATGTAATTCGGCGAACGTTGCGGTAATGCGTATTACGGAGAGTTACACGTAGGTCACGTTCAGTGCGAAAGAGGTTATATGGTTAGCGATGTTTGCGAATGCGTGGAATCTACCACCTCGGCATTAAACAATACAGGTTGCAAATTTTACGGTGCACCTGCATATATGTTAACAAATCTAAATCGTACCATAAAGGTGGAAATAATGGACTGTAGAACGATTATCGACAAAGTCAATACGTCGTTAGGTTTAGATCTCGATTGGAAACTCGTGTCTAAAGAAACGCGTTTATTGTTAGTATATGACATAATTGGTGAGATGAATTCGTATTTTAGTAACAATTACATGTACATATTTGGAAAGTGCAGAAAAGGCGATTGGAATCTCAACATTGGAGGTAAAAGCGTTTCTGGGAGAGCGAAACGCGCGTCTGAATGGTCTGCGGAAGTTACGTTAAACATAAAATCGAGGGCGTCTCCATTAACAATTTGAGAAAAGCGGTCGCCGAAAAATGTAAGGTAGCGTTAAGCAAGGTTAGGCACAGACTCGTTAGGGAATGTAACGAAAAAATTAATAATATAAACGAGGAATTAGATACAGCTCTAGCGGACAAACAAAGACTAATAGACGAATGGGAAAAGTTCAAAGAATTAATTGATAAGGTAAAGCCGAGATTTAGTAGGGAATATAACGAAAAAGTTCATAATTTAAATTGGGAATTAGATACAGCTCTAGCGGATAAACAAAAACTAAAAGAGGATTTGGAAAAGATCGAAGAATTAATTGTAACCATGAAACAGTTATTGGAAGAAAGGAAACATAACCTAACTTGTCATAGAGCTCTGGTAGATACAATTAAACAAAACATAGACAAAATATACGGGGAATTTGTGGGTTTAAAAGATTTAGTAGCAAAGCTAACTAAATTACGCTTATGTAATGGTAAGAAAACTGAAAACAAGGGCACAGGGGATATTTACGTTAATTACGACGATGATGAGCATATGGAGCAATATGAAAAGGATGAAGATATGTTCGAAGAGGAAAATGTAGATGAAGATTTTGCATATATGACAAAATAATAGTGAGTATATATGAATCTAGAGTTTTCCAGTGCTACCAAAATCCTTATCGCCTCTAGAAGTATCTTTTAACACAGCAACTAGTTGTATTCTTGGCATCGCAATTTTTTCGCATATTAGTTGTGCTATCTTCTGTCTTTTGCAAACCTTACGCTTACAGTTAGAATTATTTCTCAGCAGAGCGCATATTTCTCCGGTAAAGTCCCTATCTACGATACCGCCTGACAACTAAGGCCTAAAATGGCTAAACTTGATTTTTCAGAAATGCGTATATAGGTGTTTTTGGGAGGGGTAGCTGAAATCCCCATAGGCACTTTAACTGTTTCGCGTGGTCTAATTACATATGACTTTGGAGAAAATACGTCTAAACCTGCCGATTCTTCAGTGCACCGTGCAGGCATTATTGCATGTTTATTGAGTAACACTATTTGAAGTGTTATCTGAAAATGAAAATGGAAAAAATAAGCAGTATGTATTTTTATCATTTTTCATTGATTAAATAAAAAATAAAAAGAGAATGTTTTTAAGAAAAAATTTGCAATGTATTCTGCAGACAAATGTGCACGAGCTTCCAATATATTGGTGTCGCGCAGATAATAATGAACAAAATCGTGAATATTTACAACAACAAAAAAGGCGTTGCAGAACGACATTTCTTATTGCTTCCACTTCGTTTCGCGAGCAGAACAAATTTGCTATATGCTCGCCCTTATTTACGGTGATCGCCGTATTGGAAAAGTTACAGATAAATACCGAAACCACGTGTACATCATCGCACGGAAAAAATTGCGTAGAAAAAAAATTAAGTTTTTAAATTTAGCCTATGGGCCGGAGTTAATATTCCGGTAAACCCTGTCGGTATGGAGATATTTAATCCTGTATATATGAGCATTTTTCCCATGGCTGGGATGGAAACACGTATAGAGCTCCTTAATTGAAAAATAGATGATACATCGATGGGTATCATCGAATCTGGCGATATGTGGTCGTATGCAATGCCGGAGGGGATTGTGAGGAGGGCAAGATGACGGTGTCGACACTCGCGATGTCGGCAATCACACGATCTCCTATAATCGTATGATTATCCACATCGTCATCGTCATCTTGCTGGTCATTACCGTCATCTTGCTGGTCATTACCGTCTGCGGCTATGCCATCTAGCACACTAATAAAATTTTTTAATGCTTCCACCAATACATTGGAAGCACTCCTTAAGCGTGACATATGTCTGCAAAGTACCTGTTCCATCGCAAGCGGCGTTTGCTATTCCATCATCAGCGGATGCTGCTATTGCCGCAGCCATTATTCCATCATCAGAGGGTGCTGCTGCCGATGCCGCTGGCATTGTTCTATCATCAGCGGGGCTGCTGCCGCTGTTCCATAACCATCAGCTGCTGCGGATGCTCCATCATCATCATCATCATCATCATCATCACCATCATCAGCGACGGCTATCGCTGGCCAATTCGCCGCATCTTTCTCGAAATGGGAATCAGCTGAGGCATCGGAGGGATCGCCGCTGCCCTCTTTCGGCTACTCGCGGCAATATCGTTCACCTCCGACGCCGCTCGATCCTCCATCTCTCCGGTTAAATCAATAACCTCAAATTGGCCTCTGCAGTACATTGTGCTTCAGTAGTAGCGGTAGTTCAGTAGCCTGAGCAAGAATCATGGTGATGAGCGAAAATTCTCGATGTTTTATACTCTTAAGGCATGCACGTGTGGGAGAAAATTGTTTACCTGCTAGCCAGCGCGCAGGTGTACACTAAAAAAAAGCGATGGGAGTTACAAGGTTGCATTTAATGATTATAGTTTTAGACGTGACGTTCATGCTCGAGAAGTAATTTTACGAGTAAGTTATTAATTTTTTTTGTTAAATATGGGCGAGACATAGTCACCTTTGCGCAAAACGCCCATCGGCAATGAGAACGAGGACGCGAGATAAAATCACCTTGTAGGATTGCTAATGCGAAAGTCACCTTGAGCTCTTCGTCTAGCAAAGTCACCTCGACAAAAGTATGACGCGGCACGTTTGCGCAAGAATAAGGCAAAAAATTTGCTAGCGAGGTAAAGTCACAGCCTAAGGTAAAGCATGACGCAACACGATAAGGAGAACAAAGTCACCTTCATACGCGCTCGCTCGCTCGCTCTCTCTCTCTAGTAAACAGGCAAAGTCACAGCCTAAGGTAAAGCGTGACGTAAGAAGTCACCTTTGAGCACACGCTGTTAGACAAAGTCACCTTCACTCGCGCTTTCTCCAGGGGAGAATAAGGAGCGAGGCAAAGTCACTGCCTAAGGTAAAGCATGACGCAATACATTACGTAAGAATAAGAAAAACAAAGTCACTTTCGCGCACACGCAGTTAGACAAAGTCACTTTCACACACACTCTCTCTCTAGTAAACAGATAGTGACGTAAGGAAAAAATATGAGCGAGACAAAGTCACCTTGCACGCAGACCGGTAAACAGATAGAGTGACGCAAGGCTGAGATGCTCCTTGAAGGATAAACGATACAAAAAATGTTACCTTGTATGCACGCCTAAGGTAAAGCAAATAACGTAAAAAAAATAATAAGGAAGTGACTAAATAGTAATTCAGAGCGCATATTAAGCAGGTTGTAAATGAAGTAGTTTTGCAAAATAATAGGCGCTTGCGGATATGAACAATAGGAAAGTCACCTTCTCGAGAATAAGGAAAGAGCGAGACAAAGTCACATTGGCGAGGCATGAAGCAGCCCGTTGCGCAAGAATAAGGAAAAAAGGCGAGACAAAGTCACTTTGTGCAGGCGAGGCGGCAGGGCGAGGCTGTCACGATTGGGAAATCGATTTAGTGTAATAATAATTTAAAAGCGATGTGCGAGGCAGAAAAATAGCAAGTCACCGGATAATAATTAAGCCGAGCAAGCGACCGCGACGTGATGTGCGAGGCTGAAAAATAGAAAGTCACCGGACAATAATTAAGCCGAGCAAGCGACCGTGACGTGAGGTGATTTAAAAGCGATGAGCGAGGCGATAAAATAGCAAGTCCGAAACAATAATTAAGCCGAGCAAGCGACCGCGACGTGAAGCAGTTAAAAGTCACCTTTGAACACATGCCCCGGGAAGAGTGACACGACATAGCAAGCACTAAAAAAAACACAACAACTTGCGGCAAGCAGTCATCTCCGATTCGGCGAGTACAAAAAATAATAATTATGAGTTGTACGATATTGCAGCATTGAACGAGAACGCTTAATAGATTATATTCGGGGTATTCCGAAACTATACTTTCGGCAGAACCCATGCCCACCGATGACGACGAAATCGACCCCTGGAATGGGTACATTGGGTTTTCGCTCGATATTTAGAATTTGTAAACGAGCAATTGTTAAACGGCGAAACGAGCTATTTTGGCATGTCGGTGGTCAATACCGAAAATCCCGATAGAGGGTTTTACGTCAGCGTCAGAAGGTTCGTGAACATAGAAGCGATATTAAATTCGGCGGAAGCTCTGATGCAGAGCAATTACAATTTTTTCACGAACGGCACATTAAAGTTTACGTGCGTTTACACCAAAATAGTTGAAGGAAACGGTCTTACCATCGGCTGCGATTTGTGCATGAAAAATAAAGGGATTATAGTGGTGAAAAATCGGATAATTTATGCCTACCTAGAGCAATTGCAATATTTGCGTCGCGAAGCTAGAAAACGATTCTAGCTATAATGCGATAAAAAGAAGCGATGGCGTGCAGACGCAGAAGGCGATAAACTTATGTAGACTCATCCGTAAAAATGTAAATGAGCCGTGCACCGTGGAAGACGTGAAACGTTTCGAAAGCGCTCTAAAGCGATATGCCTTCACGGTGTTCGACGGTCATGCTCAAAATAGAATATTTTACAGGTCGTCGATCGACAGCCCCAAATATGTGGATTTAATGTATCACGACAATCACTTTAACGCCATCGTGGACCAATACAGAGCGTTCAGGTGCACGCATTACTGCAGGCAGTGTAATCGCGCGTTCAAATACAAGAAGGAATTGCATCGGTGCGACAGCATATGTTCGAAGTGCAGCCTTTCTTGGGCGGCGGCTTTCTCTTTCGAGGAGTACGTATTTTGCTCCGCGTGCAATCGCGAATTTAAGGGAAAAGCGTGTCACGATAATCATTTGTTAAAGGGAGCGTTCTATCCCGGCGATTTGGCGTGTGCGACGTGGAAAGAGTGTGCCTTCTGTGCACAAACTGTACAACCTGAGGCGCAGAAAGGTTCCTCACGTCTGCGGCGAAACGTATTGCACGACGTGTAAATGTTACGTGAAGCCTAACCACCTCTGCTACATACAGCCGTATCGAAGCAGATCTTTGAGCAGAAATTACCTGTTTCATTTCGTACACTTCGAGTGCACTCAAGAGAAGCCTTACGGTTCCGAATACTTCGAGTACGAAGCCAATCTGTGCATCGCGTACCAAGCATGCAACGAATGCAACGCGAGCGAAAAGATGCAGATGTGCGCCAATTTCGGCGTGAAGGAGTGGGTGTACGAGAAGGATCCCGTGCGCCAGCTATTTCAATACGTCAACCTTCCTCGCACCGCTCTCAAGAACGTGACGGCGATTGCCCACAATCTAAAATCGTACGATGGACACATCTTGCTGAAATACATGGTGGGAACTCTAGGGTGGACGCCCGAATTGATCATGAACGGTAATCGCATATACAGAATAAAGCACGAAAACGTCACCTTAGATTCGCTAAATTTTATACCCTTTCCGCTATCGAAGTTTTCCAAAACTTTCGCGCTAGAAGAGGCGAAATGATATTTTCCCCATCTGTTCAACACTTCGGCCAACGTGAGGTACGTCGGCGCGATATCCGATTAGCGCTACTACTATCCCGACAAGATGTCAGCGCAAGAGAGAGAGAAATTCGAAGAGTGGCACGACGAACAGACGTCTTCGGGGCACGCGTTCGACCTGCGAAAGGAAATCGTGCGCATTGTAAGATGGACGTGCAGGTGCTGTGTCTCGGCGCATCCAAGTTCAGAAGAGAATTCATGGCGGAAAACGACATCGATCCGTTCAGGGAATAGGTGACCATTGCGAATGCATGCATGAACGTCTACCGAAAGCGATTCATGCCCAAAAACAGGATTTCGCTGATACCACTTGGCGGCTATCGCCTGGGCGATAAGCAGTCCTGCATCGCTCTCATCTGGCTGGAACTGAAGCACCACTTGAAGATTCGCCACGCGCTAAACGGTCGCGAGGTGGTGATAGCGAATCACAAGGTCGACGGATGCGGGAAAGACGAGGAATGCGGCAAGGAGATCGCGTACTTTTTCCACGGCTGCTTCTATCACGGATGTCGTCGATGCTACGTCAATAGAACGGCGATACTCTGCGGCATGGGAAGCGAAACGATGGACTCCAGGTTCGAAACCACCGAAATTGCGACCAAGAGGACCAGACTTCGGGATACGAGGTGATTGAGGTGTGGGGATACGAATTCAACGCCGGGATCGAGAGCAGCGAGGAGCTCGCCAGATTTGCCGCATCCTTCTCGGTGCCGCCGACCCTGCAGCCGAGAGAAGCGTTCTCGGCGGTCGCACGAACTGCGTCAAACTGTACAGCGAGGCGGCCGAGGGCGAGAAGATACTCTACTACGACGTGTGCATCCTCTATCCTTACGTGAACAAGACCAAAGCCTACCCCGTGGGTCATCCCAAGATTCACTGCGACGAGCGCAAGATACCGAGGTTGGAGGATTGATCAAGTGCAAGGTGCTGCCTCCGGTCGATCTCTACCACCCCGTGCTTCCGATGCGCGTCAACGGCAAACTGGTGTTTCCCATGTGCGGAGCATGCGCGCTAGCGGAAAACCAGCTAGACGACTTCAATCACGACGAGGAGAGAAGCATATCGGACACCTGGGTTGTGGACGAGATGAAGGTCGCCATCGCCAAAGGTTACTCGATATTGGAAACGTGCGAAATGTGGGAATACGAGGTGGCACGCTACGACCCTGCCACGGGCGAATGGGGCCTGTTTGAGGATTACGTCAATCAATTCTTGAAGATCAAGACGGAAGCGACGGGCTGGCCGTCGCACTGCGTCGCCGACGCCAACAGGGAGGAATTCATGAGGAGCTTCGAGGCGAGAGAAGGCGTGAAGTTGGACCCCGGTGCCATGCACCGCCACCGCGGCAGGCGAGAACTCGCGGAGCTTATGCTCAACACCTTCTAAGGCAAGTACGACCAGAGGAACAACCTGCCGACCTGCGAACTGGTGGACGCGTACCTTCGACTCGTGGAGCTGCTGAACAAACCCTGCATAGAGATGCAGAGTTCCTGCCGACCACGGATCGAATTGTCTACGTGGTCTGGAGGCACGTCAAGGATAGCCCGAAATTGAATTGCGCAGTCAACGTGGTAATAGCGGCGTACACCAGGGCTCACGCCAGACTGGAGCTCTACTCCTACCTGAAGCGCCTGGGCGAGCGCGTGTTGTATTTCGACACGCATTCGGTGATAGCGCTGTGCAAGCCCGGCGACTGGATGCTACCCACGGGCTCCTTCCTCGGATGCATTACCGACGAGCTGGAAGGTTACGGCAGAGACGCTCACATCGATCAATTCGTGTGGACGGGGCCTAAGAGCTACGGATTTAGGGTGAGGAACGCCGACGACGGCAAGACCAGGGTAATTTGAAAGCTCAAAGGCTTCTCGCTGAACTTGAGCAACGCGCTCAAGATCAACGTGGGCATCAGGCGCGACATGGTGATGCGCGATAACGACCGTGGTTTGTCAACACAAAAATCGGATAGCGCGAAAGCCCCTGTGGACCCCCGTCACCGAGCCGTCGACCAACACGTTTTGCATGGTGGTCATTAAGCGCAGTAGACGACGCTCGTCGGAGGACGACAACGCCGGGGCCGGCGCCAATATTTTCGAGACGGTGCTGTATGCCTATAAAAGAGGTCTTCGAGAACGAAATTAGCGTCAAAATGGATTACGACGCGGACGCCTTGTCGGCCGACGCGCCGCTGCAATTTTCCACGAAGTGCACGGCCGGCGAGGCGAAGCTCCGCGAGAGGGACGATTTCAAGAAGAGGAAGCGATCGATCGACGACGACCGACGACGCGCCTCGAAGCGGGGGTTCCTCGAGACGCTGCTTGCTGGGGACCTGAAGCGCCCGCGCATCGACGACGACGGCGACCAATGACGCACCAAGACGGCTATCGAAGCCTTCGATCTAGACGCTCCAGGGAGGATGATGATGAGGTAGAGGACGAGATTTCACCCTTACGAACGGCACGAGGAGGAGGAGGGTTCGACGGTAGCGGGGGGCGGTTTCGGAGGCGAGATCGTGGACCAAAATTACAAAAAAAAAAAATTTAGACGCGTCGGAGCGAGCAGGCATGTTGAGATGAGAGACGGTTTAGGAGGCGAGATCAGGGACCAAAATTACAAAAAAAAAAAAAAATTTAGACGCGTTCGCGCAGGCAGGGACGTGCTGATGAGAGACGATTTTCGGAGGCGAGATCGTTGACCAGAATTACAAAGAATTTAGACGCGTTCCCTCTGGCGAGGACGTCTAGATGGAGGATGAGGAGGAGCGGCGGCGCGCCGAGACGGTCGAACCCGAGTTCGCGAAATTTAGGTTCCCAGCATGATGCAGGTGGCGGGGCAGTCCCGCTGCGGAAAGTCCACCTTCGTGAAAAATCTGCTCAGGCACGCGGATAGGGTGTTCGATCGTCCCTTCAGGAGGGCCTTGTGGTGTCACCCTCCCGAATACCCGCCTCGCGAATTTAACAATTGCAATTTCAACATGCGGCTGCACGAAGGAGTGCCGGATCTGGAGACCGTGAGGAATGGCGATCTGGTGGTGCTCGACGACATGATGTACAAGGCCGACGGCAGCGACGTTTCCTATTTTTTCACCAAAGATTCCCATCACAAAAATTTCGGCGTGATATATGTATTGCAGAACGTTTTCCCTAAGGGAAAAAATTTGCAACGATGTCCCTCAATGCCAATTACATCATCGTATTCAAGAACAATCGCGACAAAATGCAGGTGAACAAACTGTGCCAGCAGCTGGAACCGCTAAACTCCAAATTTCTGCTCGAGGTTTTCGACAAGGCCACGAAAGTGCCTCACGGCTACCTTGTGCTGGATTGCTCTCAAAGCACTCCGGACGAATATCGGTACAGGACGGGCGCCCAACGAGACGATGTACTCCTTCAGGCCTAAATAAATAAATAGGGCCGAGGTAACGGTCGCTCCGTCAGTTTCATCGTCGACCCGATGAACGAGACGAGCGTTCCGAGGCTGACTCCCCGAGTCTTCAAGAGAGTGTGCAATTTGTCCTCTCCGACAATAGCCCGGCAGTGCGGCAACCTGGCGGTGTTGGACAAGGCAAAGCCTAAATTGCGTCTTAAATTGCTGAAGGGTGCAAATTCGGAGCTGTTAAAGGCAATTTCCGAATGCGTCCTGAACGTCAGCAGCGGCAAAGTGCCCATTTCTTCGAAGAGCGCAAAACGCTTAAAGAAGCACAGAATGTTGTGGAGGAGATTAGTCGACAGAACGTCTTTGAAGAAGAAGAAGAAGAAGAAGAAGAAGAAGAAAGCCATCGCCGTGCAAAAGGGCGGATTCCTGCCCGCCTTCATATTGCCCGTGTTGACGGCGCTGGGAAGCGCGCTGGTGTCCAAACTCGCTTAGCGAGATGAGGCACCGCAAGGAGAACATGCTCATGCACTCGCAGCCCGAGAGCGTGAAAAGACTGCACGTGATCGACAGGACGCTGTCGGGCCGGATCGACGACATAAATAAAATAAGAAATTTGACTCTATCACCGGACAAGTGGAAATTGCTCAGATATGAATTATCGGATGATCACGATCTCATGTCAAAGTTGCGCAAGTCATATCTGCGGACGGCGAAGCAGCAAGAAAGGGCATTGGAGAAAGGGGAGGAAGATGACAAGGGCGAGGTCACGGCGCGCGATGCGGAACGCTTTCGAGGAAAGATAAAGCGAGAGAGGAAGAGAAAGGCGCCCAAGAGTCGGAAAGAAATGAGCGAAAGTTCGGACGACAAAGTCAGATACAGTCCTTAAACTTGCGCAGGAACAAATGGCTGCAACTTTAACGCGAGACGAGACAAGGGAGCCGGATAGGTATTATTCGAAGATCGACCCCTACGCGGGCCTCGGCACCGTCGCGAAGCTTCGTCCCGAAGATAGAACATTATCTGCACGGGCAGGAGAGCTACGCCCTTCACAAGCCCGCGAGAAAGCGCTTCGCCACAAAACATTATCACGTGACTAACATACATGATTTGTGGGAAGCCCACTTGAACGTCTTGGATGTTCTGAAGACGCGCAACGAGCCGTACGCTTACATGTTGACGGTCATCGAGGTCTTTTCAACTTTGCGTGGGCTGCACCGATGAAATCTAAATCGGGAAGCGAGATCGTCGGTGCGTTTCACGCCATATTCGCCGAAAGCGGACGCGCTCCCAGGGTGCTTCGGACCGATAGAGGCACGGAGTTCACCAATCGTCAATTTCGGGCTTTATTGAAAAACAGGGGAATATCTCACCACACGGCCAAGAATTCCGTCAAGGCCAGCATCGTGGAAAGATTCAACAGGACTCTGAAGACGAAGATGTGGAAATACTTCACGCACATTAATACTCGTAGATACGTCAACGACTTGCCGAAACTCGTTCGTTCTTACGACTCTTATCATCGGACGATCACGATGGCGGCCTCAGACGTGAAAGAGACCAACATCTCCGAGGTTTACAACACTCGTGCGAACGAGCGACGTCGGTACACCACTCCCCGATACAAGATCGGCGGGCACGTGCGCATTTCGAAGCACAAATTGACGTTCGACAAGGGCTACGTGCAAAATTGGACGGACGAAATATTCGTGATTCGCTAGATAGTGAGAGGATCTCCTACCGTCTACGAACTGAGCGACCTGGGAGGAGAAGAACGGCATGTTCTACGCCGAAGAGATACAGAGGGTTCGACTTCCCGCCGGCTACAAGATTGATAAAATCCTGGACGAGCGAGGCAGAGGCGCCAATAGTGAGGTGTTCGTGAAGTGGAAAGGTTATCCGTCGAAATTTAATTCTTGGATCAAGAGCTCGGCCGTGCTGTCGCCATGATAGGAAGAGAACCTTTTTCGATAACCCTCATCAGCAACGGTTCCATGAATCACTTCGAGAACAATACCTCTTCGCGCTTTTCCAACATGCTGTCTCAGCGAAAGGTCCTAATGGGCGAGTGGGAGGTGGCGCTCACCAAGAAACGATATCCGGGCTCATTTCTAAATATATCGAAAGGCGGAATTTTATAAAGGGCACCATGATTCAGAGAAGCAAATCGGGCGAATTTCTCGAATCGTATTTACGTTTCGAATTGAGGGAAAGCACCATAACCGATAACGTAATGCATTGACCGAACTCAATCGCGTCATTCTCAAAGAGGCTCGCGTCGAAGCTTTCTTTAAATACGCAAGCAGCCGGGTTTCGTCACCATTAACGCTAACGTCGTGAATAAGGAGTCTCGAAATGAAGGTGCGACGCCGGTCTCGTCTACAGAAGAGAAAGAAGAGGGGAAATCAAACGATACGGAACCTGCGGCCAGCGTGCCGAAGTCCGAAGAGGCAAAAAAGAGAAAGGCTCCACCGGCAGCGATTATGATTCGAAATCTGTATCTATTGCCGGATTTGAGCAGGCAATTTGAACCCGGTACGGATTTTACGACGACCTTGCGTGCCAGGTATCCCATGAATCCCTATGTCTCGTTTCCGTACGATCTATTCGTCTACTGCAACCTGGTGCACCCGCAGATGGTTAGCGACACGTTTGCTCAGATCGCCGAAAGCACGACGGTCGAAATAGACGTCGATCACAGGCACTTGGCGATGGAAAAATCGTTTTTTCCCCTGAATTGGGTTCCCTTGCTATCTCACCATTTTCAAATCGTGCACATACATTTAAGAACAAGCACGGGACAATTATTACCATTCATGGATGGGTTTTCTTAGGCAATAGTTCTATCATTTAGACCCAAGAATGAACCATCGGCATCTAGTTAATCACTTTCTCTATCAGACAGGGAGAGGGGTAGTTGTGGATGATCGTCATTTCGTCTCATACAAAGGTAGACGCTTTCAGAGAGGTCGAGGACTCTTCGGAGTGCTAGGAGGATTGAGGAGATTCCTGTCTCCGGTGCTGAAGAACGCTGCCAAGACGGTGGGCAAGGAGGCCTTAAACGTCGGCGCTAACGTGCTGTTGGACGTGTGTCGCAGAAGTCTTTCAAGCGCTCTCTCGGAGATAGGCTAAGAGAGGGAGGCGTTAACTTGAAGCGAAAGGCCATCGAAGCCGTCGATACCATGCTCGGATCGGGGATAAATGCGCGCAGGAGGAGACATTCGATTCAGTCTAAGCCGAGGCGCGCTAAGGGAGATAGAAAGAAAAAAGAAGAAAAAGGAAGATATATTTTCGTGATGTCTAGCGTGCACGTAAATATGGCCTTCAACATCTACGACGATCTGGCGGTGCAGACGAGCGTCGACAATTACACGTGGTGATCCTTGACCATCAAAACGCTATAACGTACAATTCTCCGATCATCTTTCACTATATGGGAAATGCCGACACTTACCTGGATCTTTCGTACGTAGTTTTACACCTACGTTGCAAGATCGTCAGCGAGGACGGCAGTGAAATCACTCTGGTCAATAATTCCGTAAGTTCTCTATTTCAGCAGATGGAAGTGATACTAAATAACGTCACGGTGACGCAGCCTCAACCGGGGTATCCGTACAAGACCTATCTGGAGACTCTGCTAACTTACTCTAGCGATGCCATGAACACGCGTCTGCAGGCGTCGCTGTGGAAATTGGACGAAGCCGCTAACATGGACGGCTTCGATAATTCGGCAGCAAAATGGCGTTTCGGAATAACGAAGGGTAGCAGAGAATTCGAGCTGATGAGCTGCCTGCCTATCTCTTGAATAACGTCTTCTTAACGATTAAGCTAACGCCCTCGAGCCCCGAGTTTCACCTCGTGTCCAGAGACCCGATAAAGAGAAAGACGATCATAACTTTTGCAAAACTTCATCTAAAGCGCATCTTCCCCTCTACCACCATCTTGCAGGCCCATCAGGAAGCATTATCGAAAGTTAACGCAAAGTACTACCTCATCGACGTCGATCTGCAGGCCTTTAAAATTCCGAAGGACACTCACAGCAAGATGTTTAGCGACATTCTTGTGGGCAAGGTGCCTCGCAGAATCACGGTGGCCTTCGTGACGGACAAGGCGTACAGCGGCGATTACGAGAGAAATCCTTATAATCTTCGCCGCTTCGACAGAAACTTCGTTCAGATGTGCGTGAACGGCCAACCCGTAGCCTCTCATCCTCTAACGCCCGACTGTGCAAACAATTACTTCTTGCAGCGCTTCCAAACGCTGCAGGACGGCCTAGGAAGATACTTCGAAAATCACGGACATTCCATATCGAGAGAAACTTACGCTAAAGGCTACACCGTGCTCGTTTACGATTTAACGGTAGACATGAGTACCAACGAAACATACGTTTACGGCATGCATCACGGTAACGTTTCGATAAGCGTGGCTTTCAAAAAGGCGCTCTCGGAGCCCCTTTGCATGCTCGTTTGTTTGGAATATCATCGCACCCTGGAAATAGACTCGAATAGATCGATATTCGTATCATGAACACGAAGCAGATACACGATTATTTAAGGAAAAACTCCTCCACCCGACCCCATTTCATAGGCGTTTATGCCTGCGATCAAATTCCGCATCGCCTTTCGCCGACCCGCTATCCCGTGGCGCTGGTTGCAAACACGGATCCTAGCAACAGGCCCGACGAGCACTGGATAGGCATCTTCGTGTCTAGGTCGGGCGTCGGAAAATATTTCGACAGTTTCGGCATGCCTCCTCTCTCGCCTCACTTCTTAAACTTTCTGCAAAATCACTGCGGAGGATGTTGGAGCTACGTTCCTCGAAGATTACAAAATTCGAACAGTTCCACCTGCGGACATTACGTAATTTCCTACATCGCGCATCGATGCTGCAATCTGCCTAGGGAAATCTTTTATTCGAAATTTAAAATAACAGATTTCAAACGCAACGACTTGCTGTCGCGGGGAGTGGAATCTTCAAGTTTGCAAACCTTTAAAAGGTGGGTATTGCTGTCATTTTTAATCATTCGCTCGGGCTTCGAGCACGTGACCATGTCGTGTTTCGTGCAATTCAATTTCTTGATCGATAACGATCGAAAGTACGTGGTTAAAGAGCTGGCCATATGCGGTTCGGATCGCGAGGTGCAGACGTGGTTCTTTAGACCTCCTTCTCGAGATAATGGCACACCGGCGTTAAAATCGATCGACGACGAAATAGTGTCCAGCGTGCACGGCATAAAGTGGGAGTACGGCGACGTAAACTACGATTTATTGGTGCCCATCTTAAAGCGATCCACCAACCTGTTCACGGTGATCTTCACCAAAGGAGAGGAAAGGGCTAAATTTCTCGGAGAGATCATCGATCGCACGGTGGTGAACGTCGAAGAACTCGGATTCTCGGACGAATCCCTCGTCTCTTTCGTCGCGCGATCGTGCCTCCAACCTTGTCACAGGTTCGGATCCCTAGTTTGCTCTCAGAGAAGTGCCGTAAACATATCCAAGTGGTATGCACACCTCGCCGATAAACGCAATGCTTACCCGTGCGACCCCATGCCTAACGAATCTCGCCTACCTCTCGACCTGAACCACGACGTCACAAACATACCTCATAACGTCAATTATTTGTTTTAGATTGCGGGATATATAAGAGAACGTCCCTGACTCAAACGGCATCATCGAGAGATGATCGCGCGTCAGGTAAGTAGCGATGCCCTACTGTGCCTTCTCTCTCTCTTTCATTCTTATCCTACATTTTACGAATAATTCTCTGTTCCAGAATTATGGAAATGGTGACGACGACGACGGAGACGGTAAGCATGCGCACCAAGCCCCATCCTCCGTTCGGCATAAGAGGCAAGACCTACCATCTGGATTTGTCCGGAAAGAAATATCTATTCGTGGGATTTTCCCCCGATCCTCCATATGAACTCTGCATCGACATCGGAAAGCACGGCGAGAATCGGCCCGTTCGTCTGAACGACTTGAAAGACTGGAAGAACGTCAGAACGTGCATCGGCAACGTGGACATGGCGTCGAAGAAGGACAACGTGAAGTGGGACTTAAAGCTAACGGATAATTTGAAAATAGACGTTAAACACGTTTTCGGCACTCCGAACATCATCCTCAAACAGTGCGGAGAAAGCATGTCTCTCGTGAAAGAAGAGTGGAAAATTTTGATTAGATTACATCCTCTATTCTACATCTTCTATCACAGGAGCAAAGAGAGCAAGGAGGTGAGCAACTTAATTATCACTTACGTCAGATACCTAAATGACGCGGTGGAATAATCCGAAGATATGACCTTTTCGAACTTCACAAGATACATTACGTGCGCCACGCCTTTGGACTTTTACGAACTCGTTTACCTCGTGCACGACCGGTTAAAGGAAGAGATAGAAAAAAAGAAAAAGACGGCGACAAACTAAAGAAACCGGTTTATGGTGGGGGTAAGCCTCGTGTATAAAGCGGAATGTCTCGGACGGATCTCGCCAGCTCAGAGAGAGAGATGGCAGCTAGTGCCGAAGGCAACAACATGTACGAGTTCGAGTCCTTGTGCAGGGTGTTGAAAAATCTGAACGAGCTTGGCGGAGGTGCTTTTGCCAGAACTTTGAAGATAAACGAACTGGAAGTGGGCGTCGGTTATCCCATAGAGGAGATTCGAACGGTATTGACAAAGTTCGGCAAACGAACAGTGGTGAGAATCGACGACAGGGACCTGTTTCTACCGTCGAGATTCGACAATTTAAACCAGACGCTGACCTGCATTAACAATCACAGGTTTTTGCTAATATACCAGGGAGAAGAGGCGTTGCAGAACTGTCACAGGAGAAACATTTTCTCCTTTCAGAGCGCCGATCTACCCTGCACTTCTCCCGCCGCCAAGCAATGAATTGTCGCAGACGCGATCGACGACAACCGTACAAGTTGGCACTTTCGCCTAAAATGGAACATCCCCGCGTCTATGCGTCGCATTTTTACTCGACGCCTTCGAAGTGGGAAGCGGCGTGAGCACCAGGCTGATGTTCACCTCCATCGGCAAGACTTATAATCTCCGATTAAACTTGCAGATGATTTCCGAATATCCGAGAACGGTCCACTTAATATACCGCCTCCTGAATTACGTCCCGGCGCCGTCGTTTGTATTGAATGTTCACTTCAACAGCTTCCTGACCGGCAAGAGAAACGCTAGAGTGACGATAGCGGTGATGGACGGAGATACTGCAATACCCGTATCGGATCAGATCGTCCTCAAGAAGGGCTATTCGACATCGTGAGAGGAGGTGTGGATACTAATTTAATTACTACATCCATGATAGCGCCCGGATACGACGAAGATGCGACGCTCGTCTACGAATGCACAACTTTCTCCTTGAACGGCTGCAGCTCTGAAGAATGCCAATGCAACGACAGCGACAGCTGCAGTCCTGATAACGAGTGTGTGACAAGATTTTGCATTACCTTCCAAAAATATTCGTCGAAACCACCTGCAGCAGCGAAAGATTCGCGGCCAATTTCGGAATCGAAAGCAGAAGCGGTCCAAGGTGCTTCCTCTGAAACAGTTCCGATCTCTTTAACTTTTTTTGCGACGGATCAGTGTAGCACAATTTTTTTTACGGTGAAGGAACAGTGTATAAATCTTTGTGGTGATGGAATTAACTTATCAATATCTTTGAGGTGTACTGTATGTAACTTTTCTTTGTGGTGATGGAATTAAGTTATCAATATCTTTGTGATGTACTGTATGTAAGTTTTTTGTACTGGAGCGCACTGCAGAAATATTTTTGTTTGTAAGCGGCGCACTCCGGGGAAAAACAATAAAGAAAAAATACCCCTTGAGAGTCGGGCCGGGGTGCGGCGTGCCTCGAGCCAGGCGCGACCTTGAACGTCTAGACAATTCAAGGTCAAAAGTCTGACCTCGAACGTCTAGGCAATTCAAGGTCAAATATCTGACCTTGAACGTCTAGACAGTTCAAGATCAGAATCTGGCGCCAAGAGGTCGTTGACTCTGTGTGCCTCCCGAAGGGTATATACTACTCCCGTCATTAATTCTCTGAAAAAAAAATTAGTATGGTATTCGTAACAGAATCAACTGTATGCTAAAAATTTTGTTCCTATGATTCTTTTACCATTGAGTTAACATGCATGAACTGTACATAAAGACATGCTGTGCTGTTGTAAACACAGGAGGCCTAATGCACTTTATATATACTGTCAAATTAAAAAACGAACAACACAACACACACCTAGGAACTGCTGCAGTATGACTATGACAGTTAGCAAAGTCAACAAGTATGCAAGCAGGCTTGCTGCCCCTCCACAGAATAGCAAACAAGTGGGGTCTCGCTCATTGGAAAAACCTCATACCGCGGCAGGAAAGCAACACTGATCACACAATATTAGTGAGTCAGCACTTTTTCAACGTCTATATGACATATTGCTACAATTCATAAACTTGAAATTCCACATGTGGCATTTATACATTTAAGACATTCTTGTCACATGAAAATCTTAAATCAACTAAAAATGGATTAGAGGATGAGCACAGAGATCAACCTTTTAAATTAACTGCAAAAGAGCTATTCAAAATTAATTAAATACTGCAATGGAAAACCGATTTTGTTTTATAGTGATAGTATTTATTCTGTCATTATATGTAGAATGCATTAACCTCATTCAATAGTTCTTGCATTTTTCATCTGGGAATATTTATGTCTGTTCATGATTTCAGAAACAAATATGATAATTATTGGGTAATTAAACAGTTGTATAAGTACTTGTATGTGGTACTTCTCTAAATTTACAGTGTATTAATAAAATATGAATTCTGTTGCTCATCTTGCAGTTACAGTATAACATGTATACATTTTTGGTTCGTGAATTAATTGTGAATTTTCTGTGCTCTAGTGTCTATAATTTTGTGAATAAATTATAATGAGATGATTCTCATCAATCATCTACAAGATGATTTCAACAAGATTCTGCCACAACCTATTCTGCCTGTGATTCTATGACAGAATCATTTATAGAGGATTATAGCCCTCATCTTGCTGCATGGAACTGTTATTTGTGGGGAACTCGAAAAAATAAAAATCTATAGAAATAATCCTCACAATATAGGTGTGGGTACTGGTAGTATAGTGGAAACCATACTTGCCTCCTAAACCCAAGACTACAGGTTAACAGCCAGGATTGATGGATTTTTTCAAGAGTAAAAATCTTAAGCAAAATTTGTTGAGCATTTCACTCCTTGAATTGAATGGGATACTAATGACCTGAGATGTTAAGCAGCATCCATTAAAAAAAAAAAAAAAAAAAAAAATCACTGCAGATGAACTGAAAGGCAAAATTCAAATTTGAATAACTTCAGAAGCCAAAGTTTTTACAATATTTACATACAGGGAGATTATGAATCAATAAAGCTGTAAATCAGTTGATCACAATAGCCCAAGCACTTTGATGGCAGATGGCTGACTGGAACATAGTATTTTTAAATCACTTACCACTTACATATTACTTATATATCACTTCTCAGCTAGCAACAAGATGTAAAATGTAAGGTTATTTTCGAAAAGTCATATAATCAATACAAAGAATTTATTTCAACATTCTTGAGCTTTCCTTACATCTTGAAGCTATGCTGAACTCACAGTTATTTCACATTTCTAACAGTTAATTTTAGTGTTTTTGGGTGTCAGCTGAGAATGATGATGTTAGGCACAAAGGCTACCACCACATTATTTACTTCAAACCATCCTATGCACCATATTGACCTTACTGAGTCACTTTTAAACCTACTAATAATTGAAATCATTTCAGAGAAATTTATTTATTCCTTTTTTCTAATTGAATTAATACCTTTGTTAAAATAAGACACTTTACTCTCCACTTTACATTTGTTTACCTGAATGAATGAATTTTATTTTTCATACACCAACATACAAAATATTTATAACAAAATGAACACAAAATAAACCATTAAAAATAAAGTGTAACAAATAGGATCCATGCCTTTGGTAATTCCAGAAGGTACTAACTTCAATCAAAATTTAATAAAATATAATTAGTAATATCTTTATAAAATTATGAATATATTATAATTTTTTAATTCTTAATACTTCACTCCAAACATTTCAATTTAATTAGACCAACTCCCTAGTTCCCGGTTCATCAGCAGCTACCTACTGGAATATCCAGGGGCCAGGCTCTGAACAAAAAAAAAAAAAAAAAAAAAAAAAAAAAAAAAAAAAAAAACCATAGTACTATAAATAACTTATACACAAACCATTATTTTAAGCATTAAGGTTAACACAAACTAAAACTTGAATACCTGCTTGTGATTTTTTTTATTTAATGATGTAACATACCTCTGCATTTAGCCGAGCTGGCAGGAAATCAGACAGCGACTCAAATGGAAATTCATCTTCAGTCTCAGTGAGAGAGTCACGACGAACAAAACGTAAGTTTACAGGTGCTGGCTGCACATCACCATCCTGTTTCTTGAACCTAGCAATGCGATCAACCATCAACTTCTTTATGTAGTAATAGAAGTACACATAGTGGCCCAGCACATAGACACAGACAGCCAATACCTACAAAATGTGACATACTGTAACATCCTTTCTAACCATGTATTACTAAAACAATAAATAAATCTAGTCTATGCATGATTATGACCAATGTAAGCCATCCAAAGAGGTATGTAAGATACTAACAGCTATTTGATAGTTACAAATACAATATATTTTCATTATTTTTATGAAACTTTCAATGTGATAAAAACTAAAGTTTTCAGGAAAAAGGAAAAAGGAATTCACTGTCAATATATTATGGTATTCCTGAATGTGTTGATGAATCAATGCATATATAGCAACATTACACACTATCAGTTTAAAATTTATTAAAATATACTAGCTTTGAAATAAAAAATTTGATTTTTTCTTAATAATGTTACATAGGTGGTATCAAACTGTTGCTTTAAAATACAATACATAGCAGTTTTTGTTGTGTGCTAGTAAACACTTGTTTCAGTAAAATATGAAGAGATTACTGTGTTACTGTGCAAATATCACATTATTATTAATTATAACATACTTATATATTTATTTATTGATTATAAATTTGCATTACTAATTTTCAAATGTGATTAAATAGAGACACAATTTTGTGGTAGGGAGAACTCTAAATTAATATCAAGGCTTACAAATTATTCTGATTTTGTTTATTGTGTAATTTTTTGTGATTACTTTACATTAATTCAAACATAATTATCTAGTTTGACATTTGCATTTTCAATTGAAGACATGTTTTATAACTTATTACAAAATAATATTTTATGCCTTTCAATACTGTTTTAATTCACATGAACTCTTCAGACAACTAATATCTCCAAATTGGCATTCCTATGTCGTATACAAAACATAATAATATAACATAACTATTTAAACACAATATTAAGAGGAAGAAAATATATCATACAGTTAAAGTGCACACAGAACTATTATAATAATGTTTTCAGTCATTCATAAACTGTCAAATTTCTCAATGTTCCCTTTTTTGTCTAGTTTAAAAGGAAGGCTATTATAGAAAGCATGGTGATCCTTTTCTATGACTTTCTTCATTTCTTGTAGATGTTTGTATTTCAACTCTGTAATAGGTACATCTTGACTGTAAAAGCTCATGCTTCAGAGATAACAGCAATTGTAGACCTCATCTTCTTTTGTGGTAATGATTCATATTCAGCAGTATGATCAATTTTGAAAAGAATTTCACCATTTGGGAGATATTTTAAGAGCCCATATGTTACAAACAACAGGACCCCTAATTTTCTTTCCAGGCCAAAGTTATGCTAGATTTGAAGACACCTTATCATAGTTTTCAAAAAATGTATAGTTTCATACATTGACTGTGTATGGCTGTGATGGTCTGGCTTATTGCATGAGAGCTACACGATTAATGGAGAATTCATTGAAGGATTTAAATATTCCTGCAATGTAGCATGGACACTATATGTCCCTATCATAGTGTGCCCTTTTTCAAGAAATAGTTGCTGAATTATCTGTGATTTTTTTCTGTCCAACATCACTCGATGTGCTTGTGAGAACTTTATTGCAATTTTGGTATGCACAATCATCAGAAATAAGTGTATCTTGATTAATTGATTGTGGATTTTTTCATAATGAAATCCACCACACAAGCTGTAAATTTATTGATAGTGATATTTCTGTTTGCCTCATGCCAAACATATAGTGTAACATCACTATTATTTAGTTCATAGAGAACAAAGTTGTGCATTTGTAGCTTCTGTTTATAATATAATTTGGAGGCAAATAGCTTTGGGCACAACAGAATACTTTATAGATTCATTGTAACAACCAAATGATCCTTTGCAGAGGCTTTAGAAATATTCTTGGCCATTCTACCATCATTTTTTCTCTTAAGATGTGCCTTGTATTTATCTTCACTATTAGTACCTATTTTATTGCTTCAATAAACATCACACTGGTCTTTGCAAGGCATGTAAATGGCAATACTCTCTGATTCCAAAATATCGTGGAATGTACATCTTGTTGCAGATGCAAAGTTGTTTACCGCACACCATTAATTTTAAACACTGAACAAATGAAGCTATGACCTAAGTGATGACTCAACATAGATTTTATTTGAATAAGTCGATAGTAATAGCTTGGGTAGCAATTCTAACAATTTTATTCTTTCAATTAGTTAGAATTACGCATTGTTTTTTTCTGAGCTCTGTCTAACTTCGTTTCATTTTGCTAGGTTCTCCAGTATATTTTCAGGACTTTGGAGGTGCTGTTGCTCTTCAGTGTTTTATAAGTGTCTTTTCATTTACACTCATCTTTTGTGTGTATCTTCGCCAATATCCAGAGTAGCTAAAAAACATTTATGACACATTTTCATTTTTTCCTTATCTCGAACCTGCAAAAATATATATGATGACCTTCCTCTTTCCTTTTATCTTCTCCTGTGGTAATTCTTCCTTTTTCAAATAGTACTTATGTTCACCAAAACTTTTATGTAAATTCATTTTTTTTTGCCATGTAGGTATTTTCCAAAACTATAGATTTGTATTATCTTCCTCTGTAATTTGAGTATATAAAATACTTTAATCAGTTTTCCTAACAAAGAATGATTGCACACAACCTGGTGTTTCTGCCTTCTTTTGGGACATTAGTGTTGCTTTTCTTCCCGTTTTGTTATACTCTCAGTATGGCAAAACAAACACTTGCTTTGAGTGAGATCTTGAAGGCATATCCTCCACAGCCTATTTTTCTTTGACTGTTATCTGTTTAACTATTTCTGCATTATTTGGGATAAAACTCACAGACTCTTCAAATGTTGCCTAATGAATTGTTTTTTCACAACTTGATGTAACACTCACCATCTCTTCTTTTACATTTTACTTTGTACAGTAAGGAATTCATCTGATACTGGTACTGTTATCTCATTTTCAATTTCTAAAGCTTCATTAATCATACAATATAGTTTGTCATCAGGATTCAAAATAACCTCATTTAAACCTGCTGGTGGCATGTCGGCTGTTTTATTTATCACTGGAATAGTAATATTATCTGGTCTGATATTCTTCAGTAACATATCTATCATTTGCCTTCAATGAGATGCTATAAAGGCTGCATAAGAATGTAATGAAAAATCTAATCAATTCATTGTCTTTGCAAGTTTGCCCAATGTTCTGGTAACAATATTCTGTATCAGTAAATAGCATTTTTATTTTTCTTAGAAAATCCTAAACATAAAATTTGATTACTAATTTATACATTACCTCAATTCAGACCACTTTGTTTCATTAAAATGCTATACAAAAAACATTAACAACATCTCTTATGTGCATAACCTGCCAAATTTTGACAAACAGCATTCAACAACAGTGCTGCCAATATCACCTATGTGATCTGAAATCTCCTATGTGCATTTCTGACCATTGGAATGGGCATTGACTCAAGTTTTCAATAACTCCTATGTGTGTTTTCAGTACATAGGAGGTATTACAAAACAACTTTTTTGGAAAATGCATAGGATAAAATTTTCCTGGTTCAAGAAGAACATTAGAAATGTATTGCATTCCATTTTGCAGGATATAACTGCTACAATATTTGTAAACCTCTAGAGTAGATAAGAGAGATGTTTGGAGTTGGATTGTGCACATTTTGAGTTGTATTATGATTGTCACTTATATACAGCTGCTCAGTTTTACAGCTTTCCACTCATTATTTAATAATGATTTTGTCTCGGCCCATCTTCATGCAGTGATTGACTTGCAATGACTGAGAAACAAACAAGTCAAAAATTACTTTTAAACGAGTTCAGTTTAATGTTCTTTGGCAACAATGAAGAGGCACATAAAGAATGAATGGAATCAAAGGGTGCGCAAGTGCAAGAAAAATATAAAGGTGGGGGGAGAGAGAGAGAGAGACATGCACGCGCACACACACACACACACAATTTTGCACTTATTAGCAAAAACTACTATATTTTGCATTTTACCGCAGATTAAAAAACCACCATAAGGTATGAAATTCTCCTTCTAAGGCAATGAAATTCTCCTTCTAAGGCAAAATTATGTGATTATGTATCATTTAGACACTTCATATTTATTGCAATTGCAAAAATCTACCATCCTAATTTTCACACAACGCTAAAGGAATGTTTTGATGTTGTACAGCAAGATACCATCAAGTTCTTATTCAGATTTCAATACATAACAGCTTCATGTATTATTTTTAATAAGACCTATTATTATTTAATTAATATCTTTGTATGAATGAGTCAAAATACACACTCTTATTGCTCCATTTACTTATTTATAATATGTAGTACTAGTTTCATGAACCGTTTGTTCACATCATCAGATTCCCGTTGACTGCTGGATAATTTGTTATGCTGTGGGAATGTGTATTATACTCTGCTGGAGGTGTGATGAACTTGATGTGTTGAACTACATTTTACTGTCTGTGTATTTGTAAATGTAGATTTTCTCCCAAGTTGCTAATTCTTGTCCTTGGTTCTTGTACCGATTTTAATATCTTGCTTTATTCACTATGTCATGGTTTTCTATCCAGAAATGAGATGCTACTGCTGATTTCTCTATTTTCTTGTATTTTATGTTCCTGAAATGTTCCTTTAACCATGTGCCTATGTTTCTCTTTGTTTTTCCAATGTAGATTTTTTCACATTCTACAAAACTTATTTTGTAAATATTTGCTTTTTTTCTCCCGTGGAATACTGTCATTAGCATTTTCTATCAGAACATTTTTAACATTAAATCTGTTTACATATGCGAATCTGATATTAAAATCTTTTATATTATTTTGAAATTTTTTTGTAGCCCATGGATGATATGTGATATTATAAACAAATAAGTGGAGTAATATGAGTGTGTAGTTTGACACAATCATACAACCATCTTAATTATATGATTAACTTTACTGACTAAATTAACATTTTTAGCTATTATTATTATTATTATTATTATTATTATTTGCAAACTATTGTGTATAGTATAAACATCCAATGTAGTCAAATACGCAGCCGGTATTTTTTCATTTCAGATTTGGGAACCCAATATGCAGCATATGAGCAGAATATATTTTCCCCAATTTTTCCACATTTAATCATTTTTTAAAGTTTCTACATTTATTTAAGGTTTAGTTACATTATCCCATTTGATCACTGGATTTCTTTATATACACTTTATCTCTGCACTCCCTACCACGGCTCCTGTTGCATTTGCATTCCAGTTTCATATTAACAAGGCCTTTTTGCTTAAATAATTTGTAGCAGACACTCACCTGTGCAATAGAAAATGCCACAACAGCTTGCTGTGGATTGTAAATGATAAGAGATGTGAATGTCAAAGTCCGAACAAGTATGTGGATGGTATCCAGCACCACCTTAAAGAAGAAATCAAAAGCACATTAATACAACAACAACCCTGAATAATCTTTCTATAGGCAAAATATCAACCTTTTAATTCAGAACATTTAAAATTGTATTCAACTTTTAATAATCCTGGGCTTAGCTATTGGAAATTGAAATGGCAGGTTCTTAATGATTTAATTATGAAGCATAAGGCACCATACAAGGGTTCACTCTTATGCTCCAATCCTGACCCATTTCTAGTTGATCTAAAATATATATTTTTATCTCACTTTTCAACATATTCTCTAGACTGATGCACTTCTCCAAACTCTGCAAACCATCGGTTTACAGCCTCCATGACATCATAACCTGATGAAAATTTCCTTCCCCAAACGAGTTTTGGGAACAGTATTTTCTCCTAAATGTGCTGATACACTTTGATGAATTACAGAAGGAAACATTTTCTAAACTAGAGAGTTAGTGCTTTTTATCATTTCCTCCATGACATCATAACCTGATGAAAATTTCCTCCCCCAAACGAGTTTTGGGAACAGCCAGAAGTCACTGGAAGTCGCTTTTACTACATCTTATAATTCTGATTTAAATTTGCGTAACAATGACCTGTTATTGTGGTTCCCTGTGCAAATAATTAACCAGGATGACACCTGGTGCATCTCAAAAAAAGCAGACAGCATGATTTGTCTCATGATGACTGCATCCGTATTTCTTAGGGAGTAAAGATTCCTTATGTTTCCATTCTTTACTTATCCACGGTCAATATCTTTCAAGAAAATTCAGTATATCTATCTGAAATTGTCCTACATAATGATTTTCAACCATATTTTTAACACTGTCAACATTCAAGATACCCAATTATATTTCATTTTTTCCTAATTCTTTGGTTAAATACTAAATATACAATAGTATGAGATGCAGTTTACTAGGTCCCTAATATCACACATAAATTAAGTTTGTATGATTGAATCAAACTACATACTCTTATTGACTCGACTCTACTTATTTAAATTTAGTACAATTTGCATCATCAACTACCCGTCGACCCATTATGCTTTGGGAATGTATATTCTGCTCTGGTAGAGGTGTGATCAACTTAAAAGGATATACACTAAATTTAAACAAGTAAGTGGAGCCAATAAGACTTATGTAGTTCGACTCAATCATACAATGATCTTAATTATATGATTTGCTTCACTATACAAGTTCTAATTAGCATTTGAAACCACTCATAAATCTTACAACACTAGATCCTGCACTTCATTTGTATATTCTTCTGTTGTGACAATATTCTATGCACTCCATACTTATTTTAACAGGTTATTTTACCCCACTGAAACTCACCATACCCTTTAAAGAATGTCAGTATTAAATTACATGCTTCACTAGTTTCTACTGGATTATTGTGTCATTACAAACATAAATCAAACATTCTTATTCATATGTGTTTTACTTCACTGTTACTAACTTCTAACTTTCTAATTTAGTTTCCAAAAACACAAGATCATATTTTTATATTATAAAAACCAGTATTTTCTCCTAAATGTGCTGATCACTTTGATGAATTACAGAAGGAAACATTTCCTAAACGTATACCATTTTTCTAGAGAGTTAGTGCTTTTTATCATTTCAGTAACTGCTATGATTTAATGCAATAATGTAGGAATTTGAAATCTGCATGCAGCATTTATACATTTCAGACATATTAAGCCATAAAATAAAATTTTTACAGAAATGGCGTCAGAGATGGAGCATAGGGAACAACTCTTGTAGAACTGAATCTAATACTTATTAAAACAATTAATGTCATAAAAGCTGTACTCTTTGTGCTTTCTGTACTACACAAAAATATAAGCAAAGTAGCAGAAATGTGAAAAAAGTAATATAAAATATAAGCTCAATGAATAAAAGCTTTAAGAGTATTATTACACATTTACATATCTCACAGTATTACACTTTTAGGAGCTACCTTTTCTCTCTTTCTTATTTACATCTTCTTACTTTTCTAATTTGCATCCCTTGCATGATCAAACATCCACTAATCAATAGCAAAGGGGATCATAAAAACAAATTTATTTTATGAGGAAAGTCATTAAATAACAAGAATTTTATGCATATAAACTTTTTACAGGGTACTTGCAGAAATTGTTTGTGCAATATATTTCAAACCATTATTCTCCATTGCAGCACACTTGGCCCATCTGTTCATTAAGGCTGGAACTCATGAGTGTGAGGTCTGCAGTTCAAATCCCGACAGGACCGTCCTCCCTGATTGAGGCTTTTTCCAGGTTTCCCTCAGTTCTCATAAATGGCAAATGCTGGGGAGGTACCCTGAACTTAGGCCTGGAATATTTCCTTCTTTAAAAAAAATCCTTTCCCAATATATCATTTCATCTCATGTATCATCAGTGTCCATTGCCTGTGGTGCTCAGTAGCAAAAAGGAGCATTACAAACAAACAAATAAAAAAGAGAGAAAGACAAACAAACAAAAGAGAGAATCTTGGTTACTTTGTCCCCATGAGTATCCCAATTTGAGTTTTTATCCATTCAAAACCCCATTAGCTTTTTTTAATCCACAAACAGTTTTACTATTTATTAGTTAAATCTGTCATCTAACACTCTTCATGCTTCACTAACTTTAAAAATATCCAGAACCGACTTCAAAGATATGTTATCTCCATCTTCGGCCGTGGACGAATGGTGTGAAAGGTTGTTGTTACGCAGTATCAGAAATAATGTTCCTCTCTGGTGAAACTATTATGAACTTAAAATTTATATTTTCTTCTTTCGGAATGTCAAAATTCATCAAATGATCTTTATGTTTATAGATGTAAATCTTTTCCTAAATATCCAGTTCTACTGGTCCCTGTACAGCTCTCAATAGTTCAACTTCTTTTTTTATATCATGATTTTCGGTCCAAAAATGATATGCTACTGCTGATCTTTCTATTTGTTTGTATTTTAAATTTCTCATATGTTCTTTTAGACGTGTCCCCACAATCCTCTTATTTTTTCCCACGTAGATCTTATCACATTCAGCACATGAAATCTTGTAAATTCCTGCTTTTTTCTCCTTAGGGGTATTATCTGTCTTTCAAAACGTTGTTTAGACTAAATCTATTAATGGGGGCCAATTTTATATTAATATCTTTAAATATTTTTTGAAATTTATACATCACTGTTGGATTATATATAAATTTTTTAAAGGACATTTTTTCTTTAATTATTGATAATGTAGTGGAATTATCAATTCTTTTCTTTCTCAGGAATTTTTTTATCTTATTATGTATTAAATCTTCATTAAAACCATTTAAAATTGTTATTCCCTTTATTTTTTAAATTCCATGTTATATTCTTCTTTACTAATTGGTAAATTGATCAATCTGCATATCAAACTATTAAAAATTGCATGTTTGTGAGCTATAGGATTAAAACCATTTTCTTTGATACAATTATCTGCATGTGTGTCCTTTCTATATATGCCAAATTTCAAGTTTTCTTTACGTTTTATAATTTTAATATCCAAAAAAGGCAGCATATTGTCTGTTTCTATTTCATGTGTGAATTTTATATTTCTATCTTGAATATTCCAATTTTTGTGTATCCTCAATCAATCCCCTTTTCATGAATGAAATTATTAGCAACCCCTCCTTCACTTTGTGCTTAATTAATTTGCAAGTTTGAGCACTTGCTTCAACAATGTCAATAAATCTATTCAATCACAATAGCCATTGATACGCTGTTGTACACCTGGTCAAAATATTTATTATGCAACAGTTAATTAAACATTTTTAATAAGAATGGATAAGTTCTTAAATAAAAATACTTTCCCTAAATCACAACCCCCATATAGAATCCAGTAACCCCCCCCCCCAGGGTTTGGGAACCACTGGTTTAAAGTAACAGAATGTGATTGATTGCTATTGGAAAGAGTGGAACCTTAGGGAAATGTAGTACAAATAGCAATGCTACTACTATGCAACGTTTGTCATCATTCAGATTATTACTTAGTATTCCAACTCTCTATGTTTTGTTCTTCTACTCTCTGTTAAATTACCATTTTGTTTACAGGTTTACATTTTGTAAAAAATATACCAATTATTAGATAATAAATAATAGTTCTTTTATGTTTACGGAATGTCAGAATCCACACAGTGAAACTTTTGTTAATCTTATTTTGATTTAAAGTAAAACACTAAAAATCATGTCGTCACATTAAAACTCTCTTTAAGTTTCACAAACACACTTATAAAAGTAATTTTGGTACATGTTTGTGAAACTTAAAGAGAGTTTTAATGTGACGACATGATTTTTAGTGTTTTACTTTAAATCAAAATAAGAATAGTTCTTTCACTTCTTCTTTATATGTATACACACAAATGCTTTTGGCAAATATGCCATTTCTGCATTTCTTTTTTTTTTAAAATTAAATTTAGAACTAAATTGATAACAGACTTCAGTTAACTGCCTTGTAGGATAGCTGAAAATCACCACAAACTTACAGGATTGGGTCTACATAAGGTCCATTCAAGACCTTGACAGGCCATATGAACTATTCAAATTTTACACTTAGCTTTTACAGATATCAGAAGGATAGGTTGACAGTGCCATTTAATGTGATGCTAAGATATTACTTAGATGTGAAACAGTCAACAATTCCAGGGAGTTCTACAACTTGCTATAAATCTATACAGAGTCCATGGCTTGAAGTCCCTCCCTGAGAACTTGCATCCACAGTTTTACATCCAGAAAAAAATACTGGCCTTAACTGGGTTTGAATGGTCCAGAAAAGAGTCCATTATACCTTGACTACCAAGGCTGGCATCATTGAAAATAATACCAATAAATAAAATCATGAGAATGAGTATTTTGTAAATGCATTGTTGTTCAAAAAGCCTTCATGATCTAGTAATATCAGTGTCCATTTGCTAATCCAGAGGTTCTAGATTCAACTCCTAGCTCTCCAAAGAGAATTTTTAAGATGTGATTTTTGTAACAGGGTGCACCCAGACTTGTAAGGTCTATTATGGAGTTGTTCAATGTCTCAAAAGTCAAGATAATGCCTGGAGAAGTATCATGTAACATCTCTAAGGCACCTTTCACATTGACTGCTGCAACTCAGCAGGTCCAGTCCCCAGCAAGTTGTTGTGCCTTATATTTAATTCAATTTAATTATCACTTAATTTATAGAGCAGGGAAAAAAAGAGAGGGAAAAAAAGTGGAACTAACATTGCTATCTATGAATTATCACACCATAGGCCCATTATTTCCAAATAGTGTATCATGACTAGACATCAGATTTGTCTAAAAAACATCTAAAATATGCATGCATTTATGGTGTCAAAAACTTTAAAATGCTCTATAACTTTTAAAATATGCACTAAGTTTGGTATTAAATTGTTAATTTTAAGCTTATACTTTTTGGTACTTTCAATGTACATTCTTCCTTAGGTATCATTCCTGTTGTTGTAATTTGATTTGCAGTATACAATGATAATTTTCTCCAAATACTCAGATGTAAGTTTATGGTGTTTATTGGTTAAAACAAGTTTGCATGCTGAGAAAGATCCTTCCACTCTACAGATGTTTTTGGACAAATATTTGAAAGCACTTACTAACTTTCAGGAAATTTCTTTAGAAAGCACTATGTTTTCATCTGGAAGATGCTTATCCACAGAACACAAAACTTTAATGTCAAAATTTCTCCATAAAATACTGCACAATTTATCACTTAATTTTCCTGCATACTTTAAAGGAGCACTCTCAAGTTTACTTGGAACTCCATTGAGAAATGATAAAGAATCATGTCAAGAGAAATCAGATTTTTCCGAGTTTTTTGTGGCTTCACCTATAAATTTGAAATGTGCCTTGATTACAGCCAAGTCTTAGCAAATACTCACCATTAAAAATATTCTGAGAGCATTGAATTGACAAAGCATTCGTTGGATTCCGTGTACCAAAATATTCTTTAACAACAATGAAATTATCTGAATAGAAGAGAGCAGCTTCAATCCAGGTATCACAATGGGTAAGTATTGGCTCTGGGGGTAAAGAGAGGTCTGGAAAAGTTTCTTTGTAAACACTAACTCAGAATGGGGCTTTAATAAATGTCTTTTTGATGCTGGTTATTAAACTGTTCATGTCAAGAAAACTTTCCCTTATGGCTTCCATACACTGTGAAGCGCGTGCACAATACATGTAATGTGAGTGAGTTGAGGGAAAAATACTTTTAATGCTGAAACAGCTTCAAACATATAAGTTGCAGTATCTGAAAGCAGAGCCCGAAATATGTGTTCACTGCCTCCTTCTGGCTAAAGTAATTTCTGACTGTGATTCATGAAGCAAGCAATAGTAGAATGCTTTATTTTTTCTAAAACCCTACAACAATCAACCAAGATTTTCCTGGCACATTTTCACACAGTTTCCCTAAAAGAAAATTTGCCACATGACAGCCACAGATTTCTATAGTTTCATCTATTACCGGAAACAGAAGAGAGTCCTTTAAGTGGTTCTGAATTTCTAAAATTGCTGCACGGTAGCAGCTCTCTAGATAATTTTTTTCTCAAGGTAAATTCGTTGGGTAAAATATAACAATATTTTCCCAAGAAACTGCAGAACTTGTGGTTACTGAGTGAATTCCATGTTATGTTTGTGGCTATAAGAGCTTCACAGAAATCACTACAAAATGAATTCTTTCATGAAGTTAGTGTGTCAGTAGTGTTTATTTCAATGTATTTTTTTCTCTGTTTGTTTGCAATGTGCTAGTTGGTAGTTATGTGCTGAGTTAACTGAAAACTGTTATCAACTACAACTTGTTTATTGCACACAACACTAAATGACTTTATTGTCTATAGTGAAATTTGACTCTCCACATTCTTTAAACCAGGTTTTAAAAGCAAATTTCTAGATGACTTTTCTTTCGGCATTATAACATGACCTAAATCTCATGGAAAAAACAGCATCCGATCAGCAGGCAGGTTTAAGTTGCATGGTGATGCAATATAGCTTTGGAAAATGGAATGAGGAATTCCCCAGCAATATCACAGGATTTTTCCACAATCACATTGGAGAGGCTCCTTATGGATGTTTCTACTGTAAAGACTTCATTATTTTGTTACTAATTTGTTTAAATATTAATTTTAAAATTGAAAAGTACATGTATCATATGCTTGATGCATGGAAAAATTATTAAATATGAAGCAACATTGGAAATATGGAATTATACTGAAATAAAACTCTACATACAAGCACAAAAGAACATGAATGTTGCTAAACTTAATTCCATATCAAAAAAAAAAAAAAAAATATGCATATACTTGCAAATCTGAAGTCTAAATTCATGACAATTGGCATGTCATATAGCTTCATAGGGTGTTTGGCAAAATTTTGGGATTTAAAAATAAATTTGATACAAAAAATGGTATAATTATCATAAAACTTTTAATATGGTGAAGTTTATATTGAGACAACTGTACCGGCCAACACCTGCAACAATACTGAGGGTTTTTCTGCATGTCCATAATTTGAGTGATAGTGAAACCATGCTTAGTTTACTGTTCCCCACTTGGTGTTTAGAATTGTTTGAACATATTGGTCTGTTTCAGTTTATGTATGTTCATATGTGGAATGTAGTACAGTGTTTTACCAGAGATTTTATTTCAGTTTTATGATGTACAGATTTCTGATTTGAAAACGACTAGCTCAATCAAGTTGTGCTTAACTGAAAGTATTTAGGGCAGTGCTAGTTCAAGTAATGTGAGTGGAAACTATGTTTTCCTTCAGGATTCACAAAAATTTTAATATAGTGAAGGATACTTGCAATATAGTTTGACATGGCATGGAGATAAACATGAACATAATCCCAAGTGGCCTATATGCAGAGATGTTTTGTAAAATCAAAGGTGCTGAATTAACTTAAAGATATTTATAAAGTAACAGAAAAACCCCATTTATAGACTAAGAACTAATATACCAGCCACAAAAAAATAGTACAATAATTTTTGGTGGAGCTTGGGAAGAAGAAACTTTTAACATTCCATTATCAATAAAACCATCAGCTGTAGAATAAAAGAAATATGTAACAACACTGAAATGAACTTATACAGTAAATTGGTGGGAGATACTGTGATTGCTCTACAATTGGAAAATGCTAATTAATAAGCTCTGTTAGCTTTGTATATAACTTATATATTATTGAAAAATGTTTTTTTCAATAACTTAAAACTACCACTACAGACAAGATATTTATATGTTAATAATTTCTTTGTTGAACATAATATTCCCTATCTCTCTTCATACTGATAAAGCCGCAGAATTAACAAGAAAAATGAAAGGTTTTATATGTTTCATGAGTAAGTGAATCTGACTATAGTGACAAATCTTTTTTCTAGCTCAGAGAGGTATATATTATGAAAATTGTTTGTGGAAGAGTTTTAGAACAGGTATCAAGAATTACTCTTGAAATGATAGATTTGTAAAAACAGACCAGTTAAATTCACAGTGTTCGAAAAGCTCTATGATTCTATTTCTGCATTCTGGAATGTTAACATTTTAAAAAATTGAGTCAAAATTGTAACATACACACCACTAAAATTCAATAAAATGGAAGACTAGTTTCGCGAGCCATCACTCCTATCATCAGTTCCTGGTCAACTTGACCAGGAGTCGACTAGGAACTGATGATAGGAGCGATGGCTCCCGCAACTAGTCTTCCATTTTATTGAATTTTAGTGGTGTGTATGTTACAATTTCGACTTAATTTTTTAAAATGTTAATATTTGACACCACTGTTACAAAAGTTCACTATATTTTATACAATTTTATTCTGGAATGTGTTCGCTTTCTGGAGGTAAAGCATGATGCAAGTGGTAGAGCTTCAAGACAAGCTGCTTATTTCTTTGTGGACATAAACCTTAAAGTAAGATTTTTATTTATTTTTTTTGTTTTGTTTTGTTTTTTGTTTTTGTTTTATTTGCATACATCTCAGGTCATCAGCATTCCATTCAATTCAGGGCATGAAATGACAGAGGCCTCTTCTTTCAGGCTTGAAGTTCTTTATCATGTCATAAATGTATGACAAGGGATCCACAGCTTTACTTTCCTTCCGGTAAGATTTTTAGAAGATACATACTTTTTAGTGTGTAAAATAGCATACTTTGCCAAAATTCTTGAAAGATTGAAATCTTTAAATGCATATGCAGCACAAAACATAAAATATTATTTTAGTCACAAAAAAAAAATTTAATAATTATGAAAAATTTTACATTTTAGCAATCTTCAGTTAAAGCAAGTAAATTATTGTGCTTTTCCTATTTTTGAAAATAAGTTCATCCAGAATTGAGAAAAATGCCCAAGAAAGTTAATAACAGAATATCATAATGCATTACAAACTTCATTAACAAAATATATCTTATCTGTTTCAAAGTGAATGGATAATTTTTCTTTTTGATACATTTGATGAAGTCAATATACAATAATTAGCCCACTGACAATAAGAAAAATAAAAAGTTAGACTTGTCTTGCAATTCTATCATAAAAGCAACTTTTCTAGTCACTTCAGTATGGCCTTTTCAAATTATGTGTGATGTCAGTACCCCACAATTGAAAAGGGTACCACACAAAATTTTCTGCTATTTTCAACTTAATGCTTACACAAATCAGTATTTTCTACAATTAATAACAAAATCTAAACAGAGGAACAGATTGGTGCATCATGAAAATGATTTGTATGTTAAACTGTAAGACATGTTGACAAATTCTTTGGAACACATCAAGCATAGAATTCACACTAATTTTAATATATGAATTATTAGAAATAGTATAAAATCATTTTATTGGACATACTGTGTAAATATGCCAGGATTGCAGGCACTTACATTTGTTTTTCTCAAATCGCTTCTTTTTAAAAGAATGTTTATTTTTATTTATTTATTCATCCTTTTGATCATTTTACATGATATAGGACATGTCCTAGAGCTACAGTTGCTTAACATAATATTAATTTATAAATAAAATAAAACAGATATTTAACATGGGATATAAATTCTATGTTCTGGCTTGCATGTTAACATGCCTATCTACAGTGGATATTGAACACTGCATAGAAGTTTATTTTATTTTTATTTTTATAATTATGCTTCAAATTATAATTATATTTATTAATTAAAAGTAAATACATGTGTCATCATATCATGGGAATTCAGTAAAGTGTGCTGTCATTCAAAAAATTGAGAATTACTGCTATAGGCTATGCCACCACCTAATGAAGTGCCATCTAAATTCCAATAATGTTTCATTATTATTTGTTACTTTCATACAACTGTCATTTTTCTGTAGATTTTGTTGTTTTCCAGATGGCAATGTGAAAGCAGATAAACCACAGTATGTAGGGTTCAGTTCCAGCAGCCCAAGCAGAATTTCTCATGCACAAGGCAGCATCTGGGCAGGTTTTTTCCCAGTTTCCTCTGCTCTTCATTTTCGTGGCTTAGAAAAGTGAATGGATATCATCATCATCATCATCATCATCATCATCAGCAGCAGCAGCAGCAGCAGCACCACCACCACCACCACCACCACAAAATTATTGTTGTTGTTGTTATTATTATTATTATTATTATTATTGTTGTTATTTTTTTAATAATAATTTTATATTTCCTTTGTGTATTTTAATCAACTTATTGATTTGTACAGTAACCAACCTTGCATGTACTTTTTATGTCCAAACACAAATGAATAGGTATAGAGATTAAAGTCTAGTGTATTTCAGAATATTCTGTTAGCATACCTTCAAGCGGACAAAGAGAAATGCTTGAGATACAAGATAGACTGGCTCACAGCACATTTCAATAATACAGCTGAGGCAAATGGCCCAGACACCAAGTACATAGTGCTGCGTTATGTCTTCTGTGGGTGGTGTCAGAACATACAACCAAATGTAGCCAAATAGCAAACACAAGACCTGGCATAGTGGAACCCTGCAATATACAAAGAGATTAAAATATTAACATTTTATTCACATAATTACCATACATTTTCTAGTAATCAATTGTTTATACAAAATATATTGTAGTTATTTTCTGCTAATGCATAAGATGAAAACTACTTAAAAAGTGTCTCATGTATGCATTTTTTTATGTTTCCTTTTGCACAATATAAAACTTTACTATACTATTTTTACAGAAATATATTTATTTGCAATCTTAGACATATCATAGATTCTGTCTCCTTACGTGAGCCAGAGTAAATTGATGACTTGTGCCCAATTATGCTCTGTTGTCTTGCTGAGGCATGCTCTCCTGAAAGCTTCACGACTAAGAAAGAGAATGGTGGATTCCAGAAGCAGCAGCCGAACATTCATGACACCCACAACTGACTGGCTCACATGTCGTAAGACAAATGCATTCAACCCAAATGTCAAACATCTGAATAATATCTGCAATGTAAAAAATATATATATATTTATACTGATGGGGTGCATCTTTCAATTGTTTGTAGAACAGAGAAAAAATTATTCATTTTGATAATGGAAAATTTTTGTTTAGAGTAGTCTTAACACAATGAAACTACATGCATTACACAATTCATGCATTCACAACTCTGTCTATTGGATTTATACAACATCCAATAAAACTGTAGCATGGATTAGACTATGATACCAAAGTGAAATAAATAAAACATCTCCTCTGTTGCTCTCTTTGGTCATCAGTGGTTTTATTCATCTTTTAGTGCAAAAAACAGCTCAAAAAGCAGAAATAAAATAATTCATAGGATGTCAAATATTGTTGTAATTTTTAAGCAAATTTCCTTCACATACATTTGAATTTAAAAAAAGAAATATCATATTTTAAAATTATTCTACATTATTTCTATCAGCACAGCAGATCAGATAAGTCGTACCAATATCCAACTGTGCAATTATCAAACACTGTAGACTTTCACATCTGGAGCCAATAGGATGAAGAATTTACAAGTTTGAAGGCCATGATCTATCTCTTTCCAGATGTTTTGTTAAAAGCTGCAATGAACATTTTCAGTGTCTGGGCTGAAATACTCTCTTTGAGGTCTCAATGATAACTAATATGTCTATGTTGCATGGTCACTCTTGATTGGTTCATTTAGTTTTTCTTTTGCTATTGATTGAGGAAGAAGTTGAATAGACTGGCCTGGGATGAAGGCTGCCTGTAATGACTAAGTGTCAACAGAAATGCTGTTATTTACTGCTTTATCTGTTTGCAGTATAATATGGTCTTGATGTTAAATGCTATGGCATTTGAGATTAATGACATTTTTTATACAGAGCAAAAAGGTGGTACACTCTTTTTTCATTGAATCTTAATTGCAGATCATTTATCAGTAGAAGCAGTGAAAAGAGCCTTGCATCCAAAGAAGAGTTTGTCATCTATCTATAACAACATTTCACTGAAATAAAAAACACCAAGGATCGCATCAGAAAGTTTCTCAACACCAACATCCACATGCCTACACAGCAAATATGCAATATACTACACTTGTCCAATAAACCCAAAGACCCGCTCCCCTCAGCAGCAGTTACAGAATTCAGTGCACCTGTGATGCTACATCAGTACGTTGCAATATAGCTTCAACACCAGATAGCAGAGCACAAGTGATACTGCTGCCTAGGCTTATATAAAATAAAATAAAATAAAATAAAAAAATCTGTAATACTGCTTCCTAGTACCTTGTTTCCTACATCGGAGCATATATTCCAGAACTTTTATTCTATATTTGAAAAATGACATGTTTACATGCTTAGGCTAACCATAAAAATCTGCTGTTGACTGCAGGTGAACAAGTGATAAAATACAGATATATGGACGTTCTGTCTTCTATGTCACATTACCATGCCCAACTCACCATGGGCATAGAAATCTTCAAACATCCCAAAAATTTCCATAAAAAAAACCTGAAATTAAATAAGGTATGGCACTCTCTACAGAAAGCCCAAATAAAACCAGCCCATAAAGGTTCCAACCAAGACCGTTTTGCACTGCAGTAGCTACAACAATAAATGACAAATTTCTCTGGCATTTATAGTCTTTACAAGCACACCTCATCCCAGTTCAACCAATTCAGCCTCCCATCCAATCAAGTTCATCCCATACCAGAGTATATAAACACTTAACACCAGTGCACGGACCCAGGAAGATGAAATGTGAGGAGAGTAGGACCTGCTCCACCCAACCAGCTCACACCTCTCACCAGCCAGCCCAGTCACTCCACGGCCAGCGCCTGACTCATCAAAACCTCCTGCCTTGTCGCTGAATAAACCAACACGGGATTTGGTTGCCACTACATTAAATAAGGAAGAAGGCCACATGCAACTTGATCCTCAGGAACAAACTTTTTCACGAAGTAACATCTCCAGCTCTCCAGATCCCCGGACTCAGCTTCCCCATCATTGTCGAATCGGATCACCCATAGCACATCAACACCTGCCGGCCAGTGCAGCGCCATACTCTGTGGTACATTCTACAGGCCATGCAAGGGCACTGGTAGTCAGTCTACAATGCAACATGCATCTACTCCCAGAGGCCAAACACTACTGGTATGATTGACTTTTTTGAACCCTGATGAATGTGAGGCGGCCATCGCTGAAGGTCTCACAATTGAACACTACCATCTTACCATCGAGCCCAGCCTCTGCCGCCACATTGCTCCGTGTCGCCGCTGCTGCGGGCGCGGACACACAGACCATGACTGCACAGAACCACGGCGCTGTCACTACTGTGGAGTTGAGTCTCTCACCTCGGAGTGCACTCAGCACGACCTGGCCCGCCGCAGATATTGTGCCTCCTGTGAAGGCACCAATCATTTTACGGGCCAGGCGCCTGCCCTCTACAGTCATGGTCTCGGTCGCAGCAACAGACCTCAGCATCAGCCGCAGTAACCCACCCAGCACAACCACCTATCCATGCCTCAACACCATCGAACCTATCGACACACTATCAGCGCTGGTCCGGGAAAAAGAAGCCACCTTTAAGAACCAACTGCCAGAAACCTTCCGAAGACATCATCACCGCAGTCTCAAACCATCTATCCTCAGTCATCTAACAAACAACCAAAGGTCATAATTGGAAACCGCCTTCACTGAACTTCACACAATAGCTTGCAACTCAACTGACTGCTTTAAAACTCACATGCAGGACTTCAAGACCCACAGAGAAGAAAAAGTACGCGACATCGCAAACATCCTTTACACCACCTATTCCAACCACTATCTTGAAATCATAAGAAACTGGACACCCTTCTGACCCATTCAACTGGCAGCAACAGCATGGAGAATGCACACTCGCTAGAGGAAGAGCTACGGCACGCACACGAGCCACAGACCTTTTGAGGCCTTCCCAACCATCACCACCACAAGGAACCACACACTAGGGGCTATTCCCAAAACCCCACGAGAGGACAAACACAGCGACGGGAACCTCCCAAACGCGGCAATTTTTAGAAATTATGATTAAAGAATTCTCTCTGCTATATCCTACATTCCTGTATTTCGCCAGGTGCCTATCAGGACCCTGTGCCATGACAGTCACCAGCACTATGTTTATCCGCTCCTGACCATTGGCCAGCAGCTTCGTAAATTTCTTCTACTAACGGGAATGCATAAGCGCGATCCCATCCAACTTTCCTATAAACCTTCTACACGTTATTTAACTCCTCTTTACTTCTTTAAAAAAAATGCAGGACCCATGCAGCAGCACCATACACGCTTTCACAATCACAAAGAACACAATCACAAACCACATAACCATATCAATACATGTGCTTGCGCAACATTACCCATCCCAAATGCACAGCACCAAACAACTTCCTTTACCTATATTGAGCATGGCTAGCTGATGCCTGATTTTGGTGTTGCCACGCTAAGAGTTCTGACCCGTGTGGGCGGCAAGGACAAGGAGGCGGAATATCTAAAGGTGATAACACAGTTTAATTTTCTCTTTTATACTTTTTCTTTTCCTGGAACCTCGGCTGAAAAAGCAGCAAAATACGTGAACATAATACACCAATTCTCACTCTCGTTGAAAAATGGCCACTACACAAAACCTGGTAATAAATCACCACTAGCTTCATATTTCATTCCCTTCCAGCCGACAAACGCCAGTACATCTCCCTAAATGCAAAATACTTTTCTGGAACTGCAGGGGACGAGATCAAAACTAAGTGAACTCAAGACATTATATTTCCATTAACAAAGTAGATATTGTTCTTCAAGATCAGGTTCTACGTAGCAGAATACAGAGTATACTATACCGATCACCCTGATGGGTCGACCATGGAGGAACGGCACTACATATTCAACATGGCAAATACACATTTCAGCATTAATTCACATGCAAGAAGCTGCAATTAGGACACTCATTCAAAACACGATAATTACTAGCATGTACAATTATAATTATTAGTATGTACAATCCTCCCGGATAAATGCTAGTTCACCATGCTCGTAGAATTGCTGCAGGGGACTTCAACACGCCGTACGAAACTTGGAGGTGCGATATTTACAAACCGATATGCAAAACAACCATTGCATGATTATCTACCCCGATGAACCCACATCCATATTTCATCACAGAAATCACATCCCAAATACTCTCCACATCTCAACAATTCTTAAAGACATATTTTAGCTACCATATACGGCGGGAAGAAACACTTTCATCTGACCACACTGCAGTAATTTCAGAAATTGAAAAACCTGCCAAGTCAGAGCCAACTCCACCAAGAGATAATTGTTACGCCAACTGGAAAATTTCCAAACCACGCTCCATGGGAAATTACAAGCCCCCCCCCCCCATTTTTGCAGACCTCAGAAGACGTAGTTCAGACAGCGACGCGCCTTGAACAATCTATTCAAGCAGCTATTGATTGTGCTGTTCCAATTCAACCCCATATAAAAGCAAACTAAGATACACTCCAGACATTAGAGCCCTTATGCCCGATAGCAACCACAAACGCCGAAAATGGCAGCGTACGCGCAACATGAAAACGCTTAATAGTGCAACTAGGAATACAAGAGTAAATCCTGGAAAACACCACTCTTGATTCAAATTAAGTGTGCAAAATAACTAAAAGACTATTCAAACAGCCCCTAAAAATACCCCCACTGCCTACTAACCCAATCAAGCACGCGGAGATATCTAGGACAAGCCCAACTACTCGCCTATGCTACGGAACAGTGTAACCCAAGTACATATCCCTTAGATCCAGATTTCGAAGCCAGAATCATCTCAACCACCTCTAATGTGCAAACCATTTCCACATACAACAAACTGCTCAGAACTGAAATATATTATTCAGCAGCTGCCAAATGGCAAAGCCCCCGGAAATACCAGACGAAATACCATATTTGGTGCTTAAAAACCTGACATGGAAATATTTGCATATATATTATACAGGATTATCAACTTCTGCCTACATATGGGGTATTTCCCACCTCGATGGAAACTTGCCACAGTGCTCACATGCCCTTAATCGGAAAACTATGGTAGGTACAAGCCACAAAATAATGAACGAATTAGCCTACTAAACACTATAAGCAAGTGGTAGAAAAAAGTGATATTAACATGAATAGTTGCAAACATAAAAACGCCCAACATAATCATTGATGAGCAATTTGGATTTTGCTTACAATGTTCTACCACGCTACAACTAACACGAATGATAAGAACATATAACTCGGAGCTAACCACAATAAATCAACAGGAAAGACAAACACTATATTTCACTTTTTAATATAGTTACCCTTTATTGCAACACACTTCTCACGTCTTTGAATTAACATTTCAATCCCCCCAAAATAGAAGTCTTGTCTGCAAGATGAACATAAACAGCATCTATCACTTCTTCGTCACACTTAAATTTCCTTTCTCGAATTTTTAATTTTGAAAGGAGGGAATAGTCACTGGGAGCTAGATCTGAGCTGCAGGGTGGATGGTTAATCTCCTTGTAGCCACATTTCTTCTCCTTTGCAACAACAGCTGTGTAGAAGGGGCGTTGTCGCGAAGAAGGTACACGCCATCACTCAGCTTTTTCTCTTTGATAGAAGAACGTAGTCTATGCAGTAGGCCAGCATAGTACTCCTTATTTACTGTGGTGTTCCTCTCCTTGAAGTCAATGAAGAATATTCCTTCACATTCCCAAAAGATTGTGGTCATGATCTTCTTGGTTGATTGATCTTGGCCTTTAGAAGCGGTGCTTCGCCAGGTTTACGCTACTCCATCGATTCTCTTTTGCATAAGGGATCATAGTAGAGGACCATAGTTTCATTTTCTGTAACAATGGTTTGCAGAACTTCTCTCTCGTTGTCACAGGAGAGCTTCAAATATGTCTGACAATACATTACTTGGTGCTGATTTTGAACTGAGGAAAGAAGTCTAGGCACCCATCTTGCACTAACCTTATTCGTGTTTAAATGTTCATGAATAATTCGAAGGACTGTTGTTTCAGAAAGGCCCAACCTGCTGCTATTTTTGTAACTTTGAGCCGCCGGTCTTCCATAATTTCTCCTTCCACAACAGCGATGTTTTCAGGAGTGAGCACCTCCAAAGGCCAATCTGCACTATCTTCGTCTTCAATGCTTTCTCGACCATTCGAAAAAGTTTGGCCCTTTTACGGTAGAATATGAGGGGGATACTTCCTCATATACATCGTCCAATCGCTCTTTAATTTCATTTGGAATAAATACTTTAGTGAAGTACTTAATAACAGCTCGATACTCCATTTTGAACCTCATAATCTTCTATACATAGCCTTCTTTATGAAACTAGAAATGAACACAGCGTAACGCAAGTTACGCATGCAATTATTTACTTAATAGATAAAGGATGACACCAGATAAGGATTTCGTGAAGGTGATAATCCTTATCGGTGAGGCCGGATACTTATGGACCTACCATCTTACCTTAGACAAAGGTCTGTAATTAGTGATTCGTATGATGAAGACAGTTACTGTGATGAAAACATGAAAAAAGTGCAGAAAGTGATAATGAGGAACCGTAAGTTCGATAGCTTCCTTGCTAGATCATCACAGGTGAGTACACAATTTATTGCACACCCATACCCCTCTCCTCTTTTTTGTTTGCATAACAACAGTAACTTGTTTGTTTCATTCATGTAACTGATGTTCCCACCACTATCAATTCCCTGGAAGTGTCTCGCGCAAAACGATACAAGGTCATTTTCCATCTCTATTAAATACATATGTACACACATACACGCAACTTAGCTGGGTAGAGCTGCAAGGCTACAGCCAAAAGTCTCGATGACTGGTTTACTAGGCGCCTTCGGTTCAGGCCCTTTGTTACTCGTGCTTCTTAGCACCCATTATTTTCTCTTTCTCTTTGACTGTTTCCGTTTTCCTCTTTCTCTGTCCAGTCTTAAGCACCCCTGTTAAGTAGTATGTAAGCTTAAATGCTACTTAAGCTGTAGTATGTAAGGTATGTAAGGGCTGTAAGCTTTATACTGCAGCCCACGGTCCTTCACTTAAGTGAATTAGCCCGCCAGCTATTGCTCAAGCTGCAGCAGAGCAACAAGACTTTATTTCTTCTATGCTTCCTTTTCTTCATAGTTAGACTAGTTATATTTGCTCTGACAGTATTGAACATGATCAAAACTGGAAGATACCCGACAAGGGCTGCAGTACAAGAATCAAGGAGAGCAGCCCGATGCAGAAAATACTGTCGTACTAGAATTAGAAACCAGCGATGTTATATGGAATGTCTAGTTATTGATGGAGGAAACTGGGCCCCAGTCAAGTACCTCTGCGAGTGATGCTGCCTCTATTTCTTGACCACCGGAGAGCGATGTAGGACAGAAAAACTACCTGACCTGTCTAGGATTTACGTTGCGGACTATTGCCGAGAGAGCCTGGCATATCTTATGCATCAATTTTATCAAATTTACAGGCCAAAACAGTATCATTCAAGTTTCAGGAGCAGGTATCACTGGTTTAAGTTCACCACCATAGGAAATTACAATGATTTCGTGCATGTTTGTAAAAATAAAAAGGAAGTTTTGGAACATGCATGAGGACGAGGTTAAGGAGGAATTAACGCCTTTCATTCTCGGGAAAAAGGTTTCTAAATTATTCCGCAGAAAACTAAGAGCACATGTGCCAATATCTCTGGCAAAACTAGCCAATGAAGTGATTCATCCCTCACAGATATGATACACTGCAGAGTGGGAGTTGCGATGTGCCCCCACATGCTCCTACTCAGTGCATCAAGTGCGCGAGATCCGGACACAGCAGAAACTGCCACGCCCCTCCGGTATGCGTATGTTCTGCGGGCAATGATTATGATTATTGCTTAAGGGGCGCAAAACAGCTAAGGTCATTAGCGCCCAAACACACTAAAACTGCGCCAGAATTAAATAAATAACTAATTTACACAAAATCAGTGTATAAGATAAGCAACAGTAGCACTTTGGGCAATAAATTAAAAACCCCATTACAAATAACAAGGCTTATATACACAACAAAAAACAAAACCGTTACTAAAACTCCGCTGCAAGAGCTGAAAACACGACAGTCTTATAATGGTATAAATTTGTAACAATAAAAACCCCAAAACAAACAACAAGGGTAAAATGTTCAACAACAAATAAAGACTGGTAGTAAAACGCATCAGCAGGAGCTGAAAACACAAGTCTTGTGATGGTCTAAAATAGTAACAATAAAACCCCAAAATAAATAACAATGGCAACCTGCACCACAACAAATAAAGACTTGTTCAAAAACGCTTCAGCAAGAGCTGAAAAAACGTCTTAAAATAATCTAAAAATGCTGTCATGAATAAAATGATATAACCTCACACCTTGCTCCAAAAACCACAAACACAGATAAAACGGAGCACTCACTCAACAGCAACCACATCTGCAAGTAAGTCCTCAATAGAGCAGGGCAAACCTAGGGAAAGTCTAACAGCTGCTAGATGATGGCATTCAAGTAAAATGTGACGCACTGTAAAGGGGTGGTCACAGTGAGTCCAAGTTAGAGCTGGTTGACCAATATAAAGGTGACGATGACTAAAACGGCAATGCCCAATTCCTAAAAGTGATAAAATTACTTCTTCGCGACGAACTGCGCGAGAAGAAGTCGACCAGTTAAAATGGGTGGATTTACATTCTCGAAGCTTATTGGTGGGTATTAAATTCCACTTCTCGCGCCAGCGCCTCGACGTAAAAAAATGTTTAAAATCCCCCGAGTAAAAACGCTGCTTATATTCAGCAGGGTGTCTGCTGAAGGCCAAGGGGGAGAGGATGTTTTTCCGGCTAGAAAAAAGGCAGGTAACTCTACGTCAAACGTCCGGAACATCTCCCGAAAACGAAACCCAGGAATTTTTTTTTTTGAATGATTTTATTTATGGACGCTCTTTAACATCTCAGGTCATCAGCGTCCCATTCAACTCAGGGCGTGAAACGGCCGACAAATTTTGCTCAGAGGCCTCTCTTTCAGGCTTGAGGTTCTTTTTCGTGCCGTAAATGTACGACACGGGACCCACGGCTTTACTTCCCTTCCGAAGGAAGCCATACTTAGGATTTTTACGCCCCGAAAAAATCTATCGGTCCTGGCCGGGTTCGAACCCGCGATCTTGGGTTTAGGAGGCAAGTATGGTAACCACTACACCACCAGGACCGATCGAAACCCAGGAGGCCTAAGAGTAAAAGACCGAGCAGCATAAAAAGGAGCGAGAGACACTCTAAAAGACGGCTCATTCGCGGGATGACGAGGTTGCGCAGCCAGTCAACAACCATAAGCAGAAAGTAAAAGATCCTACGATAAAACAACGGAGGTTCTCCAGACTCCGCACATAAACTTGACACAGGACTGGTTGGGAATGCTCCAATAGCGACACGGATACTCCGGGGATGAATGGGGTTAAGGCGACGAAGAACGGAAGGTCGCGCAGAGCCATAAACAACAGTCATAATTCAGTTTGGACCGGATGAGCGAGCGGTAAAAACGTAAAAGAACAGTCCGGTCAGCTCACCAGGATGTGCCACTTAAAACACCTAAAATATACATAGAACGTTCACACTTGCCTCTCAGTTGTGCTATATGCGATGACCAGCATAATTTTCTATTTAACACCAAGCCAAGGAACCGAACTTCGTCTGCGAAAGCAAGAGCGTCTGGGCCAAGATGGAGAGATGGTGGATACCCCTTATGGCGCCAGAAGTTCATGCAGACGGTCTTCTCTGCGGAGAAACGGAACCCGTGATTTACACTCCAAGCGTAAAGGCGATCGAGACAGCATTGGAGGCGGCGTTCCAAAAGACAACTTCTCCGAGAGGAAAGAAAGATGGCAAAATCGTCCACAAACAACGACGATTGTATTAATGGCGGAAAACACTCATTGGTGGAATTGATAGCAATGGCAAACAGTGTGCAACTAAGTACCGAGCCCTGAGGTACACCGTTCTCTTGAATAAAACTAGATGATAAAACTGATCCCACGCGAAAATTAAAAACCTGGTTTTCATGAACTCCCAAATAAAAACAGACATACGCCCACGTATATGCCAGTCGTGAAGCGTTCGGAGGATAACGCTTCTCCAGCAAGTATCATACGCTTTCTCCAGATCAAAGAATACGGCGATCGTTTGACACTTCCGTACAAAACCGTTCATTACATGGGTGGTTAGAGACACAAGATGGTTGACAGAAGAACGATGACGCCGAAAACTGCACTGAACGTTCGTCAATAATTTCCTCGAATCTAACTACCACACAAACCGCCCTTTAATCATACGCTCCATCACCTTGCAAACAGCAATTGGTGAGGGAAATCGGACGGTAACTGGAAGGAAGGTATGGGTCCTTTCCAGGCTTGGGTATAGGAATGATGGTGGCCAATTATCAAGCGCTCGGGAACGTGCCTTTGCACCAAATGCGATTAAAAAGCTGGAGTAAAAAAGCCTTGCCTTTCGCTGACAAATGCTGCAAAATAGCAACATGAGTGCCATCTCGCCCCGATGCGCAATGTCGAGAGGTAGAAAGAGCATGCTCCAATTCCCTGGCGATAAACGGGATATTATAGCACTCCTGGTGGTCGGAGGCAAAAGAGAAACCTCTCGACTCAACCTGCTCCTTTAATGTGCGAAATGAAGGCAGGTAATTGGCAGAAATCGAAATATCAGTGAAAGTGCGTCCTAAAATATTGCGATATCAATCGGAGTAGTAAGCACTCGATTTGATATCCTAAGACCGGGTAAAAGTGTAAATCTAGGTTTTCCTGCAATGCGGCGTAGCTGATCCCAAACTACAGATAAAAGCGTTGTGCTGTTAAAAAAGGCAATCCAAGACGCCTTTTTGCTCTCCTTAATGACTCGACAGCATTTGGCGCACAGTTGTTTGTAACGAATCATGTTTGCTGAAGTAGGGTGGCGACGCAAACTCGTAAGAGCACCTCGGCGTGCACGCAAAGCATCTCGGCATTCGTCGGTTCACCAAGAAACCGGAAAGCGTCTTAGGTGGCAAGACGACCGGGGAATAGCCGGATCTGCGGCTGTAACGATGACCGTTTGGAGATGCTCGATGTCGACGGATGGAAATTCATACCCTGAAAATTCGGTCAAGATCGAAAGAGAGGCTAGTTCGCTTTTTCAATAAGCCATCTTGGCGCGCGCTAAGAATGTGCGTAGGAGTACTTGTATCTGACACGGAAAGTGGTCACTAGAGTATAAATCGGAGATGACGTTCCAGGTAAAATGTACAGCAAATGAAACAGAAAAGGATAAGTCTAAGTGTGAAAAACACTGAGTACTGTCAGAAATAAAAGGAGGTTGACCAGTGTTGAGCAGGATAAGATTGTGGCGTTCTATAAAGCCTGCCAACATGCTACCCCTGGCACACTGCATGTTGGAACCCCATAGGGGGTGGTGCGCATTAAAATCTTCCAAAAGTAACACGGGGTGGTAGCTGAGAGAGAGGAATATCCAGATCAACTGTTGCGACGTAGCAGATGGAGGCAAGTAAATGCTGCAGATTGAAAAACTAAGGCCAGAGAAGCGAACTGTAGCTGCAGCAGCCTGTATAGGAGTCTAGAGGTTAACTGGAGTACTGTACACGTTGTCTCTGATTAAAATTAAAACCCCGCCATCCGCGGGAGTGCCATCTGCGGGAGGGAAATCAAATCTCCCTAATGAGTAACCGCGCAAGGTGAAAGAATATTGCAGGCGAAGTTTGGTCTCTTGGAGACACACAAGCGGAGAGTCAGTCGATCGCAAAAGTAACTGCAGGTCAGGTCTTCGACTGCGGAGTCCACGCACATTCCACAAAGGGATAGCCATTGTTAAAACGAGATAAAATAAATAAAAATATCACCTTACTTTTTGCTTGACCCAGGACGAATCAACCATCCTTTTTCCATTCGCGTGGGACTGGGTGGTTTATTCGGCGTAATCTCCCTTCAGAGGAAGTACACATTTTCACAACCTCGACGCCATGATTACATGGTTGCTGCGAGTCTGTAGGAGTCTGTTTTGACCACCGAAAAATCGCTGACGCAATAGCGGCAGAGCTAATGAATTTGCGACCATGAAGAACGTATTTAATCGTTGAAAACAGGCAAAAGTCGCTAGGAGTCACATCAGGTGTGTAGAGAGCATGAGGAATCACTTCAAAGTTGCCATTTGGAACGCAATTACTCCATCGCTGTCCATAACATGGCCACCATCATTTTTTCTGCATTGGACCTTACCGATTTTTTTTTTTAAGGTTAATCAGAGTGCTTTCATTGAGCAGACTGGCGCTTCGTTGTTTCAGAATTGAAAAACGGCAATCATGTCCATTCATGCAGGCATCACGCGTCAACATTGCCTGGCAATGCCATGCGCGCAGCCTTGTGGTCATCCGTCAGCATTCATGGCACCCACCTAGCGGACACTTCGCAATTTCAGGTCTTCGTGCAGGATTGTGTGCACAGTTCTCACGGAAATGCCAACTTTGGAGGCGACGTGTTCCACACTCATTCGGCGATGCTCCAAATCAATTTTCTCCATTTGCTCGATCATATCGTCAGACCGGCTTGTGCGAGGCCGAGATTGTCTTGGTTTGTTGTCATATGACGATCTGCCTTCCTTGAACTGTCGCACCCATGAAAGCATATTAGACACATCGATGACATCATCACCACATGTCTCATTCTACTGGCGATGAATTTCAGTCGGTGGCTAACCACGCAAATGGAGAAAAATAATGATTACACGCTATTCTTGTAATGAAAACGACGCCATATTAAAGTATCAAAAACAATCCTCTTTCTCGTCGCTGCCGCTAAAGTTCTGTGTGCCTTACAGTGCTACCATCTCTGTTACGCGTTAACAACGAATGCCCGCGTATTTTAAAACAAACCTCATTTTTCTAGCTCTTTTCAATCCTAGGGGAAAAATCGGAGGTGTTATAACTTGAATTCATTTCGTATAGTGGAAACCTCAGCAAATCTAGAATTAGTTATTCCGGGGGCCGTGGTCGCTGCTGTCCGGTTAAAACCTCAGGAAAATGCACATACACATACGCGCCTGACATACTTGACCTAATCCACGAAAGAGACTACGACAGACATAAATGACAACGGGCGCGACTACTTAGGCACAAAATTAACACGACAACACTTAACAGCGAAATTAAAACAAGTGTAAAACGACAGCTGCAACAATAATGGAACTACATGCTTGCGAGCATACAACCTGGTAGTAGGCAAATTTGGCAACTATCTAAAAGGCTAATAAAAGAATCCATTACTATACCGCCCTTACATAAATCAACCAAAGCAACCGATTATGCAGAAACACAAAGAAAATTTTGAGATTTTGACAGGCGCACTTTAAGATAACCCTCAGGACTTCGCCTTCAGTGCACACGTAGAAGAAACGCATAATGACCGTTCCAAAATAAAATATGTAAAGCATATATACAAGACATTGAATGAATATCCCACCTAAACGACCAAAGGCAGCTGGCCCAGATTAAATAGCAAATTTGGTACTATTACCTTTAACTGAAAAAGCCGAAGCAAACTGGCAGGCTGAAGTTAGTCCTCAGCCTGTGTGTAGTTGCTGCGTCCCTACCCTGTGTTGGGCTTTACCGCAGAGACAGAATGGGGGTTGTAGGGTTATAATGCTGATTTGGTTTTAGGGTGGATGGATTGTGCAGAAAAAACTAATCCTTGTTGAAACGGGCGGATATGTCATCCTTGGAGTTTGCATGATATGCGCATGTGTTCACTGCGTTGTGGACAAGAGTATATCGTCATCTGATTTTGCTGTTGTTAATTTGCTGTTTGTTATTGATGGGAGTTTGGAATGTTTTTCCTGTTGCTAGGTTGTGCCCCTTGGTTATCCGAGGTGGCCACACGCTAGGCGTGGTACCTTGAATTTGGGCTTAATCCTATTGCGACAGGGGTAGTTGCCAAGTGAACGAACGAGAGCGCTCTCATGAAATGGTAATTTGCCGTAAAATTTTGTTGCCCGGCGTCTGATTTCCTCCTCGATGTATGGAAGAACTCTCATGTAGTAGCCTAGATGGAAAGCTGCGATATACAGAATAAATGGTCCTAAGTCCTTTATTCTGTACCCTTTGCAGAAGTGCAAGCCAACTGCCAGCTGCCATACCCCAGATTTCACAGGCGTATAGCATGACAGGAATGGCCAGGGCTTTGAAGAGGTGTAACTTCAGGTGAACTGGCATCGCCTTGGAACTGAATACAGGGACAGTTGAGCGATTGCTCCCTGCGCCCTGTGAGCAGTTCCGGTAATGTGTTCCCGGAAGGTTAGACCTTTATCTAGATGCACCCCCAAGTAGGTTATGGAATTGCTCCATCTTATCATTTGCCGTCTGTATGTTAGTATGGGGGCGTTTGCGGGTACGCGGCGTTTTGTGAAGATTACGGCGTTGCTCTTTGCCGGGTTGCTTGACATTCGCCAACGCCTAACCACATTTCGATTAGGTGTAGAAGTCTTTGTATGGGAATAAAAGCTCTGTTAAGGTTTCTATTTGTTTTGAATAGTAGGACGTCATCTGCGTATTGAGCAGTGTTGACGTCTGCTGCTTGAGGGCAGTCTGACATGTATATGTTAAACAGAATTGGGGAAAGAACAGAGCCTTCGGGGACTCCGCCGCGTATCGGCCTTAGTGTCGAGTTGTTTCCCGCCACCGCTACTTTGAAAGTGCGATGCTTGAGGTATGAGTGTATAAGATGAATGTAGTTTTTGGGAAGCTCCAGGTGAATGAGTTTGTACAGGAGCCCGGCGTGCCAGGTCGTCGAGAAGGCTTTTTCTACATCCAAAGACACCGCTGGGGTGAAGGCCCCCTCCTGGAAACCCAGGGCTGAGGCCTCCACAACCCTCAGTAGTTGTTGGGTAGTAGAGTGCCCAGGACGGAATCCGAATTGGTGAGGGGGGATGGCTTGAATGTTTCCCAACAAGGGAAGCATACGGGCAAGAAGTAGTTGTTGGGTAGTAGAGTGCCCAGGACGGAATCCGAATTGGTGAGGGGGGATGGCTTGAATGTTTCCCAACAAGGGAAGCATACGGGCAAGAAGTAGTCTCTCAAACACTTTTGAGAGAGTAGAAAGGAGACTGATTGATCGGTAACTGGAGGGGTGAGTTGCGTCTTTGCCTGGTTTCAATATGCATATCACCCGCGCCTCCCTCCACTCTCGTGGAAAGTGGCTCAGGCTGATGCACATATTGAACACTTTTGTGACAAAGAGCACAGCCTTGAAAGGAAGGTTACGGAGCATGAGGGGCGTAAGCCCATCAGGTGCGGCAGCCTTTTTGGGATTGAGACGCTGGATTGCGCTCTGGACTTCGTAGGGGTGAAAGATGGGAATCCTCAAGTCATCTTCATCCGATGGCCGTCGAAAGTATCGACGGACGTCGCGACGAACCAGACTTGAGAAGGCGTCGTCCTGGGGGTCGTCTCTGGGCCTAAATAGGCGTTCCAGATAGTCAGCGAGAGCATTGGCTTTGGCTTGGGGGTCGTATACGAGGCATCGGGTGCCATGGATTGGTCGGGAGGCTTTATCTTTTTGGCCACGGAGGTTCTTTACAATCCTCCATACGTCGCCATCAATCAAGTTCTGTCTTGCCATAGTGTCCTCCCACGCGAGCTTTTTGTGCTCGCGGAGGCGGGCGCTAACTTGGCGGCGCAAGGTCCTTAACAGAGCTGGATGATGTGGCGTGCGGTGATGCTGGTAGAGTCTGCGGGCAGCCCAGGAGCGACGGATGAGGAGCTCCAGGTCAAGAGGAATGACTTCTGGATGAAGAGAAGGGGAGGTGTGGATGGTGAGACTATGAGTGACTTTGGTGACTGCCAGGGAGAAGGATGAGACTGCATTTTCTAGGGAAGGGATGTCTCTGATTTGGGGGTTGGGAGGGATGATATTGCCGAGGCAAACCTTTACGCTTTTCCAGTCAATCTCGCGGTTTGTACCTGCGACATCTTGGCTGGCAATCCTAGTGTTGATTTCGGCCAACACGGGGTTATGATCGGAATGAAGTGCGTTGATTGATGTGAGGATGAGATGGTATGGAAAGTGTTTGAGTATCGTAAAGTCGATGACAGAAGACTGTCCTCCACTTAACGGATGGTGGGTGGGTTGCCAGGGGCCCTGTACTCTAAGCTGAGGGTCCTGATCGATTAAGCGAACGATTGCTTTGCCTCTGCTATCCGCGCGGTAATTGAAATGCCAACGAGGATGTTTGGCATTGAAGTCGCCCGCGAGGATCACACTGGGATGTAGGGCGAGGAGGGACTGGTAGTCAGCCACCACAAAGGCTCTGGATGGGGAGTGATATGCAGATACTATTAGTACCTCAGTGCCACCAAGTTCCACAAAGACGGCTACGGCCTCTAGGGTCTGTAGTTGCGGGATCTGGAATGGGCGGTGGACTACGTTCCTCCAGATGTAGTGCGCTGTGCCGCCGCCAGGAGCACCTCGGTCAGACCGGTGGCAAATGTAGCCCGGAAGACGGGAGGAGGAGTGTTGATAAAAGTGCGTCTCGCTGACTAATATGGCGTGTAAGGCAAACCGGGCAGCAAAATGATGAAGCTCGTCCCTCTTGTCGGCAAGGCCATTGGCGTTCCAAAATGCAAACCGGAATGAGGTACGAGACCTAGTTCTGCCCGCCATTCTGGGTCGCCTGGTTGCTGTCGACTAGAAGGACGATAGCCTCAAAAACTATCATCATCTTGCTGGAGAAGTCTGGAGCTTGACGGAATCGGGCGAGGAGCTCCTGCAACTTCCTGCCATATGTCTGCCACAATTGTGACAGCCATTGGAGCAAGTCCAAGGTGCTTTCGCCTTGTTGAGTGCGGGAAGAGTTGGGGGTGGACCTTGGAGGCGTTTGCGTCTCCTGGGTTCCCCCCTGCTGGGGAATGCTCGGCCCCTCAACAACTGGAGTCCTCCTGGGAGGGCGCGGCTGCCTCTGAGGCTTGGGAGTTGGTTGGGGTGGAGCTTTTGTAGTCGTGTGTTTTGGTTGTTGTGTAGCCTGTTTTTTAGCTCGCGACATGCGCCGAGCATCAGAGGGCTGTTCTTGTGCTGCTGCTGCGTAGGTGTTACCAGTGCCTGGTGTGGTGGCCTTGGTGGATGTGGGGGTGCCTGGTGTCGCTGTTGTTACAGGCGGTGCCGTGGTTGAGTTGGGTGCTGAGTTGCCCGGCTGGACCCTGCGATTGCTGGTGTTGCTAATGATCCTCAGCCTTGTAGGGCACCTTCCATAGCACGCCACGTGGTCCCCCTTGCAGTTAGCACAAGTTGGGATCTCCGTGGGAGCGCGCTGCCAGGCCTCACGGGGGTGGGGGTACTGAAAAAGCTTTGGTAATGCTAACTTAAATTAGTAACCATTGCTTACAAAACTGCTATTATCCTAACCAATGGAAGCACGCCTAAGTATTCATTTTCCAAAACCAGTACAGACGCATCCTGATAATTACCGGCCCATTAGATTGCTAAATACAATGAATAAAGTAATTGAAAAGATAATACTAAAATGCTTTGATGCTTACGCTATGGGTTAAGAGCTAAACACTCAACAACCCTACACAGCTTACGAGGTGTGTAGAACATGTAACCAATGGCTTTAACAAAACAGATCAATAGGAATAGTCTTCCAAGACATTCAAAAAGCCTTAGACTATGTATCATCCCGGTTTACCATACAAACTAAAAGCACTGTAATTAAGCAAACCCTTGCTAAAGCTTATAGTGTAGTGTTTGACAGGTCGAACCTTAAGCATTAAACTCAATGGCAGCTCTTCAAAAGTAAGATCACTACAAGCGTATCACAGGGTAGTACACTAGGACCCATCTTGTTTAACTTATATATAAATTACTTACCTATTCTAAGCTAACATTTGCTGAACATATTAAACTGACCAAGGGAAAGGCGTAGGCCGATTATACCCAATACTTTAAAGAGATTAGGAACTTTGCATCGAATGGGCATCACCCTAATCAGACCAATAATGCGGTGTGCGGCCCCGGCACAGGGATATTGCGCAGCTACAAATTTAAATCTTTTCAATTATTCCAAAATAAAATATTGTGAATAATAACCAAGACACCCAGAACCACTCCAATTTAAACAGTGCATGACCAACTTAAGATGCACACTATAGAACAATTCATTTATAAATTAGCCTCACATATGTACAACCGATGTTCAGACCATCTTAACCCTCTGGGACAGTATGCAATCAGCATCGGAATACACAAGAGACCACTTGTTGTATTAGATAGACTATTTCTTTAACAAAACACTCCACACGGCTTGCTGTACAAACATATTTCTAATACCCTAGTATGCAATAACACACTTTAAATAAAGTCCCCACAAACAAACCATCTAGGGACAGCTAGAGGGGACTGGAGCCTTTCTCAATGGATGACGACCTGACCTGATTTTTAAGACTTGATATTCAATTATTAAATAACTAAATAAATAAAAAATTAATAAAAAAATTAAAATTGACAATTGCCTACGGCAATCTCTTTACACTAGTAAATGTTATAGTTTTATATCTTTACCACCTTAGTATCTTGTAAAATCAAATGCTCACCTAACTATTTAAGAACTAAAATTGTCAGAGGCAAAGAAGTAATATATAATTAGTATCCTTGTCTCACTATATGTTACAGAGCCATCAGACACAGCCCCCAAGGCCACTACAGACATTTACCAATTAGGAAACTAAAACCAATCATCATAAACAATATGTATACCTTCAAAAATCTTAACACCATTCATGTACACATAATGCCCACTAATATCTAGATCCTGCTCTGGGAAACATGCCAAGGTCGGAAACCTAGTCCTATTCAGTTCAACTTGCTCCCTTGTGAGGTGGACATCTCGTAGTGAACATCCACTAACATTAGGTTGCTTTGGTAGCACCACATTATCTCACCTTGCTCCCACCCATTACGCTACACAGTAGATATAATACATGGTAGGGGAGGCCATATAGATCCATTTTAGATGATTATCACCAGGAGGGGTGGTAGTTGGGCCACTCCTCAAAAGTGCTCCTAATCAGTTGTTGCTAACAGCTCCAAGAGTACTTTGGCTCTGCTGAAGAGGTACTATGAAAATGCTTACTACACACATGAGCAAAATGTCTGCAATGAGAAAACTCTTCAGCAGACCATGCATGACCTTCAACCTTTGAAATGCTTCATGCTGTACCATAATCCTGTATCAGATATACCATGCATTCAAGTCAGCCATCTGCTGGCCATACATTTAGCCACAACAGCCATTCATTATCCATTTGTAACCTCCCTGCTAAAGTTCATGTTTCAGAAGCAAAGTAAGCTGGTGTTTTGCTTGCAGCTTGTTAACAACTTTCTTAATGTGCAAATTATTTTATTATAGTATATGAATTAAATTTAATCTATTGAAATGTCACCTCACATGTAAACACTAGAACAAGAGAGGATCTACATATATGACATTTATGTGAAAACAGAATCTTGTAGAGCAGCATCTACACTATTTGTAGAAAAAGTTCCTGATGTTCTGATTTCATTTCATATAAAGGTACTATAAGCAATTTTATTCTTAGATTAGGGAAACAACAACTATACACTTAAACATTCCTAGGTTTTAGGGAAACAGTAGCTATAAATAACAACACTCCTATCTGAAAACTTATTCTAGCAGAAGAAAAATTGATAATGGAGAAGCCTTAAAAGTATTCTGCCAAGAAATCTCTATATCATGTGTCAAAGAAAATTTAAAAAAATATAATTTAAAAACTCAGCCACTAGAGTTACTAAACTGCTAAAATTGAAACCTTAGAGAGATGTTGTATTCCAAAAATTATAACTGTTTGACAAATGTGTTAAGTGAAATTCAGTAATTGGATTTTGAGAATACTGCTGACCCACAGTTAATAGTTTTCTCTAATAAGGCTTGATTTCATTTAGATGATTTGTTTGCAAGACTATAGCACTGAGGCATGGAAAATCTGTGATTAAGTTATGAAGTTCTCTTGTATGCTGATGTGTGTGATGTGATGCAGCTGCAAGGAAAAAAATAAAAAGAAATTTTTTTCAATATACTGTAAATATACAGAAATATTTAAAGCAAATAAAAAGTTTTGAACAATTATGCAATAGTGAGAGGTGGCTAAGATATTTTTTACAATATTTTGCCACAGTGTGGATTATTAGGAATTTTTAAGGTAGTTTTCTGATGATAAATTTATTTCTAGAGGGTTATGGAACTCATATTCTTCAAATCTAACCATAAGTTTTGAAGATCTGGTTGGTCAGCCAAGTGCTGAAATGCTGGTTCAATTTTGCACGAACAGCACAAGCTAGAATAACAGGAGGAAGAAATTTAAACTTCAGATTATATTTTCTATCTTTTAGTGAACTATTCAAGAGGTGCCTGAGGTACTAGTATATTAGTACTAAATAAATATTTGTTTCCTGCCTTGCTTTAAGATTTCACGCACAAGATTGGTTATTTCAATCATACAGCAATGCCTATCAATATCAGTTTTTTTTTTGTGTGTGCGTGTGTGTATGTGTGTGTGTGTGTTTTTTTATCTTCTTTATTTACTGCATGCTCCATTACTATAATAATTAGTAATACTACATGCATTGCTATCATTTCATTGTTAAATGTTATCCTTAATACTATTTTTGAACACCGTTTCATTCATATTCTAACCTAATCATATTTGAAGATTGCCTAAATTGGTTATATTTGAATGCTTTTACATTATCATTCTCAGTCACCACATTTCCTATCCTATTAGTCAATTTGTGTTAATTTGAAAACTGTCAAAATTTATACTGTTCACAAAAGTTTTAAACTGTTTATTATATTTTAAAACAAGTTCACTATTGTCTATTGGCCATTGCCTAGTTACTTTTGCTACATCTTTCCAAAATATTTCTCGCTCTTTCTTCAAAATTTTGCAGTCCCACAAAATGTGTTCCACCGTTTGAATACCCTCCTGACATACACATGATGCGTTCTCTGCTATTTTGAAGTGATGAAAATAGGCTCCAAAATTTCCTGTGTCCTGACAGGATCGCTGTAAGATTAGGGCTTAGAAGGATGTTGGCTTTTAGCCTTTTAGCTACAGTTGGAAAATAGGATTTTGTAATCGCTCCGTTCATGTCATTTGCCACTCTGTTTCCCATAGTTGCTGACTTTCTTCTCCTAATTCATTCCTCACTTCACATTTTGGGATGAGTTGATAATCCACTGGCAGATCCTTGCTTTTCGCTGCTTCTTTAGCGAGTCGGTCTGCTATTTCATTTCCTTCATTGCCGATGTGTGCTTTAACCCAAGTAAAATGTATTTCCCAGTGTTCTTGTTGGAGTGATTTTAACTTCTTCCTTATTCTTTCACAGAGGTTACCATGTTTTGTGTGTTTGTTAATTAAATCTAATGTAATTCGACAATCCGTGTGGATTGCTGCTGTTCGTTTGTTGAAGGTTGCATTGTCTACATTTTCCAACTGTTCCAGGGCTCTCAAAATGGCGAACTGCTCGGCTTGATTATTTTAGCACTTTTGGTGCAGCTTTTACCGTAGTTGATGAACTGGCATATTATTAATATACATTATTATTCCTGCCCCCACACCTGCCTCGCTTTTGCTGCCATCAGTGTATATCTTCAGTGTATACTCTTTGTCATTTTGTTTCTCCACTATTTTAGGTATATCAGCAGGGTGAGGCCATTCCCTGTACGGTGTTTCATTGTCTACCGCTTGTCCTCCATTTATGATTGGTCTTTTCTCAATTCCTCTTATGAAGTTGTATAATTTGGCGATTTCTTTGAGTGCTATCGTTATTGGAATTATACCTGTAATAATACAGAGAGCTTCGTTTGATGTTGTCCTAAATGCCTTGGCAATTTTGATGTTTATAATTCTTTGTACTCTTCTCAGTTTTCTTGCATTGTAAGTCCATTGTACAGCGTCTATCCAGACAGGATCCCCGTAAGAAATAAGGGGCAGAATGGCTCCATTGTATATTATTCTCAGCACATCAAATTGTAGCCCCCATTTTATTTTAGCAATTCTGGATAGAGAGTATATGAGTTTGGTACATTTCTCAGTTACATAGTCTATGTGCTGGTTAAATTTCAGCCTATTGTCAAAAATCATTCCGAGGTATTTTATAGTTTTAACTTGTACTACTTTGCTGTTATTTAAGTAAATGTTTAACTGTTGGCTTGTGCTGGATTTCCTCCTTGATATGTATATAACCTGTGATTTTTGTTTATTAAATATTATTTTGTTGTTTGTAGCCCATTTTGAGATATTTAACATTTCTATATTGGCGTAGTTTTCAATTTCTAGTTTGTTTCCTCCCCTAATCAAAACAACAACTTTTGATTGCAAGCAAAACGACATCCCTTTAAAGCATTTTTTCAATACTAGAGGTGTAGTGAGAGGATTAGTGAGGTAATCTGTGCTCGAAAACCTGCAGCAGGTGCATTGCAGGATATTTATCGCTGTATACTCCATGTGAGATTTTGCATTAATAATGAATCATAGTGGATATTCCACAACCCAAGTCCACAACAAGATCTGCAGTGTGTGTGTGTGTGCGTGCGTGCGTGTGGGCCCCCCCCCCCAAAGTACAAATGTACACCATGTCAGTCTATGATTATATACCAAAGTGTTAAATTATGCACTGCTAGCTCAAGTAAATTAAGTAGTTTCAATGGAATTCTATTTGTTATTTTCCTGAACATTTTTTGAAATTTGAAATAATATTCTTTTATTGGGTGTCCTATGAAACACTGTTCACATATGGCATTCATTATTTTAGCCTATATAGAAAGATACTCATATCTTGAACAGGTAACATGACAGCGGTAAGCGGTGACCTTTTGCAACCTGTGTTTGTTGAAATCTCAAAGTGTATTATGACTTAGCACAAGTTTTTTACTAAGGAGGGAATATTTATCTATGACTGATACATATTAGAGTTGCTCATGAAGTTCAGACAATTTGAGAATTAGCTAACATTGGTTATCACTATAGAACAGATTTTAAGGAATGCAAAATTATGGATAAAAGGGGAAAAGGATGCTGCTGAAAATGTATACAAAAAGTTTCAGAAAAAATGCTGATAAAATAGCTTTATTCAGATCTAAACCAGTTTTATTTACTCCTAAACAAACCCGGCAGGCCTGGAAGTGGAAAGAAGGCAACTCCTCCACCATGTTAGCTCAGCATAGGGGTATAAACCCATCTGGGCAAATTTACATCATTCAGAGAAAAATAAAGAAGACAATCTGACAGATTAATAGAAGACGAAGACGAAGATGAGATTAGGAGTATGGAATATAACTTCCAGATTGGAAAATAAGAATAAATATTTGATGAAATGAGGAAATATGGAATGGGGATATTAGGACTAAAATAAAAAATAAAGATATAGGAGAGATAACAATGAAAAGAGGATACACTTTAAGATATGTAGGGGTAGAGAAAGGATCAAGAGCTAAGAAAGAGAGGGTAAAGTGTTGTCAGAAACTCGGGGAACAAAAGTAAAATAGTGGAAGGCAATAAACTCAAAACTAATAAGAGTAGATTTAAAATTACAGCAGATAGAATAATTAATTAAACAAGGAAGAAGAATGACTGAATATTGTATAAACAACTAACTGAAGATTGGTACTACATTTCCCACAAAAAAACAAATATAAGTTCACATTTGAAACACAAGGTGGATATGGACAAACTACTTTACATATACTAGGAATACAAAAAGATACAAAATCTTTAGAAGTTCACAAATGTCTAAAGAGCATAGGTTACTTAAATATAATACTAGATGTACGAGACCAAGAGGACAAATACAGAAGGAACTTGAATGAATTTAAATAGCAGGTTTAGAAGATAAGGAGAAAAAGAAAGAATTTGAAGAAACAGTTAAAAAAAGATTAGATCAGGAATAAATTAATTCCAATGAAGAGAAAAATTTGGAAAAGAAATAGAAAATACTGAAGGAAGTATTGATCAAGTCAGCAGAAGTAGTTTGAGGAATTACCAACATTAAAAAATACACTAAGAAAACAAAATGGTGGAATGGAACAGTAATAAAAATAAAGGAAAAGAACATAAAATAGATATTTAGCAGACAAAAATGAGGAAAATTACAAATTGTAAAGAAAAACAAGAAATATAGCGAAGAAAGCAGTTCAGGAAACAAAAAAAGGGATACATGACAAAATTTGGAAAGGAATTAGGAGAGAAATTCCAAAATAACAATAGAGAATTTTGGAAAATAGTCAAGAGACTAAAACTGATAAAGGGAAAAAGAATAAGAAATATAAAAGATAAGTACAATGAAATAAAAATGGAATTGGTTGATGTATTGGAAGTATGGGGAGAATATTACCAAAATGTTTTTGGTGATAGAAGAAAATAAACACAGAGGAAAGAGGAAAAGGAGGAACATACAATGAGGAAGAGATGGAAGAAGAATCAATAGATGTATTAGATTTGAAAATAGCTCTAGGGGAGATGAAACTGAAGAAAGCAGCTGGATGGTGTAATTTATCACCAGAGATCCTGAAATATATGGGGAGGACAACTTGAAATCGTGAATGAAGCACAGAGAACAGAAAAAATTCCAACAGACTGGCAAAGAAATATAATTCCAATACATAAAAAAGGGTGAATATTAAGCTGTGAAAATTATAGGGCTCTATGTCTGTTGCCCATTTCCCTAAAGATCTATTCAAGAATAATAGAGAGGAATATTGAAAAGGGAATGGGGGAGAGAGGGAAATTAGAAGAGGAACAAAGCACTTTTAGAGAAGAATTGTTGATTTGTTTTATCTATGGATACTCAATAACATTTAAGGTCATCAGCATCCCATTGAAATCAGGGCATGAAACGGCGAACAAATTTTGCTCAGAGGCCTCTTCTTTCAGGCTTGAGGTTCTTTTTCATGCCGTAAATGTACGACATGGGACCCTAAACTTCTTCCCTTCCAAAGTAACCCATACCTAGGATTTTTATGCCCCAAAAAATTTATTGATCCTGGTGGGGTTACAGCCCACAATATTGGGTTTAGAAAGCAAGAATGGTTACCACTGTACCACTAGGAGCAACTTAGAGAAGAATGCCAAACACAAGATCATATTTTCATACTAAGACAAATAGTTGACTATAAAATGAATAGGAAGAAGAAATTATTTGGAACATTCCTAGGTCATAAGACAGCATTTTATACGGTACCCATAGAAGAAATATGGAAAGCACTCGAGGACCTAGAAGTAAATAGGAAAATAACTGAGAATATCAAAAGTTTTTATGACAAAGTGGTGGGGGTAATGTAACGAAATTGTCAGAGAAAATGTCAGAGATGTTTGAAATAAAAAAAGGAGTGAAATAGGGGGAAGGTTTTAGTCCTGTGTTATTTAACCTCTTTATAAATCAAATTATTATATACTGTTAAAGGAGAACAATCAGAATGAAAACAGGGAACTGGAGATTGAGACCAGTAAATGTACATACAAACATTAGTATACACAGATGATATAGTGCTGATGTCTGAGAATGAAGAACAATTACAAACATGGGTAATAGAATCGGCCAGTACTTTAGAGGAAAGAGGGATGAAAGTGAATATATAAAGAGTAGCTTAATGGTGATAAGTAAAGAAGGAAAAGAAGAAATTAAAATAGTATGGAAGGAAGAGTTGTTGGAAAATGTGGAAAGTTTTGAATATTTGGGAGCATTAGTCACAAATGATTGAAAAATTGATCAGGCATTTTATATGAGTGTAGAAAGCCACAAATGTATATTATCAAGTATACAAAACAAGAGTAGACAAAAGGGAAATATGTTTGAAAACAAAAATTAGAGTAAATAGAGTACATAAAGCCGGATCATTCTAGTAGCAGAATGGTTGTTGATTTGGTTTATTTACGGATGCTCTTTAACATCTCAGGTCACCAACATTCCATTCAAATGAAGTCTGGAAACGGCGGACAAATTTTTCTCTGAGGTCTCTTTTTTCAGACTTGAGGTACTTTATCGTGCCGTAAATATATGACATGAAACCCACAGCTTTATTTCCCTTTCAAAGAAAGCCATACTTAGGATTTTTATGCCCCCTAAAAAATCCATCGATCCTGGCCAGTTCAAACCCACGATCTTGGGTTTAGAAGGCAAATATGGTTACCACTACACCACCAGTACGACGTAGCAGAATGGAAGCAGCTCAGATGAAATAATTAAGTAAAGTGGCTGGAAGACTATAGGAGACCAAATAAAAAGCACAGTAATAAGGGAGAGTTTAAGTCAGGTAAACATAATTAGTACAATAGAAAGAAAGTAGCTGAGATAATTTGGGCATATGGTAAGAGTGACAGAAGATAGATTGCTGAGCTGAGATTAATATCAGCATGTGTAACATCCTCTTGGCAACTGATGCAAGTTCACTCACTTAAGTCTATTTGGTAATGCTGGATCAAACTTGCCACAGCAAAAAAAGGTAATTATATTTACAAAACTTGCATACTATTCCATTTTCCATGCTCTTTTCACCAGATTCACAAGTATTTGTGGGAAACCACCACATTTATTAGCACTATTATACAGAGTCTGTATACTAGTCACCATATTGCTATAGGCTGAGCTAATAAAGTCGATTGAAGGTTAGGGGGGATTTTAGTAGCTCATTACTTGATAAGCTCTTCTTGAATCCTAGTTTTATTTACAATCTGAGGTATTCTCTTTTACATTGCAAAGTTTTTCTTTCTTTAAGTGCATTGTTGAGTTTAGTAATGATAGATACACTCTTCCTAATAGTAAAAATTTATGAATTTCATCTCTTATTTCAATCTCTTAAATTCACCTACTTCTGTTCTTTTCTTTCTTTTGCTCGGTTTCCTTTTAGGTTTAGAAAAATTTGAAACTTCTTTAGTTTTGATACATTGCTGCCTTCTTTCATTGCTTTTATTACCCATCTTTTATTCATTCATTCATTCATTCATTCATACCAATCTTTTTGACACACTAGTAGATATGCTAGTTGAATCAATAATGTTTCACTAGTCCATATTTTTTATATCAATTAATATTGCATAATATTATAAACAATTTAACCAGTCTATGAAGATGGCGCACTGTAACATTAAATTTGTATGGTCATTTCTTTAGATGCCAAGGCAGCAGCCATTGAAAAAATTTAAATAATTTAAATGAGTTACCTACTTAATGTTGCTAATAAAAAACTTTGGCTTCACATGATTATTCCAAATGGATCACTATACTATAATGCATATGAAACTCTTGTAAGTTGTAACAGATATTTCTTACTTCAAGCATATTGGACAGATGATAATGGTTAACTAAATGCACAAGGACAAACTTAAGGGTTTTTTTAGAAACTGCATCTGGATAAAGTTATGGCTGACAATTTGGTGCTCTGTATCTTGTCGTCCAGATGACAAAACAACATACTCTTAAACCCAAGACAGAAGGCCAGTTTGCAAGGATTGACTGATATCCTAAACAATAAGATAGCAGATCATCCCAAAAGGTCACATGAACCAGTAAAGCTCTGCTGAAGCAGTGCTGCCAGAATATTTATTTTATAAGATGCTGTAGTGCTTTTCATTATGAATTGGTATTTCAAAATTGCTCAAAATAAATCAAGCAAAGAAGAATATAAAGAGAACAATAGGCCAAAGAATTATACATTCTGTCTCTGAGAATGCAGCACTTCCCACCTTCCTGCATCAGCGAATCTTGAAAATGACATCATAGAGCTGATCTAAGCACCAGAAATGCTGCATAATAGCATATATCTGATACCACTATACTAACACATTCTTGTTTTTGGCTAATTTTTTTCTATAAGAGATGTTACACAGTCATTGTCTAAACAAATGAGTACAGGAGAGAAATGAACATAGAACAATACTCTATTTGCACCTTATACAGCACCCCTGTACTAGTAAAAGATTTGTGTATATGAAAAAGAAGTGTCCCAGTTTTATATTTTGAAATTCTGGGATCCCTATTTTAAATACCATGGTCTGTGGATTATCACAGAGCATTGTTCTAAATAAAACTTCCTTTAATATTTGGTGTGTGCTTTCTCCATACGATTTACTAGTGTGGAATTCCAAACTTAGCAATAAAGTTAAATAGCAGGGATTTTCACAATGAAATATAGTGTATTATAACAACTTATGTTTTGAGAAATCCACTCAAATTTTACTAGGTTTGTTCTACTTATTTGGACATGTTTTGAAGGCTGTTGCCTTTGAATATGTGGAACAAAACATGTTCAAATAAGTGGAGGAAAGCTAGTGAAATTTGAGTGATTTCCTCATAAAAGATGTTATATTAAGAAATAGAAGTTCTAAGCTCAAGAAAACAATAAAATTTGGAAAGATTACATACATTTTTATATATAAAACCCTAATGATTTCATTATTTTTCTGAATGTTTCTTTGTTTCCAATATATAAATTTCTTTATTGCCAAAACTATAATTTTATAGAATTCCTGAAATTTCATTTGAATGATATATCCACAGAAAGATTAAGAAACATGCCTGTCATGTTTCTTAATCTTGTTAGCTGGTGATTTGCTTACTTTTTGAGGAACTTAAATGCAAAATCTTCTATGACCAAGTAAGAACCTAAGGCCTTAATTTTACTGGAATACGCAAAAGGTTCATTAGGCAAGATAGTAACATAGTACATTTGAACAAGATGAAGTTTACTTTGATTAGTACTAGCTGAAATTTTATAAATATTAACAACTTATGAGTTTACAATTATTTTACTATGATAAAACATAATTGTAGGTTCTGTAGCAAGTGATCATAAATTTAGTTGCATCATAGAAGCTGTAATATGGATATTACGCAAATACTACAGAATAATCACAATCAAATATACATGATACAATATCTTTAGATATGCGATGGTAGTGTGCACAATGCTATATTATTAATAAAAATGTTACCATTCACCTATTAAGTGATCTAATGCTTTGTGAATTATATAGTGAAGCTATATGAGTTAGAGGTCACCTTAGCAACTCTCACAGTATGCAGCTGTGCTCTGCCGGCTAGTAAATAACCTCATTGTATTACATTAAATTTTCTTTCACTACTGCTAATTGTTTTTCTTTACAATAAAATAAGTGCAATGGTTGCAGATCCTTTAGTAATGCTCATTTCTCTACTGCTGCTGAGTTTTAAAAACAAACATGTCGTCTGTTCTATTTTTCAACACCTGTTCAGTATATCATGCCACATTGTACACTTAATTTTATATAACTCTTTTCTAGTGATTGTATTTTTTCACATACATGCAATGTAAGGGCATCCATCAGCTTTTCACACACATGCAATGTAAGGGACCCATCCAAAACACATGTCCATACTGTATTTTTTATGTAGTAATGTTAACAGCTAATGGTCTATGATTAATGCACAAGTTAATTTTTTGACGGCATTCCTTAATCACAAATGTTTCAATTTAGGTGAGCACATTTCACATTTCTTTAAAATTTTACCACTGTACATTTGGATTAAATGATGAATGAAATGATTCTGGTATAGCTACATACAAGGACTATTTCTGGAATCTATATATATATAAGAAAAATAATGTAACACTATTAACAATAATTATAAGAGCAGAAAAGTATAAAATACTAAGAGAAAGCCACACTTGTAATTGCTATTTCGAACTACTAGAGTTCTTCACAATAACCAAAAAACATTTAATAAATTATACAATATCAAACTTATTAATATCATAAAATTATCATATCAAACTAGAGTTAATCGCACAACCCATTATTTCATACAAGAACTCTAGTAGTTCAAAATATAGTGATTACAAATGTGACTTTCTCTTAGTGTTTTATCCTCTTCTGCTTTTATAATTATTGTTCATTTAGTTACATTATGTATATATATATGTGTGTGTGTGTGTGTGTGTGTGTGTGTGTGTGTGTTTGTTTGTAAATGCATCAATAGTAATTGTATTAAATACAACTGCCAACCTTTAAGTGTTAATTTCTTGTAACTTATTACAATGTGTTTATATTCCTTTTTAAAGTTTACTTTCTTTCAACATGCACAAAAAAAAAAAAAACTAATGTTTGCACAATTTTCTTTGATGCTCATTTCACTGCTATATCTAGCACAGTTTTATGGCAAAACCACCACATTAGTATGCTGGTCCTCCTATGCTGCGTCTGTCAATTTTTTTAATTGAAAAAGAAAAAGTTAGAAATTGCTCATTTTAGTACACACTTTCAATTAAATATTTGGTGTGCCCATTGTCACTGCAGCAATTGCCTATGTAGCCTTAACCCTTTTCACTATAGTAAAACTTTATCCTAGGCTTATGTTTCTGTTTATGCCTCATATTAGGAATTGCATTAAATAAAGTGATAATATAAACTAGGAATATACCACAGTGATTAATTTTCTATTTTGAGGAGTCTTTTTGGAAAAAGCAAATGCCTAAAATTTACTCATCCTGCCCCGGGCAGTCAGTAGCTGCAATTATCTTTATAAGTTAAGAAAGAAATAATAAACTATTTGATGCATCCTGTAGAGCCCACAGATGCTATTACAGAAACTATATTTTCCTTTAATCAATATAAACGATCGCATGTATTTGCAAACATATTACTGCGATATGAAATCATCTCGACTGCGTAACGAGAGAACAATTTAATTACATAATTGAATTGAAACTGCAACAATATTTAAAACTTTTTTTAATTATTTCCAGTGATATTTTTTCATATTTAGCTTTGAGTACATCATTTTCAATTTCCTTCTGATCGCCCTTTGCTGTAATCATGGAATTTGCTATTCATTTTCTGCTCTAATTACCGATATTTCTCCTCCACTGCTGTGTTACCTTTATGCCTTTTTTTTTTTTTGGGGGGGGGGGGGCCACTGCACCAGTATATTGGCAACATCTACTTTGCTGCTCAATGACGTACTTCCGTTGTGCCCACCAATGCTTATTTTTAACCTGAAACACAACTGAGCTCTATTCAATACATCTATCCCGAAATATTCAGGTTTTCGCACCTACAGCATTTGTGATGCACATTATAAATGTATTTACCTGTAAAATGATGTTAAAGGATGCATTCTGTAGGCTGCTCTTGAGAAAATTCCTTGCCATTTATAAAGATGTCCACAAATTTAACTACAATATAAAGAAAACTTTCACCACTATGGTTTCCGTAATTATCTTCCGTGATTTGTCATGCAAACATATTGCTTACAGCTTCCGTCTGGTGCCAGTGTTAAACCGAACCACTTACTACTGCTTATTCTATCCATTAATATTTGATAGCGATTGCAACGTAACGAAAACGATATTTAAAAAAAAATGCAGATCAATGCTAAGATCTAGCACAGGGTAATACTCATCTAACTTGTTGGACGGGAACTGTCCTTAAGATTTTAAAATTATCAAACCGTTTATGAATGACTATAAATTGTATTAAGCACTTTTGAATGTACTACAGCAAACGGACTTTTCCCCTGGGTTTCTCTGTTCTCATACATTACTTCTGTTTCTGCTATTTGTAGCATTGAACAGTCTTGCACTATACGCTTTATTGCTGCCAACCTTCCTTTGATTCTTCCCGAAATACTGAAAGACGTTCTAGCAGCACTATGACACTCTCGTTACGCCAATGATAAAAAACCAATACTACATTTGAACCATACTGCACTGCATGAAGAGATTGGGACTTACGGAGTGTGTTAATGTGTATGATTTTAGGGCTCAAAACTGATGAGGCCATTAGCGCCCGGGGAGCTGTGTTGAATCCAGCTACTTTGCTTCAGACGTAAATTAATTATCAAGGGGAGGGAGACATTTTGATTAATAATAATTGCACGCTTATCATACCTATAATTTATAAAGATCTTATTTCATACAAGAATTATTATTTAACTTCCTTTAAAATGATTCAGTTTTTATTTACATCCATTCTTCCAATTGAGGATTAATATTTCATCTTTCATATATTTTTTAGACAAAATTCTGGAATAAAATAAAATTAGTGCATGGAATTGATTAAGTATCTATGCAAAAAATAGGAAGGGGAAGAAGAAAAAAGAAGAAATTCTTAAGCCAGTTTACCTATAAATAGAAAGCTCGATGATAAAAAAAACTGGCACCGCATCGAGCGTCAATTTTGTATCTTTCTTAGCGATGGTCCCAAAACTAAAGAACGTCGGCGATCAAAAATGAGATACTGCTATTTCCACGGGAAGTCGTTAATATAGATATATTATTTACACCGTTTTTGTATTCCTCCTATTTTACTGGTAGTTTTCTTTCTACAAGTTATATAAATAGTGGAGATAACCCTGTAAAGCACAAACAGATATGATTCAAGATTTTTTATGCTGTACATCCAAATTATGTTATTGCACCATAATTTTAAAACCAGACAGCAATTCATCTAAGCAGACAGGAAATTAGGAAGAATATATACAGTAAAATATCGTTTTATTTTCTGTACACAGCCTGTGCATGACTTAAAAATATAAGCTGTCGCTGTATAATGAAAAGTGCATAAAAGTACATAAAGCACTAAATGACGATATACTAACTTGTTCAACAAATAACAGTACATAAAATTGTACTTAAAGAATACGTACCTATATAAAATATAAAGTGTTATATTAAAGCTTATAAAGTACGAAAATAACATTCCTTTCTCCACATAGCACTTACATTGTAATGCCCTTGTTAAAAGAGAGCACTAGCCTTAAAAGAGAGGCATTTTAAAGTCAGTTATGAAGTATAGTAGATATAATGATCAGATACAAATAAAGGCATTTCATACATACAAATGCAATGTAATATTTTCAATGAATGTGAGGAAAATTAAGTTCTTGTCTTACCTTACCACTTGCTATACTGTCAAAAGTACTTGGTCTTAGATTAAGTTTTACCACAGTATACATAGTACATCTGCTTGTATTGCCAGAGCACTCCCTGATATTTTTATTATTATTTCTTATAATTTATCCAGTGGTTTCTTATTAAGTGTGCAAGATGTAATTTTTGACAAACCAATAACCATCACCATGATAAAGTGCCTTGCACTTTACCTTGAGTCTTATGTATCGAGAATTTTGCCTGCATACTAGTTCATAACCCCCTCAATAATATAAGTAGATAAAGCTTCTGGTCATAAAATTTTGTGCGCGCATTAGGTATCCCTTGTCCTATTAGATTGTGAATCTTGGACAGATATAATTCGTTGCACTGAATAGTCGTTTTGCTGTGATATGGATATGATATGGCAAGCATTATAAACGAATACAAAACTGTTCAAGATGCCCATATCCAATATTAGATTGAAGCATTCAAGAAGTACAGTTATCCAGTTCTTCTATTACCAGTACGTATTTAAAACAAAAAAGGTATGCTCACGTTAATTCCTTATTATTGACATTTAGATAAGTATACAACTTTATAATATCATTAGCTTTTGTGTAAAATTTCTACACTGGGCGAAATTAGACTTATTAAGGAACTACCTAATCATTGAATCCAAAAGTTATTTTATATATCATCGTAATCACAAGTTTCTAGGCAAATTAGAAAATAGTACATTGAGTTGTGCATACATTTTTCTTCATGTCTTCATAAGTTGGTACGTATAATACCAGAAAGGCGTATGGATCAAAATTGTGAAAATAAGATTATTCACTTAGTAGGACAAGCTGTTGATGCTTCATTTCGTGCCAGAAGGACCAGCAGATAAACGGAATGGTAGCTAGATTACTTATAGCTATTTCTATTTGGACGTATGAAACATAATGGACACTTATTATCATCTAAAGGGGAGTATAACATCGCTATTTTATCACACACATTTTGAGTTGCAATTACTTATATGCCTTTCTGGTACAATATAGCTCTTTACCCTAATAACAAATCTGTTATTTTAACAGCATATTTTAAAGATGTTCATTTACATGTTTTAAGAAACATGTTAAGTTATTTATCTTGGTTCTTTTTCTTGAATGTCATGTCTTTCAAGGAAGTCAGCTAATTAGATTTTTTGCCTTCGTATCCCACGTGCATTCCACGTCATTACTATTGGTCCATATCTATTCACCATACATCGTCTCTGGATGGACTAGATGTAAAAACAAGTCAGAGTACGTGGCTAGAAGTAAAGACCATTTATCGGGCTTTGTAAGAAGATGTGTAAACAGGTGCAAGTAAGTCTCTCTTACCATGGGTCAGCACATATTCTCTACCCAATCATTCCTCATAGATATTCTCGCTTTGTCGAACAAGTCTCGTCTAGATACCTCCCTCTCGCTAACTGGGCCAGTTCGACGCGAGTTGCCGAGTCTGGCTACTGTGGGAGGGTGGCAAACGCCGGCTTCAGCAGGTGCTGGGCTTCCTGAGGGTCGTTATCGTGAAAGGCTGTGCCTCTGGCTCCTCCCCACACCTACTTCTGTGTTGGATAGCTACTGTTGTCTCTCGCAGTCCTATATATCAGTACCAGCTGCTTTTGGTGCTCGGGGCAAGACCGATACCTTTCCCCATGGCCCGGTGGCGGAACTATTTAGCCTGCAGACCAGTGTGCCACTGTGCACTTAGTTCACAACAATGCACCGGTTACACTGAAGGGCACCTGAGGGGGAGGTAGCCCTCCACAGTGACCCTAAAGCGACATACGAAGTCAATGTTTCGTAATGCAGCTAAATCTTCGGTGATCCCCGCCTCTACTAAGTATATGGGGAAGGTGGAGCGTTCTTTATTGAATCGTCGTAGCTGTGCTGCGCCTAACACAGTAATTCGGAAGACTGCATGTTCCTTCTTCATACCCTTCTCAGCTGCACGCAGGTATATGGTTTTATGACCACATTGCAGCTCCGTCTACTCGTGAATGATGTGAGATGGAGCTCCACCCCTTTCTCGTGCAGAAACCTCACCAGTTCTGACGGTCTTGGTTCCACTGCATCCTCACTTGGTAATCATGCGCTCATGCGCTGTTGCAACCGGACTTACTAGATATCACTTTGAACGAGCAGTTTTGTCGAACTCCTTTAAGTTTGACGTCAGGATCGATGAATGGTTCCTCTTATATATAAGGAGCTGGGATCTTCTTGAGGTAACCTATGCGTACGTTTGAGCGGGCAAAGACAGATTGGACCTGAGTTGGAATGCTGGGTGTGAGCTGGGAGAGGACTGAAGGTGGTGAACGTTGATCAGCGATTTGCGGGGTAGAATTGGTAGCAGTGGGATTAGATACTCGGAAGGTAGAACTGGATGGGCCAGGGATTAATGAAAGAGCAACAGGGAGGGAAAAAGAACCAGGAGTGAATACTAGAAAGGAAGGAGAGAGAAAGAGAGGCACCAGTTGTAGATGAGGGAACAGGTGCTGTAGGAATTGGGTCAGAACCAGCGGACTGTTGAGGAGGTGGATCAGGAAAAGGGAGATGCCGATATGGGCAGAAACTGGATGAGGGGGCAAGAGAAGAAGTGAGGCGGTAAGAAAGATCAAGCTTGGAGAGTGGGAGTGAAGAGTGCTGATAACGAGGACTGAACTTGGTTAAGGCAGGATATGGATTGGAACGCGGAGTATGGGATAAAAATAGATGCGAGAGAGTTAGAATAGCAGGAATAGCAAGAACGGAAGCAGGTTTTAGGCAGAGGTGCAGAAAATGGAGAAATCTTTCTGCGCCTGTTCATATATTCCCGCCGGGCTACTTGTGTCGTCCTAGTAGAAAGAGTATTCTATGATCTAACCTTAGTCCCCGTCGTTTCATGTCAAGCGCAAGAGAGATGGGACCACAAAATAGAATAGGTGCAAAGAGAAGAAATTTCCCTGCAGCAGAAGCCTAAAAGAGCAGTACACTTAGCTTTATGTAAAGAGGAAGGAAGTAGTAGGGAAGAAAGAACAGTTAGTAGGCGTCAACTGACTCGGATAGCAGAGAACCTACATCGCAAAGCGGTCGCCGTTAACCTGTCCTAACAGATGGTAACATCTGAGCTAGCGTCTAACTTAATGCTAACTCTGTGAACGCTGAGTACCTTTGGTACTTCTGACGTCACTAGAACTGGACTGTTCGAGCCCCTCCCTACGGAGAGTGTCTGAATAAAGTCTACATGTTACCCCCATGCTATTAGTATTAATAACATGTAGAGAATGACGGGATAGGCGTGTTGAGGTACCGCTTTAGAGCCCGGAATTTAGTGGAGATGGATGAAGGGTTCGCATACCAGCATGCAAGAGCAATAGGCATGCTACTTTCCGGGAGATACACTTGACTATTGGTCCACAGTGCCCCCTCGGGAAGTTAGAAGTTGGCATAGATGCCTAGATGCCCATACGTGAAGGAAGCTGGGTAAGGTGTAAGAAAGTGGCATGAGCCTACTGTTACAGATGTATGAAGTGCTGTTAGTGATCTTATCCCGCAAGTTTGAGGACGGAATCTATGAATTAATTTATTTTTCTGTTTTGCTAGCATTCAAGAAGATACCGAGTTTATCATATTTTGTGGGGATTCGTCGATTCATTTGTAGCTTTGGGAACCAGGTCGCTGGAACGTATGTACATATGTGGCATATTAATTTTGGTGTGATTTATTTAGATAAAATGAGGGCAGTTGGTAGGTTGGAGAATGGAAAATGCTGGTGTTTTTTATTTTATTTTTTTATTTTACTACAGCATACAGAGAGGCCTAAAATATGTTTACTTCCATGTGTACCATTATGTATTCAGTTAATACAATCAATAAATTAGAAACTTGGTATTTAATGCTAATAATTTCATATTATGTATTTTAAGAATATCCGTAAGAGTGTAGTGTCTGTTGTATGCGACAACACGGTCAGCAGAGATCATGGTCATCTATCTTATGCGTCGCTATGGGAGGCCCTCTTTCCCCGGAGTAACCTTGGCGTGATAACACATGGACTTTGCGGGTTGTCCGGAATAGTGATTGTAGGTTGGAAGTTGTGTCTTTGAATCCAATCAGCTGACCATGGTTAAGGGAAGTTTACTAGTAGTACCAGATACTTCTGAATGTGTATTTCCGATGCACCCAGAACAGTTATTCGGTCAAATATTGACAGTGTTTCCAGATGTTTATCGTTAGTAGTTTCATATACTCCTAATTTGTGAATAAGTAGGCTTTGATTTATATTTTTACTTTTGTACAGGTTGAAGCTGAGATTTTGATGAATTGTTCAAATGTATATTTTTTGAGTTCTTCATGTGTGCCGGAGCTACAAAAAGGACTTTATTATTATTGTCAGTAAACGATTTTGCATTGTTTGTAGACTGTGAAGATGAGTTTTAGCAGTGTATCCCCAAACCGGGATGCATATGTTAAAATTACTGGAATCCGCCTTTTATAGAAAGATACGACCTTACCTGGTTTAAGACCACTATTCACATTAATAAATGAGAACTATTTTTTTATGTATATAAGTTTTGGTTGTATTAATGTTGTTTTTCCATGTAAGGTTGTGGCCAATTGTCATGGGAGCGCATGCACGCAGTGCAATGATTCAATCGTTTGGTACATATTATTGCTTCGCGTTTTCTAGTGTTTAGTTTATTTCTTTGTTTTTCCAACCAGTTACGAGTTTTTAAGGCATTTTGGAGCCTTAGCTGAATTATGCGTGGGATTGTTGACTGTGTGGTAATTTGTATAGATGAAATTGTCAGCCCTGTTTAATTCAGGCATATCATTAATGTAGATATTGAATAGAGCAAATTCCAATAGGCTTCTTGACGTACCGGCGCTTTAATGGTTCGGTAGGACAAAGGGTGCTTCTCACTTCCGTTTGGATTGAGCAATAAGTTAGGTAATCATTAAAGCAACCAGCGAGTTTGGAAAATCATAAGTGACAAGTTTCTTGACTAGGCCTTCATGCCAAACTTTGTCAAAGACTCCATTAATGTGCAGGAAAACAGTGCCGGTTGACCTATTCATATTAAATTCACGTGTTATCTTTTCCATTTTTCTCAGTAATTGAAGAGTGGCGATGTGCTCTGAACCTAAATTGTCCAGGGATTATTATATTGTTTTTAATTAAGTGGGAATTTACTCTTTGTACAATTATTTTCTCCGGTGCCTTACTTAATGTGCTTAAGAGACCAATTCCAGCAGCTTTTTGAGGGATGAATCGGTCCTTTTTTTGGTTAGGGAAAGAATGGGGTTTTCACTTCTTTCCATTTGGCCCTTGTTCTAGGGTGTAAAATTGTATGTTTGAAGCGCTGACATTGGAAGATGATTTAAAACGATATTAAGCACGTTGTACGCGCCTGGTGACTTTCTAGTTGAAAGGTAACTAATGGGCCATCTAATTTTGCCTAGTCAGTTTTCTGAATTTAATGAATGCAGATTGTTCCAACTTGTGTCATTTCTTCAGTGTGTCTAGTAAATATATTGCAAGCGTGAGTATTCGGTGTGAATGTATCTGCAAACCCTGCAGTATTGGTTCGGGAGGTTTCGGCTATACCCTTAGTGGAATGAAGCAGCGGTATGTTGTTACATGTACATGTGAAACAATTTGCTAATCTCCAGATAGTATGCTGTTGCAAGTGAATGTTTTGTGGTTGCTCATTCTAATGATTTCTAGTGTAATGCCGAATTAGTTCGTTCTCATGTACACGATGTGTGTAATGTTCCATGAGATAAATTAGGTTTCTAGTAAGTTGTAATTTGCCTCTCACGCGATTCATTTCTTGAATGGTAGTTTTTATATTGCGCGGAAAGTCCACAGAGTTTGCCGCCAATAACATGGCGGCCCCCAGCGTTTAGCTCTCTGTGAGATGGCGAAGTCAATTATTTCAAGGATTTCGTCGTGTTTTTCGTGCGTGTCCACATTTATCTCCCTAATGTGCTGGTTACTGCGTATGTCTCTCAGTTTGTTACGTTTTAATTATACCTGAGTGGCTCTTGTTTAAATGTGATTGGGACTTCGGGTTGCAAGAATATCGGATAATGATCTGATGTTAGATCATGTAGCACACTAATGTTTGTCTCTGTCGTGAATTATTTTAATAATGCTATGTCTAATAGATCCTGTGTGTGATTGGCTATGTCCGAAACATGTCGTTTCCTCTGGTCCAACTATTAAGTAATTTGTGCTATTAAAGTACGATAATAGTTTTGACCAGTTGTGTTTGTATTAATGCAGTTACATAAATAGTATTTTGCATTATAGTCCCCTGTCGCAATCAATTTAGAGTCCAGATTCATAATTGTTTCAGGGTCGTTTAAGAAATCATACAAAAATTACAAAAGCATTATATTTCTTTGTTTGAAAGTGCATATCATTGATATAATTATCCCAAAGCTTTGCTTTGAAATTCCAACTGCAAATAATATTTAAAAAATTAAAACCGAAACATTGCAATGAGCCAAGCCCATTTTTAAAGTTCCCAGCGGTGCAACAATAATTTTCTTGCTTAATTTTGCCTGTTATACCTAGAAACCACATCTGTAGTAAGATTTTTTTAAGTAGTTGAACAGGCCATTTTATGATCATAGCGGTTATATGAAAGGTTATGGAGATACATAAATTGTTGTTGTGCTATTTTGTTTAATTGTGACCAAGTTTGAGTTATTGTGTTATTGTTTGAGTTAGGTGAACTTATTGATCTTTAATTTACAATGCCAAGGCCAGGTAGAATGTTTAAAAAGTACAGTAAGCCCCAAGTTAACAATATAAAGAGGAAAAATGATGTTGAGGTTAGGGTTAACCCTACAAATTAACTATCTCCAAGTAACTAAAGTAAAACTTGGGTCAGGTATTATGTCAGTAGAGGATCAAAATGACAGAATCACAGATTTCAAAACTGTAGATCTGAAATTACTAGGAGAAGTACTTAGCCTGCAAGTATTAATAATGAGGTGGAAATTTTAATTTAGTGGATGATGGAAGAAGAAAAGGTTTGGTTTGCACATTACACATTTTATGTGAAAATTGTAATGGTGATACACCTTTCAAGATATTAAAGCGTAATAATAGAATGTTTGAAGCCAACATGATGTTTGCACTTGGGCTGAAGTGTGTAGGTCTTGGAAGAGAAGGTGGAAACCTTTTATGTGGTGTGATGAACATGCGTGCTCCCCCACTAAAATTCAGTGCAATGAACACCACTCAACATGGCCTATGCTCTCAAGCAAATTCTTGAAAAGCAAGGAATCTGGAGAAGCTTGCAGCCATAAGAATATTCTTCCTTATGAAGTTACGATGGCCATTACACCAACTTTTTGGGTCCTGTTATTTTACCAGAACTGCTATAAAAGGGCCTAGCATGGAAAAACGTAGAATCTAAATGAAAGTTTCAATGCTCTCAAATGGAAAATATGTTCAAAAACTGTGTTTGTTTGCAATCTGGTAATGCAGATTTCTGCTTTGAAAGCTGCAGTAGTATTGAATGAAGGGAATGTGACAAGACTTAGAATCCTAAAGAATTTGGACTTTATACCTGGAGTCTTCATGAGCAGACAGTGAAGATCATCGATGACCAGCGAGTCGCAAAGGCAGAGGCTCCAGCGCAAAGGATCGAAAACTTGCTAGACAAAGGAACAGAGACGTTAAAAGAGCTACAGAATACGAGAAGAGCAACAGGAGTGTGGATATTGGCATAGTTGAGATGTGTTTAAAGAAATGTCCATATAACATTTAAATTGATTCTTCAGTGATTTAAATTTTTCATAATATAGATACACATTTCTCAGGAAGTAGTTGAAGGACTTTACTGAAAGTTCTTGTTCTTTGAAATAGAATACACATTTAAGTGCAACAGAATTTTAATGTAAAGAATATAAACAATTTTATGGTTGTAAGATCATAAAACATTTTATTAAAAAAATTAACCAAATTAAACAAATCACAGAAAATACCTGAAATAATTTACAAAAAGGTTAATGCACTTAAATGTAATTTATTAGTATACATTATTTGGGAGGGGAGAATTGCAAAATTTTCCCTGTATTGAATGAAAAAGTGTACCAGAAAATATAAATTGGGCAAAATTTTCAAAAAATTCAATACACCATTAATAAATCATTAAAACTTGTGATAAAATTATCAAAAATCATGGTAAATCTCTCTAAATATGTATTTCAAATTCCAGTCTGATATATTTCCAAATATAGGAAATATAGAATTACAAATGTATCAGAGTAAATCTTCCATCCTTAAGTCGATATACCCCGGGGGACTGTAAATGGCTGCTAGCATTATCTGTAAACTTAGGAATTCTACTTTTAGCGCAGAGATTAAGTGATGGAATCGTGTTTAACACTATTCTGAATAATTACAGCAGTGCCCCATCTCCGCCACCCAGTCACAATCAGTACGCTATACTGCATATCCAGAAATCGACCGTCCGTATTTAATTGTGTTTCCTTTACTAGAGCAATCTGAATTTAATTACGTTGTAAAAATTCAGTCAGTTGTTTGAGTTTTCTACATATTTCTTGCATTCTCGTAAATTATATTAACTGAATTGGAACTGCATCATCGCTTATGTAGGTCTCCACAGATGTGCCAACATTGTCGAAGACTAAGGTGGGATTGGATTGATGGTAACTGATTTGATTCCTGGAGCCAATGAGCAAGATGGCCCAATCCAATCCTGGATTTGGTGTTCCTAGCCCATCTGCTTAATTTATCATTGATTCGCTCTTTTCCATCTACTTACGAGGACGATCGATTATGTTTGAATGGGCTATCCCCATATACTACTGGTGGATATGTCAGTTTGTATGAGTGTTTATTCTATTAACGAGGGGGATATCGCTAATGTGAGGCCAAGGTTTCCGTATGCGGTACCCGTTGGTTTCTCGGTTTAGGAGGGACCGGGATTGACGGCTTGTCGTGTCCGTCTGTGCGCTCTTGAACTAGCCATTGTTCCTTTGTTTTGTGCGTCCCAACGAGGATGTAGATACTTCTGTAATAGGGAGGAGGGTCCCTAGACCTCTGGGTTATCAGTCCCCCATGCCATGTAATGCAATCGCGCCAAGTTGTATCATGACACATAGTATACATTGCGTTCCTTGGGCGGAACTCTGCGAGTATCAGAGAAATGGGAGTCCGTGCATTTGGCGCATATGGATTCTGGGGATCCACATTCGCGCTGCACGTCCATAGGTGCTGGTAGCGTAAGCTTTGTTTTCGCTTTTGGGCGGCTCTATTTGTCTCAACTCCAATTTAACAATTTGCCAGATATTGAAGGTCTCAAATGTTCTTATTTTCTATGGTATCCTGCAGTTCAACAAGGAACATTGGCAAGGTCCTTATTTCCATTCCTGTGGGCATTTGCACGACCCGGATTACCTCAAATTCGGTGTAAGCCAGTTCCTGCTTTATGTGATCTCTGGATAGCTGAACGCACAAACCTTCACTGACAAATCCTTCATTCCTGTTCTCCGAGTGGGGTAAAGGGTAAACCTGTGCAGCCTAGTCGCCAGGGACCGTTTCTGCCTTGTCGCGGATGCTGTGGCTATGGCCGTACCGCCGACACCTGATGCATCCTCATCGCTGCCATTATTGTGGCTCCAATTCCCTCACCGCAGACTGCAAGCAGCACAACCTTGCTCATCAAATCCGCTTTTGTGAGAGCAAGCACCACTTTGCGGGGCAGGTAAACTACCCGCGCTCGTCGACATATGCCCGGCAGCCGACACAGCGTGCACTGGCCCAAGCAGAGCCCGCTCCGCCTCCAACCAACAGCGAGACGTTCACTAGATCCCATGCAATTGAAGAGGCCGCTGAAAATTGTTTCTCGAGATAATGTACTGGTCCAAATCAAGAACATAGTACCAGAAACATCAAGTCTTTAGACGCCATCAAAGATGACATCGTCAGGCCCATCCAGACTCACTCTGTCCTCTCTATCAGATCTTAACATAAAATACCAAAGTTACCCCGGAATACAAACAACAGATGCACTAATCAAAATACGAAATAACCGCGAAGAGTATATCCCTCTCCATATCTATCACCACTCCTAATTCCCGAGGAGGCAAACTGGGCCTTGGCCACGCTTATCTTCCAGCTAATTTTACTCACTTACTGGACATGCATTGCATGCCAGTCTTACCATCACCATCAAATGCGAGGGTTCTTTTCTTTTCTTTCTTTCTTTCTTTCTTTCTTTCTTTTCTTTTTCTTTCTTTCTTTCTTTTTTTATTGATTGATCTTTTAATGGAAGAATGCAATTGTGGCCTTAGAGGGGGTGGCTTTGCAGGATACAATTTGCGTTTTTATACAGTTGTTTAGTTTTGCATTAAATTTAATTATGTGTTAATAACCCATTCATGCCCCTTATTTTGGGACATGAGAAACAGTTATTATCAGCGATTTATATTATTGCTTATGTGTTATAATTAATTATGTGTAAGTTGTATAATTTTGTCAGTCAGTTAGAGAAGTGAGAAGGTGGAAGAAGGGGAAGGGGCAGTTTGCCTTTATTTACAAGAATAGAAGGGAGAGACGCCTATTTACATGTCTACATGTTTACATCAGTTTTATCCGCCTGTATTTGCGGTGTAAGGGTGTGCCTCTGCCTATATTTTGTACTACCATATTCGCGTCGACCCGGATTTTTGCCCAGAGTGTTGGTAGTCTGCTGTTAATTAGATCCTTCATAGGCCTGATTCCTGTCTCCCGATGAATGGTTTTGTTCGTGGTTAGGATTGGTACGTGATATAATTTTCTGGTCGCTAGATTCTGTGTGGTCTGAAGGGGTGTGGTCTGCTATTTTTGGGACGTGAGCCCACGCTGCACTGGCGCAGGTTAGTAGGCCTTACACTGGGTGATTTTTGTTTTCAATTTGACGACTTTGCTACGAAATATTGGAGCACACAACCTTAGGCGCTGTCGCCCACGGCTGGCTGTATTTTCAGGTGGTCCCGCCAAAACAGTTTAGAGTCTACATCGACGCCTAGGTAACGTGTATGCCGACGAAAGAGTACCTGTTGCCCATTTATGCTTAGCTCCATGGGTGGGGGTTGGTTTTTCTTTGTGAAATTGACCGGTGTACGCTTTGTTGCATTGATGTGTATTTTCCATGTCTGTAGCCAGGTCAGAAAGGTATTGGTGTATTTTTGTAGGCTTTTTAAGCAGTGTTTATGGTTGTTATGGTGAGAAAACTGGACCGTGTCATCGAATTGCATGGCCACCTTGCATTGCTGATTTACAGGGAAGTCGCTGGTGTAAACTGCGTGGATGTATGGCGCCATTATGGCTCCTTGTGGAACTCCAGCTTGTATGTGTCTTTGCGATGATTTGCTTTGGGAGACCCGTACGTGGAAGCTGCGATTTTTAGGTAGCTGTGGATGAGGGGGCGTAACCTCGTAGTGATGGGTTTTTATACAATTTAAAGATTATGCCCTTATGCCAGCATTTATCAAAAGCAGCTTCCAACATCGAGAAATAAAGCCAGTGTGGAGGCCCCGTTGTTAAACTGTTCGGTAACATCATCTGTGAATGTCAACATTTTTTTAATTTTAATTTTAATTCTGCAATACTTACATCCTGATATCTTGGTTCTACATCAGGACGTAATATCCAGATTTCATTTATTTATTCCTCTTATATCTTTCAATACAATTTAAATTACAATTAAATTAAAACTTCAAAAAACAAAACCGGTACTGGAATCCAGCACTACGGCTATTTACTATGACTTATAATAACATCTACAATTGCAACTGGTACCCAGTAGCAATGATTACATGTAATCTTTATTAATTTACAATTATTATCCAATTTACTCTATGCGTCTTCATTTCTGCCAACGCTCGGTATCCGGGCTGCTCCCCACTGGAATTCCTGGCAACAGAACCTGGACATCTTTGGAGTTGCTGCCGGTCTCAAGCAACAGCTATACTGGACCATGGTGTGTTGACAGTGTAGTTTCCTTCGCTTCTCTCCTTCTCTTGACCTCTGTCTACTTCTTCTCTCAACTGCTTCGTTTCCGCCCGAAAACTGTCATTATTCCTTTCTTCTGTCACTTCTGCTCTCTTCTTCTTATTCAAATTGGGTGTTATCTTCTTTATCATCTTTTTATTCAACTAATTTTAGCTATAAATATCATTCTTGCCTTTCCCTGATTCTCTCGGATCTTCTAGGGGAATATACCATTTCTGGCCTTTGGATTTTTTCTCTTGTTTGTTTTTTGCCGTTTTTATACTCTTCTGCCATTTTGCTTGATATTTTATTTGTTAACTCGTTCAATGCCCTAAAATCATCTTCGTCTCTCATGATGTTCCAGATGCGTTTCCCAGCAAGTAGTCGTCTTTCTTCTGCTACAAATGACTGGTATTTAGGGCATTCAAATGAGACATGTTCCGGTGTATCGATCACGTTACAGTCCGTACATGTATTATTTGCTTGTAATTTAAATCTTTGCAAATATGAGCAATATGGACCATGGTCTGTTACATAATGTACTAAACCCTTATTGGGATGAATGTGCTTAAATAGTAATCTTTCCTTTATGGATGGAAATATTTCATGTACTCTTCTACGTTCTTTTATTTCATCCCATTCTCGTTGCCATATTTGTAATAAGGAATCTTTGATTTCTTTTTTATTCCTACACTTTTTACCAACAATGTCCATTATTTTTTAGTTATTTTGTTTTTTAAGTCAATAAGAGGCTGCTCTTAATCGAACTAAATAATCAATTGGCCATATACCCAATATTACTAGTAGTCCCGTTGTTGGAGAAGTGGAAAATGCCCCTGTACATCTCAATAAAATTTTTCTTTGGGAGCTTCTTAAAGTACGTATAAAATGTACCTCGCGTGCCTTTTCCCCCCAAACTCCTCTTCCATATTTTAATATGGCTGCAAAGATGCTATTATGATAGATTTTTATTCCGTTAGCATGTATATTAAAATATCTTTGTCCAATATTGGCTAACTTGAACATAACTTTTTCTGCTCTAGTTCTTGTGTTTTCTACATGTTTCTTAAAATTTAGTTTTTCATCCAAATAAATACCTAGATATTTATTTACTGCTTGTCTCTTAATATTTTTATTGTTAATTTTAATACTCGGATTTCTGTTTAAGTTTCCTTTTAAAAACGTATATGATGATTTGTGAGGAGCAATTTCCACTTTTGCTTTTATGCACCAATTGTTTACATGATCAGTTATTATATTTGATCTCTTTTCAATTTCCTTTCTATTATTTCCTTCTATTATTATTAGTAAGTCATCTGCATATGCGATAATATCTTTTATACTGTTTAATCCTTCTATTTTTTCTATTAGAGATTCCAAAAATATGTCCCATAATATCGGCCCTAAAATTGATCCCTGCGGACATCCTTTGGTAATTTCCTTTGTAATGATCTGGTTTGCACCCTTAACGTACACTCTTCTATTTTTACAATAATCTATTAAAGAATTATAGATGCATTTTGGATATTTCTTTTTCCTTAAAATTTGAAACAGTACTGGCCACCATAAATTATCAAACGCCCCCGCAATATCGAAAATATTGCTATTACGTATTTTTATTGGTTATTTTTGAAGTTTCTATTGCCTCGATTATGGCATCCTCTGTAGACTTGCCTTTTCTAAATCCAAACTGTTTGCTGGTCATACCAATCATTGATCTATATTCATCTATTCTTTTGCTCAAAAGTTTTTCTTGGATTTTGCCCAAAACATTTAATAAGCAAATAGGCCTATAGGATTTCGGTTGCGTGGGATCTTTGTCAGCCCCTTTGTTTAAAATGATCACATTCGCTTCCTTCCAGCAGTAAGCCACTCTTCCCTGCCATAGACAATTATTAAACAATTGACACAGGTACGGGGTAATCTGTTCCAACTGTTGTAGCACTTCCGACTTTATTTCATCCGGTCCTGGTGATTTATTCTTCTTTAATTCCTTTATAATTTTTCTTATTTCAACTTCATGGTAGGGGAAAATGACACCTTCATCTATTTTTACAGTAATGAGTTCTTTTCTTAGTTTTCTGTGTTCTGAGTTATCATTTTCTTTAATATCATTAGGTAGTAGTTTTAGAAGTAAGAGATTTATAGAGTCTATCCAGTTGACAGTCATTTTATTCTCCCCTTTGTCCAGAGTGGATATTATTTCTGGGGCTTTTACTTTCTCCATCATTAGTTTGTAAGGTGTACCCCATATGTTGTTGGAAAGGTTTTTCCTCTACGAAATTTTTCCATGCAGCTTGGCGATATTCTTCTATATTTTCCTTATATTTTTTCCTAATTTCTCTATATTTATTTAAGTTATTTTCTCTTTCTGAGGCAATAATACATTTCTGATAAATTCTTCTAGCTTTTCTAACTGATCTTAATTTTAACAGATTATTATTCCAAAATGTTGGTGAAGTGTAATGTTTTCTATTAATGCTGGGTATGCTGCACTTCATAGCTTTTTGGATGGCTTTGGTTAGTTCTAATGCTTTATTGTTACAGTCCTCTTGAGGTTTAGGCATTGTAGGCAATTTAAATTCCGTTTTTAGTTTATCCCAGTTTGCTTTCTTTATATTGTAGGGTCTTTTATTCTCATTCCATCTTTGTTCTTGGTTTGTGTTAATTTGTAATTAGAAATAAATTATATTGTGATCACTTGACGTCAGTGATTGACCTACTTTCCAATTTGTAACACTTTTGCTTGCTCTTTTATTTGTCAATGTAATGTCTATGTTGGATGTAGCTCCTGCTCTATTACTGTAAGTTGGTGGGTTACATGGTTTGTTCTCTACATTTAGCTGTAGCTCCGCTATTACCTCCTCCAGTAGTTCTCCCCTTTTGTCCTTGTAGTTGCTGTTCCACCATTGGGAATGTGCATTAGCATCCGCCATATATATTACTGGAGAATTATTATAACCATTTTCTATTTCCCTTAATCTATTTATATATGGTTCTATGCATTCGCTAAACTGAAAGTATTGATTTACTAAAACATAATGTTCCCCTCTTAGTGCTATTTCTATGCAATTTGTATGTTTATCACTTAATTGCGTTATTTTCACTACTTGTATTTCCGAGTTAATAACTACTATTGTTGCCATAGGGTTTCCTTTATCTATTATAATTCTAAAGTTTGTCGACATGTGTGCTGGTTTACCGTTTACACAATATGGTTCCTGTATGCACAGAATATCTAATTGCAGTTCTTCTGATAGCCTCCTTAATTCCAACATGACCAATTTACTTCTTTGGGCGTTTATTTGCCCTATTTTTATAAAGTTTATTACTTCCATTAATTATGATAAGTATGAAAATGACTATTTGGCCAAGATTTTTGGAAATCGAAGGCCATCCGTCCGTAACTAAGTACGAAATTATGATATAATTCTTCTAGGTCTAAAGTTTCTAATCTTCTTTCAAATGCCATCTGTAATAATTTCCATAAGTCTGTTGGATTTGTAGGTAGGTTTTGTGTTCTTAATTCTAATCTGTCTGCTGCTTCTGGGAATGGAAATGTTATGTACTTTCCTTTAGGATGTAATTTTCTAGTTACTAATCGTAGAGCTGTTAATAATGTGTTTCTCTCTTCTAATCTACTTAATTTTAGTTTTAATTCGAATTCATGATAAATATTTTGTGGATTGACATTTGTTATTATGTTTTCTTTACTTGGGTGAGCTGCATTATCTTCTCCTCCAATACTTTCATGCTGACGAAACGTGTGTTGCTGAGTCACCTTTTTGTTGGTCAGCTGTGTAATGAACCTTGCATCCTCCATTTCTTCCGTTTTTTCTTCCTGCCATTTCTGCATATTTTTCTGTTTTCCATAGCGATGATCATGACAACTCTGTGTATCTTCCTTTTTCAAGGAGATGCTCTTATTGACCTCCACCAGATTGTGCATGTAATTTGTATTGTTATTATCTTTCTGTTCTTTCCTATTTAATTTAACTTTTACAATTCTATGCGCTTGTTTATTTTCCCTCTTATTTCTATTCTTGTTCTTCTTCATTTTTATTTTAAAAACATTTTTTTAGAATGCTGAGCTTTTTTTCTGCTTTGTTATTTATTTTTTCTAAGTTAGTATCTGCATTTTGTATAAATGTATTACAATATTCCTCTTCACTCTCTGAAAGAGTTTGAATACTGTCATTTTCTTCTTCCAATTCACTATCTGTTATTAATGCGCTATAATCTACGTGAATAATTTTTCTTGCTATCTCATTACTGTCTTTCTTCGTCCCATATCCTTCTGTCTGGGTTCCAACTTCTTTCTTGGTGGCTTTTAGTTTCCATCTATATAAGAATGCTCTAATTACATTTCTTTTTTGCCTGCTAGGTGTGTTTCTTTTGCGCTTCCTTCGTAAAACTTGCTTTTCTTTTTTATAATCCATAGTCAGTTTTAGAAATTAATCTTTCCCAAAACATTTTATAAGTTGGGCATTCTTTTTTACCTGGACATTTTTTCTTCCTTTTCATATAGGGTACACAGACTCCTGCCTGATCTTTTTTCTCACATTCGTTTCTTGCGTGATCTTCTTCCCCACAGTGGGAGAATGTAGATTTTTCCTGTTGGCAATACTTGGCTACGTGCCCCAAATCTTGACATTTCATGCACCTAGCAACAACAATATAATCTTTTATTGAGATGGATTGGAATCCTACATACAATCTTCCTGTTTTTATTAGAATAAACCTCAATTTTGGAGACACCTCTATAACATGGTGAACTGTTGCTCTATTTCTAGGGCCCATTTTAAAGCGAAACCTTAGGTTTTCATCAAATTCTTCCTTTGAAATTTCACCTTCGAAATTTTGTTTAAATATCTGTTCTTTTAGTTCCTCCTCTCTTGCTCCTATCAGGACATCATACATGATCATCAAAGGATTCTTTTTCCTCGGCAGTTCCATTTTTATGTCTTGTTCTTTTAATTGCACATTTCCTAATATTTTAGCGAGGTCTTTTTTTTGTCTCCGTCTCCAAAATTAAATTTCTTTGCGTAGTTCTCATGTATTTTATCTTGATTTTATCTTCTGCTGGTTTTACTGATCTTGTGAAAATTTCTTGTACTTCTTTTACACTTTTTCCTTTGCTTGAAGTTACAAATAATGTGTGTTTCTTTGATTGTATTGTTTTCTGAAATGTCTCTTCTTTAACCGTCAGTTTTGGTTTTGACACCATCTGTGCATAGGTACTGACTGGGGTTTGGATATTTTCTTTTATTTTTTGTACTGTTACATTTTCGGTTTTCAACATAATATTTTCTCTCTTTAATTTCTCGTACATGCTGGTAAGTTTTCCAAGCATTTCAAACAAATTTGCTTTCTTTTGTGCCGTTATTTTCTCATTTACTATACATGTATTAATTTCAACTATTACAGCGTTAAAACCATCTTCCTCCATACTGTTTTGTCTATGCTCTTGATCCTATTGTTTGCATGTGGTTGATCCTTTCTCATTCTGAGGAGAACCTCCAGTTCGTTCAGGTGAACGAATTAGGGATCTCCTTGGCATTAAAATTTCCTTTTCCTTACATAAAGCTATTTCTCTATCCATTTTTAATGTGGTATAAGGATCTGTATTAGAATCTTTTCTTTATAATTCCTTCTTATTATAATTGCTAAGATGTTTATATTTATTACTGTGGTATGTTGTATGTGTCTTTCCTGTCTCTGCTTTCTTCAATATGGCGGAGAGCGCAACCGCGAGTGGCCCAAAAATGGCAGCCTTCCTTGACCACTGTGAATGTCAACAGTTGCAGCTCTGTTGAATGATGTTTTCTGAACCCAAATTGAAATTTTGATTTACATTGTATTCCGAGACATATTTTTGTATTTTTGCCAGTAAGAGCTTCTCGAACAGTTTGCCAACGGCGTAGAGGAGACTTATTGGTTGGTAATTTTATGGTTGTCGAATATTTTTGCCTGGTTTGTGTCTCATAACTACTTTCAGCAGGGAAGTAATGGTGCTTTATGCAAACGTTGAATATTTTTTGGCCTGAGCATGTGCCTTCCGAGGCATGTTGCATAAGTCTTTATTGCGCACTCCGTCTGGGCCAGCAACTTCGCCTAGCTTTAGCATTTTTAATTGTTGGAAGACTTCCTGGGTAGTAAACAGGGGTAGTTTTTGTTTTGACTCATTAGCTTCTCACGCTAGAAATCATGTCTCAATCTCATGTTCATGCACTTAATTGATGCTTAGATTTTCTTTAAAGCGATGCTCGAGCATGTCTGCAAATACTTTTGCTTTGTCTGTCGCTGAGAATACAAGTCCCCCCTACCCTTGGAGGGCCTGGGTGTTAGTATGCACTAAGCCGGCGCTTTTGAAGCTAACAGCTAACCATCATTGTGGATGCAATTTTGCACCTTTTTCTCCCACCTGTCGTGGTTGATGGTGGCTCTTTGCACTTTTATAAGTTTACGCAGCCAGTTTGCTGTGACTTTAAATATGGGTGCTCCGGCGCATGCATATTTGTCGCCTAGCAATCAGGTGTTCCACCTCAAGGTAGGTGACCCATGAGGGTGTGCGCTTGGAAAGTTCAGTACTGTTTATCTTGGCTGTCCGCAGAGAAGCATTAAAGCTTGCGACTCCCTAGTCGATTTTCTCAGTGCTAGTGTACTCCAGCTTGGGTGTAGCCAGTTTGTGCAACAGAGCTTTGTATTTGTTCCAGTCTGTTACTGCAGTTAGAGGTACGTTTTTTGGCCGTGGTTCTATCCAGGCGGCCGTGTACCGTAAATATTATGGGCAAGGTGGTCCGAGATTAAACTGTAATAAACATATAGCTGTTGTCCCACTCGCACCTGCTTTGTAATTACAAAATCTAGGATGGGTAAAATAAAAAAATAAAAAAAAAATCCTGCACGTGCTTCTGGGTACGAACCTGGTGAAAAAATCAGATAAAGTCCGCATTGATACATTGCCCCTTCATCTAGCCAATTTTGATGAGCCTAAGCACAACGGCATGGAACCAGGCTCGAGAATTTTCTTGATCGGATCCAACCTTGGAGGTTAGAGAGCCTAAAACCTAACCCTTCATAGCCAACTATGCAATAGCAATTCAAGTAATGCGACACGACCTGAGCTCCATAGTAATAATGTGAAATCCAGTACAGTGTCGAGTTACACGCCATGGAGCAAGGCAGCATATCTACCAATTCTAATATTGAAGTACAAAAACAAAATAGTGACCCTACTATGATCAGTGAAGTGACCAAATGCAAATGAATCGCCAAATGCTCGAGAGGCAATGCAAAAAGCAAATGAACAGTGTCCAAAAGCGTGAGCAACTGATAGTTGCTGAACTGATTCAAAAGTATGTGCAAACAAAATTGAAAGTATAAGTGATAGGTACTCATTAGTGATAGCATAAGACAGCTATGTGTGTCTCGGCACATCACTTAGAATTAGAAAAAGTTACATGAGCTCAAGAAGGAGCAACATTGCACAAAGAGGCTTCAAATGATCCTAAATGTCTCAACTAAGCCTTGTCAATAGAAGGCTGAATGAAAGAAATATCGTCCAAAAGGAAAGAAGTATTTCTTTCTAGCAAAGGCTGATTCACTCCAACCACAAAACGCAGTCACAATCATAGTGATGACATTGGGGTCAAGAAGTCGGTCCTGGTGGTGTAGTGGTAACCATACTTGACTTCTAAACCCAAGATCGCGGATTCAAACCCGGCCAGGATCGATGGATTTTTTCTGGCGTAAAAATCTTAAGATGGCTTCCTTCGGAAGGGAAGTAAAGCCTTGGGTCCCATGTCGTACGTTTACGGCTGGAAAAAGAACCTCAAGCCTGAAAGATGAGGCATCTGAGCAAAATTTGTTGGCCGTTTCACGCCCTGAATAGAATGGGGCGCTGATGACTGGAGATGTTAAAGAGCGTTCGCAAATAAATCAAATCAAAAAAGGGGTCAAAAAATCTAAGCCCAAAACACCTTCACCTACAGCCATTCAATTTTAATTTACACTACAAAAATAAATAGGATTCAGTATCATCAAGCGAGGAAGATGAACTCGGACAAACCAAAAGGGAAAGAAATAGCAAAACAAAAACCCAAAACCAAAAAGAAAATTCACACAAAATAAACTCCAATTATCACAATACCAAGACGCACACTTACCAAACAAATATGAGCCGCACCAAAAGAGCTAGATAAAAACAAAGAAAACCCCTTGGCTGGAAGCAAGACTACATCTGGCTACTTAAAAAAAAAAAAAAAAAAAAAAATAGATCGCCAAGAATAATAATTTCATATTAAGAGCTATAAAAGCACTAAATCAGATTCTTCGCACAATCTGCCCAAAAATGAACTGTTCTATCCAAAACACCCCACGTGGCCTACAATTCCCATTCCAGGACATGGTAACCTCTCAACCAACTCTGAAGATCTCAAAAATGCTAACATTTAATTCCATTCGTTCACATCAGGGGAGAAGCGCTAAGATATACTGTCAGATGATTATCGCCGCCTATAGACCCCGAGGAAGCGGCAGAAGCCACCAGGGCAAAATATTATCCACTTCAACACTGTGGACAGCTCGAATCGAAAGGCAGGCTTGTCATTTCTTATAATTCTGGAGCGCATGGAGCGGTAAAAAAAAAAAAAAAAAAAAAAAAAAAAAAAAAAAAAAAAAAAAAAAAGTTAATGAATGGCACATATTAAATGTGAATATTCGTATTGAATGTATCGCTCTCAAAATGCAGCACCTCAGTGATACAACCGTCAGCACAGATAGAGCACACGTTTAAAATGTATACCCTCACTCCAGGATGTGTGCTGTACAGCGGCCTACACATGATCAAGAACTGCCCTAACATGTTCCTATCAAACTTTACTCCACGTTGCATTACGCTCAACAGAGAACACCAAGCTAACTATAGGAGCTGCTTACTATTTCAAAAAGAAATAGGCACAAATTTCAGAGGATAACTAAGCAAATCGCACACGCTCAGCAAAGCGGAACAGAGCGCACACAACACAAGTAGCACCCAAATACAGCCTGGAATTTCCTTCTCTGCTGTCACAAAGGGTCAACAAATGAGACACAACACACAGCAAGGAAAAGCAGCAGGGCTGAAAGAAATATTAGCACTTTCCAAGAAACTAAACCTTAGCACAACTTCATCAACTTAAACAAAGCATTGCAAAATTCAAACCAGAACTTGCAGACAAACTTCAAATCATACTTGAATTTCTTGAATCAGTAATGTAAATGATTCAACAACTCAAAGAAACACTGCAAAGCCTCCTGTGGAATACCAACGGACTAGGGACTGTACCTATGAACTTACAAATTATCTTAAACTAAACAACATAGAGATTGCAGAAATGAAGCACGAACCTACAGATCCAGCCAAACAAGGGGCGGAGACACTTCATTTCTAACAAGAAAACTGTTCAGTTACTAAAATCCTATGTTCTCCCTTCACTGAAAGTCTTAGAGTGTACCGGAGTGCAAATAAATGTAAATCACCAAAACATTAGGATCACAGCCTACCGCCCGCATCCCCGTACATATGCCCAGAAGCATTACAGCAATACAGTATTTAAAAATCTGAAATGCATTTCAAAAAGTTATCGTTGCGCGTGATCTAAACGCCAAGCATATCAGCTGGCACTCAAGAAGAAATAACAAAGCAAGAAATTTATTGCTTGATTACTTATGCACACATAAATATCCATATGAAAACACCATCCTTCTGGCACAACAACCGAAACATCCCACCTGACACCTTAGACACAATTATATGCAAGTGATGTTCGTTCATTAATTCGCACTTTAGCGTATATCACAGTTTGGATTCGAATCATCTACAAATAAATTTTCAAATAGGAATAAAATTAATTCTTGTGAAACAATTTCCCAACATTACAATAGACGGACAAAAGTATACGCTTCTTATGCATGTCCAAACCCAGAATGCGATATAATACATCACAAAAGTGGATAGAGGAATACAACATTTAGTGGCTTCCCTGAATACTACAAAATGCAGAAGTACTTCAATCTACCCGGCAACAACTTACCTGTGGAGGGCCTCTTGCAAAAAGGAAAAAAGTTTACTCGTCATTGGAGGAACACAAAATTATCGACCTTTAGAATACTGGCTAAAGGATGTAGCCAATCATTAGAAGACAAACTGCAATAAATCGGCAGTAAGCTTGGGGGATTGTTACTTATGAAGATGCTCCTTATGGGACCACTTAAAGTCTTACATATCCTCCAAAAAATGTACATTCTAATGCAGAGGCACTCCACATTCCTCAAGGAGGTAGTATACGCTTCCTCAAGAGAAAGCTAACATTTTTTCCAATGTCTTAATAGAGAGTTTTAGAGAAAAATTACTACAAATTCTACCTGTGATAGTGCAGTAAAGAACTGGATTAAAGTATGGCAAACACACCAACCCAAACAACAAACTACTCATATCTCACCACTGAACACTTACCAAGCAATAAAACGACTGAAGAACAACAGAACTCAGGGCCCTGATAAAAATACAATCGAAAAACTAAAACACCTACCGCGAATAACAATAATGCAACTAACACAATTATACGATGCCTGCCTTCCCTTCACTACTTTCCCACAACTTGGAAGTAAGCGAAAATTATCATGATTCCGAAGTCGAGAAAAGACAGGAATAGCTATAATAACTATCGTACCATCAGTTTACTTTCCAACCTGAGGAAAGTATTAGAAAAACTTTTAACAAATTAAGATAGCAATCCCGGAAGACCTGGCACTCCCCATCTATCAATACAGCTACAGAAAAAAAGCACTATATTGAGTTATAACTACTAAAATTCACGATGTCACCAGAGAATTTAATAATAACTCTCTTTTTTGGATGTAGAAGCGGCATTTGATACGTGCTGGCATACATGACTAAGATACAAATTTATCGTTCACTGCTGGAACGGAGACCCTTTCAGCACCGCTTTACATCCAAGTGGTAACCAAAAAATCTGTATTATCCCAAATGAGAGCAGGATTCCCATAGGGGGCAATCATGGCATCATGTCTATATGCTCTATACATAGGGGACGTCCCCTGTTGATGCTACATGTAAAATATTACAATATGCTGAAGACACAACCATTTATAATTATGTCCAACATCCACAGTACAGTTGAAGAGAACTCCAGCGATACACCAACAATTACTATAATGAACAAATACCTGGAAAGTATCAATTAACTCCGAAAAATGCAAACCATCTTATTTTGGAAGAAAACAAAATTGTCCTCACTCGACAATACAATTAACCGAATGTAACTAGTGTCTTCCCTCAACAAAATACCTAGGAGTAATATTTGATCCGAAACTCAAACTCAATTGGACCACCCACATTCAGCAACAAATTAAGAGATCTCAACAATACATACATTTCTGCTCCCCAATCCTTCAATGTGAAAATATGAACATAATAAGCAAACTCGTGTTATTTCCAAGCATTCATTAAAACAATTTTATTCTATGCATATTTAGCCTGGACAAACACCGCAAAAATGAATCTCTTACAATTAAAGAGCCAACAAACTATCATTCTCCGGGAGTTTTTCACACTTCCACTTGTAATGACCAACAAACAAATTCATATAGAACAAATTCCAAAATTAATAGATCATCAACAATCACTGCAGCAATGGAAACAAATCCTAAACATAATCTAGATATAAGAAACAGAAAAAGGTGAACCCATTAGCAATACAAAAGAATTCATATTTACCCCATATTCTGCTTCAACTACTTACTCTCTAGACAACCAGGAGGAAGGGGAGAAAAAAGAAAGAAAAAAAAAAAAGACCTAATTCCTTCCCGTGTAAATATTGCACAAATATTTAGAATAGAGTATACCTAGATTAAGATAAAGTTGTAAGGTAGATTGTAAGCTAGAATTAAGCCAAAAGTTCCTAACAAATATACAATAAACTCATCAACTGCAGTTAAACGCTCACCAAGAATACTACGACCGGGTGATTGATGATGTTCAGCATAGACGTGAACGAGGCGCCTGGACAGGATTCCAGCAGACCAAGGATTTTTAGCCCGGAAATATCTTGCCGTTATGAGCATATTGTTTGTCGCGTGTCACATCCATTTTATTGTAGGCAGAAGTGAATGTCTCAACTTGCAGACCTATAACAGCGGGAATCGGTAACTACAATGAAACTGGTAACATGCGTACTTTACACATTAAACAAAATATTATTAATTTTAGCAAGAGAAATTATGCTTGCAAAAAAGTAAAATCATTCTCTTTATTGAACAGCGCCCTCTCGCCCAACCTTTTTGGGGGGATTATTTACGAACGCACTTTAACATCTCAGGTCATCAGCGTCCCATTCAATTCACGGCGTTAAATGTTGCTAAGCGACCTCTTCTTTCAGGCTTGAGGTTCTTTATCGTGCCATAAATGTACGACACGGGACCCACTGCTTTACTTCCCTTCCGAAGGAAGCCGGACTTTGCAAAAATCTATCGGTCCTGACCGGGATCGAACCCGCTAACTTGGGTTTAGGAGCAAGTACACCACCAGAACCGACACAGCCCTTGTTAATGGACCCATGAAAGAAACCGTAAGTGCATATTTTTTTAGATTTGTGTGAAGCACTTATTGCTGCCAATATTCTGCTACATAAATTGCAAAATGATTAAATTCGAAGGTTTTTAGAAAACTACTATTGCAGAATTTTTTCAACTGAATTAGCATTGAAGGAAATATTGGTTGGTTGCTACTGGCCATTGGATATGTTAATACGAGGGTTTGAACTTAAATAGTGGCAACACTTCTGTGGAGACGCTATGCAACGGAATCTAACATTGTCGCTGATAGCACATGTTGTTTACATACCTAGCTTTTCTCAGAGCAAATGGACTCTCCCTTCCCACATCACCTGCGTGCGCACCATCGAGAGAAACACAGTCACTTGTGAGCTAGCGGTTAACATACTGTTATCACTATGTTTTCGAAACAGGAATAACGGAGTTGGATCAAGATTGAATGCGCCAGAGGTCGTTCAGCACGACAGTGTCATAAAGGTCTTCAAGAGGCTTGCGGGGAATCTGCATTTCCTTACAGAACAGTGGCACATTGGGTAAAAGCCTTCAAAGGTCGGCAAACTGTGGCAGACATTTTTCGGGCCGGCAGGTCGTCCTACGAGCGTCAGTGAAGAAGTGCATGCTCTTGCCGCGTTACTGGACAGTGATCGACGCCAGACGATTTGTGAGCTCGCCCAAGAAACCGGATTAGCGCATACGACTGTGCTTCACATTCTGAAGGAACGCCTGGGCATGCGAAAAATTGCATCACGATGGGTTCCGCATGATTTGACGGAAATGGAAAAATGGTTGCGTTACGACGCTGCTAAGACGCACTTGGAACGCTATGAGCGCGAAGGAAAAACTTTCTTACGCAGTATCATAACCCTGGATGAGACATGGGCCAAATCGTATAAGCCAAAACTGAAACGCCAATCGAATGAATGGCGTCAATATGGGTCACCACGAAAGTCGAAAATTCGTCAGAGCCCCAATACGGTGAAAGTTATGGTGATTCTCGTGTACGACTGTGATGGTGTTATCCTAACGCATTACATTACTCCACGGCAGACCGTCAATGCTGAGTATTACCGTTCGTTTTTGGAGCACCACCTGCGACCAGCTTTGAGAAAGAAGCGGCAACACTTTCTGAAGAATCCACCCATCATTTTTCACAATGCTCGGGCGCATACAGCGCAAGCTGTGGCTGATTTGTTCGATCGATGGGGCTGGGAAGTACTGCACCATCCACCATACTCCCCGGACTTAAGTCCTTATGACTTTGATTTGATTCCGAAGATGAAGGAACCACTTCGTGGCATTCGCTTCAGAAGTGTTCCAGAGATTCGACAGGCAGTAGACCGCTCCATCTGCACCATCAAGAGAACAGGCTCTGCTAAAGGTATACTACGACTTCCACATCGCTGGCAACGAGTTATACACAAAGCTGGTGACTACATTGAAGGACAGTAAAGGTTGCTGACATGTAACTGTTTTGTATCGGTTGTAAATAAATAGTTGCCACTATTTAAGTTCCAACCCTCGTATATATCAATGGAGGTACATATGACAAATGATTTGAGTGAACTGAGAAATGCGTTAAAAAAAACTTATAAATTTTGTATTTCTATTGATGAAGCCTTGGATTCCCTTGGACTTTATGTAATTGACTCTGATGTGACAAGGCCATACCTTCTAACAGGTGATGTGATAAAATATCTACAAACAATATTTTTTTTATAGCTCTATGAATATTCTTTGGCCATCTGGTATAGTATCTGAAAAGGTTACTGGTTATATGGTGCAAATTAGTGAAAGCAGTACATTTTTATCATTATCCAAATATTATATAAATGTGTGTGGCATGTTACAGACTTTCAGAATATTTATATTGCTCGTCTCCTGCCTGTCTGTGAACCTCAGATCTTGGCTGTTGTGCTATGTTTCTGACACTAAAAAAAGCAACACTATGCACCATGGAACAGGAAACATTTTTGGCTTCTTAGCTGTCTATGGACTAAATAGCAGTTTGGAAAAAGGTAAAGAACAGTCTTTTCTTTGCTCAAGATACCCCATTCTCTATATGCTATTACTGAAATTTCCTTTTAATTTTCACAGCTTACTTATTTGGCTGTATTACTATTAACATGCCATAGTAGTTTAATTGCATATATACTTATATGTTATTGCATTTATAGTGGTATATTAGGATTTTACCTATTTATTATATGACAAATCATTTAGGACTATGTTTTACATGGGAATTTCCATTTTGCAGTGCATGTTTATGATCATTTTTGGTAATGTTAATCAATTCCTAAATGTACCTTAATTTTCCTTTTATAACTATGTATGTTTAAGCTCACCATTGTTTATATATTTTCAATTTGTATTTTCTTTTATAGCATTTATCAGTTTCTACATTATGTCTAAGTTTCCTTTTGGAACTATTTTGATTTATGCTCACAATTCTTTAAATGCTGTCCGGAGATTTTGCACTGTAATCAGTATTTGTGTATTGTAATTACATTTGTTTCCAAGGCTATGTAAATATTATGCTTGTATTTGTTACATTTTTTAAATACAATTATGATTTATTCTGAGAGAAGTATTAAACTTTTATATGTTCTTTCTTTTGTCTTTTTTAATATGTTAATTACTGTCTAGTATATTTGCTTTTGTAATTGACTGCAATTCACTGTTTGTGAAAATGCTACTTCCTTATTATTCCTTTAAATGCTTATTGCACTATGTTAAATTTTGCAACTTTTTTTTAATTACATAAAATGTTAATAAATGCACAACTTATCATTGACTGTGTTGACAATTTTATATGAAACCTTCACTATATATTTCTGCACACCTATCCACGACTTTGGAGCCATATTTCGGCAAGCTCCTACTTTTGCTTAATTTGCCTGGATATGTAAGGGAGGACATGCAATTAAAATTATTATATATCCCATTTGACTCAACTTCTCTGAAAGCAAAGTGTGGTTTTCTGGTAACTAAGTCACAAGTCCTCTGATAGCTGAATATGTGTACTGACACATGCAGTCACGGTTGTTAAGGCAAGGACTTATAAACAGGATGTCAGAGATTTGATTTTGGCCGGGACCATGTTTTCTGACTGCAGTTTTTTCCTAGTTTTCCTCAGTCCTCATACAGGCAAAGGCCTGTGAGATACCCTAAACTTATGCCTGCAATGTTCATTAAAAAAAATCCAATTTATGATCATTTTATTTTATGTATCATCAATGTCCACTACCTGTGAAGTCACAATTGTAAACATTGTTGTTAAACACTGTTAGAAAAAAAGAGTGGGTGCAGCTAACAATGGAGGAAAACCAGGGTCCTGTTTCATAAAAGTTGATAAATTGCCAGTAAATTTAACAATTAGTTGTTTCAAATATCTTACAAATATGTCACATATGATCAGGTATTTGTAACAGTTAGTGGTTTCAAATTCTTGATTTACGTTTACTAACTAACGAAAGTATATTAGCACATTATCTGTAATAGCATATATTAAAAGAATGATCTCTAACACCAACCTACATATTTTATAATAAACATAAACAAACACAAATGATAAATTAGCTATGGCTGATGTTAAAGCTACAGAATAAATGCCAGATAAGGGGAGCATTGAAGAAAACATAATAATTGCATCTTTCTGATAAACAATTTTGGGGAATAAAAGCATGTATTATCTCAAAGGCAGTATACTGCATTAAGGATAAAATTATTGTATCACATGCTGCACATGCTATGATAGGTAAATATTCTCCTTTAATGATGAATATAGGAATCAACACATTGAAACGATCTTAAAATCTTGGGTGGATTAAAAGTAAAACTACTTAAAATCATGTCAACACTTAAAAGTGGAACGTCAAGAATGTTTGAATGTGTTAACATGATTTTAAGTAGTTTTACTTTTAATCTACCTGATTTTAAGTAGTTTTACTTTTAATCTACCTAAGATTTTAAAACATTCTCCTGTTGAATGTATTCGATAATTTTACAAATATATCAGTTTGTAACTATTGCAATAGACAATAGTATTTATTAACTGCGATTCGGCTTACACCAGTGGCAGTGAAGAAAATACAATTATTATTTACAACAAAATACTTAAAAAAGAAATAAGTTAATATAGTAGTGATTCATGAAACAAATATGTCAAAATATTTAACAAAATGTCACCTTTTATCAGTCACACTAAAATTTGTATGAAACAAAATTGTCAAGTTATTCAATTATAAACCATTGAATTGTCATCTTTTATGAAACAGGCTCCAGGATACAATTTCCTGTTGCTAACAAACTTATTTTAAATGTAAAAAAGGGTATTTGTTATGGCTTGTCCGTGTCTCTGAATTTAAAAAAAAAAGTTCTGGAGTAACTTTACCTCCATCTCAGTCATTACCAGGTGACTTATAGTTAGAAGCATGTATTTACTATTACAATTATCTGCAATGTAAAAAGACAGTTATATCATTTGATAAGACATTAATAATTTTATTTTATCTACCAAATGAGGTAATTTGCTTTTTTTTTTTTTTTTTTTTGGTGAAAAGTATTTGCTTCAATTAATCATGAAGCATAACAGTATAAACTAAAATCAATAAATTTTATAAACAAGTATGAACTGATGAACTTTGAAAAAGCTAGAGTGACATGATATTTCTAGAGTGATACCATTTTGTATAAAGTTTGTGAATTTTAGGTAACAACCATATTTGATACAATGCATTAAGAGTGTGTAGTTCAACTAAATCATACAATAATATCAATTATATTTTATACAAGTTTGCAATTTCAGCTTATAGTATCGTGGCTTAGTGAAGAGTTTTGAAAGTGGAAGAGATGATGCGTGGGTCTGGTACAAAGAAAATTAGATATAAGTTTGCCTCTGGGAGGGCTGATGGATTTGAGAAATATTGGATTAGTAATGGTTAGAATATGTTGGCATAAGATCAATTTAATTATTTCTTTAGATAAAAGTGACGACGGTACAGAATTGAGTGTCTCAAAAAACATTTAACATCACCTTTCCCACGGTAGATTGAATCTCAAGTTTTTCTTCGTTGGTGATACTGGATGTTTCAACTCCATACTCTGGAGTTTGGATTCTGCTGATAGTGATGAATCCAACTTGTGACCATTCTACTCAAAAATTTTGCCTTCATTGCTATAGCAATAAGTAAGCATGGGCAATCTCATTGCACTTGTGGTCAGTGATAAGCTCTCTTGACACCTATCTTGCACAGATTATGTGGAAGTTGAGCTTGACATGGATGATTTGATAGGCAGAACTATGACTAGTCTGCAGAGAACATATTAGCTCACTGATGCCAACATGCCGGTTTGCTAGTACCATATCTCAAGCTTGCTGAATCTTATCAGTGGAGGAGATTAATAGGCATCCTACTCCCTCTTTGTGTGTCATGGTTTTCTGGTCACTTTTGAACTTCTTGATCCACTTATACTTCACACTTCATTGTGAGAGCACTGCCTTCCTATAGTGTGGAAAGTCTTCAATGAATTCTAGCACCTTCTAACCAGAGAAACTGGATCACTGCTCTTTGCTTCTCCTTGGTACCTCTGTTAGCAGAGCAGACAGTTTACACTGTCACAGCAGCAAGAAGAATGATGCGATAAAGGTCAAACTTCGATATCTTGGCTCCAGTAGCACCAACTCTAAGCACGTGCAAAAAAGAGTGTTAAGACATGTTAGGGCAAAGTGCAGATAATTTTCAACTTTCCCCTGTAGCTAAGCTGTAAGTTGCAAAGAAGCACAGAATATAGTCCGAAAGGGAGTTGTTCGGATTGGGTTGGACTCGGCATGGCAGTGAACCCGGAACTTCATGGGCAATTGAGTACCCACGATGGCGGCATATCCAGGGGAGTGCCTATGGCATGTACCCTGGGGGCCAGTGCGCTGGAATCGCTGTTGTTTGTGGGGAGGGTGGTGGCTACCTTAATGCTGGGGTGACTCACCTCTTAAATGCGAGGAGGTCTAAGCTAGTATGTATGACCTATCCACCAGTGAAAATCTGGGAGCTAAGGGAGCTTAGTGCGTCTGGGTGACGTTATCGTCTGCAGCCGAAAGGCGGATCGGTTTAGACTCTAGGTGCCATCCTAATGCAAAAGACCACTGGGTAGCACAGACCTCTGTGTTTTGACCCCTGGATCCAGGGCTTGGTAAACCCACTATGAACTGTAGCTAAGCTGTAAGTTGCAAAGAAGCACAGCATATAGTTTCAACCAACACTTGAACTCACCTTTTCATCTTCAGGACAGTCTTTTTTACAAGAAAGTCATTAACTGCATATAAGCAGACCCATTATTTTAGTGCTCTACTTTTCAAGAAGGCTATATAATACATTTCTTTAGCTGCCATACTCTACTGAAAAAGTATTGTTGCAGTATTCGTAATATGCTTAATATTTTACTGGCTCTGCTTTTCAGCCAAAAATTATAATTTTCTTCCAACAACCATGATTGCCACCATTTCATCTTCTGTGTCAAGCTTGAACTTAATGTTTAGTACTCATCTTGAAACACAAGACACCTACACAACAGTAACCACACATTCACCAGCTTACTGGGAAGAAAGGTAAATTAAAATTGTTTGAAAAGCATGGGTAGCTAAAGGTATTGGATAGGAAGTGATATCAGTCCTACATTGCATTGTGAAATCTATTTATGTATTACTATTATGAATAGCTAAATGTGCATTATAGGAAGACAACGGTTCAACAATGCATTGTAAAAATTTATGTACTAATACTGTTACAGCATTCCAGGAAAGGATATGAAAAATACTGAATGCCTGGCAACCATTCTGCTAACTTTAGTTTATGAATAATTGGCAATCAAAAGTGTTCTACATTACAAACTGGTTACAATTATTATATCAGTAACTATGAACAAATTATAATAAAAAAATAAATTCAGTGATGAAAATGAAACACAAGAGCCTACTATGCCCCCCTTCACTCAACAAATACCATGGTTACTGCAGGAGGAGGAGGAGGAGGAGGAAGAGGAGGAAGAAGAAGAAGAAGAAGAAGAAGAAGAAGAAGAAGAAGAAGAAGAAGAAGAAGAAGAAGAAGAAGAAGAAGGGTAGGGGGAGATGGGGGAGAGGAACAGAGTTATAGGATTGAAATGGAAGTGCAACTCTTTTAATGACAGCTTATTAGTGGTGATAAACAGTGAAACTTGTTTGAGTTCAATGGTGTCTTCTTTGGAGATTTTATGCCCTACATGGAAATCCAAATCTATGGATCCTGGTTTTATCTCAAATTTCTTGTGCAAAATTGATCTGTACAGAATGAAAATGCCTCAATGTTGTTCATTAACATTCTGTATTACATATGCATTTACATTTTTTATTACAATCTTTCAGTCTGTTAATTTATAGATCTAGAGCACTACACATTTTATCACATCACTTTCCCCAATTCAGAAATGCTTCTGTGAGCAATCAGGTTCAGCTAATTAGCACACTATGTTCTTGGTATAATATTAAGATGTATACTTTCTGTTCCAGAGGGAAGAGGATAGGATAACATAATGAACTAAATGCATGAACATATTTGTTAAATGCAAACTATTATTCCAAATGAAATGTCATGTGATATTTACAAGAGCACAGAAAACAAATATTTTTGCAGTATGCATCTCGAAAGAAAAAAAAGGGGAAAGGATTTATTCATTAGAAACACTGAACAATGTAAATTAAAACTGCCCCTTTACCTTGAATTAAGTACTGCAGATAACAATAATATAGGCAGAATTAATCAGTCTTTTTATATAATTAAGATCATATTTATGTTATAAAAATATAAAACATCTTACTATAAATAGAAATAGCACATACAAGAACTGCATTACTGCACTGACAACTTGATATTCACAAAATTAAGAAGTGAAATCTTAGTTTCACAGTCTTACAAAAATGTTTGTAAATCTTGTATTTAACATAAATTATTGGAGTTCCTCTTTTACATTTCTACCAATTGTACCTGGATTCCTTACAACATTGGACAGTCTCTGTGCCAGAGCTGCCACCTTTTCATCTTTCAAATTATATAAATAGCCTGGTTTGAAAAACTCTGGAATAAGTTTTGTGACTGACACATAAGGTGCTAACTGATAGGCCTGCAGCTGTGATACTTTGATTGATGGTTTTTTAACTTGATCATCAATCACCTCCACCTCCTCTTCCTCTTCCTCTTCTTCTTCATCATCATCATCATCATATATAATGCGCCTTCGTTTGGCAGCACGTGGTACGTATAACTCCCAACTGTCAGAACTGTCTGTGTCAAAATCTGAAGCGAAGAGCTCCTGTTGTTTTGGATTATGATGCACAGGGTTACTTTCATATTTGCCATTGTTCTTTGTTATCTTTATGCGAAATTCATGTAGTTTCTGGGCAGTGCTACTATTGACATCTAATTCAGTTGCATTTGAGGAACCTGCCAACAAACTCATTCCATCACTATGGGACATACTTGCATTTGACTCATTCTTCTCAGGATGATGTTCCACAGCACCCATAGTTGTCTCTTTGCCCTGTTCCAGCTTTCTTTTGTTGCTATACCTTCGTATTTTAATATCTGGTTGTATTCTCACTTTCCAATTACTTCTCCTATCGAGAAAGAAAGGAAAAAAAAGGGAAAAATGCATTTTAAGAGAAATTAATTATCTTTATTGTAACTAAAAGCTATTGAATTTAGTGAGCACATCAATATCATGCAACTTAAACTAAGCATGGGGTTATTAAAAATGATTCATTAGGTTTCAAAAAACTGTATTTTATGAATTATGCATATAAACAATGGATGATATATGAATAAAAATTCTCGAACTTTTTAATAACACATCTTTATATGTTAAAACCAATGTTATTTTCTATTAACTTTGTGTATCAAGGTATTTAAGCTCAAAAAATACCATTTTTATTTTTACATATATTGCCTTTCAGCACACATTTTAATTATCTGGGTAGTAAAAGTTGGATGAGCAAAATTAAAGAACAGTTGGTGAAGAACATAATGTCAAAAGTTTGGTTAGTCAAGGGAATTTGGAGAGAAATCAGAATCTGATATATATGATTGTTACTGGAAGAGAAGAGTTTGCTGATTAATAAATGCTAAAATTTATGAAAGGGAAGAAAAATATATTGAAAATGTAATAAAATGCGAGCCTGGATTAGCTTGGAAATTGAAGAACTTTAGGGTTAAAGCTGATACAAACAAATGTATATATCCTGCTTGTAGAAAGGAAGAGAATGCTATTCATATTTTATTTACATGTCAAGAAATCATGGATTGGAGGAAAATCATGACCAAAGGAAAATAGCTTAAAATGAAGAATGAGATAGTTTTAAAGCAAGTATTTAATGATTATCAACAGATCGGAACTTTGGGACAAATTCTGTTTAATGTTAAAAGAAAACGGGTATGGTCAGCAGATAAAGAAAAGTGGCAGAAGACAGGTCAAAACCAGAATGAGTATTGTGCATTAGGTAATTGTTATTTTATATGAAATTGGGCGTTGGGAGAAGTGGCTAAACATGTAAGCACCTTATTTTTGGTTAATAACAAGGAGGAATGAAAATGGGAAAATGTTTGCCTTCTAGTAAATCAAACAAAGTCATCACCAGAGTTCAAAGAAAAATAGTAAAATTCCATATATCTATTCTGATCGCCTTTTTTTTTTTTTTGGGGGGGGGGTACTGATTTTATTTCTTATTATGTAGTTTATATGCCATGGAAAATTGCCAGTGCTAGAACCAAGTCATACTAATTGTAGAATACTTAAAATACATAAATTAATTAATAAAAAAATAAATACAATAAAAGTACTAAACAAAAGCACACATTTGTTCATTTACACAAATCAGCTGGAAAAAATGTGACAATAACTTTGACAACAATGGAAATCTGACTCCTGTAGCTTTTCCTTCATGTTTCTAAAAATAAAAAAGTCCAGGGGCAGAACCCTCTATGCAATATCTCTCTGATACCCTCTTCACCCAAGAAGTTCAGAAGTTGAGGTTAATTTTTCCTAGCTGCACATTTCACTAATCTTCTTTCTACCATTTCCTTACTAGAAGCAAATTTTACCAAAATATATGAGATGTTAAATTATTTTAAGACAACATTATCCAAATTAATGTCAGTTCTTAGTATTACTAGCAAAATTATAAATCAAAAGTTCATAACATGATTCTCAAAAATCCAGATTATGATCAAATATGAGAAGTAAAAGATATTCCGGAAGGTCCCATGTTGTAATGCCAACCAAAAATTCACAATGGAACAAGATTACAAAGTTCCTCATGCTGTATGGGATTCTGAGAATCAACAGAAGAAAACTGAAAAGGGGGGGGGGGAATAAATAAAAATAATTATTATTATTATTATTATTATTATTATTATTATTTGAATTTTTTCTCATGGCAAATAGTGTACAAGTTGAATTAAAAGAAAAATTGCTTTACTGGTAATATCCTTCATGGTATATAAATAAACAATGTATACAGTTTTTTTCACACTAACTCCATTCACTTACATAAATTTGGAACATATGTTTCGGGAGCGATCCCTCCCATCTTCAGCCTGTTGACAAACTGTTGTTAAACGTGGTGGTTGGGTCTCTTGATGTTCTTGTGGCGGCATCTGTTGGTTCTATTAGGAATTTGCTGAGTTCATCCAATGGAGGGATATCGAAATTCATCAAATTATCCTTATTTTTTTTTTAATGAAAATGTTTTCCCAAGTGGAAAGTTCTATTGCATTATGAAGTTGTTTAAGTAGTTTTATCTCTGATTTAATTTCATGATTTTTATTCCAAAAGTGTGCTGCTATTGCTGATTTATCAATTTGTTTTAAGCGAATATTTCTGAAGTGTTCTTTTTTCCGGATTCCCAAATTCCTCTTCGTTTTTCCAATGTATTTTTTGTCGCACTCCGCACATTCTATTTCGTAAATACCTGACTTTTGTTCTGTTGGCATGTAGTCCTTTACTCTGCAACCTAATAAGTTCTTTATATTAAAATTGTTCTTTGGGGCTAACATAATTCCTTGTTCTTTGAATATCTTTTTGAACTTATTGTGATAAATTGGGTGGTATGTGAAACTTTTGAATTTGTACCTTTCTTTGGCACTTTTAAGAGTAGAAACATCTCTTATTGCCTTTTGTTTTTTGGTTTTATTGATGATTTTTATTACTGTGTCTTTGTTGTATCCATTAGTTTCTCCTATCTTTATGATTTGTTGGTATTCCAATTTGTACTCTGTTTCTGTGAGTGGAATGTTAACTAATCTGTGTGCTAAACTATAAAACACTGCATATTTATGTGGAATTGGGTTAAAACTGTCATTTTTTATGTAATTTTCTGTGTGAGCATCCTTTCTATGAATTCCAAATGTAAGATAGTTTTCATTTCTTATGATTTTTACATCTAGGAAGGGGAGATATCCCCTTCTTTCTTCCTCTATGGTGAAATTTATAGATTTATGCTGCAAACTGTATACATTGTTTATATATATACCACTCCATTGTCAACAGCTTCGTAAGTACACTTATCCTTCATGGTAGTTTCTCATGTGTTCTCAGTTCACTGCATTGATGAAGAAGAGAGTGAATATGATTTTAATGTAAGCCACCTCTTAAGCTGAAATGCTACTTACCAAAAAACCCTTTTTATGTCATGGCTTCTTCATTTTAGGAATGAAAAATAGGTCAGATGTGCTGAGACTGGGAGAATTAGGGAAGGGTGGGGTTATAAGACCTGCATCTCCAATGCTGTAAACAATGTTTCACTGTGAATCGCTCTGTGAGGAGGTTAAGCATTATCATGTAGGATTATAGTAGAAGATTCTCTTGTATTGTTACTGCAAAAATGATTTGTAACCAAAAGATGTTACAAAAACAGTGGCCTCTGATTGAAAGAGAAAAAGGAATAGATCTTTTGGTAGATAGGAGATGGCAGCAATCTTAATGAAAATACTGTTGTAAATTGGTTGGCTTAATGTGCACAGACATAAGAAAAGAGTCATTGCATAAAGAAATATAAACATCTAGGAACATAGCAGCATTGGGAGAGACAGAAAAAGAGAACTTAACTGAAAATTTGGAGTTAAGACTAATAGGGAACTGACAGAGAGATTCTAAAGCATGAATATATCATCAATATATCTTAACCATAATAATGGTATCACTTTTTTGGAAACAATGGTCAGGGAAGAATCAAGACTAACCTACAAGGGCATTTAGCTGGCATTATCGATTAGTTTGCCAAATGTTTCAACCACCCTTCATGATTACCTTTCTGTAAAAAAATTTCTTCAAGATCAGTGAACCCTAATTTCTCTGAAACAGAGAAGCTCCACAGGATGGAATGGTGCCAAGAAATGCTGCAATGATTTAACTTAGGAAAACAGATAAATCCATATAATTATGATTATATAATATATTAAATTGAAACCTTATGCAGAATGAGTTAATAAATTGGAATCTTATAGAGAATGATGTAATATGATTGCACAGTTTATATATTTTCTTCCACTGTGTTTGTCAATTCAGGTTTTGCTGCTCCAGAAGCAGCCTGCACTTCAGTACATTCAATGTGTTTACCAATACAACTGCAAGGTTAATGATCCCATAATGATAATGATTCTTGCTGCCCAGGCTAATCAGCCTAACTTCTACTTACTAAACACCCTCTCCCTAATCATGAAATTTGTTTTGTTCTGATGATTAATAACTCAACAAGCGAAAAAATACAAATTGAAAAAACCACACAACTTATTAATTTTTGTAAATAAAGGGCTATTTGAAAAATATCTCCTATTACCTTCAGAAAACTCAAGCTCTAGTTCCCCACACTATCATCTTGTCCACAGGGCAGAAAAAGAAAAGGAGGAAACACGTTATGGCAAATGATAATTCTATGAATTTAGAGATAGCAAAGTTTAGTTGATCTAAAGTAAAGGAAAGATAAGTAAAACTAATGTGAAATATTCTTTTTTTAATACCTGAAAGTTACAGAATTTAAGATTGCTGCCTGAAGTCGCTGCCATCGCTCCTCCGAGACACCCAGGCTTTCCTTTGTATGTGTCCTCATAAGTGAAATCAGGTTAAGCACCAAAGCTTGAGCCAATGAAGTAGATGATCTTGCAGACTTCTCTAGTAATGGCTGAAAATGACAGTAAGTGTCTCTTTATATCAAACATTTTTACAGTTAATGATAAAAGTAAATTTGTACCATACTCATATAATTCAAGACAGTCTTAGGTTTACATGAAAAAGTCAAGTATGGTGTATTTATTAAAAGAAAATGTTGCACCTACTCTAATTATTACATTATGAACTGAACAGCTGAATTCCTAAGAGCATAAGGCACAATGACATAGTTTTGAGTATAAATAATTTCAAGTACTGTTGCTAATCATCAACATGCATACATGTTATATGTATTAAAAGTCATTCAGAAATTAATGGTTTACCCAAACAACTAAAATGTACATGGTTTACCCGAACAATTAAAATTTACAGGAGATGAAAAAAATGTTTTATTACTTTTTATAATTGAAAAAGTACAAAAATACTTATTAGAAAAGTCAATGCCCATATATTACATAACGTTTGCTACCTACTACATTGTTCAGCCAGTTATTTTACAGTTAACAATTTAATTGCAGTCATAACAGATAATGAATCAATATTGCATTATATTTAGCAAAATATTATATTCCAAGCATAAATTTTCACTAAAAACACAAAACTGTATTAAAGAAAACTATGTGAAAACTATGCTTATAAAACTGTGATAGCATATTTTAATTTACTGACTGGTCAAGCCCTCATAGAATTTTCTGGTCTGGACTTAACTACACATATCCAATAGGTTCTTTTTCTTTGCTGTAATGGGCAGAGGTTCTGAATATGCATTTGGAAAATGGCAGACATTGACTAGAGGTAAATTTCTGTGACCAAGTCCTCTACGCTTTCTTAAAATGCTGTAACTAATCCAGGGCTGGAGAATATTATGACTTCTCCCACATGTAGGATAATGATGACTGATTTGGAAATTTAAATTTTATGCTTATTATAAATGGTAATTCTTTGTACCATGTGGAGGTTGACTTCATATATCATGGCAGTTTTCTTCTGATGTGTGGCGAAGCTGCTTCGGTCATGCACATGTTTGGTCTCAAGACAAAGAAGTACAAAAACACTTGAAATACCTTTCCTCTAATATAAAATTTGATCAGAATCAACACAGTAAATTGTATGTAATTACTTTATATAAAAACTATTTTAAACCAGTTAAATTCTCTTTCCCATGGGAAAGTTAAAATTCTAAAATGGTTAAAATGGCTAAAATCTTCAATATTCTTAAGTGTTTCGCTCTTTAAAATGTTAAAATTCAAGATATGTTTCATGACCTATCGATCACATTTGTCAACTGATGAGCTAATGAGTCATGCTGGAGTTGGGGAGGCAGGTGCCTGTAAGGGGCTCTGGTGATCTATGGAAGAACTTATACAGAGTGTTAACCGCTTATGGAATTTCGAAGTTCATTTTCCTTAATAAAAATGTTCTCCCATATGCTTAGTTCTTTGGGAAATTGAATAGTTCTCAATAAATTAATATTTTTGTCAATTTCATGGTGTTCATTCCAAAAATGTGCTGTTACTGCTGATTTTTCTATTTTTTTTATGTCTAATGTTTCTCTTGTGTTCCTTCATTCTGATCCCAATGTTTCTCTTAGTTTTTCCTATATATACCTTTTCACAGTCCTTACAATTTATCTTATATATTCCTGACTTTTCTTCTTTGGGTCTGTCATCTGCTTTGTTTAGTTTCAACAATGTCCCAATGCTAAATCTATTTTGAGGAGCCAGTATCATATTGTACGGATTAAAATTTTTTTGAAATTTATTATTCCATTGTGGATGGTAAGTGCACCTTTTGTAGATTTTATCTTTAGATAAAACACTTAATATAGTAATTCGTTTAGTTTTCTTTTGTTTCTGAAATTTTAATATTTTTTAATCTATCATGTTTTTAAAACCATTAGATATGGCTCCTGTTGCTTGCCTATGTAGGACTTACCATTTTCTTTTATCTTTTTTCATTCCTGTGGTGAATATTCTGTGTACCTGGTGTAAAACGAAGGTGATAGCATAGTTTCAGTATGTGCAGTGTGACAAATGGCTTTAGCAAAGGTATATGCCACTATACGATTCTTAAAACTTATATATCTATCTTTCAATGCAAGTAACAATGAACTTACAGGAACAAGAGACCAAGAGAAAAAAGGTTTAAGTATGAAACTTTCCTCGTAGCAGTAAAAAAAAAAGTAGATTTGTTCTACAGGGAGAGTGACCTTCCAACATATTGTAACTTGTTATAGTTGGACGAAGCTCAGATAGCTTGATGCTTAATAAATAGCATGTGCTTATGACATTTTTTCATTCTGTTCAGCCAATGGCACTATTGCTATTAGTTGACTTAATTAAATGTTTGTGGAGAGTTTTTTATGCTTTGCCCAAAAATGTTTGTAAAATGACAGAACAATTTACCTCCTTTTAAAGATCAAGTGCTTTTTCTTTATGTCATTGCATTTTGGAGAACAAATTTTTTCACTCACAAACACTTTTTTCAACGTAGATGCCCATAGCATATTGCCAGTTTTTGCTAGCAATTTTTTAATCCCCTCAGGGGCCCATTTATTAAGTTCGGGACATAGTGACCCTGAAGCACCCGAGCTGCTCCCACAGGTCCTCGCTTAGTGTGACTGTCCATTTTAATTTTGCCTAATTTTTTATTTTTACTTTTTTTACCTCCCTGTACTTAGTCTGATGGATGCCCCCGTGTTTGATGAGGTAAAAGTGACTGGGTAATGGCATAACTCCCAGCACTGGGTTATGTAGGACAGGAGTGTATCCCCTGGTAAATGGCCAAGCACAAGGAGGGGCCATTGCACGAGTTGTTTATTTCCTGAAGGCAATTCGGTCTCTCTGTCTATACCCTGGGAGATGCAACCCTGAGGTACCTTTTATTCAGGCTTGTTGCTTTGATTTATTTATAGACACTCTTTAACATCTCAGGACATCAGTGTCCCATTCAATTCTGGGTATGAAACAGCAGACAAATTTAGTTCAGGGGCCTCTCTGAGAAGCCACTCTCTCGCACAGTGCTACAAAAAAAACTTCCAGTGATTTGAAAACCAAAATGACTGGTTGAGATTAAAGTACAGACACATTAACAGGGGGTTTGGGGTTCCATTCTTGCCAAGTCCATCCTCCTAGATTGAGATTTACTTTTCCGCATTTTCTTCAGTCTCATTTATGGCAAAAGCTGGGGAGGTACCTTAACTTAGGCCTGAAATGCTACCTTCCCAGATAAGTAAAAAAGTTTCTTTTCCAATTTACCATTTCATGTCTCACCAGTGTCTACCGCCTATCGTGCTTTAGTTAAACGCTTATTAAAAAAGGCAATGTGCAGGTCTCAGGATGCTGCTGATATGCAGTGCAATGAGTGATCTACTGCCTAATGAAGCAAATGCCTTCATATTAAAAATCAAGTTCAAGTTACAGTATGTGAATGCTAGAGCTCTTCCCAGCCACATCTCGCACTGCATGTTCTCAAGCATTGTCATATAAATTGATCAGTGGGTTTAGCAGAAGGTCTTCACCCAAATTTTTTCGATGCAGGTTGCAGAGTGGGCTCCAAAAATTAATGTAATGCTACTTTGCTATAGGGTGCAACATATGCCAATATAACATCACAGTCATACATGAGAATCACCACAGCTTTCACAATGCTGGGATTCTAATTAATTTTTAACATTTTTGATGCACGATGATGTCATTTGTTCAATTAGCTTTGCATTTCTGGCCCATCTCATCCAACAAAATGATTAAGTTTAAGAAAGTCTCTCCTTGGCACGTAGTGGTAAAAGCAGTGTCATATTGTTGCCATTTCTGCATTTATAACAAAACATGCACAACCCACTGAGGTGCAATTTTTTGCATTGCAGGTATCCCTTTACAATGTGAAGAATGGTGGCATGCACTAATTCTGTCTATAGGGTTAACTCATGATCACGTTTTCAATAACATGTTAATGGTATTCATTTTTTAACTTGCACTAGGGCAATCTGGCTGATCCATGTGAACCCATTTTGGCATGCCTCTTCATTTCATCAATGCATAGGTACATGGAATGGGAAGACTGTGCATTTGCTATGCAAGGCATTAGCAGCAATATTGCGTTCTGTTAAAATGTCTCTACAGCAGTGTAGCTGCTATTAAAATTCCAACCCTCTGCCCTGTCAATTGCTATGTCAAGCTTTTTGCTTTCAATCTCCATAAACAACATATGGAATTTTCTCCTTTCAAACATGAGTATGCCACTGCAGTGACTACAATAGACTATCTTGATTATGCCCAGGAAGCATCCAGACAGGAACAGTATTATAATGGAACTCAAGAGTTTCCTTCCACTTAGAGAGTTCATTAAGTGAATAATATATTCACCTTTAGTTGAGATGTTTCATACTCACACCATGCGCGTGCGCGTGTGTGTGTGTGTAAGGGATACATGCTGACATTATATATATATAGTCTTATTGACTTGTCTTCTTGCCATAGAAGAACTGTTGTAGTTCAAAATATAGCAATTACAAGTAAGACTTACTCTTAGTGTTTTATCCTTTTCTGCTTTTATAATTACTGTTAATTTGTTACATTGTTAATAGTGTTACTTTATTTTTCTTTTATATATATATATAGCTGCTTTACATTTATTTTTTAATTTATGCCATTTATTTCCTTTAAGTCTCCTGGAACAGAGTACTTTGGGTGCTCAAGTATTTTCAGTGTTTTTTATATATAAACCTCACGAGACACAGTTTTCTCTTTTCTTTAGATATTAAATATATTGATGTACTGGAGGGGATCTTCCCATTCTACTTTCTGCAATACTAAACCTTTGATTTCCTAGAAGAGCATAAAGTACAAGGGCTCTATAATGATTATTGATAAATAACTAATAAGGAAAGATATTCACAAATACCACTCAAAACAAACTATGGTATCATCAAAATCAATAAAAAAAGAAAAAACAAAGGGCAATCTGAACAAAGATATGAAATGGATGCTTGGAACAAAGAATCCAGAAGGTAAAAGCATAATATTGAGAAAAGACATAATCAATTCAGTTACAGACTACTACAAACAGTTATACTTAAGCTCCATTCCAACTCAGTCAAGAAACCAGATACCAAATATCCCAAACACACAACTTCCATCTATCCTGCACATTGAAGTATGAACTGTCATTAACAAGTTCAAGACCCTATGCAAAGATGGAATACAAAACAAATTGCTAAAGCTTGCAGAAAGCCAGCTAACACTCAAAATCACTAAAATCTTCAATGCAATTCTAGAAACAGAAGACATACGTAAACAATAGAAAACAGCACAATTGTTCTTCTACATAAAAAAGGCACCAGAGATATAAGCCACTACAGACCTATAAGCTTGGTGTCAGATATATACGATTGTTTACAAAAACCTTAACCAGAAGAATAACAAAGATTCTGGATGCAAATCAACCACCAGAACAAGCAGGTTTCTGTATGATTCAGCATAATTGACCATTTCCAAACTATAAACCGGATGATAGAGAAAGCAGAGCAATTCCATCTAACATAATATCTCATTATTGACTATTACAAGGCTTTCCACTCAGTCGAACATACAAATATTACATGCTCTGGCAGCTCAAGAAATAGAGGCAAGGTACATTTGTAACCTACACAAAATCTATAGTCAAAGTTTTGCGAAAGTAAAAACAGAAGTACAACTATTCCGACTAGAAAGAGGAGTTCGCCAAGGCAATCCAATCTCTCCCAAACTCTTATGGAGCATATGTTCAGGAAAATGAACTGAAATACTTTCAGAATCATCATAAATGGCAGTTGACTAATCAATCTAAGATTTGCCAACAATGTGGTGTTATCACCAAAACACCAGGAGCACTACAAACTATGCTGGAACAATTATGTGAGCATAGCAAAAATGCAGGCCTTTCATTAAACAACAAGACAGTTAATTTCAAACAGACCTGAAACCCCAATACAAATAAATGGAACAGTCCTCACATATGTGAACGAATCTGAACATACCTAGAACAACAAATTTCCTTCCAAGATAAAATGGAAAAAAAATACAAAGAAGAATCTCATTAACCTGGAAAATTTTGGGTTCTTAAGTTAAGTTTATACTGTTAGACCAAACACTAAGAAAATCAGATTCCAGATGCTAGAAACCTGTGTATATTCTATATAACTCTATGGGCCAATAACAGAAAAACAAAAGAACAAATTCAAATATGGCAAAGACAAATCCAATGCAAAATCCTGGGAATAATTTTGAAGGACAAAATACCTATAGTATTAACAAACCAGTTATCTTAGAGAATAGACAAATAGCTACCAGAAACCAATGGTAATGGAGCGGTCACATCGCAAGAATGCAGGACAATAGGTGGACCTACAAGATCTCCATGTGGAACCCCCGCATAGGAAAAAAGGACATAAGGCAGACCAAGAGGAAGATGGACAGACCTTTTCAAGGAACATACAGGTCCAGATTGGTCAAGAGTAGCAAGAGGAAGAGAAAAATGGAAATCTCTCGAGAAGCAACAAGTGCAGTGAGAAATGGAGTAATCAAAGGATAAATCAGAAAGTGTCTTAAACAACAAACACTAGTGTGGAATAGCTCACCACATTAGGAAAAAAAGAGCTCCGCTATTGGTTAGGAGCCCTTTGCCCTTTAAGGGACACAATAGGCTATCTTTATCCTTTAATTAATAACTTTCTATCTCCATTTGAAAGTTGATATTGGTATGGTCAGGCATAGCATTGTTATTCTGCAAATAAATTTTTATCATCTGACCAATTGTTATCTAAGGGCATTGTGCAACAAAGAACAGGCTAGTGTAGGAACTGCTCTAAAATGAAATAATATGTTCAGTGCAGCTTTCTTTGGAGAAAATTCCAGTGGTCTGCAATAGAAGTGCAGTGTAATGTCATCAGGAATTACAAGAAGCAAGTGGTAATACTGATTGCTATATTCAAACAGTACAAAGGTGGGTAGGAGAAAAATCATCAGCAAGTGGGCCGCTTACCAACTTTCTGAAGTTCAATAATGAATGGCACCAATTCACTGTGGCCAAGATGCATTTGAGCTCTTATTAGCATGAAGGAGACACTTTCTTGCAAAACATTATAGCAGTAAGCGAAACACATGGGGTTCCTGCTACAAGCCAGAATTGAAATGCCAGTTGAGTAAGTAGAAGCACTTAAGTTTTTTTTTACTCGGAGCAGTGCTACTGCTAGAAGCATTCTATTCCATTAATGCTATTACTGTCTGTCTCTTTATTTCCAAAAAAATACTTACACATTTCAAAATGCCTCCCTTCTATCTACTCTCATCCCTAAGAAAATAATTAGAAATAAATAAAAAAAAATTATAATGAAAACTGACTGCAAGCTTAACTAAAAATCAAAAATTATACATATTGCAAGCTGCCTTTCAGTTCCTCTGCATGTTTATAATTCTGATGGCAACCTCCCAGTAAGCTTGAGAATGCATAGGCCTCTTCAGCCAGGAAATATCTGTATGCATGAGTTTTAGTTGCATTTCTGAACACCATCATCCACGATCAGCTTGATTCATAATTTGCAGATTTTTGGCATTTGTTATTACAAAGTGCATTGGGCTAATTTTCACTCTAAATTGGTTGTACTGTATTTATTGTCCCTACATATAAAACAAAACTATTTTTCATCATAATTACCATGCAAATGTTAGCACAGAAACATCTTTTTTAAAAAACTCAGCATCTTGATTATGCAAGAATTCCTGGACTGCTGCAATAAGAGCATTATCACTCCCAAATTCTCTTCCTGGATACTTTCCTTCAGTTTTGGAAAGTCAAATCACTTCAAATAAGTTCAGTATGGCATATGCGTCATCAATTCAAAACCAGCATCATGAACTACATTCAAGTAAATGAGACTATTGTCTGCAGGAGCACTGTCCTGATGAAAGAGAATTCTACACAACAGCATTCCACTTCTATACTGCTATGAAATTGCAAGGTTTGGTAATTAATGTTCTTGCTTAATATAGGCAGACAAGTTCCAGATAATCAATCATAAAAATTTCCTCAGCTCCACAAAAAATAGTAGACATAATCTTGCCTGCAGAGGATCTGATGTTAACTGTGCAAGATGGTGGAAATCCTTAATGTTGCTATTTCTCATTTTGAAGTTTAGTCCCTGGACCAAAGTGATAAGCCCATGCTTTATCAATTATAACAAAGCATCTAGAAAACTTTGAATTGCAAAGGGCCAAAGTGGATTTTGAAGATAGACTCTGCCACTTTTGTTCATGCATCACATTAATGGTATACATCTTGCGGGTACTTTTGTACTTTCAAATAGTCATTGATTATGTCACAATTGTACCATTTGAAAAGACTTCTCTATAAAATACCTAGTAGTTAGATAATGATCTCAGCGCACAGCCTGTGGCCAATCAGCAACTTTTGCATGCTTGTGAGTTGTTCTTCCACATCTAAACTGTTGTTTACTATCTGGCATAAGGAAGCATTACCTACAAGCACATTAATCGTAATTTAATGCATTAATTTTGGTGTTAAAGCCTTTTTTGAGCAGTTATTTTATTACAACATTAAGTTTTAAAATACAATTTTGACAGTCTTAAAATGTCACCAATTTTAAACCATTTGCTTGTTGCGACATTTTGTAGACCATTGTCTTCATCATTGGCACAGATTAACCATCAAAAGCTGATTTAAATTCATTAAACTTGAGTGATTTCATGTCAAAAATTCCCACCATTTACAACTAAATTTAGTATGAGGCAAATTTTTCTCTATTTCTTGATATTTTTTTTAAAAAATTCTATTTTCACCTAATTTAGCTTGTAAACTCAGTATTTTTTCCCCAGTGTGTCTTGCATATGGGCAAGTGCACTGCTTGTTAACCTGCTCTCAGTATTAATACGAGAGTAAAATAATAAAACAAACCAGCCATACTCAATTTACACACCAATTTAAGAGCATCATTATTTACAAACTTATTAAATGAATTGTTGAAACTGCCCACCTTCATTCTCCACAGATTTTTGGCATCTCTTTAGGAAAGTATTCATCACTCACTGTAGTTTATTTTGAGAAATTCAGACCATTTCCTAGTGGATATTATCTTTCAAATTCTTGTATGGTGTGCAGGTTTGTCTTGTACATGGAATTTAATTTATAACAGAGATGATAATCACAGGTTGTTAAATCTGATGACTAAGGGGGACACAAATCCCTACTAATAACTCTATCGTGTGGAACACATTGTAAACTGCACTCATGGAATTATTCACGGTGTGAGCAGTGGCAGAGTACTGTTGAAAAATGCGTGATCACACTCCCTGTCAGTTAATTTTCCGAAAAAAGTAGTTAGTATGGTATTCGCATATGTAACAGAATCAACAGTATGCTAAAAAAATTGGTCCTTTGATTTTTTTCACCACTGAGTTAACACATATGAATTGTACATAAAGACAGGAGTGCCATTATTTATACACGAGGCAAAGACTTTATGAATATTGTCAAATTAAGAAATAAACACACCTGGGAACAGCTGCACTATGATTGTGAGAGCAAGGTCAACATATAAACAGGCTTACCCCTCCATGGTGCAGCAAACACGGGAGGGCTTGCTCATGGGAAAAGCCCTGCACTACGGGGGGAAAGCAGCACTGATCGCACAGTATTAAAGCTAGGAAAATCATATTTTCTAACTAAATTAACAAACAACAAATATCTTGGGTTCCTGGAGATTAAATTCCAAAGCCTGCAATGGAACAGAATTAGTTGAATTTGACTGATTTCCTCTTAGAAAATTGCATAATTACAATAAATAATGATCAACTTACTTAAACTTTATTCCAGGGAACATGTCTGATCAAATATAGCTGTGTGTTAGTCTACTTTAACAGGAAACTTATAAGAAATGTGACTTGGAACATTATGAAAAGGATTTTGTATATAGTACTCAGGTTATCCTTGTAACAATTTACTAACCTGGAAAATTGCTATTGCTAAATAAACTGAATTAATTGTTAATATGCCATTTTACCATAAAAAATTGTACTTTTTTGCAAAAATTGTATAATTCAGGGGAAATATGAGAGTCTCCGAGACCAAATGTGTGAATATCAAGCACATGTAATAACTGAGATAACTTAGTTTCCTGTACATTGTTCTCTACTCCTAACAAAGCCATTAAATGTAGGCCAATATGCAGCCTAAAGTTACTAATAAGCTCAAGTTGTACATACCATGCTTTTCTGCATTAAGTGCCTATTAGGATGTTCCGGAATTGACAAAGAGATGGCTGCTCTCCATGCTGTGACATTGGATACGGAGGGCTCCATTGCATCTTCCTCCATGAACACTCCAAGCTCTGATCCGATTGCTCGTATCACTTCTGGTAGTGCACTTATTCCAGGCTGCTCTGAGTTAGCAAATGGGCTGTGCACTGCACTGCGATCAACTACCATTTCATTTTCCAAAGACATTGTTTGCTTTGTTTTTGAAATTATTTCCTTATCTCCAGTAAGATGGCTAGTAACGCTAGTTGATGGTCCACTGACTAGCTGACTTGGTTGCATTACTCCTGACAAAGTGCTGGTATTACATTGTGTTGTTAAATTTATAGACTGCAATTTGTTTATACCTTTACTAGTACTATCAGCAGCCCTACTTATTTGATTGGATGGTGACATACTTACTGCTGCTGTTCCTGCTTTATCAACCTGTCCAGCTGGCTGGTAGCTCTTATGTGGATGTGCTGTATGCTGCTGGTCCAACATGATTATATTACCCACTTGTGGTGCCGTAACATTGAGAGTAGGTCTAATATGCTGGCGTGACAATGATATGCTGTTTCTGGGTTGCATTGTAAGTGTTTCTAATACTCCTGTGTCATTTCTAGACTGTTTTACTTTCTGTAATATTGCAACTCTATGCTTGGATTTCACCCCTTTTTCGGATATTGCTGCACTAGCTCCTGGTAGGTTCTGGTGCTGTGATACTGGTATGTTATTCCTGGATTGCATTACTTGTTGAGATACCGATGGGCCAACCCCTGTCTGTCCCTTCTGGTGCTGTGATACTGCAACACTATTGGATGGTATTGCTTGCTGAGCTACAGTTGCTCTAGTTGCTGCCTGAATCTTCTGGTGCTGAGATACTGCTGTATTGCTACTAGATTGTACTGCCTGCTGAACTGTTTTTGTACCAATTCCCTGTTGTACCATTTGTTGCGGTGATACTGGTACACTATACCTGGAATGCATTGCTTGCTGAGATGCCGATGTGCTAACCCCTGCCTGTACCTTTTGGTGCTGTGATACTGCAACACTCTTGGATGGTATTGCTTGTTGGGGTACAGTTGCACTAGCCGCTGCCTGAATCTTCTGGTGCTGAGATACTGCTGTACCACTACTGGAATGTCCTGCCTGCTGAACTGTTTTTGTACCAATTCCTGGTTGTACCATCTGTTGCTGTGATACTGGTACATTACACCTGGAATGCATTGCTTGTTGAGATACTGATGTGCCAACCCCTGCTTGTACCTTCTGGTTCTGTGAAACTGCTAAGTTGCTCCTAGATTGCACCACATGTTGAGATAGAATGCCCTCTGAATGTGCTTTCTGGTGTTGTGATACTGCTACATTACTTGTGGACTGCACAGCTTGTTGGGGCACTGTTGACCCAATGCCAGTGTGTACCTTCTGGTGTGATGATACTGGTGTGTTACCCCTGGAATGCACTGCTTCTTGGGATATTGGCTGCACCATTTGGGGCTTTGATACTACATTACTTCTGGACTGCACAGCTTGTTGAGGCACTATTGGACTAATGCCTGTTTGTATCTTCTGGTGCGATGATACTGGTGTGTTACCCCTGGAATGCACTGCTTCTTGGGATATTGGCTGCACCATTTGGGGCTTTGATACTACATTACTTCTGGACTGCACAGCTTGTTGAGGCACTATTGGACTAATGCCTGTTTGTATCTTCTGGTGCGATGATACTGGTGTGTTACCCCTGGAATGCACTGCTTCTTGGGATACTGGTTGCACCATTTGGGCCTTTGAAACTCCTACGTTACTTCTGGACTGCACAGCTTGTTGAGGCACTGTTGCACTAATGCCTGTTTGTACCTTTTGGTGTGATGGTACTGGTGTGTTGCCCCTGGAATGCACTGCCTCTTGCAATACTGGCTGCACCATTTGGGACGTTGATACTCCTACATTACTTCTGGACTGCATTGCTTGTTGTGGCACTGTTGCACTAATGCCTATGTGTACCTTCTGGTGCGATGATACTGGTACATCATTCCTCGACTGCACTCCTTGCTGAAATAGTGGCTGTATGTTCTGGTGCTGCGACACTGCTAAGTTGCTTTTAGACTGCACTCCATGCTGAGATACTGGCTGTACCATCTGGTGTGTAGACACTACTATATTACTCCTCGGCTGCTGCACTGGTTGGGATACAGATGTGACAACAGTGTGCAATTTCTGAAGCTGTGACACTGGCATAGTGATTGTTGACTGGACTGGGTGCTGAGAAACTGGAGCTGATGGTCTTGGAGCCTGAGGTATATGTTGGGGCCTTGGTACAGTGTATCTTGGCTGAATTAGCTGTTGTGCTATTAACCGATTTCCCTGTGGTGTTACTGGCATAGCAATCACTTTAGGCTTGCCTTGCTGTTGCATTACTGCCATTCTACTTATATCAGATTGACTGCCCTGAAACTGAAACACTGGCTGTACATGCTGCTGCAATGTTGGCTGTGACACTGGTACATTAGGACTATACAGTGTGTTTTGATGTGATACTGGAGCACTAACTTTGCGTTGGGTCATTTGTGGTTCTGATGCCTGTGTGTTCACTGCAGTTAAGTTATTTCTTTGCTCCTGGGATGGTTTCTGCCCATTTCCAGAAATCCTGGCTACACCATCTTTCTGTTGAGGTTGTCCTGTTGCTGCAAGGGAGCTTTGTGCTGTTGTGCTATGGTCCTCGTGTTGTCGAGATTGAAGTTTTGAGACCAACCAACTGATCCAAGGTTCTTTGAAATGTTCAGATTCTGGCACATCAATTCCAAGATGCTGTTGATATAACTTTGAAACAGTTGCAGCGTCTTTTGATTGTGAATTTTCTGATGCAGATGTAGGTTCCACTGGCACATCGGATGTCAATGTGTTAGCACCAATTTGAGGAGCTTGGTTAGAGTTGAATGATCCAGTGACTGACTGTGGAAATGGCTGCAGTGGAGGATGATTTTGAAACACTGTTGTGATGACACTGACTGGCAGAGTTTGGGAAATATTAGCTGCTGGAATGGATGGTACTGCCTGATTCTGAGGCATAGCTCCAACAATTCCAAGCTGATATGGTGGAGGTTGTCCTACCATCCACTGTGGCTGAGATGCTGGTGTGCTGATCAATGGATGCATCTGCTGATGACTTGATATGGGCACTGTGACATTAGGACACCGTACAAATGGCAACCCCATTTGGTGAGCTGTAGTCACATTAAATGGCATGCTTTTGGAAGTCGATACTCCCAACTGATTGGTGCGCTGCTGAGGTATGGCTGCAGTATTTACAGGGTTCATCTGGCTTTCTGTCATGGCCAAAGTGCTACTAACTGTGCATGACTGCAATGAGTCTGAAGTGCTGACTCTATTCTGCTGCTGATTCTGTGGAGCTGAATTGCTATTGTCTATCTGCAAATTCTTTGGGAAATACTGATTATTCGAGGGCCTTGTAGCTGGATCTGTGGCAAGATCCTGTCTTACTCTAATGCCACTTATGGTGGACCGGGGTACAGTGCCCTGAACTGCAGGCTCCTTATCCACAGGTGTTTTATTTCTCACTATGCTTTCTGGATTCAGCTGTACTACATTTCTTTTTTGTATTTCATTTACAACTAAGCATTCAGGTTCCTTGATCGATTTCTCTTTATCATTTGTCAATGAACTGGGAATGGTAGTTTCTGCAGAAACCTTATTATTACTGACACCTGAAGTTATTTCTTTACCATTTCCAGAATTAGTGTTTTTGCATTTAGCTTTTGGTATATTCACTAAGCCTGATACAAAGTTTGGAGCATTATTCTTTGGTATTGGTATGAGAGGTGGAAGCACTTCAAAAACTCCTGCATTGGGGGCACTTGATGGTCGAGATGATTTGCTTTCTGTGTCTTCACTACTCTGCTCACCTCCAATATTAACTTCTATATTTTTAAACAGTTCTGTTGATGCCAGGTTTTCACTGCTGTGCACACGCCGTTCTCTACGCCGAAGATGTGATGCAGTTACTTTCTCTCTCTCATAAGCTCGGGAGATAGCTTGCTTTACTATAAGGTCGAAGATTTTTTCCTTGTCATTTTCTTGCAGCCTTGGCTTCTGTAATCAATAAAAACACAATGTAAGCTTATTTGGCAAACACACAAATATAAAAGCATCCTTGTACAGAATAAGTTGACTTGGGTTAAATATATATAGTTAACATATTTGTGTTAAAATTAGTGAGTTTATTTATCTATTGAGATATTTTAAAATGTTCATACATCTATTTATTATGGCATTACATGAATTTCCTTACTTAGATGAAGGAAGTTATTTGTTTTACAAGAGAAAGGTTTGCTGGTTGGTTCGTTTTCAATGCAAACTTCCAGCTATATAAAAAATATATATATTTGAATAATTTTGAATTTCATGCAAATGGCACTTGTAGAAGCACATTTGAAAAAAAAAGGAAATGTTTACAATATACTCCTTCAACATATATTTCAGCACTTTCAGCACTTAAAAATTAGAATTTAAAAAATATTCAAAAGTAATCACCATAGACAGGAGTTTAATAAAACGGTTGCTGATATAAAAAGAATGTCACTGTATAACAAGATGCCTGAATCTATAAAGCAAATTCAAGGTTTACAGTTTAAGAGAAAGTTGATTTCATTTCTGATTTGTTTGTATGGTGTAGAAGAGTTTAAATATTTTTAATATGCAGAATGCAATATGTATCTGTATAGAATGCTGACAATATCCGACATTAATAAATAAATGTTTATACTCTTAACTCAGCAGTATTGTAGAAGCCATTTTAACTTAATTATAAATAGTTATTCTAATCATGAGCACAGCTAATCTGAAAAGATTGCAACATTTATTTTCTTTTAATTTATCCCACGCCACCTACTACAGAACTTTTGGATTGGGGATAAACATCAACTAAGGTGGCATACCTATCCTGGACAAACCCAAGCTATGAAATTTATCCTAGGTCCTAGCAATAATCTCTCCACATCCCTTCTCAAATTGGACAGAAGAGGAATAAGGAAAATAAGTTGTTAATCACTGAACATGACCACTTCAGGAAACATCTATGAAAAGTGGGTATCTATAAATATGAACAACTCACTTGCAGAATTTGCAAACAGAACAAGCAATCTGCCTGGCATATCTTTTTGAGTGTCCAATCCTGGGAAGAAAGAGACTTGTTCTCTACATAACCAGAGAAGATCTGTGAAAGGACATCAACATGGGGACCAAAATACTGCAACTTGTACAAGGAACAGATTTTGGAAAACAATGAAGGCATCCCTCCCAATGGGATAGCACAATTAGCCTCATACGCTAACATGCTTGAGGATGCTAAAAATCCATAAATTCCCCTAATATTTATCTATTTTACAGGTCTTCTGGGTTGATGAATGGAATGAATTAAATGGTTTAAATGAGCCCAGAGCAAATTGAATTTGATTTGACATGAGCACCCCCTGCCTAGAAGTTGTGTAAGTAGTAACGATGAACTAATCAATATGTTTTCCTAAATGCCCCTGCACCTGTTCATTTGACCTTTTGGTAATCTCCCCACTATCTTAAAGAATATAGAAGACTATTCAGGGTATGACATTGATGTGCAAATGAATTATTATACTACAGTATATATTATTTTATTTGCCAAATAATCTTAACGTACACTAATCGTATTACTTATGTAATTATGATTATTGCTTGAGGCCTTACCTGCTTCCAAAATTTTAGGGATAATCAATAAAATGAAAGAACATGTAAGCTTTTTGTTTTCATAGAATTTACTTATTGACCTGCATCCACCGTTAAAGGCAAAGGTATTATTTTAATAATGTTTCTGCTTTCTCTAGGCTTGTAATTTATTGTTAATTTTGATATTCTAATGAGATGAAACGCATGTAATTTCTCTTATTTTTAGCAACATATTTGGGTAAAAAAGGTGTTATGCTAATGCCTGTGTGTTGGAGAGAAGTGTATACTATATACTATTACTACTGAAATGGACTCAAATAAGAACTTTTATTGCTAGTGCTTCTAAACAGGAGGAGAAAGAGAAAAATTAAGAAAATACGTCCATTATACATAATCCACTGCTCCAAAACCAACTGAAAAAAAGCTTCTTTTACACTCTATATGACGATCTGAGATGACAAGAAATTTGTTCAGTTCCTGACAAACTTCATTTGATGAAGTACTAGAAAATGTGAGAGAAAATCATAAGAACTGCCACACTACTTAGGAAGCCTATTTCAGGCAATGAAAAACTTGCTCTTACATTAAGACACTGTAGTATTATTTATTTTCTTTTTATTGAAAGAATGTCTGCACACTTTAGAAAATGACATTATAAAATGTTAAGAAACTTTCATGATAATATTAATGTTACTCATTATTGTTCATATGTTGTTGGAAACAAAGATTTGTCACTGTAATAAAAGATTATATGGCTGGTAATTGATTATGCTCACTGGACTGATCTCCGTGTAGCCTTAAATGGTCACACATTGCACAGGTTCATGATACTGTCCCTGAGTAGCATAGTTTTATATAAATTCATAGGAATTGGGATGCAGAAAAGAAAGCCGAAGTGCTGTAATACTGTTGGGCATTAAGAACATTCATCAATTGAGGTTTTACATTCCATATTCTTAAACTCAGGCACTAAAGACTGCTTGAGCAGACATCTTCATTTGTTGTGATGAATTGTCTTTTTGATCTGGTCAACTTTTCCTCCAAAATATTATGTAACACATCTTCAGTGCTTTTCTTTTTCACTTATATTTTTGCAGTCACTGGAAGTTTTTTTCTTTAAGTACTCCCTGCTCTTCATTTTCTCTTCTGTCAAATTTATTAGCTTCTTCGTCATCAATATCATAAACCCATCTCAAATATCAGAACATCTTTATAGGTCAATGATAAAATCTAGTCAAAGATGGTTTAGTGGTAACCATACTTACCTCTTAGACCCAGGGCAGGATTGGATTTTTAAGAGTGTAAAAGTCATAAGTATGGCTTCCATCAGAAGGGAAATAAAGCTGCTGTCCTTTGTCAAAGATTTACTGCAAGTATATAGAAGCTCAAGCGTGAAAGAAGAGGCCTCTGAGCAAAATTTATTGGCCATTTGATGCTCTGAATTGAACGAGATGCTAATGAACAGAGATGTCATAGAGCATCGTTAAATATAATAATAATAATAATAATAATAATAATAATAATAATAATAATGATGTCATGTGCTCAGGCCAAAATGTAACAAAATTAGAGAAAATAATTAAATGTAGGTTTTGGATGAAATGGCCACAATGTTTCATTACAACCCGGACTTAACTGGCAATGAAGCCACTAACCATGTTCACTTTGTCATATTCAGCCTATGGGATGGTGCAGTCTCTACAAATCTGTTTAATATTATTCTGCGAAAATATAACCACACAAAGTGAATTTTTCACCATTTGAATCCTAGAGCAAAAGTATATCTAGATGGCTGGATAAGAATAAGAACAAATAGAGCAACCTCTCACAAAAAAGATGTAGGGGTGATACTGCCTTTCCTGTTATTACCATATTTAAGAAATGGTGAAAAGGAAGATTCTAGAGAGGACCTAGAGAAGCCACGCACGCACCTGTCCAAGAGGGAAGGGACCTGGCCAGTACCCAGCCAAGATATAGAAGCACCAATGGCCATCAGTCATGTGGTCTCAGCACTGAAATTTACAAAGATAGAGGTGCATTCCAGTTATAACACCTCCATTTTATTTTTTCAGAACTGGAAACAGATAGAAACATGCAGTTTGTTTTATAATACAAGGGCACTCGTTAATGCATGACAGATGGCAGCACTGTATGACACACAGAACTCAAACGGCAGCGGCGAGAGTGAGTACTGTGTTTGATACTTCAAAATGGTGACGTTTTCATTACAACAACAGCGTGTAACCATTCGTTTTCTCCGTTTGGGTGGTTTGACGCCTACTGAAATTCATCGCCAGTTGAATGAGATATGTGGTGATGGTGTTATGGATATGTCTAATGTGCGTTCATGGGTGCGACAGTTCTAGGAACGCAGATCGTCGTGTGACAACAAACCATGACAATCTCGCCCTGCAAGCCGATTTGACATGATCGAGCGAACGGAGAAGTTGTTTTGGAGGATTGCCGAATGAGTGTGAAACACATCGCCTCCAAAGTTGGCATTTTCGTGGGACCCCTGTGCACACAATCCTGCATGAAGATATGAAAATGCGAAAAGTGTCCACCAGGCAATGTGACGCGTGATGACGACATGAATGGGGGCGTTCTTTTCATCGATTGTGACAATGGTTGAGGCGTGGATGCCGTTTTTCAATCCTGGAAAGGAGCCCCAGTCTGCTCAATGGAAGCACTTAGATTAACTCAGATTTTCCAGTGGACAAAATCGAGTCCTACAGAAGCGTTCGCAGCTGTCATGGAATCATGGCGTCGATGTTAAAAAATGTTTACGGCTGCAGGGAGATTACGTCGAGAAATGACACAAGTTTCATAGTTTTTGTGTGATCAGTTAGTGAGAAAAAAAAATCGGAAGTGTTTTATAACTTGAATGCACCTCATAAGGGAAAAGCCGTTACTATCATTTTTATTACTAATCTGGTATCCCCGAGTATCAAATATAACGACAATAATTAGTTCTAACAGCAGAATAAAGCACTATCTTTTATAAAACTACCATTATTCCACTAGCGCTTCGTTCTCCATTGTTTACCCAAGCCTCGGTGCTGTGCATGCCCTAACGGGGCTTGCCGAGACTGGTCATGATATATTTGATGGAGGCGCTGGTTCCGGTAACTTTGTTCAAACCGATCCCGCAACTCTTTGCCGCTCCACCTATATTGAAATAAAGGACGGAGACGCCGGTCTCCCTAAAAATCATTTATGTGAGAAGAACTGTTCAGTCTCATTTCTCGCTCTTTTATTCCATTACTAGTTGGGGTTGCAACGGTTTGTGCGACATGTTGCACAAGTACTTGGGTTCGATTCCGATCATTTATTACAAGCCTCCGTTTAGATCTACTATATGGCAAGCGCTGGATCTCTTAGAATGCTTTCTTTGCAAGTTCAGGTTCCATTTTTAGATCTCCGTTTTTCACTTTGTTACACTAGCTCATGAAGATTAAGAATTTTGAAATTGTCATAACATTTTGTGTTTAAAGTAATTCTTGCTGTAAATTTTATGTTGTCCTCTTAAGTACCATTGTTTGCATTAAAACTCCCAATAGTTCCTATGAGTTTGTTATTTTACAATTTAACAAAATGGTTCAAGTGCTAAGTCTATTAAGTTTGATATCATTTTCACTATTGGCTTCGGTTATTCTCTTCTTTCTGCAGCTCTGTTCCTAGGATCTTCCAGGTACCGCGGTTCCGTGCTATTTTGGTCCAGTGTGTTCCGGCTGCTTTACTGAAGGAGTCTGCCCATCTCGTTCTTCATCTCCATCTTCCTCTCCTACCAATACGTAGATTCCATGGGGTAGCTATATGTCCCCATTTGCTGCTTGGCAGCTTTGCTACATGTCCACCCCATTTCCACTTTAGGCTGTTTGCGCGTTGAGCCAAGTCGTTTAGTCCCGGTATCTTTCTTAATTTCACAGATTATATTTTATCCATGAGGGATATCCCTAATACTTTCCGCTCCATTTTACGTTGGTAGATGGTAATATTATTCTTTTCCACGTCTGTTAGGCTCCAAGCTTGGCATCCACGGAAGTGTTGGGGAATATTCACGAGTTCAGCAAGTCAAATCTCAGTTTTCGGTTCAACGAATTGTCCATCAGTGTGAATCTTAATGACCAGATTGCTCTCCATGCTGAGGAAATGGTTTTGTTGATTTCTCTGCCCATATGATATTTGAATGCAACTATCTGTCCTAAGGAGACATACTCTGTTACGTATTTTAGTGTTGTTGAATCGATTCTCACTGGTGTTACTCATGTCTGAAAATCTTAGGTTCGTGAACCTTTTATGTTAATTCCAAATGTATTTCCCCATTTTATTTTGCTGAATATTTCCTCTAATATGCCTGTGAAAAGTTTCCGGGAAATTGGGTCTCCTTGTCTTACCCCTGCGCCTAGTTTGAAAAGTTGCCCTTTCTTATCTTCGCATATGATTCGCTGTATAGTTTGGCCAGTAGCCTTGTATGTTTGACCAACTCTTGTCTTGATAGTGCCTGTATCATACTTTGATGTTCTACGGAGTCAAAGGCTTTGGTATAGTCAACAATTACTGTAAGTTATTTTCTAAATTGTAACCTCTCCTAATTATTTATTTCCACGTTTTAATTAAGTGCTCAAAAACTGAAACCTGTAAAAGTCCATTCTCCCCCTTAAATTAATACACTGAGTGTACTGCTTTAATGATGTGCAATTATGGTCCAGATGAAACTATAAATATTACGATGCAGATGTTAGCATTATAACTACTATACCGATTGTTCAAAACAGTGAACAACTTGATTTTTTGAATATTTGGCCATAAGGCATGTTTTATAATTTTGGCTTTTCGTGATTATCGATATTTCCCTCCCACGCGTTTCATATTCGTGCGTTTTGCTACGATTTGTAAGTTCAAATGTATGCAACGTGACACCAATAAGGTGGAAAATCGTGAATATACGTTTAGATTGGCTGGGGATTCCGGCATATATACATACATTATTTTGTATATATAGTTATCTAACCGTCTCTTTTCCCAATCGTTTTACTTTAATGCTTATATTTTGGCAACTTTCACTTCTGTGATTTTTTTAATATTAAAAGTATGTAATACTTTCCTATTTATGACGGTTTTATTTTAGATCATTCGGTAAGAACCGCTATTTAATCATCAGATTTTCTCCAGAGTAATCTTTTTGGTCTCTGATGAGAACTACAAACTTAAAAAAATATATATATAAGATTTATCTGCTCATATTACTGCTATATTATTTTTTATATTCCTGCTGTAAGTATGAACATTATTTACATTCAATTTTTTGTGAATCATGTTGCACTGTGGATTATCATTCTATAGTTTTAGTTTTATTTTACACTTTCGTGCAATCGACTTACTTTGAATTTATATTTAATCAACACAAATAACTATCTACTTTATGATTTTGTTTCAAAACTAAAACGGAAATAGGAATGATAAACATGCCACGATTTGCCATATTATTCTTAATATTTAATAACCGGTTCATTTAATCGGTATTTTCATAAATTTACATCCTAATGCTAACACATTATTGTTTTAAACATGCATATATTCTGACTCACTTAAATATTGCATTCGTTAGAATTTCAGTTTAAAATTGTTCTATGGCAAAGTCCTAAGAAGGCAGGCTACATTTATTATTGCCTTTGCGCAATTGCTATTCATTAATGTTTTTCTACAACTCTTTTGTGAATTAATTCTTTATTCAGCGTGTACCCCATCGTTTCTGTGCTTTTCTATTATACGGTGACAACTGATTTTGAATATATATATATATATATATATATATATATATATATATATATATATAATACTCAAGTAACTAAAAATTCGAAATTAATATATATTACAAAGTATATTGTTTTTGAATTTTTAGTTACTTGAGTTTGAATGAATACTTTTCATCCCTTTCGTTAAGGCGTGAGGTTGATAGGGTTTTATTTCATTTATTGCTTTACAACGAATAGGTTTTCAAAAACTTAATATTAATTTTACCTCAGTAGCCGTAAGCAGTTCTTGTAGCACAATTATTATGTATTGAATTTTATACCGTTTACTACCTTTCGTTTGAATATTTAATACATCGCTGGCATTATTTTGATACAATGCTCTTTGTCCCTAAACAATTTCTTTCGCTTATGATCGAAATGATCAACTGTGTATCATTCGTTTCAGTACTTTTTTCTGAATTGTGAACATTTATTATTTACCTTATTTTCGGCCAAAGTAAATTAGAGTAAAATATCACTTTTGATATTGTTTCGATCATTAATTTCCATTTTTTATCATTTACTTTTTGTTTTTACGCCCTTTAGAGTGGAATACTCATTTACTATCACTAACTCCTACACTTCTACTATTATGATGCATTTTTTACAGCTCTCGACGATTAAATTCCCGGATGTGGTTCGCGACAGTGACTTGTTTTGATATGAGACGAACTCTTTAACTCTTTATTTTTCCGCTCTGTCTTGTTAGCTGTTAGCCATGGTTTTCCTGTGATTCCGGGCATGGTTTCAACGAGTTTTTTTTAATTCTCCTGCGTTCAATCGTTTGTCTCTGAATGTGTTTTGTTGTATACCTCTTTTTTTTTTTTTTTTTTGTGGCTTATTATTTAGCACTTACTGCAGCATTCGCCATAACGGTATTATTTTTTGCTCCTGGTGCAGCATGATGGAGTCCTTCAGATTAAATTATTTTCAGCAATGCACTTGACATGCATGATTATGGCATTCCCTTAACCCCTCTTGTCGTTCGGTCTTTCAGCTTTTTAGGCTCTGATTTCACATGCTCTTGCATTTTATTTGCGAGCGCTTTTTGGCTATTTGTAGCTTCATTTTAGATCATGTTCTGTTGTCGAATATGCACGTCTATGGCATATTAGGGGTTTGTTTTAATTCGGTCAGGTCGATTATGTTTGATGGAATCCATTTTGTTTTTACATTACCATCGATGTTATAGTATTTAAGCAACTGCGGAGGTTTTTTTGTTTACAGATAAGCTGCAAGACCCTGGGGCAAAGGATCCCTGTTATAAGGTTCGGATGTTGTCGTCTTCCTGTCGTAAGGCCCCTAAGATTTCAATTATCACTGTGATATATAGAGCTTTGGACGCGGGACGCTCGAGTATATTGTGGCTATAGCACTATAGATGTAAGTATTCTCATCCGACATTTTCACTCCTTTGGTGCTAACCGACGCTACTGCGGATGTATTACTGTGTATTTGTTCAGTTTTTAATCGTTTTGGGCATTAAAAATAGAGCATTTTTATTAATAAGGTGACTTAAAAAGTGTTTATAGTGATAATTAAAAGGCTGAAATATATTGCATATAAAATAAAAAGATAATTTAGCTCAATATAAGTAGTGTTTACTAGGTATAGGTACGCATTGATAAAAATAGTAGTAGTTGTAAGTAACAGTGATAATTAAGTACCTTTATAAAAATATTAAATAAAATTTTAATTGATTGAGCATCATGATAATTGATTCAATAGCTTTTATGAATATCAATGTTACTTTGAAAGAAACATAACCTATAATTTGTATAATATATACATACCTACGTATTGTACACACGTATACGTATGTACAAACAACTTTCGTTTCATTTTATGTCATTTATAAATAATGAATTGTGCACACATAACATGTACATTATATGTATGTAAGAATTCAATATCATAATTTTAGAATTTAATAAGTTATAAAATTATAGATTATAATTATATTTTTCAGTTAAGCAACTTATTTAAAAAAATGCCTAAAATTTAAATAAATGTGTTTATATACACCGCTTGATGATGGTGTTATAAGCGTCAGCGTGTTTCGCAACTGTTGCTCCGAAGTAAAAATGGCGGACGAGAATACTCATCTATTCTACTGTCTTATTGTGGCTCTGTTCTGGGGAGTGTACCCTGCTCGGCCTACCCAAGCGAGCAAGTTGTATTTTGTGCTAGGAAGTAGGGATATGTATACATTGAAGTTATTGCACGTGATTTGTTGCACGCCGAAGGAGTTACCTACGCCGACGATGATAATATAAGTACGCCCACGGAGTTACTTACGCAAACGATAATAGTGTAAGATCCGCGGAGTTACATTAATATTAACTATAGTCCGACCGATTTTCCTTATATCCCTTATGACCTGTGATGTTGAATTTCATGTCACTTTATCTCGTTTTTAATCTTGCTTATACTGCCGTATTTGTTTATCTCTGCTGTGTGAATTTATTTTTGATTAAAATTGCCACGGGCAGTTGTTTTAGCTTGTATGTAGCTCATTGCCAAGGATGATCAACCCGAATGCAGCATTTTTCCAAAGACACGAGACAGCTGTCACAGTTGTATTAATTACTGTATTGCACGTGAATTTTTCTTTTATTGTGATTGACAGTTTTTTTTTTTCATTTAAATTGCCGGACTTAAAAAAAAAAGTAAGTTTTCAATATGGAGTAATTTTAGTTTGTCTGAGTGACGTCCATTCATTTTCACTTTAAGATAATAAAGACGCTTTAAATCGGTGATAACACGCTTAACTTTTAGTCCGGAACTGTCGTTGCGACTTGGGAACTCGGAACCTTTGTCGCCAGCCAGGTTCAAAGAGTTTCTTTTATGATACAATTCTAGTTACGTTACGCTATTTTTACATCTCTTGCATATTTTTTATTTCTGTTCGCACGATTAATTATTTTGACCATCGACTGCTTCAAACTGTGAAAGATTTGCTCACGCTAGAAAGAGTAGCACCAAGAAGATCATGGTCACAATCTTTTTGGACTTTTCATTCCATCAAAGAGAAAAGACGAGGAAAACTGAGTGGTCATGTGCGCCTTATTCACGACAACGGGGCCCGTGCACACAGTTCTTGTTGCAAAGGAAGCTGTGAAGTGTGTCTTCAAGGAGATCGACCATCCACCGTACAGCCCAGATCTAGGTCCCAGTGACTATTTCCTCTTCTCAAAACTCAAGAAGGACCTTCGAGGAAGGAAATTTAAGTATGACGAAAAGTAATGGATGCTGTTTTTGCCCATTTTGCAGACAAGATATCCGACTATTTGGGGGGAGCGGATTGAAATGTTAATTCAAAGATGTGAGAAGTGTATTGCAATAAAAAGTGACTATATTGAAAAGTGAAATATAGTTTTTGTCCTTATCATACCTAGTAAATTGTAGGCTGGAAACTTACGAACCTACTCTCGTACATGTCTAGGATTGACTTGAGCAGAGCAAAAACGAAAATATAGCATGCATTGCAACCATCGAGTTACTGCAACAAAGTTCAGTCTTAAATTACATGGGGAATAACCAATCAGACGTCATCAAGTTCATGTTACGATGACATTTAGGTGCTGTTATTTATCTTATGTATATACATTTTGAGAAAATAGCACGACTCTTGATGGGAATACAATATACCTTACACAGCAAGCGGGGATTCACTCTATTTGTTCTTATATAGCAAACAGCAAAGTTGATCAATTTTGGCATTATGCTGCCTGCTGAATGAGAGAGCAATTAAAAGTATGGTAGAATAGTAAAAGCTAGATTTTGGACCAGGGGTTTGTTAAATAAGCTAAATTTCTGGCTATAAGCATTTGGCTAAATGCTGCAGTAAAAATGCTAGGTTTAGCCATAAAATGGGTAAGTTGGCAACAGTGCCGTGCACCATATACGCAGACAAATGTGGTAATTACTATTAATAAATGTAGGTGTCACAGCTTACAAAGTCATTCAATATCACATGTTAAGAATGCTAAACTGTCGGTGTATTACATAAAACCGTAGATCTTACTCCAGATGTGTCAAAACCCCCAATTTTATCTCAAAGTACTAGAATGACCGAAGGGGCTTTTTAAAAAATGCAGGCCGAAGACGAAATAAAAAAATCTAAATCTAGCCCGAAAAGTGCTAAACTGGCAACACTGCTTCCGTTTCTTCTGAACTGCACCGCCGAAATTATCTTGTCATCGCTTCAAGGACAAATATGCAGCACTGTTAGCTGTACTCGTGCGAGGATGCGCTAAACTGCATTTTACCCTCCAGTGGCGTACTCTTTGCCGAGTGATTGGTTGATTTGGTTTATTTATGGACGCTTTTAAATATCACAGGTCATCAGTGACCCATTCAATTCAGGGCGTGAAACGGCCGATAAATTTTGCTCAGAGGACTCTTCTTTCAGGCTTCAGGTTCTTTACTGTGCCGTAAATGTACATGGGACCCACAGCTTTACCTACCTTCCAAAGGAGGCTATACTTTTACGCCTGAAAAAATTCATCGATCCTGGCCGGGTTTGAACCCGCGATCTTGGGTTTAGGAGACAAGTATGGCTACCACTACACCACCAGGACCGACATGCCAAGTGATGTAAATGTATGTACTCTCCAGCGACATTATTCTTCGGATTGAATTCTTTGTACGAATTGGTGAAAACCTTACGCACTGTATTTTTCTGGCTGTGCATCTGAACATTGTGTGTGTGTGTGTTTGTGCGCGCGCCTCTGCAATTCGTGTGCAGCATTATTGAACTTTATTTGGTTGACCCCATTCTCATCTTTTGTTGGTTTCCTTATTCCCTCTCTCTCTGGATGGGCGCAGTTTCTACAAATCTGTTTGTTAATATTTTTCCGGGAAATTTTAGGCACACAAAGCACATTTTTAAACTTTTGCATCCTAAAGCAAAATTATGTCTAGATGACGTCATTTTATAGCTTTGAAATTATTGGGTAAGAATAAGAAAAAACCAATCTCTCACGGAAACGGTGCGGAGTTAATACCAACACTTCCGGTTATTACCCTATTTAAAAACGAATGATAAGGGAGACTCTAGATAGGGAAGTTAGAGACGCTGCAGAGGACCTAGAGAAGTCAAGCACCGCACTAGGCCAGGGACCTAGCCGAGCTGCTGAAACACTGAGGCCATCAGTTATTTGGCGACAGCACAGACATTTTCTAAGATGAAGGAAGAGCCTTATTACTAATCTGATCTCCCTGAGTATCAAATATGTCAATAAATAATTCTAACAGCAGAGCAAAGCATTTCCAAAACTCTTATCATCATTCCACTAGCGCTTCGTTCCCCATTGTTCATGCCAAGCCTGGGATGATGGTTATTGTTTACAGGGCACCAAACAGCTAAGGTCATTAGTGCCGAAACGCACTAAAAACTGTGCCCAGTAATAATAATAATAATAATAATAATAATAATAATAATAATAATAATAATCTAACTACACTAAATCAGTGCACAAAACAAGCAACATTAACACATTGGGCAATAAAAATAAAAACCCCATAACAAATAACAAGGGAAACATGGACAACAATAAACAAAAGACTGGTACTAATATACAGCAGCAAGAGCTGAAAACATAAGTCTTAAATGGTCTAAAAATGCCAAAACAAATGACATAAAAGCACATCTTGCTCCAAAAACCACAAACGTGGATAAAATGGAGCCTTGCGCCACAGCATCCACATCATCTGCAAGCACTTCAATAGAGGAGGGCAAACCTACAGAAAATCTAAAAGCTGCTAGATAATGGCATTCAAGTAAAATGTGACGCACTGTATACCTAGCCTAGGTGCTGCTTATGCCCTAACTGGGCTTACTGAGGTTGGTCTTAACAACAATAATAATAAAAAATAATAAAATCAGCTGTATTGATCAGGTCTAAACTCATGGTTAACATATAGATGTTTCACTCCTCTCAAATTTTACAATTGACAGTTGGCAATCCAATCTATGGTGATTCATGTTCCAGTGCAACTACTCCCTTTAAAACAAAGATTATCAGACAGTAATGCTCTGAACACAGTGAGCTTGTCCATCATATAAGTAGTGAGATATTGTTGAGTCACTGGGTCTGACATCACAGTCTCCCAGTAGGAATGCTTCAATCCAATCAATCCAAACTTAACGTTTCTTGACTGCTACTGGCACCTCATAAGTATTTTTGACTTATCAATTACAGTAACCACATGATCCTTCTCCACAATGGACTAAATTTTCATAAATTCAAAATGCAAATAGAAAATTATCCTTATAAGGTATATTTTGCGATCAATGATACACACACAAAAAAAAAAAAAAAATTCCCATAGAAATGACAAAGTGCACACACGCACAGAAAGGAAGATCAAATTAGAATGTTTGATAGCAGCATTACAGATATATAACATGAACCCTGGAAAGCATAATACACTTTAGTTACTCTAAAATAAAAAATAACTCTTTTCGGGTATGTTTAAATATTATTTTGAAATGCCTCTTTCTCTCAGAAATCACTGGCCACATGCTTCAAATAATGATAACAAATTTTGGATTTAAAAAAAGTGAATAATGACCTTGATTACTAGAAAATGAATCCTAAACAAACCCGCAAAAACTAGCTTAGGAATACATTACAACAGCAATTTAAAAAAGTGATAAAAGACGCACACAAAAAATGGGCAAATTAGAATTTCATTTGCTCTGCTCCAAACAAATTAAAGCTATATGGCAAATATTGAATCACACTTAGTCTCAAAAACTTAAACCACATACTTTCAACTAAAGAAAAATTCATTCATTATAACGAACACTGGTCTTAAAGCAGAATTATTTAATCAGCAGAGGGGTAATTAAATTCAACCCAAATAAACTGTATTGTTAACAAACTTGCACTAGAAATAACAAACACAAATTGAATATTTCTGTGCCCTACCAATAAGGAAGAAATACATAGCAGATGCCAAAAAATGTATACACACTTCAAGCAAAGAAAAAGCTGTGTTAACAAAACAAAACTGAATTTACACAAACAGAAAATGATGAGCTCTAATCATCTTAGACTTTTACAGTTATACACTAGCCGTTTCAATTTCTTCCCAAAGTGCTGCCAGTGTAGCTGGTTTTTTTTATGGCTTACAACATACTTAAGAGTTCCCCATAGGTATAATTCCACAGGAGTTAGATCCAGAGAAAGCGGTGGAAACTCAATCGGACCTCTTCATCCTATCCAGTGCCTAGGATTGTGCCTTGGATCCAGTGAGCAGGGCTTGTTGTTGTGCGATGTCTCCCAGATCTGCCCGGGTTAACATCACATATGGTACAAGTCTCAAATTTGTCTCGAATGCGTGCAATTGTTACTTGCATTCGCGGTTCTGTTCTGTACACACCTCTGTCTCCATTGCCTTTGAACTTCAACAACATTCTCGGTTTTCCAATACCACTTCAAAATTGCTTTCCGCTGTTCAAACGATCTTGGCTCCATTTTGTTGCAGCAATGTAATGTAACATAATATGAGTCACGTCTGTTTACACATCCTATTAATCTTGGCTTCAATTGTTCACTGTTGATTTACCTGTCACGTAGCAACGCTATTATAATGTATGTGAGTCACATCTGTTTACAGAACATCATACTACACATAAGTGTTGTTTTTCGGCCCAACTTTGAAATATTTTAAATTGATATCTAGACATTGTGTATAAAATTTTTGGCACCCTCTGTATACTGTAATATATATAATTGATAATATTCCTGATTTAGTAATAAAATATCCTGTCCACTTATTAACTCAACCTGTTGTACACACATGTAAATGTTCAGTCATTTTCTCCAAATAGCATGGTTATTATTAAGATAAAATGGTTAAACTACAGACCACAGCCATTGTTTTTTTTATTTTCCGAAGTCCATAATAATAATAATAATAATAATAATAATAATAATAATAATAATAATAATAATAATAATAATAATCACCCAATTTTGCTTTATTCCAATGACCTTAGAAGTCATTCTTTTTTGCTTCCCAGTAGATGGTAAATTAGGTTCCTCATTTTATGTGGGTCTTTTGCACTGCACTGTAATAGGTGGTCCTTGTTCATGATGGTGATTAGATCTTTGCAGATGGGGCATGCAGGTGAAATTTTTTATTAATTTTGTGTAGATGGCCAGTCAAACAGTAAGGTTACATTGAATCTAAACATTACTATAGCATCTTTTCTTCCTGCTTGCAAGCATTCATTCCAGGTGCTTTTTAAGTTTCCATGATTTACCTTTTGATTGATTTTTTGCTTTTGTTCTATGCTGTATTTGTGTTTGTTTTGTAAGAGCGATCTGTGGCTAATGTTCCTTTCTATGCTAATCAATCTCCTATCTCATTTCCTTGCAGGTTCATGGTGGGATGAATAGCTATGGTCTTACCTATTTTTATAAGCTGACTGATTGATTTGCATGTTTCTAGGGTTTTTATATTTTTTGGTATTATGTTTGATGCTATGCTGGGATATTTTCACCTTATTTTGCATTACCCAGGGTGCACCATGAGGTGATTTACTTTATACCCTTAATATATATAACTTCATTTTATATAACAGAACAAATTAATTAAAATATTTTATAATAAAAAGGATGCATCTGCAATTTATTTTAATATATCCAAAACTTTTAATATTCTAATCATAAAATAATATTCCAGAAATTAAGAGGTTATGCTCTATCTTGGATCAATGTTATTTAAATAATAGGAAAAAACTAGTTTGGATAGCAAAAGTAATGATAAAATACACACTATTTCTCAGAAACAAAAGATATTAAAATAGGAGAGCCACAGTGGTCAATAATGCAGCTGGTGTAGTTCTTACTATTTGTAAATTACTTAAAAAATAAACATTTCATAAAAGTCAGCTGTTTAGTTTGCTGATAATACAATAATTACAATAATAAAATAAAAAAGAAAGAAAATAAATAAGTGGGAACAATGCAATTAAGAGGAGGGGGGAGGGAGGGAGGGAGGGAAGGGAGGACGGAAGGAAGAGTTGATTTCTTGCCATTTGGTTAAAAACCAATTTAAAATGGGACTTGCATATTCAGAATTTAGTAAATAAGATTTCAAACCATTTGTTTTACTTTTTGAATCTTAATTAATAATATACGCTTAGGAAGTTTATGTTGCTTCTGATAACTCACTCATAACATATGGTACACTTCTTTAGGAGAAACCCCTTCATTCATTACACAGATGAGATAGGTCAAAATAATGGTTGAACCAAACAATTAAACTCATGCAGACCGATCTCTTGAATAAATTAAAAAATGTTTCCATTCCATATATTGAATCCCTTTTGTTCAATAAACAATGCTCTTCAGATGACAAATGAAAACATACATTATTATAATATCACAACAAAAAGTGATATGTAGAAAACATGAATGCAAAATTATAATCAGAATAGTGTCATATATATGGGAGTAGAATTACACAGTCATTTTATAAAAATCAATTTATTGACAAATTAACTTCCTTGAAATGTTTAGTTGATTATTTTTATTCAGTTTAAAAATTTCTGGAGCAATTTAGATAATTATTGTCATGTTATTGTTCTTGTTGCTTTCTAAGAATCTTATTATTCATTGTATATTTAAGTATTCTATATGATGTGATAAGAGGAATATTGGAGCAGTTTACACAAACACTATTAATGTACTTGCTGAATCATGTTACTGTTGTGATACTCCATAATTGCATATTAATTGACATATTTCATCTTTGCATTGTAATGCAATGTATATGAAGGGATGAATAAAATGGAATAGAAAAAAAAAATATCTTGAACTGCTTCGTATCTATAGCATATGCATATAAAATGTAACAAAAAGGTGTCAAAACTTTGGGGAAACATTGCTTACATATAGAAAGTGCAAATATGTTATATGAATACGGACCCAGAAATGCTTTATTTCCATTTAAAGCCCTTTGTCTACAACTCTGCTTAAACAGTGTAATAAGCAAGCTAGAGTGTCAGCATAGCTGTCCTATAGCAATAACCCTACAACAGAACAGTTGATTAATATGTTCAGTAGGTAAACATTCTCTTTTACCTCTGGTTAAATGAGTGGAGGTGTTGTAGCTGCTCTTAGTTGCTAGCCTCACTTTTGTTGTGGTCGATGCGTACCATGTTGTCTGTTTGTTATGCTACTCGCTTCATTGCTTGATGTAGCATCAAGCATGTAGTGTTAGTTCTGTATGTTTATGTTTGTATTTGTTCCAAATACAATAAAATGAGGTATTCAAATGCAAATTTTGCAGATGTTTATATGTTCTGTGGATTAGCAGGTGTAGTCTTCATGCTCCTATTCTGCAAGACTGCCAGACAATACAAGATACTTCAGGATATATGAACGCATCAGGGAGTCCATGTAACAATTGGTTGATATATGTATCCATGCTAACAGAGGATATTTTAATATTTCATATGATTTTATGTTTCCATATATTTTCAATGTTCTGCTATGTGGTACATGAGTAGACAAAGGGCTCTAACAATTAAATAAAGCAATTCTGAACCCATATTCATATTATAGCTTCTATTCTATGTATGTAAGGAATGTTTTCCGACATATTTTTGTTAAAGGTATATGTATATACACACATCATAAATATGCCCATTATAGTTAAGTCTACATCAATCCCTTTCTGCATATTTCAAGAAAGTCTCAAAAGACTAAACCACTTCTAGCTACTTAATTGTTAAGATGGTTAATGACAAACATGCTTACCTTGACCTGTTTTGTCACATCTTCTTGACTGGCTCCCTCCTGTAGTTTCATTGTGTTTTGGCTGCTGCTCGGTACTGCCACCATGGCTGGTGTTGCTTCTAACGGCTCCACTTTTTTTTCATTTGCTGATGTTTGCAATTCTGTTGCCTTTGATGGTAATTTTGACATCTGCTGAGGGGATAATGGGTTTAATTGTGGCTCCATTATGTTTTGGCTGCTGCTAGGTACTGCCACCATGGCTGATGTTGCTTTTAATGGCTCAGTTTTCTTTCCTTCATTTGCTGACATTTGCAATTCTGTTGCCTTTGATGGTAATTCTGATATCTGCTGAGAGGACAATGGTTTTAATCCTATCTGATCCTGCTTTTCGGATGTTTGAGATTCAGTTCTTTTATCCTCTTTTTGAGGTTGTGATGACTTCTTTGTCTCTTTTAAAGGTACCACTATGCTGCTTGATAGTTTCTGAGATTCTCTTTCATTAGTTAACTGCTCTTGCTCTTTCTTTGCTGCTTCCTGAGATTTCAAAATTTTCCTTGCTTGCTCTTGTGATCCTGGTGTTTCTCCTGCCTGCTTCTGTGATTCTAAGCTTTGGTCCACTTGCTCTTGCAATTCTTTGCTCATTGCTGGTTCTGGATGTTCTGTTACTTTCTTTGCAAGCATTTGCAGCTCTATAGAAAATGTATATTTTGCCAATTCTTGTGATTTCCCAGCTTTGTCTTGCTGAGAACCCTGTATGATCTTTGCTGGTTCTGGCAATGGCTTTGCCAGTTCTTTTGAACCCACTGATTTCTTTGATGAGCAAAAGGATTCTGTTGCTTGACTCTGTAAAATGCCCTGTTCTGAAGGCTCCTTTGCTGATTTTTGCGATGCTGGTGCATTTTCTACCAACTTTTGCATTACTGATGTATTCACCAATTTTGATGCCTCTGGTTCTCCTGCATCTGGCATTGGCTTTGCCAGTTTCTTTGACGAACTAGAGGATTCTGTTGCTTGACTCTGTAAAACTCCCGGTGCTTTAAGCTCTTTTGTTGATTTTTGCGATTCTGGTGCATTTTCTGCCAATTTTTGCATTACTGATGTATTCACTAATTTTGATGCCGCTGGTTCTCGTGCATCTGGCATTGGCTTTGCCAGTTTCTTTGACGAACTAGAGGATTCTGCTGCTTGACTATGTAAAATTCCTGGTGTTTTATGCTCCTTTGCTGATTTTTGCAATTCTGGTGCATTTTCTGCCAACTTTTGCATTACAGGTGGATTCACTAATTTTGGTGCCTGTACTACCAAATCTTGTGACTCTGGTGATCTTACTTGTCCTTGACCTGAAACAGCCTGTGCTGAATTTGCTGGTTCTACTTTCTGCCGTATTGAACTGTGCCCACATTTTGACTTCTGCAATTCCACTGATTTTTCTGCTAACTTAGCAGTTTGACTTACTGGAATTTCAGATTCTGAATTCTGATTTTTAAGTTCTTGTAGTGAAAGTACCTTTTCACTTTGACTGTTCAATTCTGCCCCTTGTTTTGTGGACTTCTGTGACACTGATGCTTTTAGATTTAACAAATTCTCTGTTGAGTTTTGCGAGTCTCCTGATGCTCTTAGTAAATCCTCTGAGTGGTTCTTTACTCTTTGGTGTTCAGGAGATTTCTCTGGCAGTTCTTGTGATTGCGACTTTTGCCGAGTCAAAATATCTACTGACTTCTGTGAATGGTTTTTTGCATGCTCAGAATCAGATCTATTTGGTGTTGAATCTTGCATATCCCTTGTCTGCTTTGGTATTTGTAATGGTAATTTCTGAGAGACAAGTAATAATTCTAATTGTTTAGGTTCCCTTTCTCCTTCTGTGGTATTTGAAGACTGATCTGCAGATGGAAAATTTTTTGAATGCACGTTAGAATCACGTTTGCCATCCAAAACTTCTGTTGATGCATGTGCAGTATGAATATTTTCTGGTCTCTGTCCCAACAATCGCTGTATCATCTCTTGTGATCTCTCCATAGATGATCTTGCTGAAAGTTGCGTTTGTGATGCTCTATTTTTTGAACATTTTAAATCTTGAACTTTTTCTGGAAACTTAATTGGCTGTTTACTTTCCTTACTCATAGAAGGCTCTAGTGGAGACAGATTTTTTTTTGAATGTGTTTCACCACCTGAATTTTCCAAATTTATTACTGACTGGAGGGACAATGCTGCTTCTGCTGCTGCTTGTGATGTTTCACCTTCAGTCCCTGATTTAAGAGGACGATTATCATTTTGGTCTTTTTTATTTCCATTAAGCACAGATTGAAGGAGTGGAAAATCTGATGACTCTTTCATCTGTTCCACTGATAAGCTGCTAGTAGATTTCTCAGTTTGTGGCTGTACTGATGGTGCTGAACTTTGTTTATTTTGCTTTGAACTTCCTGCTTCTGTTAATGTTGCCTGAATGAACCTATCCCAGAGCTGCCCACAGGACTGGTTAAGGATTTCCTGAGCCCAATTTGGCATGCAGTTTTCCCAGGGCTGTTGCTTGTTCAAGGCTGGCAAAAAACTTCTTACCACATCTAAACAACAGACATTAACAAACCTTCATTAACTTCATGTACCCAAAATATGTATTGTAATAATAACTTAACATTTAGTGTAATAATTGTTTGGAAGTAAATTCTTTTGTTCATTAATTTCAGCTCATTTGAAACTAATTAGATTAATAATTGTTAAAAACAGTTTTGTAAATATCCTGTCCTCACAGATGAGTATAAAATACTAAAATTAATGAAATAAATGCTGAATGAATATTAGCAATTTTATTTGGCTTCCATTATAGAGGCTTTAATGATGATGATGATGATGATAACAACAACAACAACAACAACAACAACAACAACAACAACAACAACAACAACAACAACAACAACAACAACAACAACAACAACAACAACAACAACAACAACAACAACAACAACAACAACAACAACAACAACAACAACAACAACAACAACAACAACAACAACAACAACAACAACAACAACAACAACAACAACAACAACAACAACAACAACAACAACAACAACAACAACAACAACAACAACAACAACAACAACAACAACAACAACAACAACAACAACAACAACAACAACAACAACAACAACAACAACAACAACAACAACAACAACAACAACAACAACAACAACAACAACAACAACAACAACAACAACAACAACAACAACAACAACAACAACAACAACAACAACAACAACAACAACAACAACAACAACAACAACAACAACAACAACAACAACAACAACAACAACAACAACAACAACAACAACAACAACAACAACAACAACAACAACAACAACAACAACAACAACAACAACAACAACAACAACAACAACAACAACAACAACAACAACAACAACAACAACAACAACAACAACAACAACAACAACAACAACAACAACAACAACAACAACAACAACAACAACAACAACAACAACAACAAAGTATTAAACTTAAAAATAACAGGGCTATTGCCTAATAACTATAATACAGAAAAAGCATAATTGAACATTTATTTATTGTCCCTTATTTAGCATGCTTTGGAATGAAATCATTATAGAAATCCAAGTTAAGTGTTAATCGCAGCAGTATGGTCTTCTAGTGTGAGTCACATCCCAAACTTAGTTTTGCCAATGTTTTATCCATCATCATATTGGGCTTCTTCTTGGGCACAATGTACTGTCAACAGCTACTCAACGCAAATGGACTGCCCACTTGTGTTCATGCTCACGGCATGTTCAGTTAATACTGATTGAAATATCACATTTAGTTGCCTGTCACCATGCCATTCATGTTATTCTTCTCTCGATGTATACCTACCACATATGCTTCTTTGGGAGAATCTATCATAATGGACTATAATTTCCATACTGCTAAAATTAATTTCCTGCTCAGTTAGTGCAGATTTTTCCCAATTGTTGAGTTTAATATTCCCAATCTTTCCAAAACTTTGGAAATTCTAGTAATTGCTTGGACATTGCACATGCTCACCATGTTTAACAGTTGTCCCCTATGGATATTTTTATTTTACTTCTTGTCCTGAAAATGGTTTTCAGCACACTGCATAAATGAGTGTTTTCTTCCGGCAGGAGTTCTGCATCATTTATGCACAGGGATCACTCAGAAAAAAATTACATAATTCCCTGTTGGGATTATGTAACTTGATATCTATATAGAGATTTTCTTACATTGAACAACAAACTGTATTTGGGTGTTGTCCTATTTAACAAGAACATCCAGAAAAGGATGTTTCCTTTTCCTAGGACATTGCTTCACTCATTTATGGTATAGTATGGTGACACTACTGAGCACTGCTTCTGGTATATAGCTTTTGGAATTCCTCTTGTTGACACTGATGTTTGCCACTACATGAGATGCTGAAGTTGATGAGATGCAGTCAAGTTTGTCACAGTCAGTTGATTGAACGTGTGTTGAGACCTATAGGTGAAGTAGTACAGCTTAGTTTCTGAAGTGGAGAGAAGCCTTTTTCACAGTAAGCTTACATTAAGACACTGCATGCTGAATGAGTATTGATGTGATATTTGATTTTGGCAAAAGTCAATTAACTGAATGTGCTGACCTATAAATTAGAGTTTCACAGCTGCCAACAGTGCATATTGCCCACAGAAGTTAATCAGATGAGGTCTAAACCAAGCCTTGAGACATGTCCCTCGTTGGAAGACCTACATACTATGGTCTCTGGTTGTATAGGCCTATACATGAAACCATTCTATTTATTTTGTCAAATTGAGCGGCAAATCTTGACTTTTCTAGCTTTAATATTTCTACTTAACATATTATTCTGTTATTAAAAATCTACACAAGAAAGATTTATCTCTGAAGTTAATTCATGAAGTAGTAAATAAACTTGGAGACAATGCTATTTCATATAGTAAATATCTGGTCTTGAGAGAACTTGCAAACATGTAAAAGGTGCAGACTAACCAAAATGGTATGTACTCAGGAGAATATTGATCATGTTTATGACTTAATCAAAGAATACACTAGTCAACAATCATTTTGTATTGGCCATGTTTTATAACATTAGTATGTAGCTTTACTACATACAATCCAAATCTACCTGTTAAAATGTGCTAGCACGTAAGGATTTGGAGTAATTAAGATTTTTAATTTTAAGTCTTTCAGTATTCTCTGCTCATTTGTTTACATGTTTTATTTGTATTTTTATTCTTTTGTTTGTATTCTTTTTAAACTGGTAAACTGCATTGTTGTGTAAACCACAGGAACAATTGTTAGCATGTGCAGGAAATTCAAAAACTAAAAGAAAGTCAATCACAATATAGTTAAGAAGGCATATACACTATATTTTGATTATCCTCTTGGTGATCAAAATAAAAAAAGTTGCATCTCAAGTTGGCTGCATAACCTGTACCACTACTCTCTGCAATCTACAACTTTCTAAATAGCCATTTGAATTAATGGTATCAAGATTGCAACAATGAAACCGCTATCTACAACTTTCTAAATAGCCATTTGAATTAATGGGATCAAGATTGCAACAATGAAACCTTCTAACTTCAGGGATCAAGTACCAGCTCTTCACTGAATATTTCAACATATAAAATTCAAATGTGTATGTAGTAATGTCAAAGGTTTGATGACGCAATTAGTAGTGGCAACTATTTACTGACTCCAATAAAACCAGCTTGAAAGCATACTACTACATAATGGCAACATATTACCATCTTTGTCTTTGGTTTATGCAGTAGTCATGACAGAAACTTATGAAAATATGGCTTTGCTGCTAAGGGCAACCAAATGTAAAGACCATGAATGACAACTCTGCTGTGATTTCAAAGTTGTTGCACTGCTACAGATTTGCAGGATGGGTTCACAAAATGCACCACAAACCGTTATAAAGTCAAGGAATGGTCTAAAGGAGAATCATTTGTTTCTGGAAAAGAATATATGAAAAACATGCTATTGATTGAACTGAGTAAATTCATTTTGTTTCATATCAAGTTAGGTTTAATGGAAAACTTCATGAAAGCTCTGGAATAAAGAACAGGCTTTCAATGATATGAAACAAAGATTTCTTAAATTGAGTGAAGCAAAGCTGAAAGAAGGCATATTCATTGGACAACAAATCAAAAAAATTGAAAGATCAAATCTTTGATACTAAGCTCACAAATCTTGAATTAACTGCTTGGTCCTCTTTCCAAGCAAATATTAATGATTAAATTAAAATGTAAATTGGAACTTGCACAATGAAGCTAATCATATAATTGATATTATTGATGATTTAGTTGAACTAACACTCTTAATGTTTCACTTACTTGTCATAATATATGGAATCGCTTTTTGAGAACATTTAGTTCTCATCTGCAGTCCAATTGTCGGATCATTCGTTGAGCTGTGGCAATTTATATTCTGCTCTGGTGGCAATGTGATAAACTTGTAGTTTATGTTTTCATCTCCGGCAGTGTCGAAGTTCATTAGACTGTCTTTGTATTTGTAGATGTAGATTTTCTCCCAGTTTGCTAGTTCCATAGGTCCTTGTACTGATTTTAATAATTTTGTTTTATTCATTATGTCATGATTTTGTGTCCAAAAATGATATGCTACTACTGATTTCCCTATTTGCTTGTACTTTATGTTCCTGAAATGTTCCATAACCGTGAGTCTATGTTTCTCTTTGTTTTTCCAATGTAGATTTTTTCACATTCTACATAATTTATTTTGTAAATACCTGCTTTTTTCTCTTGTGGAATACTGTCATTAACATTGACTATCAGAAGAATTAAATTACAATTATTTAAATCTGGCAGAGAAGAACATCCCATATCCTTCAAGAACTAATCCAATGGATTATATTAAGATAGTAACATAAAAAACTGACAAAACAATTAAATAAACAAGAAGACTCAACTGAGGTATGTAGAACTATAGCACTTGAACATTTACACAAACAATTCCCTGAAACAGAGTGGCTTAGAACTTACACAGATGGATATGCAGACAAACGGAGAAATAATGTTGGAGGTGGTATATATTGCAAATATTTCTTGCATTATTTCACACTGCCTAGACAATCCACAAGTTATGAGGGTGAAATGGTGGCAATACAACAAGCGTTGAAGCAGATATACCATAGGACTGATATAAAAGAAAATAAAGTAGTGATTCTTAGAGATTCAGCTTCAGCTATACAAGCTATAGAACGATATGATAGTTCATATGAATCTTACAATATAAGGAATGTGAGATCTTATTATAGATTATGCCAAACAAAATTTCAACAAATAATATTACTGTGGATACCAGTACATGTGGGAGTGAACAACAACATGATATTCAAAAAGGAGTATATTAAACATGGTCAACATTTTTAGTTAAATATTTAACTTTTGGACCACCTTACACCTCGGAAGTTAAGGTGCATAATGAAATGCTGCACTGGTTTTCTAATCTATATAGAGACCAAACATTATCAATGATTTGTATTAAATTGCGTTATATACTAGGGAATATTTTAGGGTTTAATATATATTTGTATGAAATTGTAGATTTTAACAATTTAATGAGAAATGAGGCGTTTAAGAGTTGTACAAGTGGGTTCCAGTCAGTCAAAAAATGTGTGACCGGAAGCAGATAATTAGACATAATATACAAGTTGTACTGACTTGGCATATGGACTGGGAAGACAACCTCCCTTCATGAAGGTAAAGCCCACGTTTCAGTATAAAATTGATCAAATCACATTGTAAAGTGTGTGAAAATTTTCAAGAAAGTTCAAATGTTAGATAAAAACTTCTGAATTTGGAGATGTAAAGCAAGTTGGCACCAGAATCTGTACGAAGTTGACCAACCGGACATAGCCCCCCATGTCTATGCCTGCCCCAAATAAGAAGCTTTAACCAGGTGGAGAGAACTTCAAGAGACCATTTCCATCAAGAGTAGTGGTTGGATATCCCGATGACTCAGTATCTTGTGGTCCCATGTACATTTATGGCAAGAAAAAGAACCTCAAGCATGAAAAAAGAGGCCTCTGAGAAAAATTTGTCGGTCATTTCAAGCTCTGAATTGAATGGGACGCTGATGACCTGAGATGTTAAAGAGCATTCATAAATAAAGCCAAAAAAAAAAAAAAAAAAAAATGTACTTCATAGCTCAATCAGTCTTAAACTAGTTTATTTCCTGATAAATGAAAGGCTTTGTTAACCAAGACTCTTTACATTTCTACTGGTTCCGCTTGGCCTTGTTGTGTCACCCCAGAATACAATTGCTTCCTTGATTTACAAGCTTAATATTGTATAAAAAAACAACAGTGCTGAAAAGAGAACAAGTGACAGCCATTTTTTCAGATCCTCTCACATGCATACAAAGAATGGATTTTGAAGTATAGTGCATAGGAATTTACTATTACCACTGAACACACATGTAAACAATTGAACTAGCATTATGGAGAGTGGGTCATGTGTATTAAGTCAAAAGGCATTGCAAAAACTAAATATTATCAACTGCTAATTACCAACTAGCACAATTCTATTTGAGGTAGTTATCCTTGACAAGTTATGAATGCTACATTTGTGATGAAATAAACAAAGAAAATAATAGATTATAATATGAGAGAAGAAAAAATATTGCTCATTCAACTATACTATACAGGATATTATTGGAGAGAGGTGCAATACCAATTTGCTAGAACATTTCCTGCAAGACAAGTTCTTCTCATAACATTATCAGTTTGTCATTAATTGATTTAGGAACACTGGGAGTGTTACATAACTGTTTGCTAAAAGTTGTGAAAAATAAGAACTTAACTTTAGAATGTACTTTTTTAAGTGAAGTTGGTGCATCATACTTCTTAGTTCTTATGGTACTGAAGAAACTAAAATGTAGATCATAGAAATAATTAAATTATCAAGAGTTGAGAGAAGCAGATACATGAATGACCTGTACTTTTAATAGTATTTAGCATTCGCTTTACAATGGTGCATCAAAGATGTGAACACTTATGAGTGGAAATGAAAAACTGGTAAAGGAATTTTAGAGGGAAGCATTCCAGTCTCAAGTTTAGGGTACCTTCCCACTGTTTGAAGAGAAACGAGGAAAACCTGAAAAGACCTCAAGCCCTGGCATTATTTGAACTGCAGACCTTCAATTCATAAGTTCATACCTCAGCAATCCTAAGTCAACTGTTGAGGGTCCACAAAATACATTCTCTTGCTCTGCCTGCATCAAATCATATACACAAACATCCATATTAAAGAAACCAGATAAAATGTTCAGATTGCAGCAAAATGTGCATAGGAAAAACAAACAGAAATATGAATGTCAAACTTAAAGAACCTTACAGGAATATCAGATTCAAAAAGAAAGAAAAAAAAAATCGGCAGTGGTCAACCATTTTTGGTAAATTAATCATTAAAGTGTTAAATTCAGCATATTGTCCATTGGAACTTAGATTATATGAAAAGATCTACGCCAAGAAATATGTTGAATTCACTTGATGAATTTCAAAATCTCAACAGATGACAGCTTAGCTGTGAAATGTTTCGAGCCAGAAGTTAGCTGTATGCATTCAAGATACAATTCAAAGTACTAGCTGATTAGTAAAATTCAAAAGGCAAACACTTTTGTGCTACAGAAAGAAAGAGCTGAACAGAGTATGCCTAGCAGGCAAGAACAGAGATATAGGTATCGAAATTGTGGACAAAGAAAAAAATTGCTAGTTATTGTTTGCAAGAAATGTGCATTTGGGACCTGCAGTGCCAAAATTTGTAAACAACTGGTGGGAGTGTATGGCCCTGATGAAATGTCAAAGAAACTCACTTGTCAGCTATTCTGAGATGCACATGAAAGTGGGCTTATTGACAGTCATTGGAAATGAGAACAGCTTAAGATGAGAAAATATGCTGATTCAAAGAGACAGGTGTTTAATTCTCTGTGGATGTCTTCACTGAAAAATTGTAAGGCTGTGGGGCCAGTGCACCAATATCAGCTGAGATAATGTGGCAAAATAAAGGAGTAACTTCTTCCTGTACATATCATAATGTATCTCTTGAACACAACTCCCTGCAGATGGCAGACTAGGGAAACTTATTTTTAACCAGCAGTAATAAAAATCTACAGACTAGGGAAACTTATTTTTAACCAGCAGTAATAAAAATCTACAGAAAGAGGTCCAGTAATTTCACCATTCAAAAATTCTACACAAGCTATATGATAAAATTAAAATGCTAAAAGCAAAGCTTTTTCAAATAGAACTGAAGAACATCTAAATATAGGATTTGGCAATAATGTATGATATTTTCTGAAATGAGAATGCAATTGTACATTAATGTGTTTATTTTTTTATTGAATGGAGGCATTATTGCCATTTACTTGTAAAAAAGAAAAATGTAATTAAGTGAGCAACTGCTAGTGCCAAATCATTTGCTGGCTAGAAATCAGAACTCTGCACTGGCACAGCAGAAGCATTGTTCATTTACAATTTTGCCCACCAGGAACTTCATAATGCTAGATGATAGTGAAGGAGAATGATAATGGGTTAATAGAGAAATGAATGGCAGGGAACACCCCTTTCCCCAGTTCGACATCTTTCATAACAATGAAAGTCCTGGTATTCATCTTTTCAGGGTAAGGAAAAAATAATAAAAAAAAATAAATAAATAAATAAAAAAATCTTACCCAGGCAACTGACCTTAAGGGATTTGATTCAGGATCTATGAATTTCTGCTGCCAAGGCATAAAAAAAAGAGGGGGGAGAGCAAAACTTGGGTTCTGAAAATAACACTTTCCAAATTATGTCCCTATTTTCTCACACACTCCTGAAGCCTTCTATGAAGTTCAGCATAACAAATTCCCCAAAATTTTGCAGCTTTGTTCTGATTTCTCAATAAATTTCTTGCTTCAGTTAATTAATTATGCAATTTGATGGTATATACACATTATCATCATTACTATTATATGAAAGACCACTTTATTATCAAGTGAGAGTGGATCAAATCTCAGTAGAAGCAACAAAATTTTCAAGAGATTAAATTGAACCATCTCAAGTATCTTCTTCCTATCATACCACTTGTGCACCAAATTTTCCATCAGAATCTCAAGTCATAAGCAGGAGTTAATGGAGAAGGTGTAATCTTTGTCTCTGAAGAAGATAACTATGAAACCATAAAATGAAGTACAAAGGATATGATGTATTGTAGCTGTAAAGTTATTAAAACATAAATGCACATGAACGACTTGGTGCAATAATTTTTTCCTAAGTTCTCTACCTTAGGACTAAGAAGAACAAAAACATTGTGTCAACACAAACACTGAAATACAGCATTGTTGATAATTATAATTTTTTATGCTACTGTACATAACTCAAACTCCATGTGATACAAAAAATGTGTATGCATTAATCTCTTTCAAAACAAATCTGGAAGTGCTTTCCTCTTTTATGAAGTCATTTACATTTGTTAACATGTTCATAAAAGTTTCTTGCATAACTTAATGCATATAATTAATTTCATTTTAAGTTCATGTATCATATTAGAATTATTATGATAAATATTGATAGGAAATAATCTGGTGGAGTGTGATTGACTGACATGTGTGCTGTAGCACCCTCTGCTAGAAGAAAATTGATCTCATTTTACTTGTCTGGGAAATAAATGGACAAATGGCCTTTAAACAGTATCATCGGAACCGAAATGTCAAAGAAAATTTGCCTCATGCTCTTGTTATGGCAATCCATTCTACAATGAATGCAATATTATTCCTTATATTTCTTAAAAAGCATTCATAGACCAAATATGTCAAATTAGATAATATAGCCAGATATGTAAAACCACATATCAACCATAAAGAAAACTTTTAAACCTTCAACTCCATGCAATTTTATGAATTTCTGGATTCATTCACAAAACAGGCTTTTTCCAATGATAACTTTCTTTTAATCCCTGAACTATTTTAAATTTTTAAGCATACAATTTAAATTCTATAGTTATAGCTTTATATGCTATCCATTGGGAAATACTATCTCTTGTGTTAATTTTCACATAGATTTTATAGAATCTGCACAAAATCTGAAATTTGATCAAGTTTGTTGTCCGTCAAAATCATAAACTTGCCATCTCTTGGTGCAGTATCATGATTCAGACATCTTGAAATTATGAAAAGGAATTAGAAATTTTTCCCTAACATTACAGCAAACTTATTGCCTTTGTGAAAAACATATTCCACAAGCAATGCTCTCTTCAGCAGACCCTAAACCTGCCATTAAGCAGCATACTGTTACCTAGATAAACAATCAATCTTCAAATGCGAGGCCAAGCTTTTGATCCTGGTAGAATTTAGCTTTGCCAACTTAAATACTCTCACCTGCATCAGCTAACAATTAAGCTGAATGTGGAGAGAAGGTTCCCTTACACAAGGGATCAGTTCCACAAAAGTATGGTCTAATACATTACTAGGTATTAGTACAATTCCAAGCTACCAATGTGAAAGTCATCCTGCATTCCGCTGTTAAACATTCTAGTTCAAGACCACAAATCCCCACCCAGATTGAGCCAATCAACAAAACACTAAGCCCATCAAATTATCAGTCATACAACATGAATGTGACATTAATGACAAATCAATAAACAACAAGAAACTTCCCCAAAATTCCTTAAATAATCAGCTACATTAACAGAAAGATATCCACCAGACAAATGGCTAAGAATTTACACAGATGACTGACTAACGTCAAATGGCCACACAATCTTTCATTGTGCAATATACTAAATTTTTTATATTATATTTGTTCTTTGGGGCTAACATAATTCCATGTTCTTTGAATATCTTCTTAAATTTGTTGTGGTAAAGATACCATCCCTACAGAGCAAAAATCAGAAATATATGAGATTAAATGTGCAGATTGTGAGCAGAGCTACATTGGGAAAATGAAAAGAAATTTAGAAATTCGAAGAAAACAACACTTTAGGAACATTAGATTCAAACAGACAGACAAATCAGCAATAGCAGCTCATTTTTGGAACAAAAATCATGAAATAAAACCAGAAATTAAATTACTGAAACAAGTTCACAACCCAATAGAACTATCCACGTGGGAGAGAATTTTCATTTTAAAAAATAAGAACTTAATGAATTTTGATTTTCTGCCGCTGGATGAACTCAGCAAGTTTCTACTAGAACCACAAGATACCACCACAGAAGCGAACGGGCATCCATCCCCCGTTTCGAACAACGGCATTCAGTCAACAGCAGCCGATGATGGGAGGAACCTCTCCCGAAAATAGTCCAAAGTTTTAAAAAAGTAAGTGAAGTTAGTGTTAACAACTCGAACACATTAATGTAAGATATATTACCACTCCATTGTCTACAGCTTCATAAGTACATTTTTTACTTAAATAATTTACAATTCATATGCACCTAACAAGGTAATACTCAAATTCTACATCATCACCAGAGGTAACAAAATCTAAATAAATGCTCCCTCCTTTCAACAAGCATTGAAATACAACAAATACTCAAAACAAATAAATGCCCTCTCCTTTCAATAAGCATTGAAATACAACAAATACTCAAAACGCCCACCAAATTAAATAAAACTACCCCTGTTGGTCAAACCAAAAAATTGTATATTTTCTAATCAAAATAGGAACAAACATCCAATCCACCAAAAAATGAAGTTCTCAAATCCCTTGATAATAAATGGAATACACTACGACTATTCTCTGACCTAACAAAAGCTTTTGACTGTTTTTTTATTTAGTTTATTTATGGATGCTCTTTAACATCTCCGAGAATGAACACTGCATGGCCGATAAGTTTTGCACAGATACATCTTTTTTTAGGCCAGAGGTTCTTTTACGTGCTGTAAAACTATGTCATGGCATTTTAACGTACACTATGTAAAAAATAACTATCTGACAAATTCTACACCTGAGTTAAAATTTGTAAATATGAGGTGGTATCCACAATATTCAGGACTGGTGCTGTCATCTCAAGAGTAGTTGCAGTTGAGCTTTGTACTGCTAGATGGCAACACTAGCATATCTGATGAGTGTTTAAAGTTTCATGCAGCTGGGTAGATGTGTTGAAATCCTATAGTACTTTTCATGATACTTTGTTTTAGCACGTGGCGTTTTTACAATGGATCCAAGATTAGAACAGAGAGTATGCATCAAATTCTGTGAAAATCTCAGGGAAAATGCTACGGAGACCCTCGCAATGATTCAACAAGTATTTGGGGGACAAAGCATGAGCCATATATGTATGTTTGAGTGGTATGCTCACTTCAGGGCCAGCGTACAGCTATTGAAGATGAATTTCATACCGGTAGGCCCATCAGCTGCACAACGCCTGACATTGTTGCCAAAGTTCAATACCTCGTACATGAGGATCGACGTCGGACCATTGAAGACCTTGCTTATGAAGTGGAAATTGGTTTTGGGACATGCCCACGAATTTTAACTGATGAACTGGGCATGCATCGTGTCGCCCCAAAATTTGTGCCAAAGATCCTGATTACTGATCAGAAGGCGCAACATGTTGAAGTTTGCAAGGAGCTTCGTCAGGCCGTATCTGATGGCCCAACCTTCTTGTCCAGGGTCATCACCAGTGACGAGAGCTAGATGTACGCTTATGACCCTGGGACAAAACAACAATCCTTCCAGTGCAAGAGCCCGAACTCACCATGACCAAAAAAAGCGAGACGGATGAAAAGCATCTCCTCGTTTTCTTTCATACCAGGCCATTGTGAAAAGAATTCGTCCCACCAAATCAAACAGTAAATTCCATTTACTGCTGTGACGTTTTGCGATGGTCTGAACTTTGGCGGCAAGGGAACTGGCTACTGCATCACAATAATGTGCCCTGTCACAATTCTTGTTTACCTCCTCTTTTCGATGAAAAATAACATGATGGTTGTCCCCCACCTACCATATTCGCCTGATTTGGCACCCTGCGACTTCGCTCTATTCCCCAAACTGAAACAAGTTGAAAGGACGTCAGTTCAACACAAATGAGAGGATTGAAGAAGAAACGCTGTCTGTGCTAAACATCCTGCAAGAACATAACTTCCAAGATGCACTTGGGAAATGGCACAATCGCTGGGACCGGTGTATACATGTGAAAGGGAATTATTTCGAGGGTAACGGCCGCCATTAGTCTCCAAGTAAGTTTTTGACCAGATGGCAGCCTCAGTCTAGAATATTCTGGATACCACCTTGTATGAAGAGTGCAACTAGTTCATCAAATGTACTTAATGTATGCAATTTATGAGAAATCTACATTCTGGACTTGGATTAACTCTTAAAGAGTTGGCTAAACTCAATAAAGGACTCTCATGTAAAAACTATCCTGCCCATAGAGGAAAGAGTGGAGAGTGCTGCACACAGTAGACAGGTTTCAAAGCACTGCAATGCGCATGCAGGATAGTTTTTACATATACATACTAGGATTCATAAATTGAAATGATATAATGTTGCAGAGTTCCACAACATCAGCATGTGGTGTGAGAACAAAGACTTTATCTTTTATGAATCACAACAAGAAAAACTTAAATGCAGTAACCTGGTTAGCCAATGCATTAACTCCTCATTGTCTTGACATCTGGATTATGTCAAACAGCAAGTTTTCACACTATATGCTGGTAATGAGAACACTCATCTTATTGGTAGATGTAATTATCCCTATTTTCATTAAGCTGTAGCATCAATCAGTTTTTCAATATGTTCAAATGATGATCATGGTAGATTCTGAGAAAAAAAATTGCATACAAATCTTTATCTTTGAAATTTCACACATATACCTTTGGAAAATCTCACATATATACTATTTTGATGGTGGAGATTTTGAATCCCGCAGATTCACAAATTATTCTGATTCACAGATATGAAAAGTTACTTGTCACCAGAGATCTGATTTGTTTCTTATTAATGCTGAAAGACTGGAGCAGTTGGAGTCAGTAGGGTTTAATTTTCAATCTATTATGAAGAATTCCCCCAAATTGTTAGCCTACAATACTTTTATGCCAAATTTTAAATTTGCCTAACATGATCCATTCTTTCTTCACTTTGTTCCAGAGGTGGAGTGATGCACTGGCAGGCAACATTCACATAATGCATGGTTTCCTCATATACTGGTGGAGCTTTCTGGAATTTTGCTTTAAAATATCTGCTGTACTGTAATAATTAACAAAGCTTTTGCATATTCTAAGACATAAAATGCCTTCTCAAAATGCGCAGCAGAATCTTTGCTATCACGGCCTTCTAATGGTACATGCAAAGGAATATTTTTATACTTGTACAGTTTATTCTTTTAATGGAAAAATTATCTTCACCTTTTGTTATGCATCTTATAGTGGGAAAGTTTTCAAATGTTTAATGAGATTATTTAATCCTATTATATTATAATTCATTATGTGACTTCATATGGAATAATGCTAGGAGCAGTTAAAGTACTAAAATCATCTAATTAACTTCAAAGATAATTTTTTTTTTTTTGCTGAATTTAAACCATGTAATTCAGAAACCATATTATTACATAACATCTTTATACTTGAAGCTGGTTCTTACCTTGATTATCACTGGAAGCTATAGAATTTACAGACATCAGTAAATGTTGTATGAATGTGAGGTAGAACTGCACTGTATTGACTGTCCTATAGGGCAGAATTGGCTGACCTTCTCCAGCACGTCTATCAAGATGGGTTACAGTGACCTGAACAGCTTTATGCAGCCTGTTAAGGTGATTTTCATACTTCGAGAGTATTTCAGAAGAATCAAACACAGGCACATTCCACTGTTGTTCACAAACTCTAATTACTGCAGAGGCCTTTTCAGCTTCTCCCTGCAATCAACAGTACCTTAAAGTCACTGGTACATTCAAATTACCCAGGTATCTGGTAATTTTATTCAAGCATTCCTGTGAAAGGCAAATCATCCCATTCATTGATTATTTACTACTATCATGCATCCCCGTGAGTCACCTGCTGGCCACGCATGCATATCTTAATGGTCCACCTACTGACCAAATTCCTAATACCATCAATATATAATTTTCACATTGAAAGCAAATTTCAGATATACATCAGCTTTGTCAAAAACCGACTGTTTTCTTGAAATGCATTACAACTTTCTTAATATGCAAGTGACTTTATTATTATGTATTAAATTTATATATTGAAATGTAATGTCATAAGTTCAGAATAATACAGAGAATATTTGTAAATGAAAAAAGAATCTTGTAATGAAATATGTAGACCTCTTATTCTTAAATTTAAGGACACAAGATCGATAAATAATGAAATTTCTAATTAAAATAACATGTTCTAACAAAACAAATGGGGGGAGGTTATAACAAAAAATCAAATAAATGAGAAACATTACAGCACTCTTCAAAAAATCTCTCTAATGTATCACAGAAAACAGGAATTTTGAAAAGCTCAATACCACAGAGCTACTAAATTACTAAAATTAATCTCACAGAGTGCTTATAGTCACAGAATTATAACTGCTTGACAATGAATGTCATTTGAATTTCTGTATTTCCGTTTTGCAGAATGTTGCTGATCCGCAGTTAATAATTTTCTTGATAGGGCTTGGTTTCATTTACACGGCTATGTTTATACACATAAAGAAGTCGGTATTAGGTGACATAGTTTGACTGATTAGTATAGTATCATCTAATACTGATTTTTTTATAGGTACAATCAATCTAATTCTCTGTTTCTAGCTCCAATTGAATTTATAATGGCTATGTTTGTTTGATATGGAGCACAAAAAATCTGTAATAAATTCGTGCAAGGGCATGCAAATTCCCTTGCAAGACTACAAAATTAATAATATGGCCCAGATTACGTGGCTCGTTCCAAAACTAATGCCTCCTATTTTTTTTGTGTTGACTTTGGATGTCCAAGCCAGATGTCACTGTTGTAGTGCTAATGCTTGAACATTCCTCTTTCACTTGCAGGTGGTTCCGTTGTTCTGCAGTAGTTGGTGCCAGCAGAGGATGTTCCAAAATGGAGTCTGATATGGACGCACGTACAAAACGGAGATATGTGGTTGAATTCCTCACTGCTGAAGAAATTGCACCAATTTAAATCCATCAATGCTTGTTAAAGGTGTATAGAGATGATACATTAGACGTGAGCAACGTGAGGCGATGGGTATGGCATTTTAATGGTGGTGAAAAGGGTGTGCATGACAAGCAACGACCCAGTCGACCCTGCACATTTGTCACCTCTCACAATGAAGAGCATCTTGATCAACTCATCCATGCTGATCAGCGGATAACCAAAGAATTGTGTGCAAACCTGAATGTTGGCTGTAATACCTTGGAAACAATGTTGGAACATCTTGGTTATCGCAAAGTCTGTACGAGATGGGGGTCCCACGGATGCTTACAGAAGAAAAAAAAATCACTGCAATGGAAATTTTTCAGGACCTACTGGACCAATATGAAGCTGAAGGTGACAATTTTCTGAATAGCATCATCATCGGAAATGAGATGTGGTGTCACCACTATGAGCCAGAATCCAAAAGACACTCCATGGAATGGCGACATGCAAATTCTCCATCAAAGGAGAAATTCAAGACACAAACCATCTGCAGGCAAAATGATGTACACAGTCTTCTGGGATAGCCAGGTTGTGGTTCTTTTGGATGTCCTGGAGCAACTGTCAATTCAGCATGCTACAACAAGACACTGACTAAGCTGAAAGCCCAAATTTCCAGGGCAAGGCCAGAGAAGAAGACCAACTTTCACCTGCAACATGATAACGCCAGGCCCCACACCAGTTTTTCAACCGCACAACTCATTGCAAAATTTGGCTGGACTGTCTTACCACATCCACCATACAATCCGGATTTAGTGCCTTCAGCCTTTCATCTCTTTGTGCCTCTGAAAGGGACTACGTGGCGAACATTTTCAAGACTCGGATGCTGTTGTCAAAGCTGTAAGGAAGTGCTTAGCCTCAGCTGGTTCAGATTTTTACAAGCGCGGCAGGCAGGCTCTGGTTCATCGTTCGCAAAAGTGCATAACGGTGGTGACTATGTGAAAAATGACTCTGTAGATGGAATATTGCTCTATTTAGCTGTGTTGTTGTGATTTATGTATCTCCTGTAGTTTCCATGAATAAAAATAGGAGGCATTAGTTTCGGAACGACCCTCGTATTTCAGTTACTGCAAAATCAGATACCTACCACATGCAAATATATATTTTTTTCATAATTATTCAATAACGACTGACCACATATAATTTCCGAATAATTTTGCCATAGCCTACATTGCCTGTGATCCTTTGCAGGCTCTAAGGGGCAGTTTTTATGCAAGAATCATTTCTTGAGGATTATGGCTCTCATGCTGTTCATATCATACAGTTTGCTACTGTTATTTGTGAAGATCTTTAAAAAATAGAATCTATAGAAATAACCCTCATACTTTAATTGGTGAAAAAGGCACTGTTAAAGCAGAAATTCAAAGATTTTTGAGAACCAAAACTTTTACATGTGAATACTAATTTTAGCAGCAGGTGTTGGAAATACCTGAAAGCAGATACCACTTTGAACATCTGCTACAATACATGGGCTGTAACTGTAAAAAAATTTCATTAACAATCCAACCCCCTAACAACAGCTTCAAAAAATATGTTTTCTCTCTGCAGTTTAACTAATAATGGGATTCTGCTGCTGTGTACATGAGTATGCAGTCTACATCAAGTGGGAAGCAATGTTTATGATATGATTAGATACATACATGTGTCCCATTCAGCAATCTGTCAATGCATCAATATCGCCAGCATTGGTTTACATAGTTGCTGGCCTGTTTGGCTGGCAGATGGTTGACCTGAACACATTTTATGGCTGTTTGTGTGTTTTTTTTAAATTTTTTTATTTTTAATCTTTATTACACGCATGCCCCATTACATTATGTAATACTACATACAATTAGCTATCTTACTTTAACAATATGATTTCTAAATTTATTTATAATGCAAATTATATTCTCTTGCCTATATTAATATTATAAACTGTACTATTACATGAAATACCTAAAGAGTGTCTAAAGCTATTATCTTATGTATCTAGCAAAGATATTTAAATATGTTTTTAACTATTTCACAGTAATTTTACTGTGAATGTGTTTCATACCAAGATAGCAGAAAAATGTAGATGATGGTGTAGAAAGTGCTATGGAAAACTTGCGACCGAAAAGGTGGTAACCTGCATAAAGATTTGAAGGAAAGCATATTGAAGTCCATGAGAGAGAGGGGATTGGGTGTGCGTATGTTTTTTAATCTTCTTTATTTACTGCATGCTCCATTACTATAATAATTAGTAATACTATATGCATTGTTATCATTTCACTGTTACATGTTAGCCGTAATACTATTTCTTTACACAGTTATTTTCTTATTCTATATAATAGTAATATTTTGAAGATTGCCGAAATTGGCACCATATGCAAATTAATTACATTAACATTCATGGTCAAGCAGGCAGTTGTGTTATTTATAAAATTCCAATAGTTATATTATTCACAATTTAATACCAATGGCCATTTCTTTAGACTATTTCAATGTCACATCCCATTTTCTAGCCTATTAGTCAATTTGTGTTAATTTGAAAACTGTCAAAATTAATATTATTTACAAAATTTTTGAAATGGTTTATTATATTTTAGAGCAAGTTCACTATTTTCTATTGGCCATCATCTAGTTACTTTTTCTACACCTTTCCAGAATATTTCTCGCTCTTTCTTCAAGATATTGCAATCCCATAAAATGTGCTCCACCATTTGCACACCCTCCAGGCATGTGCAAGATAGGTCCTCTGCTATATTGAAATGATGAAAGCAAGTCCCAAATTTCCCATGTCCTGAGAATATTGCTTTATTATTGGTTTTTTTTTTGGATATTGGTTTTTAACCTTTTAGCTAAGTACGTTGCCATTTGCCACTCTATTTCCCATTATTGCTGATTTTCTTCTATTAATTTATTCCTCACTTCACATTTGGTATGAGGTGATAATCCACTGGATGGTCTTTGCTGTACCAGCTAGTCAGTTTGCTATTTCATTTCCTTTATTGCCAATGTGTGCTTTAACCAAAGTAAAAGCATTTCCCAGTTTTCCCATTGGAGTGATTTTAACTTCTTCCTTATTTTTTCACAGAAATTACTATGTTTTGTGCGGTTATTAATTAAATCTAGTATAATTCAACTATCCATGTGGATAGCTGCTGTTCACATGTTAAAGGTCTACATTTTCCACTATTCCAGGGCTCTCGATCTAGTGAACTGCTTGGCTTGATTATTTGAACATTTTTGGTGCAGCTTATACCATAGTGGATGAACTGGCATATTGTTAATGTGCATTATTATACCTGCCCCTACACCTGCATCACTTTTGCTGCCATCATTGAATTTCTTGAATGTATACTCTGTAATTTTGTTTCTTCTCTATTATAGATATATATGTGCATTTTTTAAATATTTTCTTTAATTACTGCATACTCCATTACTGTAATAATTAGTAATGCTACTAATTGTAATTGTAATTGTGAATAGTAATGGATTGCTGCATTTCATTGTTACATGTAATCCTTAATACTATTTCTTTACATTGTTACATTCTTATTCTAAAGGTATGGCAAAGGTAACTAGTGGCAAATAAACAATAGTAAACTTGTTCTAAAATATAATAAAACAATTTAATAAATTTGTAAACAGTATCAATTTTAACAGTTTTTAAATTAACACAAATTGACTAATAGGTTAGAAAATGTGGCGACTAAGAATGTTAATATAAATAATGTAAAAGCATTCATTTTCATACGACTAAGAACGTTAATATAATGTAAAAGCATTCATTTTCATATACTACAAATTTCGACAATCTTCAAAGTATGACAATTAGGCTAGAATAAGAAATGTGTGTGTGCGCTTGCATGGTATTTTAAGATGGGCCCAAATAACATGTTTATTAATTTTACTTTTGTTGGTTTTGTGATCTTAACATGGAGGGACATCTGATGGTGCAGAGCACCCAATATTTCACTTGGAACACTACAATAATTGCATCTCAAAATACTGGAATACTGGATATTTGTATTACATAGCTGCCATTACTACAATAGGACCACTATTACATGTTTTTGTAATTGGACTATTCATGAATTCAACCAATATTGGAGTGGTTGGAATTGTTGCCATAATTTATTATTTTTCAGAAGTTCAATGGCTAACCTGAGTCTTGCATTGATATATTCAACTTTCTTACTGTTTCTTTTATTTGTAAAGCAAGCTGCAGGATGGCTAACCTGTCTTGCATTTGTATATTCCATTTTTTGGGGGGGGAGGGGACAAATTTTCCCTCCATTTACAAATATACTGATATTTGTAATCGATTGTTACAAAATCAAAAAGAAACTGCCAGCATGGATGATGAAAAATTCACCCAAAGCAAAGAAGATATGAGGCTTGTAAAATAAAAATCTAAGCAAACAGAATAGAAAGGAAGAATGTGTTAACATAGCTGGAAAATCTCGTGTAGTGAAACCATAAAGTATTCTAAATATTTCAACTCAGAAGAGATTATTAATGCACATTTCAATGTGTTCGATCCTAAATTGAATTAATATTGAAATAGCTAGAAATGTTGTTCCTACAAGGCAACTTGGTAAAAACTGCACATTTGTCTAGCCATGTATCATATCAATATAAAAAGTCACTCCTTCTTTTAAAAAAGTAGTATATTTTACAAACACAGAAAGCTCATAATATTAGTAGTTGAAACAATAATTGTCAAGTGTGTAAAACATATTTTTTATGTTATATTTATAGGTTTAAGCAGCAATGCTTTATTATCTGTCTCCTATGCTACAGAGACAAGGTTACAAAATTTCAATGAACTTAAGGACAAAACTGTCAAGAGACATTCTTGCAAGGTTAATGAGGACAGTTAAATAAAATGACAAGACATACAAAAAACAAATTTCCACTATTAGGTAAGAATGCACTATTTTAATTTATTAAATATATTTACACTAACTCCACTTGCTTTTACAACATTAGAACATGTTTCTGGGGCAAACACTCTCAACATTAGCTTTGATACTCATACTTGAAGTGTGGCTGGATCCATATCACACGGCTTGTATGCCTTACAGTCTGCTGAGTTGGCAGGCAGAAAAACCAACTTAAAATAAAATTAAATTTCTGGATGCTGGTCTTTTTATAAGAGAAATGTTTAAGCCCGGAGGGGTGGGTGGATTGTGAAGAACAATAGCCACCATCCCTTTGTCTCTGAGAGTACTGGTAGGAGAAGTAGGAGGTACAGCATCTATGAGTATTAAAGAAAAACAAGTATCGAAAACAGAATGGTTTATTATACATATAGAGAGAGAATAATAAAGATATGAAAATAAAACACACAGAGCTAGCGAGGATTAAAGCTTAGGAGAAAGATAAAGTGAAATATGTATTTAATGCAGTTATCTCTTTGTCTCTACAGCTGCTTTCTGGAGTGCTGGTGGACAAGGCTTCGATAAGTGATAAACTTAACATTATTTATTATGGGACAGGGCATGCTGGGCATTATGTCTGACATATGCAGCGAAACAACCACAAAGGTTAAAACAATGTAGTTTACATGACAGGAAATGATCCTCAGAAGAATGACAGCTACCTGAAACCAAATGTGAATTGTGTGCCTACTTTTGTTGTAATACATCCACACCTGTTCATCCATCTATGGAGAATTTTTGGAAAATTAGCAACATAAAAACAGGTTCAAGTTTTGTTATAATACAGCAATTATGTAAAATCTTCACATTAGAATATCAAGATATAAACACCTACATTTACCTTATAATATTTGAGAAGGGAAGTTAATAATCGCTCTGATACTTGGCACTGCAGCTTGAAGTGTATCAGCTTCGTAATCCATACAGCACAATATCCACACATTTTGTTTGGAAGGTCCTCATTATGCATTGGCTGGAAAAAACAAACGATATTGTTTCTATATAAGTTATATTATTAGGATTTGGAAAATAATTTATTAAAATTGAAAAAATTCGCTTAATGCCTAAAGGAGTATTACAAACATACATAAAATGTGAATACTTTTTCCACTAAAGTTTAAAATATATTAGGACCACGGCTTGCAATGGACACTTCAATTATTACAGCTACAAAGCTGCAGGTACAATATAGCTTGCACTGTAAAGTTTACTGGTAAATTAATTGTTATTTTGATATTATTGTATGATTTAGTTTAACTAAACACTCTTAATGCTTCACTTACTTATAATATATAGAACCGGTTTCGGTGTAGTATGTGTAGTTCAACTAAATCATACAATAATATCAATATGATTGGCATCACTTTGCAAGTTCCAATTAACATTTTAATTAATTGCTATTTGCTAAATAAAAACCCATTAAATGAAATAAAAGTATATAACTACGTTAAAAGAGAAACAATGATTTGATCTTTGAGGCAGTATATTCCCAGATTCATGCAAAGTTGCCAAGCTGTTCCCATAGACAGGCTGTAATCTAATATTTAATATGTTTAGAAGCTATTGATAGTGAAGCAACTGAAACATTTTCAGTTGAATGTTTCCAAATATTGACTGAAGTTCACTTACAGGATTTCTAATTAGAACATGTTTAGGGAACATTCATTCATTCATTCCTGTCTTCAGTTATTGACTGAGTGCTAGCTTCTTGACAAATTTGAGTTGCTTAGGTGGTCGTGGATGGATCTGAGTTGCTACTCTGTCGACAATTGTTAACTGGAATAGGAATTTGCTAAATTATTCCAGAGGTGCGATGTCAAAATTCATTTATTTCTCTCGATTTTTAAGAATTAAACATTTTTTTCCCACATGGAAGTTCTATTGGAGTGTATATTTTCTGTAACAAATGGTTTCTTGCTTAATTTCATGGTTATGTTACCAAAAGTGAGTAGCTACCACTGATTTGTTTCCTTTTGAAATATCTTCCTTCCTGGTTTCAAAATTTCTATTTGTTTTTCCTATGTATTTAAGCATTCTATTTCATATATATGCTTGTTTTTCCTCTGTTGCTCTTAGTATTAACATTCAGAAACATTCAACTTGACCTGTAATCTACACACACACAAGGGAGGGGGGGCTCCTTTAAATGCTTTTGATTCCACTTCAGATACCATAATAGGTAAACAGAGAGTAAATACTGAATAAGCACACCAAAACCTTATATTTTTAGCTTCAGTAGTTTTCATTCTATTCTCATTTAAATATATCGTTTCATTAGCATTACAGTAACTGGTTTAAGAATAACCATGTAAAGGAACTAATATAGTAAACCCTATACACACATTGCTGTCATTGACATTCTCTTATGCTTCTCCCAATCTCCTTAGTACTCAAATTTTTCCCCAAGCATGAAAATTCACTAACAACCTGCATTTCTCTATCTTATATTTACCATTTTTCATCTTTATGCTGTTTATTGCACTTCTTAAACACCATAATTTTATAATTCAGATCATTGTATGATTGACTAGAATTATACACTCTTACTGGTTCCACTTGTTTAAATTTAGTACATATTTCACAGTCGTTATCTGCATCATCACCCCAACTGCTGGATAATTAGTTATGCTCTGGGGATATATATTCTGCTCTGATGGAGATGTGATGAACTTAAAGTTCATGTTTTCATCCCTGAATGTCGAAGTTCATAAATCTGTCTCTGTATTTATAAACGTAGATTTTCCCCATATTGCTAACTCTGTAAGTCCTTGTGCTGATTTTAATAATTTTGCTTTATTCACTGTCTTGGTTTACTGTCCAGAAAGAGATTGCTGCTGATTTCTCCATTTGTTTGTATTATATGTTACCGAAATGTTTTTTTAACTGTTTCTCCTGTTTTTCCAATAAGGACTTTTTCACATTCTGTACAACTAATTTGGTAAATACTTGCTTTTTTTCCAGTGGAAAACTGTCATTCTGGAGATTTTTAACATTAAAATGTATTTATGGGTGTCAATCTTATATTAAAATATTTTAGAATATTTTGAAATTTTCTTTTTTACAGCAGCCCATTGATATGTCAATTTTTTAAAAATGATCTTATCTCTTTCCCAATGAAAGTGCTGTGGTTTCTTAAATGTTTCTACCACTTGAATCACCCCCCCCTTTTTTTTGTGTGAACTAGTTCTTTGTTAAATCCGATTTTAATATAGTGTTCTTTCTTTTGTTTATATTCCTCCTTGTTAATGTGCAGATTAACTAGCCTGTGTGTTAAGCTGTTGTCGCTGCATGTTAATGTGTTCTGGGGTTAAATCCATCAGTTTTGATGTAATTGCTTGCATGTTCTTCCTGTAAATTCCAATTTCAGGTTTCCTTTATGTTTTATTATTTTAATGTCCAGGAATGGTAACATGCTATCTGTTTCTATGAGTATGATATGCTTTTATCTTGTATACATTCAGAAGTTTTATGTGTTTTCTGTTAACTATGGCAAATATATCCACTGCTGCTCATGAAGAGGTTAACTAGGAATAGAGATATGGAGCTACCCATAGTAAGTCCAGATTCTTTTATAGTTTGTTCATGATCTTGGAAACAGTGATTATATTTCAAAAGATATTAAGATATTAATGCTCTGGGTTTAAAATTTTGGTAGTGCCCTGAATCTATTAGCTAGCCATTTTGCTAAATAGTAAGAAAGTGTGTTGATATTCAAGGACAAATTTTATGAACAAGAATCAGAACTTACTATAGGCAGTTCCTTATCTCTATTTCAGTTAACCTCTTCATGAGCAGATTTGAAACACACATCAACTCAGCATTCCCATATATATTAAAATCTGGTAGATATGTTGACGATACATTTGCCATAGTTAACAAAAAACACACTGACATGACATAAAACTTCTGAATATGCAAGATAAAAGCATATCATTCACGTACGAAACAGAAAACATGTTACCATTCCTGGACATTAAAATAATAAAACATCAACCGAATTTGGAATCTACAGAACACCCAAGCAGACAATCACATCAAAGCTTATGAATTTAACCCCAAAACACATAAACATGCAGTGATCAACAGCTTAACACATAGAGTAGTTAACCCACACATTAACAAAGAAGAAGAAGAATCTAAACAATATAAACAAAGAGAAAGAACAGGATATAAAAATGCATTTAGCAAGAACTACTTCACAAAAATATACGTTAATTCAAAAGGTAGGAATTTATTAAAGAAATCACAACACTTTCAACAGGAAAAGACAAGATAGTTTTTTAAGAATTCACATATCATCTATGGGGCTATGGAAAAAAAATCACTAAAATATTTTAATATAAAATTGGCATCTATAAACAGATTTAATGTTAAAAAATCTCTTACATGATAATATTAATGTGACAGTATACCACCAGAGAAAAAAGCAGGTGTTTACAAAAGAAATTGTCAGAATGCAAAAACATCCTTAATAGAACAACAAAGAGAAAATATGCAGATGGTTAAAAGAGAGAAACATAGCACATGGTTAAAGGAACATAAAACACAAACAAATGGAGAAATCAGCAGCAGCAATGTCTTTCTGGACAGAAAACCAAAGACATAGTGATTAAGGGAAAATGGTTAAAATCAATACAAAGGCTTACAGAGTTAGCAACATGCAGGAAATCTACATTTATAAAATAGAGAGATTAATGAGTTTCGACACTTCCACAGATGAAAACAAACTTCAAGTTCATCACACCACTACAAAAGCAGAATATTCATCCCAAGAGCATAATGAATTATGCATTAGTCTAACGTCAGCTGATGATGCCGACAATGATCTGTAACATTTGTGCTAAATTTAAACAAGTGGAGCAAATAAGAGTGTATTGTTTGACCCAATCATAAAATGATTTTATTTATATGCTTAGTTTCACTATACAAGTTCCAATTAGCATTTCAAACCCGAGACAGTATTTATAAACTGCAAACCCCCAAATTCAATTAGAGTGATTATAGTAATTAATTTTGTGTAACTTCCTCATCATAATCATGAGTGTAATTTCATTTTATTTCCTGTAGAAGTGTGAATTATTACGTGTAAAATGTTATTTTCTTGTAACAGAGTGCATATATCCACCATAGCCATAACATCTGACCTGGAAATTTCTGTCACCTATCATAAACAATATTTTTAAAGCTGACCCAAGCAGAACTGATATTTCCTGGAGAAATTCTAGAGCATGGTCAGTGGAAAAGATGTTTCTTGTATATTGTCTGAAAGCTTCGCTGTTAGTATATTACACAAGCACAGTAAAGACAGGCTGATAACCTGGAAGGGAGATCCTAACAGTTCCACGTAATATGTAGTGGGTTACATGCAAGTCACGTAAGCCATTTAACAAATAATGTAGCAGGAAAGACCTGGGTATCCAGATTACCCAACAGAGATGCGAAGATGGGAGAAAATATTCTAATTATTCTAAAAACATATTTCAAAGAAGATAGCTTCTTGAGACCTGCAGACTACCATGTATATTTAGTCTGGTAATTTTGTGGCTGGAATCATTCAGTTGGTTGGAAAAAAAGGCATTCTCAGCTCAGTTCAAAGCAGTCTCATTTAGTTGAACAGTATTCAGTTCGGGCAAAATCAGTCTGGAAGAGCAGACACTAGCAGTCCAATTAACAGTTTAATTCAGTTAAGTCAAAGAGTATCATTAGTGGAAAATTATTAGTGGGGAGTAGGCAGTTACATCTCAGAATTAGTAGAATTTACTAGAGTTCAGGATCAGAGTATCAGAGTTATAAAGTCTGTGAACATTATAGTGATCGCCACAGTTAGTGTACTATGTACAATAAATTATGTCATTAAAACAATAAAATTCTCCCGGGCTGTTTTGCTGTGGTCCATGGTTTAAATTACTACCATAGCTTTCACCAACTACTCCGGTTGGCATCTTCAGTGGACGAAGAGTAACACCTAACTGTTAACACGACTACAGTATTGATCCGTCTCTGTCTGGTTGTAGAGGACGATCGATGTGTGTGTGGCTGAAGTGGAGGGGAGGAGGATGGAGGGGAGGTAGTTGCTTGTTTTTAAGAACCGGTTTCCATGTGCTGCTCAGTTGATAACCGCCATCCCTATTAAAGTTGATAGGGTGTTGTTGTATTTCCAAAGCTTCCCTCCTGGCTAGATTGAAAAAGCCTTGAGTTTTTGCAACCACTTCTGTTTTATTAAAGCATATACCATGGCATTCCTTTATTGCATGTTCTGCTACTGCCGAACGTTCGGGCTGATTAAAGCGCAAATGTCGATGTTCTTCTAATCGTTTTTTAATCGATCTTCCGGTCATGCCTATATAAACTTTGCCACATTCATATGGTATTTTATAAATTCCCGTGGTGTCAAGGGGATGCCTAGGATCTTTTGCATTGTTTAGCATTTGTCCTAATTTTGTAGTTGGTGTGAAGATTGATGGTATGCCTTTTCTCTTTAATAAGCGTACTATACGTACAGTAACGTCTTCTATGTACGTTAGAACAGCTTTAGGTTTCTTGTTCGAATAGGTGTTAGATGCTGCAGTTTTCTTAGGGCGGATGGCTCTGTCAATATCTTTGTTGCTGTATCCGTTGGCTATGAACACATCGCGGAGATGATTTAATTCTTGCTTAAGATATTCAGGTTCCGTGATGGTTTTTGCTCTGTGCACTAAAGTCTTGATTACAGTTCTTTTTTGTGCAGGATGATGATTCGATCTGGCATTGAGATATCTTTCCGTATGTGTGCTTTTTCTATAGACTTGATGACCAAGAGCTCCTGATGATTTCCTACAAACTAAGACGTCTAAAAAGGGAAGCGTGTCATTACTTTCCTTTTCCATAGTAAATTTAATTTTTTCATGGAGACTATTTAGATGTTCAAAGAAGAGCTGTACTTTATGATGTCCATGTGGCCAAATTACAAAGGTGTCGTCCACGTATCTTAACCAGAGTGAAGGTGAGAGATAAAACTACTTAAACAACTTCATAATGCAATAGAACTTTCCACTTGGGAAAACATTTTCATTACAAAAAATAAGGATAATTTGATGAATTTCGATTTCCCTCCATTGGATGAACTCAGCAAGTTCCTAATAGAACCAACAGATGCCGCCACAAGAACATCAAGAGAACCAACCGCCACGTTTAACAACAGTTTGTCAACAGGCTGAAGATGGGAGGGATCACTCCCGAAACATATGTCCAAATTTTATGTAAGTGAATGTAGTGTGAAAAAAACTGTATTGCATTGTTTATATATACATATACCACTCCATTGTCAACAGCTTCGTAAGTACATTTAATTGAAATATCTCATTACTCTATTTCCATCAAATAACTGCATCCTGTACTGAAGTTCTTATCTCTCTAGGTTTCTCATCAAATCAATGACTTTCTTTTTACGCTTATTTCTCATAATCATATTTCTCTCAGCCCATTTAAGGAAACATTAGCATAACTCAACAATTACATTATTTTTCCTTTGAGAGATCATTAAATCTACTTCATACATGCATAATTTGCCATGACCAAATCCAACGTCTTACAAAACTCTTCACTCTTCTCAACAATACATTTTTTACTATCTACCAGAGTCCCTGCACTTTTACCGCTTCCAAAGTGGAAAATGTGAACTTGCACTAAAAATATTCATTTCCTTAAAATCATAAACTTTGCTTAATGTACCATCACTAAACAAAATATCTTCTATAACACACTACCCCAAAGCCCTTGTAAATGTAATCACTGGTATTATTTACCCCCAACAACCTTCAAAATAACAAACCCATTATGCTCATCCCCCAACAACCATTCAAAATAACAAAACCATTATACTCATGAAAATGAAATAAGTTAAGCCTCTTATTTATTACCCTATTATTAACGTGCCTAATTCATACTTTCTTATTATCTTCTCTCCCTATTTCACTCCCAATGCCTAATTCTTTAATTTATAACTCTCCCACTCTTGCATTTAGTTCCCTACTAACAAAAACTCCATTAAAGGATATCCCATTCTTATATTTACTATTTCAACTTTTTGAAAGAATTCTGGATGTAAAACTTGGAATTAGTGGAAAGATTATAAATTATACCAATGCACAAATTTCATTCATATTAAAATCTTTAAAGAGTATTCTGAAATTTTTTTGTAGCCCATGGATAATATCTGAATTTTTTAAAAATTAGCTATCTTTTCTTGCCGAAAGTGTTGTGGTTTCTTTGACATGTTTTGGTCTCTTGAATTTCTGCACCTTTTTGTGTACTAGTTACTTTTTAAAACTGTTTTTAACCACTGTTTCTTCTATTTGTTTGTATTCATTAAAATATTTTTCTTTGCTAATTTGTAGGTTAACTAGCCAGTGTGTTAAACTGTTGATAACTGCATGTTTGTGCGCTGTGGGATCTAAGATTTTAATATCGGGTTGGCACCGATTAATAGATTTAATGCTAAAAACTTACTGACAGATGATATAACAGCATTCCACAAGAGAAAAAAGTAGGTATTTACAAAATAAATTGTACAGAATGTGAGAAAATCTACATTGTAAAAACCAAGAGAAACATAGACACATAGTTAAAGGAATATTTCAGGAACATAAAGTACAAGCAAATAGAGAAATCAGCAGTAGCATACCATTTTTGGATGCAAAATCATGACAATAGTGAATAAAGCAAATTTATTAAAAACACTACAAGGACCTAAGAAACTAGCAACCTGGAAGAAAATCTACATCTACAAATATAAAGACAGTCTAACGAACTTCAACATTGCCAGGGATGAAAATATAAACTACAAGTTTATCACTGCCACCAGAGCAGAATATACAGCTCAACAAATTACCCAACAATTGAATTTTAGCTGATGGTGAGAACCAAATGTTCTCGAAACCGGTTCTATACATTATGCAAGTAAGTGAAGCATTAAGTGTGCATAATTCAACTAAATGATACAATAATATCAATTATATGATTGGCTTCACTGTGCAAGTTCCAATTTACATTTTAATTAAATATTCCTTGTTTTTGTTTATGAATATATTTTCCCGTAGTGATAATTCTATGGGTTTTTAAAGAGCTTTAAGAGTTTAGGTTCAATTTGGAATTTTTTTTTTTTGGCAGAATTTTGTCTTTTGTGTTGGTTTTTATCAGGTTTTTTAAACTGCATTTGTCCACTGGAGCCAAAATGATGTTTGCATCTTCAAAAATCTTCCAGAATTTTTATGTGCCCATGGCTAGAATGTAAATTTCTTACATATATGATCCCCTATGTAGTCGTTCAGTGTGGTGATGTCTTTTATTTGCTATTTGAATTTTTCTATTTCTTTTTGATCAGATCTGTGCATAAGAACATTGAAAAAAAATTTTTAACATTATTATCTCCAAGAAAAGCCATGCATATTAAAAAAATTTGCTTGCAGTGTGCTAACTGCTCTTAATATGCAAGTTGCTTTATTACTATGAGTGAATAAAATTTAGTGTAATGAAATGCTATCCCACAATCTAACACTAGAACATCTTTCTCCAAAGAAATCTCCGTCACGTATCCCAGGAATTAGCATTTCATACAGCTCAGCCCATAGAGCTAATGCATGCTAACTGAAACTTTAAAGAGGGCTAATATTAGGGAATTATAACTTGATGGCACAGGCCATCTTAATTTTTGTAATTGGATTTTGCAAAATGTTGTGATTCAACAGTTATCCAATAAGTTTGAGTGTTGTGTTAACTCATAAAACTAATAGCACTGGAGTACATAAAATTAATTTATGAATTTCACTTGTATGATGAAAAAATGTATATGCAGTGCTACAACTGAAAACTAACCTTTTTTAAGGTAAATGACCTGACACTTGTAGTCCAAATTGTATCTGCTCCTTCATCCTCAAGAGACTGCATGGTGGAAGGGTCTGGAACTTTGGCCAAACAAAGCCGGCAAATATTGTTCAAACTTGCTTTCAACGAATCCATCTCCCTACATACCTGAAAATCTGAAAGCATTTTAAATCATTTAAAAAATGTACAGCTGCCTATTTTGATGCTTAAAAACTGACGTAATCTGCAATAGATTTTTTTGGAATAAATTGTGCACTTTTTAAACTGGAATAATAATTCAAAACATAAACCAAAGGTTTAGAAAAGAATGAATGTTGAAAACAGAAAATTACAGCATAACGAGTCAATATTATAACATTTAAATAACAATGTTCAATCACACTATGAAGATAACTGGTACGTGCTTCAATTATCAGAATTTAGCCTTCAAAATTAAAAAAAATTCACATTATACACCATGAATTAAAAAAATTACAGACTGAGAAAATTTTTTTCCTTAAAGGTTTTTGAAATATTATACAATACATCCATTTTGTGTTCAACTGTGCATAGAAAAGTTTCCAATTTAGATATCCAATATTTTAAGCATTTTTTATTATATTTATTTCCCTTTGATCACACATAATGGAAATGTAGAAAGCATATTTTCTTTGTTACTGAATCACTAAAAGATTTGCTGTTAGTTAAGTATAATATTAAGCTATTTGAATGTAATGAATTTTTGAAGTAAATAAGATTGGTTTACAGCAGGTAATAAAAGTTGTTGATAAAGTTACATTTTTATTGTGTTTCATTTAGTATTTAATAATATAAAACCATATAATATTTGAATTAAATATTGTTCCTCAATGGTCTGAGTTTTGGCTATATTTTTCAAGATATTGCACCACTTGCCTACTAGAACTGTATCTAGGTTAGAAAATGGCATATAAGTTACAGAATGCCATGTTCCACTTTTCTGGTCCTTGTGATTTCATGGGCTTGCATTTATAAATACTCCCTAAGTTACTGCAGCGGTTGTTTCCCAAAATACACCAGTTCCTGAAGATGACCATAGAGCTTTGGATGGATGAAGGCTTAAACCTATTAACTCTGACACAGCTGATCTCCTAAGAAGCCATGATTAGTTAACGTGAAAGTTTCAGATCTTACATTATTTAACATTAGTTTCCAGCTCAGCTGAGAGGGGAGCCTTCCAAAATTCTGCATGATCATACTAGTATTCATCACATCTCACAATAAACAACATAAAACTTATTGTAGATAAAAACAACACAAAAAATAGCCATTCAGAGTTTGAACATCATTGGATGAATCTCATGTGACATGATCTGTACAAGAGAAAAGATCACATTAAGTTATGACAAGTGTTTAAATCCATTTAACCATCATAATCACTCTTTTTAGAAAGATAAACTAAGATGTGTATTCGCAATTTACTCAAAGTCAATTTAGCAGTCTTTGGATATGGGAATAGGTGATTCCTGACAATTTAAGATTTTGCAAACTTCTGTATAGGTTAAGTGAAACATTACGCTAAGTCAGTGGCTTTTGTGACAGTAGACATAAACTAAGTGAAACAGTGCGGGAGAAGTGACAATCCTACCTCTACTTTGCCCAGTTCTGTGAATGTGCAAGACATTAGTTGAGAATACAAACACGAGATGTAACTAGGAAACTACCTGATCAAAAACAGAAAATTATAATATAAAAGATACCACTGTGGACATTTTCAGAAAATGATGCAAGCCCTAGCAAAGAATTTTTCCCTAACAATTTTAATATGTGCATGTTACTTACCTTACTTATTTTGACTTCCTTCAAATATGGCCTCATAAACAAGAAAACTGCACTTTATCTTGTCCTAGTTGCCTTCTGTGATATGTTTAATTTGGCAGATTTTTTCACTCCAATTGCTAGGAATACAAAATATTGTTGCACTATTACTATAAACCTCATTCTGCAATACATGAAATGCAGGCATTATCCACTATTCATTACTTCATAAACTTTAATAAACGATTTAAGCACATATATACTAGACAAAACATGCTCCTAAATAAGTTCGCTTATTTGAAGCATTATCCTTATGTTAAGGGGTTATGGATTTATAATGGATCCTGATCATGTGTAACACATTAATTACTTGATACAAGAGCTAAATCGCTTAATATTTGAACCAATAACGATAACGTCTACAATTATTACAAAACAAATGAGCAAGACGTCCTATTCTCAAAGATACCCATTTTACACACTTAACCAAATTTTGTACAAGCTTTCCGCCAATATTTACCTGTGCATTATTAACTAGTAAAGACACAACCATTTCACGTTTTTTTTTTTAATTAAAGAAAGTTAATAAACATTCAATAAGGCATTTTAAGTGAACAAGTCTGTGCAATGAAATGAAAATTATTTATAAGATTTGCACATGGAAGAAAATGCCGCTGCAATATTCACCAATGCAATAATATAACTTAAACACATTAAGCAAGTTGTTTCCTCCTTTATTTTTCACAAGTGACTGCAATTTCATATTTGCACTAAAACACTTGCATTGTTCAAAATTCACGGACGAACTATTTTTGTTTTAATCTGCTATTACAGGTACTAGATTTACATTCCTACACTTTTGAACTATTTTGAACTGAACTAGACGTAAAACGGAACTTCCAAACAATGCCACATCCGTTTCCAGTAACTGCACTTTCTCCCTGTTATACGCCAATATTTCTCAAACTAACTCCCTCTGAATCCTCGATGAGCTAGGTGCTGCCATCTAACATAAGTTAATCTTCAACTTATTTGCCACCAATCAGAAATATCCAGCACGCATGCGCAAATTCATTACTCACAGGTATTGGTTAAAACGGGGACTAGAGTGGGAAAGGAAGGGCGGGTTTACATAATGATGCAATGTTGTCTAACTTCACGGTGCCATTCCCGATAATGGACTCGTTTTTTTGTGTGGCTTAATGTTTTTACTCTCGCAGTACAGGAAGCCTTGTTCTGCGTCTTCTTAGTTTATAATTGTGCTTTTGTTAACGACAGCTCTCATGTACTGTGTATGACGCTAATTTCTTCCTACAGCTAGAACATTAACCTCTTGTTCTATTTTACTATTCCAGTACTTTTATAGGAAGTAACTGCAACTTTTATATCGTAAGGGCAAAAGGATTGCATGCGTTCAAGTTACAGGGAGATTTGTGCAAGCAAGCAATTACGCAAAATGATAACCGCGAATTAGAGTTGATAGAACTGTGCATACAATTTGTTCTGAGATCAACTGTTATCATCTTACAACACACAAAATACTACCCGCCACACCTCTCATTACTTAAGTGGACTGATCCGAAATGCTGCGCACCTCAAGAACGGGGAGTGGGGGGCTGTCACGACGTAATACAAATGGCCGTCGCGTTGAGAAATATAGGAGAAAGGGTGGGGAGGGAACAGCGTTGCCACATGGAAAATTCCGAAACCTGATATACAGAAAGAATTGTTATTGCATCCAACAAAGGATTATTTAGCAAGGTGGATCTATGCAGAGAAAAATCCTATTTATAATTGAAACTTATAAATAACAATCGATAAAACCATTTACACACTTTAATATTAATGCATTAATTCTCCACCTTATTTTTGACCCTGAGCCTCATCTATCAATAAGGTGAGTGCGCGTTGCTTACCTCCTGGAATGTGGTTTGTGAATCCAAAAGTAGCCAAATTTTTGCAAAAATGTTTACCGCCTTCATTGTAATACTCTTTGCAATTTTCCCCATTCTGGCAGACTTTACAAAATATTTTCCGTTGTCAATTAGTCTTATTTTGATTTTGAAGGTTCCAGAAAAGTCAGATTTTTTTCACTTAATTTCCAAAATCTATAATGTGGTTTTGCGCAGATGCACATATCTAATCTTAAGCTTGAACCTCAGTTTTATTTGTTGACTGTGCCATCACATCGCATTCTGTGCATATCTCGGAGAAAATGCTACGGAAACCCTCGCAATGGTTCAACAAGTATTTGGGGGACAAAGCATGAGCCGTACAAGTGCGTTTGAGTGGTATGCTCGGTTCAGGGCCGCCGTACAGCTATTGAACACTATGCTCATACGAGTAGGCCAGTCAGCTGCACAACGCCTGACATTGTTGCCAAAATTCAACACCTCGTTCGTGAGGATCGACGTCGAACCATTGAAGACCTTGCTTATGAAGTGGAAATTGGTTATGGGACATGCCCACGAATTTTAACTGATGAATTGGGCATGCATCGTATCGCCCCAACATTTGTGTCAAGGATCCTGACCGCTGATCAGAAGGCGCAAGTGTTGAAGTTTGAACAGAGCTTCGTAGAGACGTATCCGATGACCCAGTCTTTTTGTTCAGGGTCATCACCGGCGACGAGAGCTGGATGTAGGCATATGAACCTGAGACAAAACAACAATCATCCCAGTGGAAGATCCCGAACTCACCATGACCAAAAAAAGCGAGACAAGTGAAGAACATGCTCCTCGTTTTCTTTGATACCAAGGGCATTGTGCACAAAGAATTCGTCCCACCAAACAAACAGTGACTTCCACGTACTACTGTGACGTTTTGCCATGGCTCCATGAAAATATGCGGAGACGACAGCCCCAACTTTGGTGACAAGGGAACTGGCTGTTGCATCACGTTAATGAGCCCTGACATAATTCCTTGTTCACCAGGAGCTTTTGACGAAAAACAGCATGGTGGTTGTACCCCATCAACCGTACTCACCTGATTTGGCACCCTGCAACATCACTCTATTCCCCAAACTTAAAATCAAGATGAAAGGACGTCCGTTCGACACAATTGAGAGGATTCAAGAAGAAACGCTGTCTGTGCTACAGGCTCAAAGAACATGATTCCCAAGATTGACTTCGAAAATGGAAGAATCGCTGGGACCGGTGTATACACGTGGAAGGAAACTACATCGAGGGCGATAGCAGTCATTAGTCTCAAAGTAAGTTTTTGAGCAGATGGCAGCACCAGTACACAATATTCTGGATATCACCTCGTATTATATTATTTCCATATCAAGAAAAGAGGAAAGAGCATGGATTATTGAATGGAGTGGTTCTTGCGGTATAGCATGGAACTCGCATTCGGGAGGATCCCGGATTCAAATCCTCTTTGAGTTTATATCTTCGTTTCCCATGGTTGCTTAGGTGAATGTCAAGATGAATTTTTACTTCCACGAATTTTTTGTACTTCCACTGAATATAATTTCATTCCATTGGTTCTGTTTAGGATCAAAAGTGTCAAGGCATGGTTGGCTGGCGCAGTGTGATGGTGATTGGCGTTTTTAGCCTCGGAGCCTTATATGGAAGCGAACCTTCCATGGGGCTCGAACTCCTTGGTGTCAGGGAGTTCTAATTGAAAACATATTAGAGAGAGACATGGTCTACGTCCGCGCAGTCACTCCCATTGATCCTGGCAGCCCGATGTCTCCCTCATCTCATTCTCCCATAAATAATCCCATCTGGAGCTTAGGCACAAATGGTAAGCCGCAAGAAAGACTGAAGTAACTCCCCTGCTTCAAACAATCCAATGCAATACAACGGAATAAATTAACGAAGAAAAATGACGCATCATTAAACAAACAAGTGATCCGTGTTATTCCCATCTACACTACGCAGTAATTATGCTAATATGAATAGGAAATATAGCGAGGAATGCCAGCATTAGTATTTGGATTTGCAACAAGTGCACATAATATATATAACAGTAATAACAACAATAAGCGGAGAAAATGCGGTAGGATGAGGAAAACTTAGGGCATTCTTTGTAATTATATTCCGCTACAAATATAAAAGAGGGAAAAAAATAATTTTAGCATTGTTTCATATTATTATGACGAGATAAGCTATAAATTGTTTGAAATATTACATTTGTGTCATTATTTCAAATTATATATAACAGTTTAGAAAATGTGTTGATAAGGAGATATTGCATCATTTCGGACAAACCAAGCCTTAGTGCACAAAAGTTTTGTAGCCTAGAATACGGTAAAGTATTACTTCTTGATATTCTGTAACCATCGTCATGTAAAAATTTTCTTGATTAACATACTTCCGTCAGAAAATTCCATAAAAGCTTTAAAAACTGCTGGGAACCTCATTAACGCAAATAATCAAATTATTTCGGAACTTTCTGAGAATCGGCCGGAAATTGAAAGGGTATAAACGCCAAGAAGCACATGATGAGATTATCAGGGCGAACCATCCCAGGTCGCAGTCCGAACCGGACGTTGGGCCATTTTTAATTGTTTATTTAAGGACGCTCTTTAACATCTAAGGGTATCAGCGCCCCATTCAATTTAGGGCGTGAAAAACGGCCGACAAATTTTGCTCAGAGGCCTCTTCTTTCAGGCTTGAGGTTCTTTATCCTGCCGTAAATGTACGACACGGTACCCACGGCTTTACTTCCCTTCTGAAGGAAGCCATATTTACGATTTTTACGCCCGAAAAAATCCATCGATCCTGGCTCAAAGATTCAAACTCGCGACCTACGTTGGGCCACGGCCACACGACGTAAGGCTGAGGCGTTCTCTTCTTTAGTTAATAAATTCTACTAAGGCAGAATATGGTGCATTTAGTGCTCTTACATCACTTTGTGTCGCGACATAATTGGCGGAGGAGCCGGTCTTTAACATTTTGTTCATTCCAGGGACCGCCACGGGTGGCCGAGGTCGTTAAGTCTCGGACTCGTGAGCGAGAGGTCTGGGTTCGAATACCGCCACGACCGTACTTCCTGACTGAGGTTTTTTCCAGGTTTTCCTCAGCCCTCATAAATGACAAATGCCGGGGGGGGTACCCTAAACTTATGCCTGGAACGATTCCTTCCATAAAAATCCTTTCCCAATATATCATTTCATCTCATGTATCATCACTGTCCATCGCCTGTGGTGCCTCTGTAGCAAAAAAGTGCGTTAAACACTATTCATTCATTCCAGGGATATGGTTCGATCCCATTTTTCTCTATTACTTACTATAACACCTCATGCATTTATAAACTGTTTATTACGAGTGATATAGTATAGTGTAATTAAAACAATTTACATTAAAACAAAAATGTGCGTATAATTATGCTCTTCATTTTAAATTACTTTCAACAAAACATGCAAAGATACCTTTGTTGGTTTTGATGTGTGTATTGTTTGCATCCCCTGTTCACACTAATATTGCATCAAATTAAGGAACGTCAGCTTAGATAGTCCAGTATTTAATACCACAATCATTATTCAAATGATAAAGTAATTGTAGCGCACTGCGTACGGATGTGCTTCAACTAAGAGCTGATATACCAGTATCTCCGTCCCCTTCCTAGTTTTCTTAGGTTCCCGCTGCCATTATCAGATTCGCTCATTGATGAATTTCTGTCCTCGCTCTGAACAAATTTAAGATTCTCCACATGCTGCTTTTGCTGCCGCGATTGTTCAATAATTTCTTATGTGTAATTTAATGCGGTGTAACGTGACTACTGACACGGTTTCTTTAGTTAGGGAAGGAGTAGACGGCAGTAAGGTGTTGTTTTTCGAAACAATGCATTAAAATGCGTCCAATCAATTTAACTGAATATTAGTTAAATTAATAGGGGCCAGGCGAACAACAATCTGTCCTGCTTTCTGAGCAAGGTATGGTTTATATATGAAAAAGTTTGGTTTCTATTACTTGAATAACTGTAGTTCAGTTTTTAAGTAGTAATTACATGGTACACTATTATAGCAGACAATCGACAATGTGTGCAATAATAAATAGTTGAGCATTGTCAACTTGTGCAATGCTAGGATGATAAGTTGAGACGGAAGAGTGTTAGGCAGTAGTTCAAACAAACAAGCATTAGATATGATGAGTAGCAACATTACCTCATGGTGGTTGCCGATTTCCTTGAATGAAAATACAGCAGTGCACCTTCCATGAAACCTTTTTGAGAACTAGCATAGCACACGATTATTTGATCGTCTTCACCTGCTGCTTGTTTGCACATCGATGCAGCTGTATCATCACCCATATTTGCGAAACACTGTGAATGATGGTATGTCGAATGAGATAGGAGCACATACGGTTTCAAACATGCTACTTGTGCGATAAAGCTCATTAACAATGGAAGCACGGCTAAAGCTCGTGTGCAGCGAACTTCGTGCAATAACCTCACTAATCAGAGGGAATGTCAACAAAGAAAATTAGCTAAGTACAGCAAAATATGTTTGGCGCAAACAGCTTTTGAGTAACGCCAATACCGAACTAGTGAGAGGTCTTTCCGGGTGTGTGGGAGGAAACGTGGCCTTTTCGAGGTGATATCTGAACCGTTTAAAAAGCGCTAAAATTCGTGGCGGAGGTAGATCGACAGAAAGCTTTCGTTAACGAAGAAGAGATGTTTGGTTCAAAATCCAGGATTTCCCCTACATTTTTAATTCTAATTTTAGGAATTTTGGTATACCCCAAATTCACATGATGAAATACGGTAAGCAGTCGGAAAGTTCAATTGTTAAGTGTGAAACTTAACCTTTAAACTGAAAAATGTTTTGTCTATGACGTGAAGTTTTTTTTTAATTTAAAAGATTTGAATTTACCAACTATTTTGACTTTATATCCAAACTGGAAAAGCCTCATGAGCAACGCTTCGATGTTGACTTTAAGTTTCGGCTCTAATTTTACAAGAATTTTTAACGGTGTCGTCATCGCTTTTACTATCCTCATTGCCACATTCCTCATCTGCTTGGAAAAAGAAACGAGCACAGTGACAGCAATGACGACACATCTATAAAGAAATTCCTGTAAAATTAGAGCCGAAACCGAAAATTTTGAGATTTCGCGGATAACAAAAAGATGAAAAGAGTTCGCAACACTGCGTACATCAACGCCCGCTACGGACTTTGACCGAGACAGATAGAAGACTTGAAAAACTATATGAATGGTCTAAGAAAAAATGTAAATAATTACTTCTCTAAATTGAAGGTGGAAATTTTTCGCAAAGCCACGGGAATTCCTAAGAACTTCATAAGGTCCTTTATTCGTAACCAAGACACGTTGCACAAACAGGCAAGAAAGAAATTTTCGACGAAATGTTATCACACGACTAACACAGACGATTTATGCGTTAAACCGCGTAAAGGGGTACAACAAACCATACGCGTACACTTTGACGGTCATTTACCTATTTTCCAAGGAATTTCTAAAATCGCAATTAAAGCAGGTCAGGACCAATCTAAAATGGACAGATGAAAACATTGAAATTGTTACAGACTTGGTAAGCCAAAGAATAAAACTTGGGAAAAGGTGATACAGAATGCAAAGTGCGAAATGGTAACAAAGTAGGAAGATTCCAGATATATTTGAGAAATGACCACGTTCTTGAACTCGAAACTGGACCACTTTAAGGAATTGCCCATTCAAACAAATATCGAAGAAAACCGCAAAATTTTCAGTTATCCTCAAAATGCTCTCGTGAAAAACACCACAATCTCGTTTCGTTATTCTGCAAATGCATATGAGTATCTCAACCCGTCGTATGTGGTATTAGAGGTCTGCGTTCAAATAATCAACGAAGACGGCAGCGAGTTAGCCGGCACCAATAAATTCACTTTGGTCAACATTTCCGAAATTCTCTATTCCCACAAATGGAAATTTCGCTCAACAACGTTCGTTCTTGTGCCTACTCTTCAGGTCGGATACCTGAGCCAAACTTAGTTTGCCATGTTACTAAATTACCCTCTGGATGCATTGAAGAGCGCCTTGCAGGCTTTGCTATGGTGAAAAGACACTCGGGTCCCCTGAGTGACTTTGTGAATAGCAAAGTTCTATTGTGGCGATACGAACACACACAAGAAAAGCAAGATCGTGGAAATGATCGGTTATCTCTGGGACGCGCTATTCAAACAAAATCATTATTTACTAACCGTCAACCTGACGCGTTCCAACCCCAGTTTTCAATTCATTTCTTACAATAGAATCAAGACGACCAAGGACATCGTGTCCGCAAAATTATTTCACAAGTCGGTTAGAACCATTTCCAAAATCAAGATTGCGCATCAAACAGCCTTCCAAGAAGAATGTAAAGCATCCCATACTGACCGTGAACTTTCACGCCCTTTCAATCCCAAAAATACCAGTGCCAAGAGCATTAACGATGTCTTCTTGAGAAAGGAGCCAAGAAGGATAGTTGTAACCCTGGTTTCCGACAATGCCGCAAAGGGCAATTTTGAAGAAAATCCGTATAATTTCATACATTTTAACAGGGATATATTTCAAGTGTACATTAACGAACGTCTCATTCTATCGCACCCGCTACAGCCCAATTTGATTACGGTTATTATTTGCATCGCTTTCAAACTCTGCAAGACGACCGAGGAATTCATTTTAAAAAGAAGGAAAACTCCATATAAGAACCGAGTACCACAAAGGATACACCATCTTTTCTTTGATCTTACCGCCAACATAAGTGCAAACAAATTCTGTCTCTCAGGCTTGCATCACAGCACTGTGTCTATAAGTATCGGATTTAAAAACTTCTGAAAGATCCGGTAAGCATGTCAAAATTCAATCACACCTTAGAAATAGACGTCCACTGATCCGTCTTAATTGCATGAACATATATATAAACTTCTCTCAGAAAATCCGATTACTGGTCCCCATTTCTTTGGCGTCTTTGCGTGCAACAATTTGCTCCACTCCATCTCGAAATTTCCCACCGCATTGGTTGTCAACAGCGATCCAAACACACTATCTGACTAGTGCCTGGTTTGCATCTACGTCGCGATAACGGGCGAGGAAAATGCTTTGGCAGGTAAGACCTCCCTGCCCTTTTACCTCATTTATCACTTATCTGCTTCTATTGTGAGGAAACAATTGGTATCACAGCGCGCGCAGGTATCACAGCATCAGCTGCGGTCAATACGCAGTTCGCTATATGTGTCATCGGCGCTGCAATCTGCATAAAGTTTTTGTTTTAATTCAAGGCAACGGATTACACATACAAGGACGGGCTGATTCGCAAAATCCCACCCGCAATCATGATCACTTGTATTGCCATATTGTTCTTTTCGCTTCCATGTTTACTCTAATATACCTACGTATAAGACCTGTTGTAATATAATATACTGCAAATCACGAGCAGAAAATGACAACCAGTTCTATTTACATCCTACACAGCAACAGATGGAGCAGAACCAACGAGCTACGCCCTATGGGCCTTCATTGTGTTTCTGCAACATCAGCGGCGCTATATTTGCTTGCCGATCGCATTATCCTGGCGTACTTCGGGAAAGAAATCTTCCCCTTGTACCCGCCTATTGACATCGACACTGTCTAGAATCACCTGCTTTCAGAAGTGAAGGATTCCTACCTTATCTTAGATGCGTGGGCCATTACAGTTTGCCGTCCTCGGGAACCTACAACGAAGGACCAGCGCTATTTGCAAAGGACTGTCTCACATATCGCCTAACGTCATCGGCTACATAACTGCTCTGCCAGTAATGTAGTTATGTGCATCGGCGGAGGCTCCCGCACTCTTCGCCCGCCGGGCCTGCAAGTTGTTTCCGCTATCAGCTAGAGGCAGATTCTGTGCGCCAGATCAACCCGAGTCTTTCATCGCAACATCGGCAGTTTCGATCGCGGTAAGACCTACACCTAGATAGAGCAGAAGACCGTCGTTGCCATTGACGATCAAGACATCTTTTCCTCGTCCAGTTTCGGCGGCCTTTTCCCGAAACTCAATAGCAACCGTAATTCCATTTTCTTTCGCTTAAGAGGACCTATCCAACGAGTTTAAGAGATACATCATAAAATTTTAGCCATGACTTGCTAAACCAATCCCATTGACTTTGGAAATAATCGGAGTATGAAGCTACTGTTCGACATTGCCCACTGAGTCAACGCTTCTGAACTTTACGCTTCCCAACAACGGTTTAGGTTTCTCTCCATGCAAGTTATCTATACCCAGAACGACAAGAAGACCGCCAATACCAAATAGAACCATAGTATGCGTATATCGTCAACGAGCGGTCGTCACTTCCAAAATGTTACATACAACTCAGTACCGACGCCAGGTGCACCGTATACATGGAGCAGAAAACCGTTCCGACCATAAAGTACCGCGTCATCTCTGCCGGCTCCAACAACGCATGTCATACAGTCGTGTGCATCTATGTGTCTTCCTCGACGAGGAACACGCCGAAAGTTGCACGCATTTGCACTGCAAGAGATTTAGTAGATTTAGTAGATTCCTGCTCTGTACCATATGTTGGACTGCAATTTTGAAGTCATTTTTGTCGAGTGTCCTCAAGTTGTGATGCCAATTTTCGGTTTGGTAGACTCCGGCTAAGTGCCCCAGGTTGGGCTCATATTTGAAGCGACTTGGTAGATTGAATATTGATCGTTTCGGCGTTGTCCAAGCTATTTTTAATTAGTGTTTAACGCCCGTTTTTACTACTGAGGCACCACAGGCGGTGACACTGATGATATATGAGATGAAATGATATATTGGGAAAGGATTTTTTTAAGGAAGGAAACGTTCCAGGCTTAAATTTAAGGCACCTTCCCGGCATTTTCCAGTTGTGAGGACTGAGGAAAACCTGGAAAAAACCTGTCAAGGAGGACGGGCCTGTAGGGATTTGTACCCCAGATCCTCCCGTCACGAGCCCGCCCCTTAACGGCCTCGGCCGCCCGTGGCGGCAAGCAAACGCTTCCTTATATATTAAATTCAAATCAAATAATCGTTGGCTTAATGACGCCAAAAGTGGTCACACAGGCAAGCGCAAGTTTCACGCCAATCTTAAAAAGTTCCTATGTGCATTTACTATTGACTAGTTTAAGTTCACCCGCCTCACATGCCATTCGCTGTGTTTTTCAAAGTTTAAAACATTTGGTTGACATTGACTAGACATATAACGGACTGTCGAATTCAACGCTCCAATGAATTTAAAAGGCCGTCAGTTTATTAACTCTGCAATTACAGTCCTTATAGATATGTAAAGATATAAATAGGCTTCTCTCCCTTCTATTTTTGTAAATAGAGGAAAACCGCCCCTTCCCCTTCTTCCACCTTCTCACTTTTCTAACTGACAAAAAAAAACCCTTACATATAATTAACTATAAGACATAAGCAAGTAATAATATAAATTATTGATAAAAACTGTTTTTCATGTCCAAGAAAAGGGACATGTATGGGTTATTCATACACAATTAACTTTAATGCACAACTAGGCAGTTGTATAAAAACGCTAATTGTATGCTGTAAGGCCACAGGAAATGTTCTTTTATAAAAAATCAATCAAACAGTCCGTTTTAAACCTTGCATGGCACTTGACCCTGGAGTTTCTTCTCCCTCTGAATAGAGCTTAATGGCCCACTTGGCCTTCCAGGCTACCGTAACAAAAACACAGGAATCTTTCTCTTTTGCCGGCATACAAATTCCTCAGCAAGTGCATTTGTGAAAATTATTACATAGCATTTGAGCAAAGAATGCAGTTAAAAAAAACAAGTAGGGCTAGCTGAAAATGTACATATGTATTTAATAAAAAATATAACTTTCGGGCTTAAACACATATGCATTTCCTTTATAATTGTTATTTTATTTAAGTGTTATATCGATATCTTAATGTTTCCTATTGCACTTAGCAGTATAACAACTAAAACGGAATGTGATTAACATTGAACCTTTACAGTGAATTTTAGGCGTACGAAAACTTGTTTTTCTCTGTTCCGAAACTGTTGTGTTCTCCCCGCCTGCATGTATTGTGTACTTTACGCTACTGCTAGAGTACATACATTACTGCTTAAGATCTGTACATATCTCCGTATCGCTCCAGCATTCTCAGAAATTCGCCATTTTCCGCTGCCGTTCGGTACTGAAACCACAGGACGGCCGCCAGCTGTAAGGGAAAATTCAAATAATCGGCCATACGCATGCGCAGATCATTTCCCCCCTGTTCCTTTACATGACTCCAAGTTTATCGCTTAGCGCCAATACTCAATTGTTAATGCCAGCAATAATAGTCATCCTATGTGCCACATCTCCTCCGGGTTACCTTAATTGACGTCTTCGGCGATTACAAAACATTTGGTTTTCAGGTACATCCCACACTGGAACGGGAATTTAATGGGAGAAGAGGTTTTTAATATTTTCTGTGATTAATCTAATAGTCTATATTTTTTAATACTGAATAATTAATCAGATCTGCCTCTTTAACAGATGTCCAGAAATGTAACCCTTGTCTGAATATTACTTATTGAACAAATATATATGCACAAACAATTATAATATTAAAATCCTGATCATAATTGTAATATGGATACCAATTATTATTATTATTATTATTATTATTATTATTATTATTATTATTATTATTATTATTATTATTGCAATCTATTATTATTATTATTATTGCAATCTATTATTATTAGGTACTACTACTACTATTATAGGAACTCTTGAGGCAATAAATAATTTTTCTTATTTTATTTAAATGTCATTTGGATTTTCATTGTAAAAAAGTTAATTTTTTTCTTTTTAATTTTTGGATTTCAGGTATGCCCCATTCAATGTAGTCTGAGTTGGCTTATTTTCAAAAACTATTTTTTCTTCTTTTATTTCAATGGCTTACACCGCGTTTCTTTGAGAGAAAAGATAAACTGCGGCCGCAGGAACGATTTTTAAATTTTCGCTTCAGATTAACTCCCATCCTCAATGTTCGCATTTTACTGGTTAACGAATTCGATAAACCGATCAAGGGTGCAAATATTATACGAACATGGATCCGGAAATGCTTTGTTTCCTTGTTAGAGCCCTTTGTCTACAACTCCGCTTACACGGTAAGATAGGCAATCTCTAGAATGCAGCATAGTTCTCTTGTGCCGACAACCTCACAACAGAACAGTTGCTTAATACATACGGTAGCTAAACAATCTCCTTTACTATGGTTAAATGGTGTTGAAACTACTCTTAGATCCTAGGTTCATCGTTGTTGTGGTCGTTCTGTAACACTAATCAGCTTATAATGTACTCCTTTATTTGACGTAACACCGGGCACGTAGTGCCAGTTCTGTGTGTTTAAGAACCGCAGTCCAGGAACAGTTAAATGATGTATTAAAATGCGAAGTTGACAGATGAACATATTATCTGAAGGCGTATAGAGTCTTCGTGCTGGTATACTGCAAGGCTGTTGGACAACAATAGATCTTCAGGATACATCAGCGCACAGGCAGTTGATGGATGTATCCGTACTAAAGGAGAACATTTTGAACATTTCTTATGCTTCCCACCATTTTGTTTTTGAATATTCTGCAATGTGGTACAAATGTAGGAAAAGAGCTCTAACAAAGAAATAAAACATTCCCGGGTCCTGTTCACATTTTATTCAGCTTTTATATCTGAGGAATGTATCAAATTTATGAGATACATTTTTGTTACATAATATATTTTATCGTCCTTTTTGGTACTTAGCTCAATGAAGATTTGAAGAAAATTTTCAAAAATTTTTCATGGGTAAACCACAACAGTTCCTTTCGAATTCCTTAAAAGATGAGTTGAAATGCTTTTTAACTCCAATTTGATGGTATTCGTTTTTAAAGGACAATCTTACTAAGCCGGGGCGGCTTCTATAAGGTTGACATAATAGGAAGCGATGGTTAATGAAAATCGTTACCATAGGCTTAAGCAGTAATCTCTCAAAGATGTGAGTACCAAAACTGTAGGCCCCTCTTGCCTTCATAAATATATTACGTATTATTTGGTTAAGTAAATGAGTTATGCTCTATTGTTTTTCTCATCCTTCTGAACTATATGCCCTCTTACTCGCGCTTTGATATGCAACAATATTATCCCAGTATACAGACAGCTGATTCCTGATGTCTTTAAAAAAAAAAAAAAAAAAAAAAAAAACTGTTCTCGCAAGATGATACTCCTCCGTGTGAATGGATTACCTTATCTCACCCCCCCCTCCCGCCGTCAGATGTCTTTCTATGGGGATACGTCAGGATAATCCAAACAGTATTCAGTTTTTAAAAGAGAATCAACAATTAGATGCTTTGTCAATGCTTTGTTTGTTTCACGGCCTAATTAACTTTAGATTAATTTATTTCGTTCTTATAACTTTTGTTTAGAACACTTTTTATGAAACTAAAATGCATAAATTGATATCATTAACATTCCATACTCAACTAACATTTTATATTAAAAGCAGAAAGGGCCTTAAGAATTGAGCCTATCAGAACAGCATATTTTATCTTTGGTATAGATAATAGGAAGATATTGATTTAAATATTGCATTAGTTTTACAACTTACTGGCAATGTGTTAAATGTAATCAGTGAAACCATTTGTGTACCATTCCTTGTATTCAAATAACTAGCAATTTGCCCATTGAAATTTTGTGGATCCATTATATAGGAATATTTAGCAATATTAGAAAGAACTCATGTGTAAATGGGTTATTTTTAATATGCCTAATTAATTCTTATTGATGACTGGCATCAAAAGCATTCTATTACATTGTTTTGCAAATAAATCCAGTTTTGGATCACTCCATGGCAAAGTGTTATGTAGAACATTTTGATAATGCTCTTTTTTATTAACAGTTAAAAACAATGACTATTTATGCTGGTACATTTGCACATGTTACACAATGAATATCATTAATACTCTTTTGGATGTTTCTATTTTGCATTATTTTTTGTTTAATTAAGTTATCACAGCATTTGTTTTCTCTTATTGTTATATAAAAGTCCCAATATATAACTCTTTTGTTCTTGCTCTTACTTTGCTGCACAATTTTGTACTGATTACAGTATGTTTAAACTTTCTGCGATTTGTAAAGGGAAAATAGCAGTACACTATATTTTTTAACTCCATACATTAATGGCAAATATTTCTATATCTAACTATACCGGCACGGCTTTAGAAGGCATAATTATGAACTCAGCTAATGCGTGCTAGCGACTGCTGCCTTGATACATTCAGGCAAATAAGGTGGGGAGAGACAAGAGGACATGAAGTAGCACTCGCAGGGTCACGACGGGTCAGAAGATAAACAAGCGGCAAAGAATATGCTCAATGTTGTTTTACAGCATTATAACTTGTAACACTGTATATTAATGTGTTTATTTTCTGAAAACAATATATAAGAATTTCTGAAAAGGACTTAATGTAGAGGAGTTGCAGGCTCGTCCTTTTCCTCGTCATCCGCACTTAATTCGGAATCAGTTTGCTGCAGATTTGTAACTAAATTTTGCACAATATTATCTAGGGTCATTTCTTTATAAAATTCTTTTTCCTGTGGTTGTTCACAGTGTGCAATGCCACTAGCCCAGTCTAGTTTTGTAACTATGTCAAGCGCAGCATGCATACACTTTTCAACATCCGCAAGACGAAAAATATTTTGCTTTTTAGCGACTTCTACCTTTACCTTATCCCAAATTACTTCTATGGGTCTTACTGGCAATGACAGGGAGGCAAAAGAATAGTTTGGTATCACTTTACCAAACCAATTTGATCAAGCTCGTGCTTTTTTCCTGCGATTTGCATTGATTTACTTTTTCTACCAATTATGCTCTCGTTATATTTTGTTTTCCGAAATTTGTAGAGGGAGATGTGTCTATGATTTTAGAATGGTATTAAATGCTAGCTCATTATCTATGATGAAGATGATGATTGAATGCCTCTAGTAGAAAATTTAAAAATTTGTTAATGAACCAATTTTGTTTTTGGATTCATTTCAGAATGATAGTCAAAAACTTTTATTCCCCGGTTCGGAACGAAAACACACTTGTTTTCAGGGGAATTAACCTTGTTATGCGGAACTGGCATGACAAATTATAAGCCTGTTGTTTTTCCGTAGGAACCTTCCCGTCATCTTGTCATGTGTTTTTCTTGCAATGGTTCTGTTTTACCTATGTCTCATGAAGATAAAATTGGGGCGCGTAACTCCAGATCTCCTAAGCATGTGCATAGTTGTTAAAAATATTATTCTCGCAACTGATTCACCCCTTTGTAGCAAGAATATAGACCCATCATTAGATTTTTTTTTGTATTTCAAGCCCAAAATTTTTAGTATATTAATCCCATGCAAGTAGAAGACACTTAAAATATTTTTTTCTCTCATAATATGAAGGATCATTTTAATGTTGGGGTATTCGCCATTGTCATAAATTTCATATATTGTCAAACAAATTACAAAAAAAAAAAAAAAAAAGTACAATATTTAATTTTCAAAAAAGAGATTATGTTGTGCAAAAACTATGTTTTGCAAAAAATGTTGTATTGCAACCAAAATATTTTCTCGTTTTTATTTAATTTTATACACAAATATAGATATTCGAAACAAAATACATTTACAAAACTTAACTTAGCAAAAAAAATGCATTATGCAATCAAATAAATATTTTCTCTCTGATTCTCTTTGATAAAAAAAAATATTAAATGTAAAATATTAACTTTCCAAACAAAAAAAAATTATAAAAAGAATATACCACGAGGAAATATAATTGGTAAAAAAAAAAAGTAATGTATAAAAAACTATTTCAATATTTAATTTAGCAAAAGAGAAGTTATGTTGTGAAAAAAGAAAGATATGCTGCAATAAAAATATTTTCACTCCTTGATTTACTTTTAAAACAAAAATGAATATAAGATATAAAAAACTATTTACAAGATTCAACTTTACAAAAAAGAAATTGTGTTGTTCAAAAAGATATTATGTGACAATCAAAAAAGTATTTTCACTCTTTGATTTACTTTTTTTTTGACAAAAATTAATATGAGAAATTAATATGAGAAACAAAGAAACTGTTTGCAATTATTAACTTTGCAAAAAAATAATAAAGATACATTTTGCAAAAAGAAATGTTATTGCGCACAAAAAATTTCACTCTTAGATTTACTTTCATAAATGAAAATCCATATTACAACCTAAAAACCAATTACAATATTTAACTTTGTAAAAAGAAGTTATATTGCGAAAAATGATATTATATTGCAACCCAAAATATATTTTCACACTTTGATTCATTATAAATAAAAATGAATATTAGAAACAAAATATTAACCTTGAAAACACAAAAAATATATAATTATGCAAATTAATAAAAAAAAAAATGCTGAAAAAATGTTTTCAATATTTAACTTTGCAAAGAAGAAGTTATATTGCAATAAAAATGCTCTTTGATTTTATTTTGTAAACAAAAATGAACGTTAGAAACCAAATATTAACTTTAACAACAAAAACATCTATTTGCAATATTTAATTCCTCGAACAAGTAGTGCAAAAAAGATTTTATGCTGTAATAAAGAAAATGTTTTCACTCTTTGATTTACTTTTATAAATAAAAATATATTGGAAACGAAAAACTATTTACAATATTTAGTTTTGCAAAAGATATATGTGCAAAAATATGTTATATTGCAATCAAAAACATTTTCACTCTTTGATTCACTTATATAAAAATATGAATATTAATAACAAAATATTAACTTTGAAAAAATACTATTTACAATAATTAAACCTGCAACGTTATATCTTGTAGCTCAGTACCTTTAACACTCATATATAATACCACATGTTATAATACAATAGACTTAATATAACTATAATAATAAAATCTGAAATATTCCATCCCGATACCTTGTTTCCTAACCGGGACGTGTATTTCAAACTCTTACATCTTATTTCTAAATTATCAAGTTACATTCTTACACTATTATTTTCCAGATGTTACTTATACCTAAGCTGAAATTAGAACTTTACTAAAATAATGAAAATAATAAATTTGATAATAAAAAATTATAATCCCTTCAATTCCTTCCTAATTCCTGAAAATAAGCAACTTGAAACCAGATATTACTTCTACTACTTCACTTAATTATTAAACTAATACTCTCGGTATTAGAGGCCAATTCATTTCTTACATACTTTTTTCTTTACTACTTATATGTATCAATTCCTGTCTATATTTGTATAAAACTATATATTATATTTCTACTGATATTATATATTTTCTTTATTTTCCATTTATATTATACCATCTTTCTGTATTATATCAACTTTATAAATACCGAGGGTGCCAAAAATGTATGCACACATTAACAGTGAATATCTATTTAATATATTTCAAAGTTGGGCCGAAAAACAACAGTAATGTGTAGTATGATGTTCTAGAAAACAGATATGACTTACATACATTGCGATAGCATTGGTACATGGCAGTTAAATCAACAAGGAGCAAATGAAGCCAAGATTATCGTAAATCAACAATGAACAAATGAAGTCACTGTCATGTGATGTTCTGTAAACAGATGTGACTCACATTACGTTATGCTAGCGTTGCTACAACAAAATGGAGCCAAGATTATCGTTTGAACAGCGGAAAGCAATTTTGAAATGGTATTGGAAAACCAAGAATGTTTTTGAAGTTCAAAGGCAATGGAGACGTGTGTACAGAACAGAACCGCCTTGGCGAGTAACAATTGCACGCATTAGAGACAAATTTGAAACCCGTGGTACCGTAGGTGTCCACAAGGGCAGATCTGGGAGACTTCGCACAACAAGCTCCGCGTTCTCGACTATAGTTTTGGAGCATTCACCGCAGAAATCTACAAAGCAATGTGCACGTGAGAATGGGATTAGCATAACCAGCGTACGTTGTATTATTAAAACAGCAAAGTTGAAAGTTTTCATTCCAAGACTTTTGCATGCATTAAATGAAGATGAGCCTGATCGGAGAATGCAAAACTGTGAATAATTTCAAAACATGGTGCATGAGGATGAGGCCTTCGTAAGGAACGTTGCTTGGCCCGATGATGCACAATTTAAGTTGAACGGAACTGTTAACCGGCAAAACTATGTGTACCGGTGTGCAAACAATCCACGTGTTACTTGGGAAAAGGCTGTTAATTTACCTGGAATTAATATTTTGTTTGTGTTGTCATCTAGGGGTCTAATTGAACCATTCTTTTTTGAAGGAACAGTAACTGGCCCAGTGTACCTGAACATAACATGCTCATTCGTCTTACTCGCCATTCACACACTCAATGGAAATGAGGAATTTTACTTCCAACCGATGGTGCACCACCGCATTACCACCGAGATGTACGTGCGTATCTTGGTGATAATCTTCCAAGGTACTGGATAGGACGAAGAGGCTCCATTGAGTTTCCACCGCGTTCTCCGGATCTAACTCCGTTGGACTTCTACCTATGGGGAACTCTTAAGGATGTTGTATACTGTAGAAAACCAGTTACACTGGCAGCATCTCGGGAACAAATTGAAACGGCATGTGCTGCAATCGCTGAGGACACTTTCGCAAACGTTGCTCAATTAGTTGTTTAACGTACTCAGAAGTGTATCGACGTCGATAGTGGGCATTTTGAGCAACTGTTGTAACTGTTGTGACTAAAAGTCTAAGATGATTAGTGGTCATCATTTTCTGTTTGTGTGAATATAGTTTTATTATGTTAACACGGTTTTTTTTCTTTGCTTGAAGTGTGTATACATTTTTGGTACCCTCTGTATATTCGTGAATATTTCATATATTTATCATATATTAGCCAATTTTTCAACATTAATTATATTCTTTGATTGCGAATCTAATTGACATTTATCAATGCAACATATGCCCTACCAATTCATTACTTTGACGTCGTTAACAATGGTAATATCATTAGTAGTATTAATTATAATTATTATTTTAATAGTTATTATAAAAAGTGTTATTATATTTTATTTTACTTCTTCTTTATGTTACTTTAGTTCTTCTTTATCTCCTCCTTCTTATGTTGTTTTTCTTCTTCGCTCTTTCGTCACACCATTTTTCCACAATCACTTTACCCTCCTCTTGTTCTATATACACCAAACTGTTTTATGTCCTATTAAAATTTCCCTTTCGCTACTCCACACACTTTACACTTCTGTATTGCATTTGTTTATTTATCCTTTATACTCATATTATTACAAGTTTAAAACTAATCTTGCAATATTCACCGCTAACCTCACTTCACCCATATCTACTACACCATTACACTGCAATATCCCCCTCGATCTTTATTAAACTTCTCAATTCTTCCTAAACAAGCTCCTCTAACTCCCATCCTCTGCATCTTCACTAAGGCCCCCAACAACTCCTTCAACTCCTGCTTCTCCTGCCGCCTCGTCATGTTCTTTCTCTCTTCCTTTTCTTCTCACCGTGCCTTCTTTCTATTAACTGTAGGTTTGTTTATTATATAACTTTTTCTAACTCTTCCCCTGCATCTCCATCTTGCTCTTCTTATTTGAATCAAGTTTTCATTACGAATTGGATGGTAAATTATTTTTCTGGATGTCTATATTTAATATCCTTAATCTTTCCGATCTTCTAACTTCCACTTCTTCCCTTGCAGTTGGAATCTCTTCTTGCACCATGCTTTCTTCCCATGCTATTTTATGGGCTAGGGTTTCAAGATGTTTACATAATTATTTGTTCCTTAAAATATAGGATACACGATGGCCACTTAAATTCCTCCTCCTCCTCCTCCTCCTCCGCCTTCTTCTTCTTGTTGTTGTTCTTCTTCTTCTTCTTCTTCTTCTTCTTTCTGAAGTTAGGTTTCTATAACGTGGACATTCCAACAAAACATGCTCCGGGGTATCCTGTTTTGCACATTGTAAGCAGGTATCATTTTGGGTCCTTTTAATTATGTGCCAGTATATTTTATAAGGGCCATGTCCAGTCAAATACAACCCTCCGGTAGGTTTTATGTGCCTTAGTTGTAATTTTTCGGTAATGTTTTTAAAGATATTGTAAGTTCGTCTTCCTTCTTTGATTTAATTCCGTTTTAGTTGTCATATCAGTTTCAAATTAAATTTTATCTCTGCTATGCTGTTACATCATGCACATATTATTATTTCCACTACTGCATAATTTTTTTCCTTAATCCAGCAGTTCGCTCCTCTTAATTTTACTAATAAATCTATGGACCAAATGCCTGTAGATACCAATAGCACCATTGTAGGTGTGGTACTAACTGCCCCTGTATAGCGTAATAAAATACTTTGCGGTAAGTTCTGCTTAATTGATTTCTAATTTGTATATCGTGCATTCTTATGGCTCACCTCCGGCCCCATATATAATTATTGTTGCAAACATACTTTGTGACAAATATTAATAACATTTCATGATATTTTAAATTTTCATTGAATAATTCTAGATAATTTCATCATTATTTTCTCGGTTTTAGCTGTTGCATGTTCAGTATGCTTCCTGAAATTTCACTTCTCATCTAATAGCATCCCTAGCTATTTCACTTCATTATTTTTATTGTTGCATTGTTGTGTTTAATTACTAGACCTTTTGAAGCTTCTTTTCATATCATGTAACCTGATTTTGAGGAACTATTTGTAATTTGGATTTGGTATCTATATTTTTAATTCCGGAGTCAAGTTGTTGACCTACGTTTCTAATTCCCTTTGTGAGCCTACTTCAATAATAATAATAATAATAATAATAATAATATCTGCATATGCCACGGTATTTAATATATCTGTTTCGTTATATAAATCGTCTAATAAGGTTTCCATTGCTATATCCCAAAATATGGCCCTAGAATTGATCCCTGAGGGCAATCTTTCGTAATATATTTATTTACCATTTCTTCAACTCCTTTTATATAACCTTTCTGTCTACACAGTAGTCTTTCAATATTGCATAGAGGCTTTTTGGGACATGTTTATTTCGTAATCTCTCAAACGAAATGGCCACCATAGATTATCAAAAGCCCCCGAAATATCAATAAATATTCCTATTACGTATTTAAGTTTGGATTTTTAACCGTATTTATTACCTCGTTTATGACATCTTCCTGTAGCACATTGTTTATCATTCAGCCCGATTATTATTCTGCATTCAATTGTTCTTTTACAAATCAGCTGTTCAAATACTTTCCCAATCGTGTTCAATAAGCAACTAGGCCTATAAGATTTTGGATTTTTAGGAACTTTTTCTTTTCTTTTCTTCAGAATTGTCACTTTTGCTTCTTTTCAACAACAGGGAACAACAACAGGCCTTGCCATACGCAGTCAATGAATAGTTGAAATAAGAATGGTGTTAATTTTTCCTCTATGCAACTCAGCACTTTATTGGGTATATCATCAGGTCCTGCAGTCATCCTTCTTTTCAGTTTTTTAATGGTTAATGTAATTTCCGCAATATCAAACGTGTATATTACTTTTGTATTATTGTACATGAGGTGCATGTTAATTCTTTTTTGAGTGTTTGTTGTTTCACCAGTTTGAATATTATCATCAGGAAGTAATTTGTTCCAAAATGCGTGTAACATATACTTAATTGGTAGAAATAAATGAAACAATTTTTTCTGTATTCAGAAAAGAGAAACTTAAAATATCCAGAAAAATTCAGTTCAAAATCAGTCGCCACTTCAGTCAATGATTGTGATATTCATTTGTAAGACTATACAATCTCATGACCTTGATTTTCAGCATAAGGGAGTACGGGGCTTAAGTAAAAGTGCCCCAATTGTGTGTTATTTGGGTAAATGTAATTGTATTCCTCTTAGTACAAAGTTATTACATTTTGAATATCTTTAATGGCTTGATCACAATGTATAGCTCACCAGATACAATAAGGCACATGGCTGTATCAACATTCTGTAATGCACAAAGCTTGAATGGAAACATTCCAAGTACGGCGTGTGCTCTCAGTAATTGTGAACTCAAAAGTTCATAATTTTCATTTGTATGCGCTTCAACTAAACATTTCACATATAGACTATTTCTGTAAGTGAAAAATGATACAGCCAATTATAAGTAATTCAAGTGCAAGCAATTTTTTCACACTTTTTGCAAACGTTGTATTAAAGTTATGCTTCACCTCACTCACAATTACCGCCGCGGGTGGTTGAGGTCGTTAAGGCACGGACTAGTGAGCCGGAGGCCTGGGGTTCGAATCCTGCCAGGACCGTCTTCCCTTTACTGAGGTTTTTTCCAGGTTTTTCTCAGTCCTCATGAATGGCAAATGCCGGGGAGTCACCCTAAACTTAGGCCTGGAACGTTTTCTTCTTTAAAAATAAATCCTTTCCCAATATATCATTTCATTTCATGTATCACCAGTGTCCATCGCCTGTGGTGCCACTGTAGCAAACACGGGCGATAAACACCATTCATTCATTCATTCATTCATTCATTCATCCATTCACAATCATGGATTCTCCAAAAACAAATTCAATTAGTTTTCACAGATTCCTGACTTTCTTTGAATTTCTGATCTTTCTGCATAATTCTCTTGTTTCACCTATATTTTGAATGCGAGTATTTTCACGACGATTACATGCAGTAATATATTTGTTTCTAAATTCTGAAGAGTAACCGCTCTCGAACATCTCATCATCGCGATTTTGTACAAACTTCTTCACAAGCTGGTAGGAATTAAATTTAGTTCACCAACAAGAGGTACATAACATTTTCTTCAATATGGATGCTCCGAAAACTTAGCACTATAATTTTATCTTTAAACCAAGACAACTAAAAACTTTATGCTGCCATTAAACTGGATATCATTCAGGCAGCAAGGCATAAATGTCGTCAACGTGACGGAAAAAATGTATTTCTCACTGACATCTTGCGTTTATGGAAATATATCTATCATTAGAAAGAGTTCTCACATAGTTATTTTGCATCTAAATTGACTAACATCTGGACCTAATATAAATCAAACACATATTCACTATTATAACAAAGAAATTAAAGTATAATTTACCTCGTAAACAAAAGAGTGCGAGACAGATGGATAAGTGCGGCAATAGCATGTTATTTGGATACATGTGATTGTATTCCTCTTATATAGTACAAAGTTATTGCAACTTTATTAATGGATGATCACAACGTATAGACCTTCATATACAATAAAGCACATCGCTGTATTGTTATTCTCTAATGCACAAAGCATGAATGCTATCATCTAAAGTACGGTGTGCTCTCAATAATTTTCACTTGCATGCGCTTCAACTGTACACTTCAAATATACATTTTGAAGTTAATGGAAGCGAAACAGGGTTGGCGTTGAAGGCAAAAGAAGAAGCCATAAATCGTTTTATATTTACGGTGAAGTATAATTGTTAAGGTGAGCTTGCCAACGAGCTATATCCCAATATCCATCAAGATCTCTATCGTCATTAGGAGTTAGGCAAATCAGGTAAATCAACAATGAACAAATGAAGCCAAAAGTATCGTATTGTGTTGTGTAGACAAATGCGACTTACATTACGCTAAGCTAGAGTTGCTACAACAAAATGGAGCCAAGATTATCGTTTGAACAGCGGAAAGCAATTTTGAAGTGGTATTGGAAAACCGAGAATGTTGTTGAAGGTCGAAGGCAAATAGTACGAAGAGGTTTCCACCGCGTTCTCCGGATCTGACTCCGTTGGACTTCTACCTATGGGGAACTCTTAAGGATGTTGTATACCTAGAAAACCAGCTACACTGACAGCACTTCGGGAAGAAATTGAAACGGCATGGGCTGCAATCGCTGAGGACACTTTCGCAAACGTTGCTCAATCAGTAGTTCAACGTACTCAGAAGTGTATCGAAGCCGATGGTGGGCATTTTGAGCAACTGTTGTAGCTGTAAAAGTATAAGATGAGTAGTGCTCATCATTTTCTTTTTGTGTGAATTCAGTTTTGTTATGTTAACACAGTTTTTTTCCTTGCTTAAAGTGAATATACATTTTTGGCACCCTCTGTATAATGTATAAACAAATTATATTATAAGTAACAGACATAACAAATTAAAATATAAAGAATATTTTAAATGCGATTGATAAATATATTCAATCGTTGATGTAGCAGTTAATTTAAAACGATACCGAATACAGAATTGACTTTCTCCAGGGTTAATGGCCAGTAAGCGGTATTTCTAGCGGTATATTGGGGACATTTTTTTTAATAGTGTTTAACGCTCGTTTTTACTACTGAGGCACCACAGGCGGTTATTGGGGACATGGATATTTCCATTGTGTGTAAAGTTCACCTGTTAGTCTTGTGCTTTTCTTCTCAATATAGCATTATTTTAAATAAATTTACTAACCTAAATGAGCATTTCAAATGAAATAATATTACTTCATTAATAAATAAAATAAAAGTATCAACTATTCATGTTACGAGCAGCCATTGCGTGGCACATGTCAAAACCGAAACTAAACAGAACGAACTGAAAATCACTTAATAATTGAGAGGAAATAATAATAGAAAACCAAATGAACATTAAACCACAAACTTTGTGCGAGTTACAAATAATTATAATCTTTCGTGTAACAGTTAATTTAAAAGCACTGCCGCTACAGTTTTGACTTACACATAATGAGCAAATAACGGAAAAGCAAGGTGAAAATAAATCTGCGAAGCCGGACATAAGATCTATTCAAAACAAGCACGTTGCATAAAAAGTGAGAGATATATAATGTAATAACAAAATATATTATAATGAACATATAAAATAAACTGAAATAAATAGAATGTTTTTAATAAAATGATAAATTCATTTAATGTTAATTTAAAAATTAAAACATTTTCCACATTGGGTAACGAAAACAAAACATAATGGGGGGGAAAAAATTATGTTATAAATAGAATGCTCATTTTTAAGCAAAATGTAAATGTTATTAAAATTGTATATGACGTTAATTTAAATAATTAAAATGACTATTATATTAAATAAAATACAATGAAATTCAGGAAAAATAAAATAACACTTGCGATTGTAAATTGCAGGACGTAGTAACAGCAACAGGAGAAACGCTATAAACTCCAGCAGTAACGTCTGGAAAGTAAAAGAATAAAACATTGGAAAAAGTAAATAATGAATAAACTTTAATATAAATGGAAGCTATGGGAAGGCAAATGAACAAGAATTGAATAAAAAATCAAGAATGAATTAGGTAAGAATAGATTTGCATAGCCGGATATGATAATCGGTTTTGACAAATAGATGAATAACAAATTGTAAGTTGAAAATGATTACATGCAAATGAATAATACTGAATAAAATTCGAGAATAAACAAAAATGGAATGAATAAGAAACTGGAAAAAATAAACACGTGTATAAGCCTTAATATAAATGGAAGGTATGGGTATGCAAATGAATATTAAATGAATAAATTAGTGGGAATGAATAAAAAGTAATACAACATGCGAAAAATTAAAAACGTAAATTAATGAAAAACAAAGATAAGTGTGCAAATAAAAAAAATGGAAAATGGATAAAAAATAATACAACATACGTTATGAGTAACAGTTTTTTTATATTATTTATTTATTTATTTACAGACGGTCTTTAACAGCTCAGGTCATCAGCGTCCCATTCAATTCAGAGCGTGAAACAGCCGACAAATTTTGCTCAGAGGCCTCTTCTCTCAGGCTTGAGGTTCTTCATCGTGCCGTAAATGTGCGACACGGGACCCACGGCTTTACTTCCCTTCCGAAAGATGCCATACTTAGGAAGTTTACGCTCGAAAAAATCCTTCGACCCTGGCCGAATTGGAACCCGCGATCTTGGATTTAGAAGGCAAGTATGGTTACCACTACACCACCAGAACCGACATTATGAGAAACAAACGCAATTGTAGATATCTGTGTAATGTTGAAAATGTATCACGCTCGTACTGTCGTTAGTTCTGAATGCAGCAATGGACAAATTGTGAGCATATTCATTGAGTGCGGAAGCTGTCAGGGAGAGAGGGAGAGGAAGGGAGAAAAGACCACTGCGATAGTAAAATCTGGAGAACAGGATGATGTGGTTAATTAATGTAACACCGGGAAAATTCGTGCGCTATAGGAACTGGCATATCGCTTTGGAACGGAAATTGTAATGCGACCCTGTGGTTCAGTTGAGAGAGAAAGCATTGTTATGACATAGCGGTATGGAACAGAAATGGTGATGCGACAATCTAGATCGGTTGACAGCAGAGATTGCAATCGGACGCAATAGCTGCGGGTCGGTTTCCACATCCTAGGTACATGTGTACCGACGAATACAATCCTCCCCTTGCTTTTCCTCTATTTATATCTTATATCATTTAGTTTCTTTAATGCTTTAATCATTTTTTTCTATTCATTAATGTTTTTATACACGAGCTATACTACTTTTTGTTTAATCCCAGCATTGCATCCTTTTGCACACTTAATATGCTCTTTTTATATTAAAGTTTATTAATTAGTTTATATTTCCCACATTTTTTCCTGCTAATATTCATTTTTATTATAACAGTAAATCAAAGGTTGAAAATGTTTTTTTAATGTAAATGGACGTGATGCAAATCTTTTAACATCAGCCCTTTTAAGTAATTATAATTTAATACCTGTACTATATTTACTGCCAGAAATAGCCTATATGTGAAGTGTTTAGTTGAAGCGCATACAAATGAAAATTATGAACTTTTGAGTTCTCAGTTACTGAGAGCACACGCGTACTTGGAATGTTTGCATTCAAGCTTTGTGCATTAGAGAATGTTGATACAGCTATGTGCCTTATTGTATCTGGTGAGCTATACATTGTGATCAAGCCATTAAAGATATTCAAAATGTAATACCTTTGTACTAAGAGGAATACAATTACCTTTACCCAAATAACATACTATTGGGGCACTTTTACTTAAGCCCCGTACTCCCTTATGCTGAAAATCAAGGTCATGAGATCGTATAGTCTTACAAATGAATATCACAATCATTGACTGAAGTGGCGACTGATTTTGAACTGAATTTTTCTGGATATTATAAGTTTCTCTTTTCTGAATAGAGCAAAAATTGTTTAATTTATTTCTATCAACTAAGTATATTGTATTATATCATGTAGTATTACATCTGAGTGTTCAAGGTACGTAGCTACAACCTAGAACGTTGCAGTTTTAAGTCCATATTGTAAATAGTTTTTTTTTCAAAGTTAATATTTAGTTATTAATATTCATATTTGTTTATAAAATGCATCAAAGAGTGAAAAAAATATGATTGCAATTTTAAATTTTTTGCACATAATAACTCCTTTTTGCAAAGTTAAATATAGTAAATGCTTTTTGTTTCATATATTTATTATTATTATTATTATTATTATTATTATTATTATTATTATTATTATTTATAAAAGCATATTCAAAAATGAAAATACTTTTTATTGCAACATAACTCCTTTTTGCAGAACATTCCTTCTCTTTTGGAAAGTTTAATATTGTAAAGAGTTTTTCATAAATTACTTTACTTTTTTATTCATTTGCATATTTATATTTTTCTAATGTTGTATTACTTTTTATAAATAGTGTTTTTTTCTAATATTCATTTTTGTTGATAAAAGTTATTTAAAGAGTGAAACTAATTATTTATTGCCACATAACTTAAATATTGTAAATAGTATTTTCGTGCATTTCTTTACTTTAATTTGCATGAATATATTTTCCAGGGTTACTTTTTATAATTTTTTTTTTAAAGTTAACCATTTTTCCCTAATATTCATTTTTGTTTATAAAGGGGAATCATACAGTAAAAATATTTCTTTTTAATTTTAATAATCTCTTTTATGTTTGTATAACATAACTTATTTTTTTGCAAAATTAAATATTGTAGCCGATTCCGTTTTATTTATTTTTTTCGCAAAAAGTTGCATTTTATTAACCAAAATATAATTGAGGTGCTATTTAGTACTTCCGCAAAGGTGTATTTTCACATTCTATTTCCCCCATCACATATGTATGCAATACGCCTTATTTCCAGCAGTCATTTTCCTCTACAAGTTCGAACATGTTTTCACTCTCCCATAAACAATTTGGTCAAATATACACACTATGCCGTTCAAAATTACGCCACCAAAAACATTCACATTTTAAAATTACATATACACCCTATATTAGTTCATAATTACACCACCAAAATCAATTAGCATTTACAATTCCATCCCTCACCTAGCATCCCGTTCAAAATACATTATCCATAATAACAATGGGGATGGCGTACTCGGACGGCGGACCCCGCTCACCGGACCCCCTGCCATCATAACAGATTTTATTCCGAACCGATCAATGTCTTCTTATCATCTTTTTAGCCAACCACAACGAGCCTTATTTTCACCATTCACAACAACTCCAAGTTAATTTCTTACCCACCTTTTACTCCTTACAATGCATCAGCTAGCCCAGTAACTCTTCGATACCCTACCTAAGCACATTAGGTAAGGCACATTTAATTATTTTAATAATTAAAATACTTATTTACTTGCTAAACACGCATGTACTTGCAGAATAAAAAATGGCACATAAAAGTGATGCCAAAACCGTCACAGAAAAAAAGACCATGTATCTACTTGCACAAAAAAAAAAAACAGATATGTACTCAAAATAAAAATATGATGGGACGTCGCACCAACCTCGGGACTGCGGACCCCGTACGTTGGATTCCTTATCATTAAAATATAATTCAAATGATGCCCAAAAAAATCACAAAAACAAAACTGCACTAGCATCAATTTTTGTTCAAATTTATTGTAAACTCCTTTGTACTCACTCTGACATAAATAACATTGTACATAATCATCTCATATATGCACTTGCACCATAAAACATGTATGTATTTGGTAAACAAAAATAAAAAAGCCCCGCGGCGGGCAATGAAAGTGCTATCAAAACAATTGCATTAAGGCTTATTCATTTATTTAATATTTCCATACAATCCGCTTCAAGCACGGTTTTGGCACAGCTGCTACCATCATTAAAAACTCTGAAAAAAACACAATGTATCGCTCGATATCTGCTATGAAAAGTAAATGGGAATAAAAACCCTACACGAGCGTTACAAATATTCGTTTGACTTCAAACGCAATTCCGCAATAAACATGTTACAACCTGTCCCCAATACAACTTCCCGGATGTGTGTGACAAAACATGTTCCAGCCGGTCAGAATCCTTGACTACTTCCCCAATGTTTATGGTTAATTTGTTCAAACCAGTCAAACAAAAACCTTAACTACTTACCGGAAATTTGTGGTTAACTTTTTACGACCTTTTCGGTATAGCCTACTCTCTCTTCCTTACCCGCACGCAGTCCGTCGCAGTCATCGCGTCAACATGCAGCGAAGGGTGCTACAATCAATCTCGTAAAGACTGCACTTCACCTCAAAGCTTCCTGTGTGGTTGCCGGGGAACGTTCACTCAACACTCAATACGCTAACAAAATTTTCTAAATGATCGTAGTAGTATTTATCCTGCGCCGGCCAACAAATTGACGTCACGACTTCAAGGTCATTTTTCCGCCATTGGGTTGCGCGAAACTGTAGCATTATTTTTATGTGTTCACCGCAGGGCTTTTTAAATTGTCTTATTGTGCAAGTAATTATTCACAATGAAGTATATTAAAGCAATACGGTATAACCCAATCAGTCTGAACTAATTGGAACCGAAGATTGTTCGGATTGGCAAAAATTCGGATTAACGGGGTTAATTTATAATCATTGTATTTAGGTCTATATAGTATGTACGAAGGTAGGTCTATAAGTTTCCGGCCTTGCCGATAAAAATTATCGCCTTCACAAAACCCGTATCTGGTGTCATACCTTATCTGTAACTAAATAATTGCAACTTTAAGCTTCCGCTCCGCAGTGTTCAGTTGTTCAGATATAGTTGCATAAAGAAGGCTATGTGACCAAAAGTGTACAGGTCGGCCCTTGGAGGTGAAAACTTCGCTATTGTGGAAGGAGAAATTATGGAAGACCGACGGCTCAAAGTTACCGAAATAGCAGCAGTGTCGGGTCTTTCTAAAACAACAGTTCTTCGAATTATTCATGAATATTTAAACATGAATAAGCTTAAAAATAAAATCCTTTCCCAATATATCATTTCAATTCATGTATCAGCAGCGTTCACCGCCTGTGGTGCCTCTGTAGCAAAAACGGAAGTACTGAGAATCGAGGACGGAAGCTAAGTGTTCCCACTTTCTGTATATAACATTCGCTACTTCAATGAGGGACCGTTCCAGAGTACAGAGTTCCTAACCAATGGCAACATAAAACATATCACATTTCTGAAGCCACCTACAGACGTACATCATAAACAACGATTGTAAGTATAATCTTTTTTTTTTTATTATTGTTTTTATCCCTTTATCTTTTTTATAACTATTCCTACTCTATTCCAGACAACAATCTACAGGTCTCTTTTCAAATTGATCCGCACGTTGACGACTGCATCAAATCTATATCATAGTACTTCCGTTTTGCTACAGAGGCACAACAGGCGGTGAACGCTGCTGATACATGAATTGAAATGATATATTGGGAAAGGATTTTATTTTTAAGGAAGGAAACGTTCCAGGCCTGAGGAAAACCTGGGAAAAAACCTCAGTCGGGGAGGACGGTCCTGGCGGGATTCGAACCCCAGACATCCCGGTCACGAGTCCGCGCCTTAACGACCTAGGCCACCCGTGGCGGTCATAGCAGAGGATCATAGTTTCATCTCCTGTAACAATGGTTTGCAGAGCTCCAAAAATGCCTGACAACAGATGACTTGTTGCTGCTTTTGGACTGAGGAAAGAAATCTAGCTTATTCATGTTTAAATATTCATGAATAATTCGAAGAACTGTTGTTTTAGAAAGACCCGACACTGCTGCTATTTCGGTAACTTTGAGCCGTCGGTCTTCCATAATTTCTCCTTCCACAATAGCGAAGTTTTCACCTCCAAGGGCCGACCTGTACACTTTTGGTCACATAGCCTTCTTTATGCAACTATATCTGAACAACTGAACACTGCGGAGCGGAAGCTTAAAGTTGCAATTATTTAGTTACAGATAAGGTATGACACCAGATACGGGTTTTGTGAAGGCGATAATTTTTATCGGCAAGGCCGGAAACTTATAGACCTACCTTCGTACATACTATATAGACCTAAATACAATGATTATAAATTAACCCCGTTAATCCGAATTTTTGCCAATCCGAACAATCTTCGGTTCCAATTAGTTCAGACTGATTGGGTTATACCGTATTGCTTTAATATACTTCATTGTGAATAATTACTTGCACAATAAGACAATTTAAAAAGCCCTGCGGTGAACACATAAAAATAATGCTACAGTTTCGCGCAACCCAATGGCGGAAAAATGACCTTGAAGTCGTGACGTCAATTTGTTGGCCGGCGCAGGATAAATACTACTACGATCATTTAGAAAATTTCCATAGAATATCTCATCGTCATCTTACTAATGTCATGTAATCTTTCTTCGGTTATAACCCCACATTCTTTTTTAATTTCTTAGGCTGGATACTTCCAGTTTCTTGAAATGTATTATGCAGATTATGAACTGTTTTACGGTCTACAGCGTCTATAGCCGAGAATCTTACTTAAAACAATCTTTGAGCTTCACGAGTCGACTGAATTAACACATATGCATCATACATATAGACGTTGTAAACACACTTTATGTGTACTGTCGATTTAAGAAACGAACAACATAGCACACACCTGATACCATCTGCGCCATGACTACGTTGGTCAGTAAGGTCAACAAGTAAGCAAGCAGGCTCGCTCATATATAAAACCTCGCGCCGCAGGGGGGGAAAGCATTGCTGATCGCACGGTTTATAAATAAATTACTACCTAATGTTATTTAACTTTCATGTTGATCTATTTTGGTTTTTAAAATTAATGTGTGAATACGTATTTTACATGTCTATGTTAACTTAGGTTGATGCTAATTATTAATTGTCTAATAATATCAAGCTTAATGAAACCTTATAAACTGATACATAAATTATTTTCCAAAATCTACTGCGCTAATTGTTTTGTAATTTTAGTCTAAATATAAACTTAAACATTTGTAATGTATCCTAATATGTAAATTTAATTGGTTCTACCATTATGTGGGCTGAAATATATCATCATCATCATCATCATCATCATCATCATCATCATCATCATCACATTTTTCATAATCGCATTAAAAACTTTATTAATTGCCCGAGTTTCTATACCAAAAAACGATCCAATTTTCTCTATGAACTATTTTTTTTACCTTGTTATGAATAGAGCATTTGAAAAAAAGAAATAATATGTATAAAAACTTTGTAAGATCATCCACTGAGTTATGCATATTTATAAAATTGCGTTATTATTTTTGAAGTACACAAGTTAAATTACCTGCACTAATTGCTTTAATAATAATATAAATAAAATATTTGCGATAGAAACTATTTTTACGTTTACTTTGTATTTGAAAAAATGTATAGAATGAAAAAAAAAACAACAACAACAACAACTCTTGTCTCCATTACATTTGTTGCATTCATAAAAATGTTTTAAATATGATCATTTGATGAACAGCTAACTGATTTATGGGTTTTACCCTGGAACATAAATTTACTGCTGCTTCCATTTTATAAGATTCCAATACACATTGATATTCTGATTTTGGAATTTTGCTTAAAAAGTCAACATTAAGACCATCGACAGCTATGAGATGAAATTTCCTTTATATAATGTGGTTTGAATCATTACTTTAATTTGTCAACTAATTGAAAAATACTAGGTACTACTAGGAATTGTACAGATGCGAGATAAAGTACAGTCAACTATGCAAATGTCATAGTATAGGACTCAAAGCTTCTTTCATAATTTCACTTATGAAATGATGTGAATAATATAATTGATTTTTCATATTACAATTGTTTCTGTGCTTTTTATTTGTCTGCGAATTTTAAACACCAAGCATTGTTAGCAGAAAGTGATATGTTAATTGTATTTATTTTATTTTTTATTCCATGCAGAATTAAAAGAACTTTGAAATAAAGAAGAATTTCAAGTTTTTCCTTCCCTCTGAACACTTACCTGTAGGAATAAGAGCAGTTCTTCCAGTTTCCTTTTTTTGTTTGTTTTTTGTTTTACTGACATTAAGCACCACAAATGAGAGCTCTGCTTAATTTTATCGCTGACTAAATTAAAGTTTCGGATTGAACATCATCCTCCTATTTCACCATTGTCTTGAAACTTTGTTTTTGAACTTATAATCTTCAGGAGGCACATAGCTTAAGCCCATACGAGGGTAGACCCGTAAATTTCCGGCCTAGCCGATAAGGATTATCGCCTTCACAAAAGCCTTATCTGGTGTCATACCTTATCTGTTAAGTAAATATGTGCAGCTGTAACTTCCGCTCCGCTGTGTTCCGTTGTTCAGATATAGTTGCATAAAGAAAACTGTGTATAGAAGATTGCGACATGTTCAAAATGGAGTTTCGAGCTGTTATTAAGTTCTTCATAAAAGAATGACTTACTACATTTGAAATTAAACAGCGATTGGACGGTGTATATGAAGAAGCATCCCCCTCATATTCTACCGTAAAACAATAGACCAAACATTTTCGAACGGGTCGAGAAAACATTGAAGACGAAGAGCGTACCGGTCGGCCCTTGGAGGTGCTCACTCCTGAAAGCATTGCTCTTGTGGAAGGAGAAATTATGGAAGACCGGCGGCTCAAAGTTACAGAAATAGCAGCAGGTTGGGCCTTTCTAAAGCAACATTCCTTGGAATCATTCATGAACATTTAAACATGAATAAGGTTAGTGCAAGATGGGTACCTAGACTTCTTTCATTTTAGAGCTCTGGAATGGCAACAAGAGGGAAGTTCTGCAAACCATTGTTACAGGAGATGAAACTATGATCCTCTACTATGATCTCATGTCCAAAAGAGAACCAATGGAGTGGCGAAAACCTGCCGAAGCACCGCCTCTAAAGATCAAGGTCACTCAGTCAAGCAAGAAAAACATGGCCACAATCTTTTGGGACTGTGAAGGAATACTCTTCATTGACTTCAAGGAGAGGAACACCGCAGTAAATGGGGAGAACTATGCTGGCCTATTGCACAGACTACGTTTTTCCATCAAAGAGAAAAGGGAGGAAAGCTGAGTGGTGGTGTGCGCCTTCTTTACGACAGCGCGCCTGTGCACACAGCTCTTGTTGCAAAGGAAGCTGTGAAGAAATGTGGCTTCAAGGAGATCGACCATCCACTCTACAGCCCAGATCTAGCTCCCAGTGACTATTTCCTCTTCTCAGAACTCAAGAAGGATCTTCGAGGAAGGAAATTTAAGTGTGACGAAGAAGTGATGGATATGTTTATGCCTATTTTGCAGACAAGATCTCTGAATATTTGGAGGGAGGGATTGAAATGTTCATTCAAAGAAGTGAGAAGTGTATTGCAATAAAGGGTAACTATATTGAAAAGTGAAATATAGTTTTTGTCTTTATCATACCTAGAAAATGATTGGCCGGAAACTTGTGGACCTACCCTAGTACGTTTACTGGCATTTCATCTTTTCCTAGCTCTGCTCTGATGAACTGTCACACGTTCTCGAATTACTAAATTCAATCGTATCTCCCTAGTTAATAGTCACGCGCGTATCTCTGTTATGGATCTTTCTGTTAGCAACAATGAATTGTTTATATTTTGAAATATGAATCACAACAATGTAAATAAAGAATTTTTCACATACCACTGACGACTGTAAGAAGGTGTGCCTTCATTTCACTCTTCCTAATTACAAGTTTACACATTATATATGTGGGCTTTGACTGATTTCCTATTTCGCAGGGGACTTTGGTGGTTTTTCCTCTGTACTTTTTTATCGGCCAGTGAGTGTTTCTTCCCCCCTCCCCCCTCCGCAACGTTCAACAATAAAATTTACTGAAAGCGGAATCCACTGATAATATTTTTTTTTTTTTTTTTTTTTTTTTTTTTGTGTTCCCCAAATTGGAGTGCATGGCATGTGCCACGTTTTAATTAATTCAACAATTGCTATTCCATTTTCTTCAGCTTTGATGAATACAGGAGCGTGTTGCTCATCATCTCCAAACCCTGCTTTGTTGAATCGCTTGGTCACACTGCCAAACCACTCCAATTCACTGCATTCAGAACAGAAACTGGCCGTGAAAGAGAAAACTGCTTCTTCAACACTGAGAATAAGACTCCATCAATAATCGCCTATAAGGGATCTGAATGTGTAAACGTAGGTTGGGTGATACTGGTGGGAGCCAAGCCAATTTTACGTATGGTAACTTGACTTTGTGGTAACATGTTTCGTTGTCTAGGAAAAGAAGCACATTTTTTTCATTTAGGCTTTGCAAGAATGAATGAAGAATGAGTAGTGTTTAACGCCCGTTTTTGCTACAGAGGCACCACAAGCAGTGAACACTGATGATACATGAGATGAAATGAAATAAAGGGAAAGGATTTTTTAAGGAAGGAATCGTTCCAGGGCTAAGTTTAGGGTACCTCCCCGGCATTTGCCAATTATGAGGACTGAGGAAAAGCTGGAAAAAAACCTCAGTCAAGGAGGACGGTCCTGGCGGGATTGGAACCCCAGACCTCCCGCTCACGAGTTCGCGCCTTAACGACCTCGGCTTGCTTGGCTTTGCAAGAGCCTAACCACTCTTTCACTCATCATCTACTTTCATCCACTCCTCCCTTATTTTATCTTTATTTTACAACGTTTCATAAGTTTGCGTTTTGCCGCATTTGAAACGCAACATTATTTCGCGTACAAAAACGTTACCATCCTCACTCGCCTCCATTACCTTCAACTTTTCGTTAGCGACACGTACTTTTGTTCCACGTGATGTTGGAACTGCTGCCTGGCGGAAAATAGGGAACAATAATGCAACTGTGTAGCACATTCCTCGGGGTACCTGACCTTCCGGGTAAACCCCATTGCTGAACTGAACAAAAACCATCCCTTTCACAACCTAACAGTACTGTTAGGAATGTACAATCTTCACGCTAGAAGTAATGGCTTGTATAGACCTGAATAACAACGATCTACTGTAACACAGTAATACACAAGTTGCTGTTTTTTGTTTTTTTTTTTTTTCCTTATCATACAATGAATTGTTAATTAAAACTTAAAATTTACATTCCGTTTCCGCATTAACCACGCTCAGTGATATACAACAAATTGACGTATAAAAATGTATTGAATATGTCGGAACCGAAATATTTGTACCCTTTAGCCAGATTTTCGAATTATACAGTTCTGCTTTGATCAAAATTTACTGTATATAGAATGTACTTTCTAGAAAGTATTAAAATTCCTCCATTTCACCAAAAATGGACTTTAATTCTTCTTCCACTATATTCTTCATACACACACACACACAGAGGCTGAATAATACACCCATTAGGCATTCCTATCTATTCAACTAGGAGAATAAAATCTTATGTAAAAACATCGTTCCTTTTGCCAAGTAGTACTTTCTTCTGCAGTTATATTTCTTTTGATATAATTTATAGCTGTGCATAGCCAGCAGTAATGATTTAATGTTGCACGAATGCAAAGAAACGGCAGATTGAAAGCGGGTGATACAAAAACGTTTTGTTGTAGAAAGCCACAGCCTCGTGGTCGCACAAACTAACAGCCCGAAACTAAATCAGTGTATCACTTAAACCTGGTGTTCTATGTTACTTATCTTTCATTCAAGTTTAATTCTTTCTCGCGCGACTCAAGATACTATCCCAAATAGTAATTGTGATCACATAATTATCTCATTTTATGTAATAGAACTATTATGATGTTTTTAGTCCTTAATAGGGCTGGTTATTGTGGATTAAGCTGTCACAGCCCTAGGTACATGAAGCAGATAATGGACACAGTTTCTTAAATCACTGATTACTGAAGCAAGTGCTCGAAATGGCGTCTGCCCTGGGTAATGCAAATTTGAGCATGTTGCCGCAGAAACAGAAACGTTCTTGTACATACCCATAGTCAACAGTGATGAGCAGCCATAGACGACCTAAGCTCTCTGGTTCCTGTGCATGGGTAGTCTGCTCTTTCACATCTAATTTATTTATAGCTTTCACAAAATGATATTTTGTTCGGGAATATCAAATCGGAAGTACAAAACAGAAATTACTCTGTAGGGCCGTAACTGCAGTTTGATGTTATTAAGTAAATGATCTATGTCTGTTATGTCATGTTCGTAAATCCGGTATTACTTTTTAGTGGTGTTTAACTACTGAGGTACCAAAGGCGGCGCATACTGATGGTATATGAAATGAAATGATAAATTGGGAAGTTTTTTTTTAATAAGGAAGGAAACGTTTAAGGCCTAAGATTAGGGTACCTTCCCAGTATCTGTCATTTATAACGACTGATAAAACCCTGGGAAAACCCTCAGTCAGGGAGGACGGTTCTGGTGCGAATCGAAACCCATACCTCCCGCTCACGAGTCCGCGCCTTAACGACCTCGGCCACGCGTGGCGGTCCATTACCAGAATCGAAACATTAACTTATTTATCATCTTCTATGTGGTCGGTCCTGGTGGTTTAGTGACCTTCTTGCTTTCTAAACCCAAGATCGCGGGTTCAATCCCGGCAAGGACCGATGGATTTTTTTGGGTGTAAAAAAGTATGGCTTCCTTGGGAAGGGAAGTAAAGCCGTGGGTCCCGTGTCGGCACGGCACGATAAAAGAACCTTAAGCCTCAAAGAAAATTTGTCGGCCGTTTCACGCCCTGAATTTCAATGACGTTAATGACCTGAGAAGAGCGTCTGTAAATAAACCAAATCAACAACAACAACAACAATCTTCTATGTGACATGACTATGCGCCACAAATTTGCGGTATAGGCCTCCCTAATTGTTTAACCAATCAGATTACCAAGTTCATAACTCCGCCATTTTCTTTTGGACTGATGATTTTGACTTGATTTATACGATAGGTGTTTCATAAAGTGTGAGTTTATTTGGGATGTGTGTACTAATGACATTCTACAGTAACAGTTTATAAACTCTTTACTTTTGGGGTGGATTTGTATTCAAAATGCCTGTTTACCCCCTAAATCTTCTGAGAGTCAGCCTGTACATGTGTACAGGATAAATAAATGAACAGATATGAAGACCAGCTTAAGACCGCAGCTTAGCAGGTTCTATACCTTGAGGACGGTGGTTCTGTCGCATATGTCACAAGATATGCCATTTGCATTGCGATATGACTTTCAATTTGTCATTCAGGTTTTTTTATTCCCTTTCAAGGCAGGAACTTTGCATATGTTGCAATAAATGTCATTTTTGTTCATTGCAAATTGTGGGCCTCCATAAATTTTCTAAAGACACCGAATACGTTCCAATGGTCTTGCCTTAGAAAGGTACTAAATCTAACGATTTCGTGAACAGTGAAATCTTGCTCCGTAAAATAAATGTGGCCAATTGCGCCGTAACAATGCAAAATTATTACTTGTAATATCTTTGCCTAATGATGTTTAATAGTGTTTAACGCCCGTTCTTACTACTAAGGCAACACAGGCAGTGATACATCAGATGAAATGATAAATTGGAAAAGAAGTCTTGTTTCGTTTTTGGTTTTTGTTTTTAAGGAATAAGGCGTTCCAGGCCTAAGTTTATGGTACCTTCCCGGTCTTTGTTTTCATACATTTCTTTTCTTGAAATGGCTATAATGCTTTTGCTATTTTCCAAACCCCACCATATTCTCCTTTCCTATTGACGTTTTCGAATTAGCTAGTTTTCTTCTCTGAATTACACGCTCTTTTAATTCCAGTATATTTTATGAATCTTTGAACTCCTTCAATCGTATCAAAGTGCAAATCAATAATTTAAAACACGCATAATAATAATAATAATAATAATAATAATAATAATAATAATAATAATAATAATAAATATTATTGTCTAGTTTGAATTCCGTTCCTTTCTTATTTAAATTGCATAGCTCAGTAACTTTTACTTTTAAATTTGTTAAAAAAAACATACTAGGCATGGTTTTCTTTTGTTTCCTATGAGTAGGAAATGACCACAACGAACGAAGTCGTTTTTCTTACGCTAATGTGGAGAACGTGGGGTTTAATAAAGCACATATACTATTTCTTTTAAAACATTACATAACACATCATGCGTTCACAGTAGAAATAAACTAAGCAATGCACTGCTGGAAAAATTCAAAAGCCAAAAATTTCAAGAAACAGGAAGGGATTTCATTGTATCCTTGTTGCAGTCCCCTTACTTCGTTCTTAATGGGTTTCGAACAATGAAGAGGATGAACAGGCAAGGTGCAAAAAGCTAGTGAGAGATTGGGGGTTGTAAATGGGAGTATGTTGCCTTACTTAGTCCATGCCCGACTCGGTTTCAGCTCCTTTATGTCGGTCCTGGTGGTTTAGTCTCTCGCGGATTCAAGATCGCGAGGTCGAACCCCGTCAGGGTCGATGGATTTGTTCTGGCGTAAGAATCCTAAGTATGGCTTCCTTCGGAAGGGAAGTAAAGCCGTTTATTCTGTGTCGTAGTTTTATGGAACAAAAAATAGCCTCAAACCTTGAAAAAAGAGACCTCAGAGCATAATTTTAAAATGAAAAGCTGATGACCTGAGATGTTAAAGAATCTCCATAAATAAAGTAAATATAAATCAGATCCTTATGCACAAGGCATCTCATTATAATTCTTATGAAACGGAGAATCTGACAATTAAGAAAAATCTTGGAAAAGAACTAGACAACAAACGCTGACCTCATGGTGTTGAAAATAAAAGTTTGCCAAATGTAACTAACTTCTGGTTTGGAACTTTCGAATTCAAAACAACAATAGTTCTTCTTTTTTCTTGTGTTCTTGTAGTGCCAAGACACGACGGCACTATCTCTAAATCAGTTATTCAATGTTCGTTTGTGATCGGCACATTTGCATGGAGTACGCGGGCGCAAGGTTACTGCTTCGACATTATTGCTACGACTAATAATAATAATAATAATAATATAAATAATAATTATAATAATGATAATGATAATAATAATATAATAATAATGATAATAATAATGATGATAATAATAATAATAATAATAATAATAATAATAATAATGATGATGATGATGATAATAATAATAATAATAATAACAGTAATAATAATAATTTAATAAATCTAGAATTAAAAAATACATGAATCTGTATTTCTCACTCAAAAAATGTTGCTCTGCGTTACTCCTTTTAGGAACAGAGACGCTATCCATTACACAATAAACATACGGGTTTTCCTTTGTTTTCAATAAAGCAACACAAGGCACTCACAAGTTATGCTGAATGTTCGTCTGAAAGCAAGAAAGTTACTTGCTACAGTAAAGACTGTTATAAATCGTTTGTTCTTTGTTTGCGGCACAGCTTTGTTGGGAATAAAGTTATTTTAGCGCAAATTACCGCCATGGGTGGCCGAGGTCATTAAGGCGCGGACTCGTGAACTGGAGGTCTGGGGTTCGAATCCCGCCAGGCCCATCCTCCATGACTGAGGTTTCTTCTAGGTTTTCCTCAGTCCTCATAAATGGCAAATGACGGGGAGGTAACCTAAACTTTGGCCTGGAACGATTCCTTTCTTAACAATAAATCCTTTCCCAGTATATCATTTCATCTCATGTATCACCAGTGTCCATCGCCTGTGGTGTCTGAGTAGTAAAAACGGGCGTTAAACAACATTCATTTGAGGACAAATTAGATGTTCCTTTGCCGTCTTAGTTGTATTAGCAACCATGTTAATTAGTAACATAGAAAAAGTAATTGAAGTTACTCAGGGACTTCTTTGAAGTAAATCTAAATATTCTAAGCATGTACAAAAAAGGTTTCTAGTCGTACTGAATTTCGTCGTTTTCCACACTCACTGTGCAGGGACGCGCCACTTTTTGACCTAGTGGTCACAGATACAGAAGGATTTTTAAGGCATTTTATTTCGGAAAATGCAGTGCCTTTTGAAGATTGAACATAGCAATGTGTCGTTAGCGGCTGAGTTTCCGCCATTCTCAAGGTTATTCTTGTCAAGGTCTTGGTTGCTTTTTATTTATGAATAAATTCATTACAGCGACAGAGCAACCTCAAAATTGCCAAATCTGATGCATTTTAAATTAAAAGCGTCTGAAATTGTCACGCACGAGAGTGCACATGTTTTGCCTGAGGGTATAGATGTGTGGATGTGTTGTAGCGTGTATACTTGTCCCTCGAGAAAATCAAAGATTTGCAAGAATGGTACAATGCTGTTCTATTAAATTGTGTTCTGTACTTTCACGTATAATGGTCGCAGAATCAACTTCGTGTATCTTCTCCCCTGAGCTCGTCGAAGCTTATTCCACACTGAGAGTGAAAATATTTTTAATTGCCGATTCTTTTTTAATTGTTTAACGAACAGCCATATTGATATTTATTTTGAGCGCACAGTGATGTGAATTATTGATAGAGGAATTGTTCTCAGTTCTCTGTAGCATAAGTAAAATACACGTACACTGTGTTTTATGTTATATAACACATTCATGATATGGGCCATCGACTGTGCTACTGGTGAAACATAATGCAGAGACGGTTGAGAATGTAGACGTTGTGTGTGTGTGTGTGTGTGTGTGTGTGTGTGTGTGTGTGTCAGTGTTGCGGTAATAAACATATTTAAAAACCATACTACAGAGTTATCATTTTAGAAACGACAGTGAAACTAAGCATTCTGTGAGAACACTACGCGCAAATGTAGATTAACTTTATTGTATAATATTCACAGTTACAGTTGAATGGATACATGGAATAAAGTCATCACTTTTTTAAAAACAAAAAATCCTTCCTTTACACCGCATTTCTTATCACAGAAGTACGCCAAAGATCATTAAACATTGGGAAACAGCCATATGTTTAGTTTTGTTGAAAGATTTAAAACACATAATTTCTATTCCAAAACGTACCTTTGAATGAATTGCGTGGATTTTGTAGCACAGCTGTACTTGTTCATTTTGTTCCATAATAATGTTTCTAAATTGTACATCTTGAAGAAATAAGTTGACACATGTGTCGTTAGTAGAAAATGACTTTCATAAACAAGTATAAAATTGGGTAGATTGTTTTTATACTGTTTATATCAAAGTCTACTTGACATTTTTTAGAAAACTGGCGTTGCATGAAATATAAGAAAGGGGAATTTGAATTATATAAACACACGCACATTAAACAGAAAAATTAATTAAAGCGATTTGGAAGTTGCACAAAGAAGACATTCGTAAACTGGTCTGTAATGGTTTTGCATATGTGTGTATAGACCAGGTATATTATAGGCAATAGCACGTAGAGTCTGGCACTGTAAACGCACAGGTCGTGTATCTATTAGACGTTTTACTGTACCATGCAGTTTATTATTTCCAAATATAACTCAAATTATGGGTTTGGATATATCTGTAACTGCCACAATATTTGCAATAATATTTACTTCACTTATTTACTAATAATTCATATTCGGAACCTCCTATTTGATCACACGAATTTTGAACTGCCAATGCTATTGCAGTGCTGTATATAGTTTCGCAAAAAAGAAAATTCTTCTGCTTTATGACTGATATATTTATAGTTTATGCGGTACGTATTTCAAAACCAAAACACGAGATTCTATGATTCACACACTTGATAAATCATGGCTTACATTTTTAACGGAGAACTTTATCTTTTCAACGATTCAGTAACCAGTGTGCATGCGCAATACGTTTCGTCCGCTCTTGATTTTCAGTTCATGAGATTAGTTTTCCGCATCTCCTCGCCCAAGAGACTAGTGGAAAATACCTGCACATAGATAAAAACACAGACAGAAAAAAATATTTAGACAGGAGTACGCAAAACATGGAAAAACATTCAACAACTTTTTTTAAGACCCTGGGGAAAGCAAACAATAGCAAGTATGAATACCAGACCCAAGGAAAACATTGACAGGTAAAAATACCTAAACCCTGGGAGAGTACCCTCATTGCGTCTAAATAGGTTGAACCCTGATTGAGGTGGCACGCAGCTTTCACCAACGCTCAGTAGGTAGATGGAACCAGAGCTATTATCCTTTCTATAGCAGTTCCTTTAGGGTATGCTATTTTGTATTTTTCCTAAAATATTGGAAATTAACACAATTTAACATTGTAACATAATAGTAATAACGGTTACTTAAAAATTATTTCTCGCATTATAACAAAACTTTTGCACAATAACAACGTTTTTTTGCATTTGAACCACGTTTTTTGCATAATTAAAACATTTTGAATAATAATAATAATAATAATAATAATAATAATAATAATAATAATAATAATAATAATAATAATAATAATGTTTTGCATCGAAACACACTTTTTTGCTTAATGGAAATATTTTTTCCATAAGTATAACATTTTTTCCATAGCAACATTTTTTGGTTCATTAAAAACCGAACGCGGAGCGAAAATATGCAACATAACGTCTTATTTAAGTGAGAAATATTTTTACAAAACACATAACATGGTTCACATCTACCAAAATAATGATCACCCCTTACCCACACAAATTTTGTATAATCAATAAAAATAAAACTGCGATATTTGAAGGTCGACAAATTTCCGCAAAAACCCAGATATTTGAAACCATTAAATAAGCCCAGCTTGCGTGAAACAAACACCAAACGTTGTTAGGGAAAAATAAACATGAAAATTTAATTCTTAAAAACACGGAAACTCCATTAACCGCACCCCTTCCGTGAAAAAAAAACACGGAAACTTCATTAACCCATTTCCACCCCCACCCCCCTCTGTCCGTGAGGAAGGGCGAACTAAGAAAGGACACATACGCATGCATATATGACTTCAACGTTAAGTCTTTCTCTTGTTAAACATGCAAGGATAATGAATACAAGAAATATTTACACTCTAGCTTAAATATAAAAAAAAGATGTATGAACTTTGTGTGAAAAAGTAAGCTGAGAAAAGAACATAAGTTTAGTTGAGCCGTTGATGTTCCTTTGATAGGATCTAATTAGCTTTACAATATAAAAATTCAATCCCCTGTTTATTTATTTACTTTTTTCAATTTACGTGTGCTGTAGTTACACGAATGTCACTGTGAATACTAAGAAAGGCAAGTTCTTACTTCATTTTGTATTTACGGGTTTAAAACTGAAACATTTCTGGCACGGTTTATTAAATGAAGTTTGAGATCTCATTTCGGCCATTTTCTGTTTCTCCAGTAAGGCTCGACAATTTCCTTCTTTTTTTACAACAGTCTCACCCAAACCTAGAGGTTCAGAATTTCGGTGACCTAGAAAGAAAGATTGAGGGCCACATAATATAATGGTCTCAGTTATTTCCATTATTTTTTTAACCTATTTCTTCCTTCTCTGCAATAGAAAACTGCACATCTATGCCTTCCCACTTTCCCTCTGAACTGGCTAAAAGATAATTAGCGAGCATGTAGGTTAAGGTTATTGGGTGTTTTCATGTTGCCAAAGTTCTTAATGGTTTCCCTTTATTTTGAAAAGTTATGACAGATCAATATTACGATAGGCTGATGCCCTTTTCCTACTCCATAAGAAGGTGCAAATAAAACGCAATTCTTCTGTAGGCACCATCTTCCGATCTGGTGCAGACTACATTTACAATCAGCGCGCAGTGAAGCTGAAAATCCAGATTCCTTTTGCTACTAGCTGGAAACTTGCGATTTAACAATTGGTGGAATAGGTTGACACGTATTTCGGTAGTGAACTGAAAAATTAAGGAAAAATGGTTTCAGTATTGTTCAAAAACTCATCGCTAAAAACCATTAAAGTGATTAGTTACTAGAATAGATTTAATGACACTGGTTTTCGAAGTCAGGTCCCTACCGATCAGACTGACCGCCATTGGTAGTTGTAGTTCTATAAAACTGAGATCAGTATATAATCTTGTAACAGAATTTAGATAATGGTCATACATTTCAGACCCATTGATATGATAATTTTAAAACCATATATTAAGGCTGAATTAACATTTAACGCATAATAAATATATCTCAGGTAAACAGACATAAATATATTGAGAAACGCTATTACTACAGAAAAAAAAATATTGTAAACAGTTACAGGTAGATAATTGTCTACCTAAATCGATCCAAATCTGCCGTCGTGAACACACACACACACACATATATATATATATATATATATATATATATATATATATATATATATATATACATAAATTAACAGCGTAAATATTACACGTACCTTTCGAGAAGTTTTCTGGATAAGAAGCAATATCAACGGGTATCGGAGATTCCAGTAAGGTACACGCTGCACCATTCATTGTGTTGCTTGATAAAGTGATGCTATAATTCACGCTTGACTTCAATATTTTCACTTATGTGCTCTTCAGTAAGTTTCATTTTCTTAGTGCCGCCACGAGTGGCCGAGGCCGTTAAGGCGCGGACTCGTGAGCGGGAGGTCTGGGGTTCGATTCCCGCCAGGACCGTCCTCTCTGAATGAGGTATATTCCAGGTTTTCCTCAGTCCTCATAAATAGCAAATGCTGGGGAAGTACCCTAAACTTGTGCCTGGAACGTTTCCTTCCTTAGAAAATTCCTTTCCCAATGTATCATTCCATCTCGTGTATCATCAGTGTCCACCGCTTGTGGTGCCTCAGTAGTAAAAACGGGCGTTAAACACTACTCATTTTACTTACTTAGTAAAATAGGAAGAAAATGTACATTGTTTCTTTTCCTATTTTGGTCTGAAATATGACCGTGAGTTATGGGTTTGGGTCAATCTTGGTGACAATGAAACTCTTTCTGAACTAATGACAATATAAAATTTGTAATAACTTATTTAAAATTTAAAATCGAGTCCGTTTCATGATTTTCAATGCCAAGATAAAGGAATAGTACAGAAGCACCATTCTAGCTATAACTCAGTAAATTTCCAGTCAACAGACGTTGTTGAAACAATGGCATGTCTTGCACATTCAACGCTGGCTAGGGCTGTTTAAATGCACTACAAAGCAAACTGGTTACTGCTTATGATTAAAGCTATAGTACGGCACAAGCTTTGATGACCTTGTCACCAGGAACAAAGATTATATCTACCCAGTTGCTTGTTGATATGATATGTGTAGGTGACATTTTATTTACTCTTCATTTATTAACATGCTTGATAATATGAGAAATAAGAAATATTAACACTCTGCAAGCTTTTCGGTGTACAAAAGTAATTATGGCAACACTGGAGAATAAGCAGGTATCTCATGGCAGTGCATTACTATTTCGACGAAAGGCATAACTGTATACATTCGGAACTCGATAGAATGGGGCAAGGTTATTGAGGTTTGCAAGCACTTTACCTGTTTCTAATTCTCGGAATACTGAAGCATTAAAGACTTGCTCCTATAAAATGTCATTACTTATGTATTTTCATCAGTGGCAGATAATATACACGATATTTAAGGTTAGGTGTATTCTCGCAGCTTGCATATGGAAAATAAGTACAGAAAAGCGATTTTCATGCATTAAAATCGTTGAAATATGCATGCATTCGTGCCATTAAAACTTCGAATATACGCAACAAAATGTGCAGTTAAAATCAACCTTTGCATAGGTGAGTAAAGTAATTTTTTAAATTCTGAAGTGACCTGGGTCTTATTCGCATCCATGTTTTCTTTTTGCAGCTGATACCAGCAAATGTTTTAGGCTTGTAAGAGTCACTCTTCTTCTGTTACTTCTTAGGCTGTCCGCATAGCGTGGGAAATCTGGAACAACCTCGCATGGCGATACACAAAAGCTGCTATCCTATTGTACGTGACCCTTCCAGATTTTTCGTACTTCACATATTTATCTATATCCTAGATTTTTGGAAAGAATGTTTTGAGCTTACCAGCTCATATTTTAGTATCACTGGTAACCAATGATAACATTGATTTTTCGGGAAATACCCATAGCTTTTGTCATTGTTTTAAACATCCTTGCCATCTACGAAGTGTTTTCACGGAACAAACAAACAAACAAAACGGAAGATATAAGTTTAACAACAGATGCAAAATGAACCTCCATCGTTTCTAATAAATAACGCAGCTCGTGTGATAAAATTAAGAGGGGAGTTAGTACTTTGAGAATATTACCAGTAAAACTTTATGCAACTGATCATGTAACTAGCCCCCACCGTTCACACACACAATAAAAAAAAAAAAAAAAAAAACACTGGTACTGAATGTCATCTAGCCGTAGTAAATTTGCTCAATTAATGAAAATGTTTACAATTGTGGATCAGTTTGTGACTTCGATTTCTTCTGCAGCGAGCAGAAAAGAAACAGAGGTTTTGTTTTTAAGCGAACTATAAAATTTGCCATGTGTTGATTTTTCAACTGATACCCAAACAAAATTGTTGCTAACGGTTCCTATTCCTAAACCTTTTATACACATTTTACGAAAAGTTAATTCTTGAAACATTCCTACTGCTCACTCTCACTGAAATATAAATACAATGTATGTGTTGTAAGCCTAATCATCTTATATTGTGTATTTTAATTGGTTATGTAGACACTACACACACGCATATATATACACACATTGAGATATAATTTTAATATGTTAATTGTATGTTAAAGAGAAAGTTATCTGGAGTAACAGTCTACGGTAGCCCAGTCAGAAATGCGGCAGAGCCAAGGAGGCAATAAACCACTATACAAAGGGAAAGGAAAAAATGTTATGCCGCTTCTTAAAAGAAATTCCGTTGACGAGCGTTAATAAAGTTCAGGCTTTCAAATATGTTAGGACAATGAACTCGCTAGCTGTTGTACAGTTAATTTTAAACCAACTAATATAAACAAATGTTTTAAACTTTCAAATAGTAGCGGATGGCATGCAGGTGAATTTGAACCAGCCAATAGTAAATGTATATTTTGAATTTTTAAAGCAAGTCACGATACCTCGCTTGCTTGTGTGACCCACGTGGATTGGTCAAGTCAACGTTTAGTTAATTTGAATCGAAAAGGTATGAGGAGGCATTAGGTCTGCTGGGGCTCACAGAGAATAAGCTCTACAATCGACGGGGACACTACAATAAGTTACTTCGAACCAAGTTCTCAGTTCGTCACTTTAGAAGTCTTGGCAACTAAATTTATACTCGACGTAACTAAGTTTTACCGTACGCAGAACACCAGAGGACGCGAAATAATAAAATAATAATTTTCCATATATACCAGACTTACTCATCGCGTGATTATTAACACAGTTGATATCCTCTCTCAGTCCTTTAGTGTTTTACACCCATTTTTACTACTGAGGTACTACAGGCAGTGAACACTGATACATGAGATGAAATTATATATTGGAAAAGGAGTGTTATTTTTAAGGAAGGAAGTGTTCCAGGCCTAAGTTTAGGGTACCTCCCCGGCATTTGCCATTATGAGGACTGAAGAAAACCTGGAAAAAACCTCAATCAGGGAGTACGGTCCTGGTGGAAATCGAAACCCAGACCTCCCGTTCACGAGTCCGCGCCTTAACGACCTCGGCCACCTTTGCGGTCTCCAGTCCTGCTGAGCACCAGTCAGGAAATAAAGGAACAAAACTGTGAGATGTAATCATGAAGCGTGAGCAACAACACCAAAGTGATCAATAGTCAATTAACGATACGCCGCTACTAAATATGGCGACTTTATAATTTGTGGCCAACCTGTCACCACCGACTTCATTCGGTGGGCAATTTTTATTGTATAAAATTTTCAAAGAATTTGCCTACAGCGTTAATTTTCACAAGGGAACATCATCTGCTAGAACATCTCTACACAAATCATGGGGAAATTGACAGCAATGTGTGAATATGCACCATAAATTTTCTGAACCGGAACACAATCTATAGCATTTCCTTGTGCTTACTGAAATTGAACTCTTCAATCAGTTGGGAGTGCTTCACGGTACAATTATTATTCCTCACGCTTGACAAAAAATACTTTTCCATTGGTCTTGTTTTTCATTTTTAAACTCCTCTTGGAAATTGCACAGTTTCACACTTGTACTTGCTTTATTTGAGATAATTTTTGTTCAAAGTAAGACAACCGCCTTTCCTAAAGAGAATAAACTTCACACTCTCACATCTGAGTAAGCAGCTGTAAACCACTGCACCGGAAACAAAACATAAAAATGTTTGGATGGTAGTTGCAAAAGATGTATACGTTTTTCTCCTCGCAGTTGTTGCTTGGTCAGAGTAACCCACACTGCAATGAAACAGATTCTGGGTACAGTCAATATTTTCTTCTTTCCTGAGTTTTTCCTTTGCCCAGCGTGAATCACACTTATAGCGTTACATCCATCCTCTTAGCCCCCTTCACAATGAAAATTAAACATAAACATAATAAAAAATTAGTCGTAACACGTTAACTTAGTAGTATGTAGGCATTCACAATGAAAGACGCAAACATACTTATTATCCAACCAAAAATAAGAACAAGCGAAGATCAACTAATTGCTGATTGAAAATATCTGCTTCTGAACAGACGCCAGTAGCGTTTATGCATATGCAAAGTGCAGTAACTAATTTGCTTGGAGTAATA